>JAOWBP010000001.1:144724676-144760919 GCA_028571105.1 Tragopan temminckii
CATTGCATCAGACTGCTCTTTCTGCTGAGAGTCTTCCCTGAAAAACGTATCTTTGGGTCTTACCACAGTTTGATCATGAATTCTGAACAAAAGAAAAGAAAAAAAGTATGTGCCATCCCTGCCGTGCTCTGGTGCAGCAGCTCCAGACCTCCCAGCCCCTGAAGTGATGATGTAGATCCTGGTGCTGGCAGCTGGGCCTTGTTTTGTGCCACTGGGCTGTACTACCTATCCGTAGATGAAGTTGGTGGGCTTCAAGGTGTTACAATTGGCATTAAAATACATATTTAGTGCAGTGTGAAAAGCCTTAGTGACCCCCACCCTCCCCTCCCAGATGATTTAGAAGCATTGCCATATCACTGGATAACAGGTTTTAAGACAGACAAAGTGGCACTAAGTGTATTAATTACCTGAATTGCTCCCTGGTATTCAGACAATCCTTTTATCTATCTGCAACCCCATGCTGAATTCTATGTCCCTCTGCCCTGGTCCTGACAGCATGGAGGAGGCCAAGGGGAGGTGAGACAAGGTGGGACAAAGCAATGAAAGGCAGTGAGATGAGCACAGCCCTGGTTGAGAGCCTGTCCCCAGAGACAGGAGCAATAGTGGGCTCACCATGTAGGCCATTTTCCCTATAAAACTGAATAATGAGATTTGTGCTTCCCTCTACATTTGAGCAAGGCAGAAGAGTCCTTTTATCCTAGGCAGATGAGGGATGTGCCTTCCATCAAACTCAGAAACTTGCCCTTGTGACTGTGTCATGGTCTGCAGAATGTTGGTGGCTACATAGGATGTGTACAAAAGGCAGTTCGCTGGCAAGCCCAGGGCAGAGGTGAACAGTGTGTGAGCAAAGGCTGAGGTGGGAAAGAAGGCAGGGCTGCGGAAGGCAGGGTCCATGCAGGGAGGTGGAGTTGCCTTGCCTTGGGCACAATAGGAGGTAGCTGCACCTTCTTTGTCTTTGAGAGCTGGAGGCTGGGACAGGGACACGACCAGACCATGGTGTGCTCCTGTCCTCAGCCACTTGGCTGGAGGGATTTTTTGCTTTCTGCAAGGACATCAAAATAAAGATAAGGAATCAAAAATGTTATCTCTAGGCACTAACTCTAGAGATGCAGAACCTATATCACAGTGGGCAGTAGGCCAGTGGTGGTCTGTGTCACCGTGGGGTGGGTGATATGGCCACGCCAGGATGGGTGTCTCCTGGCCACCAGGAGACATGGGACTGACAGCCTTGGCTTGAGCTGGGAAGAGCCCTGGATTGGGTTAGAATCATAGAATCCTTGGAGTTGGAAGGGACCTTTAAAGGTTACCTAGTCCAACTCCCCTGCAATGACCAGGGACACACACAGCTAGATCAGGTTGCTCAGAGCCCTGTCCAGCCTGGCCTTGTAAGTCTCCACAGACAGGGCTTCCACCACCTTTCTGGGCTACCTGTTCCAGTGCCTCACCATCCTTACTGTCAAAGACTTTTTCCTTATATCCAACCTAAATTTACTCTCTTTAAGCTTGAAACCATTTCCCCTTTTTCTATCACCACAGACTCTATTAAAGTTCATTGCCTCCTTCTTTCCTGTAACTCCCTTTTAGATATTGAAAGGCCACTATCAGGTCACCTCAGAGCCTTCTCTTCTCCAGGCTGAACAGCCCCAGCTCTTTCAGCCTGTCCTCATAGGGGAAGTGTTCCATCCCTTGGATCATTTTTGTGGTCCTCCTCTGGATGCACTCCAACAGCTCCATGTCTCTCCTGTACTGAGAACTCCATGTCTGAACTCAGTACTCTGAGTGAGGCCTCACCAGCAAAGGGGGCAGGATCACCTCCTTCACCCTCCTGGCCACACTTCTTTTGATACAGCCCAGGATACCGTTGGCTCTCTGGGCTGCAAGGGCACATTACTGGTTCATGTTCAGCCTGCCATCCACCAGTACCTCCAAGTCCTTTTTGGCAAGGCTGCACTCAATCCTTTCATCCTCCATCTTGTACTGATAGTGAAGGTTACCTTGACCTGGGTGCAAGACCTTGCACTTGAATTTCTTGAACCTCATGAGGTTCTCTTGGGCACACTGCTCAAGCCTGTCTAGGTCCCTATGGATGGCATCCTGTCCCTCCCGTGTGTTGACTGCACCAGAAAGTGCTGCCCATGGCAACTGCAGGTGGCTGATCCCTGTGTGTATTAATATTATACCACCTTCTGTGGTATTCTGGGACACAACCAGTCTGCTGTGTCACAGTGCCTCTCCTGTCCCTCCTCAGCCACTTTGCCCAAGATCACTGCATCTCTCTGAGGTGCCATTGTCCTAGGGATGAAGTAAGCCTCCAGACCCCATCTGCACTGCACCGCGGCTTCACAGGGGCTGGAGATGTTCCTCAGCTGTGAGTGAGGGGAGATTCGCTCCACTTGCTGTTGCTGTTCTTCCATGAGAAAATCTCAAAATGTATCTCAGAATTTATATTTCTGATTCATGAACCCATTTGCTGATTCTTCTAGGTCAGGTGGTCTTTTGGGGGAAATCTTTTGGGGTTTTCCTATATTGTCTTTATTTTCTTATTATATTTAAATTATATATCTTTGTATATGTTTTTATATGTGCTATAAAGAGATACATTTTTATATATGCATATTTTCTGAACCCTTCAGGGGATCAATTTATGTTGAAAAACATTAGGCTTTTTTTCCACCCATGCTCTTAAACAAGACTGTCTTGTGTGTATGCAGGAGAGTTTGAACTACACACCTTATTTTTTTTACTTCTACCTTAAGCAAGGCTGTGAAAAGATAGACATATTTAGCATACATACTAAGCATATGTCTTTCTCACATAGACTTTTATAATAAAAGCTATCACTTTTCTATATCCTACTTGAGTACCTTAAGTACTTTGAGGGTACCTAGCAGATACTGTAGAACTAGTTACTCACATTCTACAAAAATTTGACTCAGCTTGTGTGTCAGGCCACTGAGCATGTCTTTTGGAAAATCAATTAAAACACTTGAGAACACACATACTTATGTTGCTAATAGAAGTGTTTTGTCTTTTCTTCTGGCAAAGCTGAGTGTATACCATACATTAGATGTTTGAATCAAGCAAGCTCAATTATAATAACGAATCTTCCTTGTCCACATAATTAACATCCTCTCACTTGTAGCAGGCCCCTAATGACCACACACAAGTCCAGAGTTCTGTACCATTTTCACATTTATAACATGCTGTCTAATAAGTACCTTCACCTAACTTTAACACATATCACATAAAACTTGCAGAAAAATAACTAAAATATCTCTCAAGAGATTTTAAATAATGAATAAGCCTCGAGACCAAATATAAATCAATAGATTTACTTAGTTTATTTCAAGTACATGGAATACCAAATGATTGACAATTTATTTCTGTTTTCTATATCTTAAATAAAAATATTTATCTCAGACGTACTAACAGAATATATTCCATATTACAAACTGAGAGAGGTTTAGATAATTGGTGTGCTCACCATCTTGAATGAGATAGAATATCCTGCAGAGATATCCAGTCTCTTTCCACAGAGTTCTCAATCCCTCCTTGCCTGAGAAATGATGATCTTGAAATCCTGTTTCATACCTGTGTCTGTGCTGTGCAAGTGCTTCAGATAATCAAGGAGTTTTAAAGTACTACTCAGATGTCTCAGATTTTCCTGTTTGTTCAACAGTCTGCATCTACACAACTGGATGTAGGAAGACCGGTAATTGATGGACTTACTCTCCTAGGACTGTTTTACAAATTTCTTGAAAGAATTTAAGTCTCCCTCTTCTGCGTAAAGTGCTCTGTTCATCGAGGCTTATGAGTTATGACCCTTTTAAAATTATGCCTTCAGTCGTTGGTTCTTCAACTTCTGCTGCAAAATATAAGTAGCTAAACTGCAGAGGTGAACATGCTTTCTATGCTTTGAGAAAATTCATGTTTGCCGACCTACACCAGGCATGATCTCAGCATATCTCCTGAAAATGCCAAGGATTTAAGTAGTAGAACACTCACTTGGAGCATGCCCATGTACATCTCTCATTCAAGTATAACAGTCAAACTGTATCAAATTTAAATACAAGGAGATGCCTTATTTCTTTTCTTTTATTATTATTATTTTTTTCTTTCCCCGGTTGCCCTTTCCTAAGGAAATGCAGTGGAAAAGTCAGGATCAATCAGGAAAGACATTCTTTATAGTTACAGAATATACTACATTATTCATAAAATCTCCCTTCTTTTGCCTTGAAGCTACCAATTTCTTCTCCTTTGGTCTCCAGACACTCATGCTGTTGAAGGCCAGGATAATACATTCTGCTTCTAATCCTGAACTTTGATTTTCACCTGCACATATCAGTTGCCTGGGAGGAGTTATCAGTGTCTGGTTCATGGACAGTAACCAAGATTAGTCTACACACTGCTTACAAAGAATATTGCAGAGGACAGTCAAATGTGGAAAACTGCACCAGTTCCAGAAATAGAATCAAACAGAAATTCTCTGATTCTATATTCCCATTTGTTTGTGTATTAAATAAACTTTAATTTAGGGAACATATTACGCTAGTATATAAGCTATTTCTGTTCACAAAAGATACATTTATATACCATCAGCTTTCAATAAATACAAAGTTTTTCCAGGAAAAAAATGCAAAAAATTACAGCTCCTATTGAGAGGAGCTGTAATTCTGCAATCACAAATGCAAATGTTGATCTGAGGTTTTATCTGTGATTCATTCCTCTGCTACTTCCTTAGACTATTATTTAAAGATCCAACATCTCTCCCTCTCCTTCCTTCCTTCCTTCCTCTCTTCCTCCCTCTTCTGCCTTATCTCCCCCATATTCTTTCCTTTCAATATAATTCAGATAAATGTAATTAAACACGTGGCTTCTTTAAACATATGCAAATATGAGAAAATATGTATTATTACTATGAATTATTGCACTTAAATGTAAATTAGACGATATTGCACCAATAAATTGATCTATACCTGCAGGTGTAGAATAAAGTTGACTATACAAACTAGGTAATTTAGAAAAAAGTAATTTTAAAAAATTTACTATTCATCATTAATTGATGTTACTATCATTCTTGAGTAAATCAGAAAAATTTCAAAGGGAAAAAATAGATAAGAGGGATAGGCATTTTATTATTTTCATTTTCAAATTTAAGTATATTAATTTAAAAGATCAAATTGTGCTGTAATGCAGTTTCAAATCACTAGCTTGCTATTTTAATGTATTTTAAAATTATAGTTTTAAAAACTATATAAAACAGTGCTGCATAGCAATATTTAAAAAAAGAATATTTTAACTGATGTCCGTAAGGCTAATCTGAAAAATCTGAAGGGCAAGATTCTCATTTCCACTTTGTTGTATTAATTAAAACTCAGAACTATGTCTGAGAATAACTGAAGTAAACTGATAAAAATATGCTGCTTTTGAAAAAATGTGTTGGCCAAATATAAGCATGGGCTTTTTGGAGAGGTAAACTAGGCTTACCATCACGTTTGAAGGCCTCTGAAAAGTGATAGAGGTTTGTTGGGGAATGATAAGGTTGTGCAGCTCCTCTCCAGCCTGGTGAAGGTACACTTCCTAACGAAGAACTGCTTAATCGTGGTCTGCTCTTTGAGTTAGATGAAGCTAAAGATGAACTACCAGATTTGATTCTTAGAATAGCAGCATATGATGTAGGGAGACCAGGAACAGCTTCTGAATACTCTGGAAAAAAAAAACAAAAACACACCAAAAACAAAAAACCCCAAGAAGTGAACATTCAGTAAAGGTAAGCAGATTATTCAGATTAAAAAAAAAAAAAAAAAAAAAAAGTGTTAACAAGAATGGAATAGAAAATATATATTTATTTGGTTGGGCATGTCAAAAATTAAAAAACAAACAAAAACAAAACAAAACAAAAAAACCCCCAACAAGTCAATAACTTTTATATTTGAAAGAAATGTCATAGACTTCGTAGCCTACAAGTTGGACTCAGGTTCTAGACAGAAATGGGTAGCAACATAGAGATCTAAGAGAGAAAATTCTCCCTTAGTTTTAAAACAATATAGATTTCACGCTTATTAAATTTCTTAGTTATGTTAACATATAACTGTATGTTATATAACATAATACATTGTCTATATTTTTAATTCTTTTTGTTTTTTGTCACCAAGTCACTAGGAGAAAAGCTCCACCCAAGCCATCATCTTTCCATTGCAGTTTTACATTACAGTGTATTTGCAGTTCAGAACTACCAGTGGAAGCTAAATATGCTCCTCATTTCAATGTTACTCTGCAAGTCAAGTTAGTTAGCTAAAAAGCCTAAGCTTGTTTGCAGAAATATCTCTCCCATAAACATGTATATGCCAAAACCAACTCCACTTAGTCTCTATAACTTCTTTTTTTCCTTTCTGCTTATGCTTAAAATATCATAGTCTAGAATTAAGGCGTAGTGTTCAAGTTTTTAGTTCCTTCCTAAAACGAAATGATAGAGTAATAAATTGTATCATTATAATAGATTAAAGTACTACTGCGGGAATCAAGCAAGTGGAACTTGCTTGTTGAAATTGAAACCAACAGCAACAGCTAGAGAACAAAAGTCTTAAGGAGGAAAGAAGAAAATTTAAAAAATACACTGATACAGATGAGCAAAGAGAGACAGATTGCAAATCAAGCACCTATGAAGGAACTACTTTCTTATGGGACAGTGGAAACTATTGCCATTAAAGAAAAAGATCATTTTTCTATTATCTCAATTGACAAGACATTTTATAATTTTTTTCAGATTGGCCTAACAGGAAAAACGAAAAACTGTAAGTGCTCCCTTCCAAAACTTTGGCACCACACAAAATTGAAATAAAATGTCTTCAATGTATTAGGCCATGGCCACACTGGAGAGCTTCTAGAAAAATCTTCCAAGCATAAATAGCTTGGTTTGTTTTATATTCCAAATGCTTTATTGTTAGTCTGCATTTTATTTTACACAGGTTGCGACAGTGAACTCCTAGAGTCTTTCATGTTTTGGAAAAGGTTATTCTCATGCTGTGCTTATTGTCTCTGATCAGATATTAAAAATGTCAATATTCTATCAATTACAAGAGACTTGAATTTGGCAAAAGTAGATAACAGTACCTGAAAATACCTATTTTCTTCTATGCAAACTGCAAATCTATAAGTTACTTGATGTGATACGTCATTTAAAATTAGGTTTTAAATACAAGTTGGCAATTAGATGGAAAAAGCAAAAATAAGTACTCAGATTGAGGTTGGTTTTTTTGTTTGTTTGTTTTATATTGACATCATGAACTATTTATTTTATAAGGGCATTATGCTTCATATATATTAAATCATCTTTCCTGGCTCACAAAGACAGGAAAAATAAAGCAGAATTGTACATTCACTCAATTTGGAAGGGAGCCTTAAAGGCCATCTGCCCAACTCCCTTGCAATGAACAGATACATACAGAGTTCCAGATACTCATTCTCCTGGCAACAGCTCCTGTCCCAATTGGAAGGGACCATTATTTGGCATAAATGGAATTGCCAACCCTACAGCCAGTAGTTCATGCCCCGCTGCATCCTTGACCAGCCCAGAAGAAGACAAAAAAGAAAGATGGACCCTCAGGACATCACAGGATCCTCAATGGTGACTTGCTTTTCTTCTCTTTTTTTTTTTTTTTTCCTCTTTCTCTCTCTCTTTTCCTTCTCCTCTCTCACTCTCAAGTATTTTAATAACTAAAGGCATACTCTTGCTCGATCAACACCTTGACTTAATTTTGAGTCTTAATTTGAAGGGAGTAGGATCAGTATAACGAACAACAATTCATTTCATCTTGCAACAATGGGGCATTCACCACCTCTCTGGGCTACCTGTTCCAGGGCCTCACCACCCTTATTGTAAAATTTTTCCTTATATCCAGTCTAAATCTCTGGTTTAGTTTAAAACATTTGAAGTATTTCCCCCTGCCCTATCACAACAGAACCTGCTAAAGAGTCCATCCCCTTCCTTCTTGCAGCCCCTCTTTAGATACTGAAAGGCTGCTCTCAGGTCACCCTAGAGCCTTCTCTTCTCCAGGCTGAACAACCCCAGCTCTCTCAGTCTGATTTTGTAGGAGAAGTGTTCCATCTCTTGGATCATTTCTGTGGCCCTTCTCTGGATGCATTCCAACAGCTCCATGTCTCTGCTGTACTGAGGACTCCACATCTGGACACAGTACTCCAGGTGAGGTCTCACCAGCACAGAGCAGAGGGACCACCTCCCTCACCCTGCTGGCAGCACATCTTTTGATGTAGCACCAGGATACAGTTAGCTTTTTGGGCTGTAAGGGCATATTTCTAACTCATATCCAGCTTGCTATCCCCCAGTACCCCCAGATACTTTTTCTCAGAGCTGTGCTCTATCCTTATATCCTTCAGCTTGTACTGATAGCATGAGTTGCCACAACCCAGGTGCAAGACCTTGCACTTGGCTTTGTGGAACCTCACGGGGTTCACCTGGGCCTGCTGCTTGCACCTGACTAGATCTCATGATTAACTGAAATGCAATAAGAGACTATATGTTCTGGAAATCTTGTAACATTATAACTGGAATATAAATGAAAAAACAAACAAAACTGATTCAATTTATTCCTTAAAATTTTGCAATATCAAGGTATTTTATTTCTAAAATAACATTTTCTCAGTAAATATTGAAAAAAAAAACTTTATAATTTCATACAAAAATTCATTACATTAAAATTTTTCTGAGGCCAGAATAAGAAGGTAATTTTGCTTTCTTGATTTTTTTTTTAAACTTTTGAGTTACTTTGGACTCACCAAGTACTAATTCATCTTACAAAAAAAAGTCATAGTTTGTTTTTGTAAATATAAATATAAATGGTTTTAGATAAATGATCTGCAGCAGAACTTTTAACACTTAAACTTATTCCATGAAGTGCTTAATGCAGAGTGGACATCTTCCCCATAATTAGAGAACAAAGAATGGGAAATGTGAACATAAAGGAAAGGAACCCAACACTCTAACATAGTCTACATCAGAGAATGGAAATACTCAATTGTGAATGTGGAAGTCCTGGTTGCTGGATAGCAACCAGGTTCTACGGTAAGAAGGCGTTGTGCGCTGTAAAGGTCCTCACATCCTCACAGCTCAGAACCTCTGATACTTTCCCTGGAAATGTTGAAAGATATCCAAAAATACAATAACTTGAATACAGTCCTGTTTTTCTCACATGGAGTTTTGTCTATATTGTACCTGGAAAAAAGGACATAAGGCACTATACAAGGGACTCTTGCTTTGACAAAATGCCACATCCCTCTGTCTTGTAAATATACACATATCTTTCTCTTCCTAATGCAAGGGAAAATGATTTATAAATTACTTGAGAAAAATAAGGAAGCAGAAAGGTAGTGCTAAGTCAAGAAGTGTGGTTTCATAAAGCAATTCCTATTTATACTTTTATTAAATAGTAAACTATATTTCTAGTAGAGATAGATATTCTGTTCTACAGAGTCCATTTCTACAGCTGGTTTCTGACCTTTCATAGCATAATCGTTTTCTTTTGCTGGGATAAATAAACATTGCGCAACACCACTTTAACTCAGGTTGCTTCATCATACTCATGGGGAAGCTGCCTCTGTGAAAATCTTCTCTTGTAAAATATATCTAGAAATCGTTAATAATTATTATAAGCAAATATTTCTTGTGTAATGAAAGCCTGAAGCCTGCAATCATTGCTGAAAAATAGAGTAGAAAACAGACATACCTGAAAACAAAACCTGCTTCCTAATACAAATGTTTGCCTCCAGAGATTTAGATTTCTAGTTGCAGTGGCTTAATTAAAACATATTTTCATAGGGGTACTATTACATTAAAATTATTCTTTTAATTCAGTTTGGATTAGACTTCTGAGATTTGGGTGAATAAATTTATTTTCCATTACTTATGTACATAGTTAAACTGCTAAAGCATAAATGTTACTCTGTGATGCGTTTTTACCAGACAATCCTTAAAGGCCTTCAGAAACTTCACTGAATACCTATGAATAGCTTTTAAAACTCTGGTGCACTTGAGCTGCACAATGAAATTATATTTTCCCTAGTCTCATTCTTAGAAATAATTAAGATTTGGAACAAAGCATCTATGGGTTATTCAGCTGTAAGCAGACCCAGCTAAGGAATTTCTAGGCCCAATGAAAATATTAAGCAGCTAGAAACAAAGCACAATAAAATCAGCTGCTTGCATTAGCCTTCATACTTCTTTGCACTAGAAATATAATCATCTTAACAAAAGTAGAACAGTTTTAAGATAGACTATATTTTTTCTTATAAATGCACATTTTCTTTCCAACATCAAACTATGATTTGAATGACTTTTGGCAACTTTATAATGAATCTGTGTCAAATCATTAAATTATTCATGCAGTTTTTATTATTTTCAGCACATGCTGCTGTTTAGCCTTTCTTTAGTCAGGTTCAACAACTAGGAGAAACAGCACCAGAGGTAATAGGGTAATAGGGAAACCGTCTTCTACTGATTGCAGATATGTTTTTTGTTTTTCTTTCTATTAGAAATAATGTAATTCCTACCAATTACAATATTTACTTTCAGATATGTCAACATATATTCAGTTTAATTTCAAAAGCTGATTGAGAAAGGAGGGACCTTTTTTTCTGAGGATGGAACATGTTGATCTATGTTCCTATATATACATATAGTACAGTCCATAGGTACAAATAAGTACATCAGTACTATCTTCTAATATTTTATCTGGCAGATTTGTGTCAAAACATATGTCAACAAAGCTCTATCAGTAATACTATGTAATTTACCAAAATATATTATTTCTCCAAATGAAGAAAGATGATGAAGTAAATTTACCAAATCTATCACCCAATATTTCTTTGTTAACAGTCTTTGCAGTTATTGACATTTGTGGAGAGTAAAGTCTACTGTCTGTTGGAAGGATGTTTCATTTTCTTCCCTATTTTTTTTCTTTATGTGGCTCCAGGTCTGTAACTAATTCATGTATTTTTTCAGCTATCAGATTGAAATGGTAGTTTGCCTTATTATACTTGCAAATATGACTTTCTTTTGTATATTTATGCTAGCTACCATGTTTTACTGGGGTAAAAGGGAGCAAGAAGCTATTTTACAAATATATTAACAGTAAGAGGAGGGCCAAGGAGAATGTCCATTCTTTACTGGATGCGGCTGGGAATGTGACCACTGAGAATAAGGAAAAGGCTGAGGTTCTCAATGCCTTCTTTATGTCTCTCTTTAAAAGTCAGACCAGTTATCTGCAGAGTACTCTACTCTGTGACCTGGAAGTCTCAGATGGGGAGAAGAATAAAGCCCCATTATTCAGAAGGAAACAGTCAGTAACTAAAAGCCGCCACCACCACCAACAAAGAATGAAAAAGAAAAAATTAGAAGTCAGTAGATTTTCTCAAGAACTTGTCATTGTGTCTGATTCTCTTCTGCGCACTTCCCCCAGTGTACGTTTAGTTGATTTGTCTGAAATTTTATTTTAAAGATAGTTATACCCTAATTAATAGTCAAAATAACAGGAAATGCAAAAAAAAATGAAGACAAATCTCAAAAATGAACAAAACCAGACAGAGACTGAAACCATCACGAAGGATTATCACTGAGACCCTCATTTAATATATCTAGAATGTTGATATGTACGTATGACATGGTAAATCTAAGTTCACTTTGAATGTTGTGAAGAGAAAGAGGAACATGGCATGTGACATGATGGACATACCCAGTAAATAGCCACTTTTTGATACTGATTTTAAAAGGAAAACATTACAACTTGTTTGGATGCCTGTTGTCTTAGTCACAGAATCACAGAATTACAGAATTGTAGGAATTGGAAGGGACTTCCAGAGATCGTCTGTACTTGATCTAGTACTGAGGGACACCGCTTACTGGGCAATATTGGCGATAGTGGGCAATATTAGTAAAAAAACAAACAAACAAAAAAAACTTTTGTCAGGACTTTGGCAAGAGAATGACGTAAATTTGATCCAAAATTTGTTTTGTTGAAGTTTTTAGTAGTGCAATGTTCATGGAAGATGCAAAAGAATTGAATTTGAGTATCCAGAATAGCTCTTCACTTCTCAGAATTTGCTTTACTCTTACAAAACTGTTCGCAGAAAGCAGTAAATTTGTGAACGCGGAATACCAGAGATAGACATGAAAAAGAAATAAAAAGAGAGCTATTTTGTTTTCTTTAAAACTAACAAAAATAAGGAGGTTTGAAGACTTGAAGCTTTCACTGAAAAATAATGAAGAATATTTCCAGTAACTATTAGCAAGTGAATCAGTGACTTTGAAATACTGTGCTGCTGGACTTAATTTAAATGTCATGAATTTTTATGGAGAATTATTTTGAATAATATAACGATATTTTTGTATCTTTAGTCACTGTTTCCCTTCTTACTGAAAAAAACAATCTATTTTGTAACTTACTGTCAATTCATATTTATGGGGAAGCAAATAACATTCAGTATATGCCCAATTATTCCCTTTGCATCCAACATACGAAATCCTCCAGATCAAACAAACTATACTTTAACTTCAACCATTACAGAATGCTTACAACTGCAGTCATAATAATAAAAGTAATAGAATGTTCATTCAAAAGAAAAATCATCTTAAATCAAGAAGCTTTGAGATTATTTTGTCGCATTTTTTTTTTCTATCAGAACAGTTAATATTTTCTCTTCCAAAACATGGCAATATCACATGCAGATTACAATTAGTTTGGGTATGCTCCTGCCTTAGCATGGCCTTCAAAAACTGATTGTTGAGTAGGTGCTTTACTGCTTTTTCAAATTCACTGAAGGCATATCATGAAAATCATTTTCAAGATGTCATAAATATAACTCTTACTCAAAAACTCTTTCATAGGTTTTATGAAAGAACATTTAACTCCAGATAATATCACCAAAAGTTTTAAATTTAGTAAATTCCATCTAGTTTAGTATTTATCGATTTTTTGATACTACAAATATATATGACAGTTTATCAATTTGTGGAATATTTTTGCCACTTTGTTGAATAAAAGAGATTTTTAGGACAGTCTCATCTGAAAAATAACATTTACAGAGAGCAGCATAGACTGATAAAGGTATCACTATTCTCACGCAGCCCAAATGAAATAATGTACAAATTAGGTTATCGTAATTATCTTGTGATCTTTGACCTGAATAGTAGTACTTCAGGTGTAATTTGAACATATACCTAAAAAGTGCCCCAATACTCCTAATTGATATTTATTTTTTTGTCAATTTTTAGACATATTTCCTTGTCTTATTTCTTCAGATAATTGCCATACAACATTTTTCAGCTGAAAGGTGACATGTGTTCTGTATACAGCTTTACTAATGTAAAATTCATAGATTAGCCAACACTGCATGCTTATAATTGAAATCCTAACTTATTTTCCTTGTGGCTGATGAACACCATAATGAGCTCTCAATTTTGAATGTGAAGGCAAAACCTAATACAAAAGGTCAAATATTACATCACAAATCAATTAAAGTAATTAGATGGATAAAAATCCTTATTTATAACTCTTCCTTCCTACATCCATCTGCATACCAATGTTAAATGGACAATAATCTGTCAATCCACAGCAAAGGAGAAATCTGAAATTTCCATTTTTTATGTCAAATGCTTAATTAAATTATTCATAGAACCACGAAAACTGAAGCTCTCCAAATCTTTAATAATCAACATATAAAGGAAAATACCTGCAGATTTTCTTGAGGATTGAAATGAATTTACAAGTATCTATTATAATCTTTTAAGAGATCAAACTGATGCTTAGCCAGAAAAATATAATTGAGAATGTTGCTCAGTTCTCAAAAATAATTTGAAAGACACATCCTGAACTTAGTAACTTCTTTAAGAGGAAGTTCTGGAATCATTTTAAGAAGGTATTATTACTTAATTTACACTGTAATGGGTATAGTTATCTTTTCATCTTTGAATGAAAGAATATGTGACCTTTCTCATTGAAGTACATAAGTACTGTACAGAACAATAAAATCATAAGGGGTTTTTGAAGTAAATGCAGACAGCAGTTTGTAATAAAAATAATATCTTAATAACATAGAAAAGCTAGATTTAAGCAGGTTTATGTAATCTACAGATTTAGTTTGTTTGGAGAACCAGCAGCTA
The DNA here is from genome assembly GCA_028571105.1 of Tragopan temminckii. Lineage (NCBI taxonomy): Eukaryota > Metazoa > Chordata > Aves > Galliformes > Phasianidae > Tragopan > Tragopan temminckii. The sequence continues at coordinate 144,738,850 of JAOWBP010000001.1, forward strand.
TTTGGCACATTCTTTTTTTTTTTTTTTTTTTCAAAATATAATTTCATTATGAAGGAATATCCCCATTTTGGAGTCTGTATAGGTAAACAGATATCACATTAATTTCCCATGCAATGAGTACCAGAGCAAGAAATTCTAACCATGCTTAATCCAAATAGTACTTCAACTTCTAGAGAACTGTCAGTAAACATTTTGTTTTTGACTGATTTTAAGGATTAATTATATTTTGTCACTGAAATTTTTAATAGGCTTTTGATTAGGGCATGGCTATGATTCACAGCTGAAGTAAAGCTTGAATTAAATTGCAGTATAAATTCAAAGACACCTAGTATACTGCAAGTATTTCTATTCTGTTTTATAATTGGCTAAACAAATTAATATGTGTGTTTATTTTATTGAAAGACAGTCTTTCAACTTCTTTAAAATATCTATATCCTGGTAGAAAGCAGCTTTCTTTTTCTTTCTTTCTTTTTTTTTTTTTTTAAGCAGCTAATGTATTCTCCCCTAGTCTTGGGTCCAGTTCACTGTGGTTTACTTTAGTGCTTACAGTGGACTCTCCGCCTTGGTTTGAATCTTTGAGACCTTCATGTAGGAAGGCCTTTTCTTAGGATTCTTATGAATTGATCTCTGGATGTATTGTCAGTGCCGTGAATAGCTATTAAGAGGTATTAAACAAAACTTACAGTGAAATTTATTCTCATCCTCTGTGCAAGTATACAAAGCACCTCATAAGCATTTTAGAGTAAGTGAAGTAGCAAGTAGGTCTACACACAGTTAAGGGAATATATTTTATCTTGTTTCTGAAATGTTTGCAAAAATAAAATATGTATATATATTACATATATAGCATAGCAGCCTGTCAGTATCTAAAGGGGAGATATAAGTAGGAAGCGAACAGACTCTCTAGCAAAGTCTGTTGTGGAAGGACAAGGGGAAATGATTTCAAACTCAAAGAGGAGATATTTAGACTGGATATAAGAAAGAAATTATTTTACAGTAAGGATGGTGAGGTAGTGGAACAGATTGTCCAGAGAGGTGGTGGGTGCTGGAGAAACTCAAGATCAGTCTGGGTGGGGCCATAAGTGTCCCTTTTCACTGCAGAAGTATTGGACTAGATGGCCTTTAAATGCCCCATCCAACTCAAAGAATTCTATGATTCCACGATTCTATATTTGTATTTAAATGCCCTTATAATTATTTGGATTTGAGTGTTCTTATGGATGTTCCATCATCCTCTTCCTGCATGGAAACAGTATTTTTATGAAAACATACATGCCAAAGTTTATTTCTTGCCTTCTTTCTCTGAGATGAACTAACATAGGTGAATTGAAAAATCTTTCACAATGTCCAAAATTCATCCAGTCCTTGCAATTAAATTTATCGCATTATGGTTCATTGTGCAGAGATTTGTATCTGCATGGGGTGTAATCTGGTTAATACTTAATACAAACTCATCTGCACACTATTTTTTTTATTGAAATAATTTTGTTTTAATAAAACCTTAACAATCCAGTTTCTTTGTGTGATTTGTAATTCTTCTCCTCTGTGTTCTCAGTGTTAGTTTTTACCCACAGGATCTGGTGCCACCATGACTGCATTTCCAACTCTAATCCTCTGTTCTGATGGTGAGCTTGGCAACCTCAGTGAAATTTGGCAATTCAAAAGAAAGTCATCAAAAGGATATAGCCACAGAGACAATCTACAGTGTGAATGAAGGACACAGATTGTTCCATTACTTAGAATGGAAAAGACATGCTTGTACAGTGGATCTCCATCAAAGTGCAAATAATTTAGAAATAATAGGATAATTATACTAGGAGCACTGAGTTAATTCACTGATACAACTGTTCTGTTACTGAGACAAAGCCAAAGGTGCAGTTTACTATGGAGCTAACTAGTAGTCTTGTAAACTTCAGAAATCTGAAGATTTTAGTTTTTAAGTACAGGAATAGATCTTATGGATTTGGGGCAAAAAAATCAAATGATCAGAGTTTATCTCACTCATAGCTTTGGCAGACAGATCATAAATGGCACTCCCATCAAAACCTAAAATCTACAGCCTGAAAAGGTTTTGGCAAAATGAAGCCATAAGAAGGTGAAAAAAAAGGACTTTTGTTATGACAAGTTGAAATATTGCAGCAACATTCATGGTTCTGTTAGCATGCAGAGAGATAACTTTGAAAGTTTGATTAATAGCTGCAGGTAAGGAAGAGCAGAAAAATGACTATAAATCAAAATAATACTTTAAAATATTTGATAAAATTTTCCAAGGATATAGATGTCCAGGATTTTCAAAAAATGATTTAAGCACACAGGTACTCACACAATCTCAAAGTGATGTCAAATATGGATTTGAGACCCAGGAGAGTTGTTCCTCCCATACTGTTAGAGCCAGCCTGCTGTGGTCCTGTGACACTAGATCCAGCAACTTGCAAGACCAAGTATTTATTCTTCATATAGACGGAAAGCATTCATACACACTTCACACGCTACGCAGACAGACGCTGCTGACCATCAGTGGATTGAAACAGTGCCTTTATAGGCACTACAGAAACACTAGCAGATCTTGCACAAATATGAGTACTACAAATAGTCTCACCTTATTCTGATTTTCTGGCCAAACAAAGTCATATCTTGCCAGCAGATCTGATATGACATTCACACCCACACCTCCATCTCTCCAGTAGTTGGTCCAGATCTACAGTCTCACTAGTAGCCAGCTACCTCCAGTAGTTCCAGCTATTCCTTCACTGGCAATCTTGTGGTCTCTTCAGTACCAAGTTCCCAGATCTGTGTCTTGTGGAAACCAGTTCCCATACTGCTGATAGACTAGCTTGAAGTTCAGTAGTGTTTTACATACCCAGAATACAGATCACTCTCATCCAAGAAAGTTGTTAGGAATAAGGATAATAAGAGAATTCAAAGAACACTGGACTGATAGTTGAGACAGATGGTCTGTCCCTTTCCTTTATCATTGTGGTGGCCTTTTTTTGGATTCTCTCCAGGATGTCCCTATCTATCTGGCTGATAGTTCAGCTTGGTGACCACCTGCACCCACAGGTTCTTTTCTGCAGAGCTGATTTCCAGCTGAGTGCTACCCAGAACATCCTGGTGTGTGGGGTTGTTCTTCCCCAGGTTCAGGACTTTGAACTTCTCCTCGCTGAACATGATGAGGTTCCTGTCACCCAGCCTGTGGAGATCCCTTTGATTGGCAGCATGAACCTCTGTCACACCAGCCACTCCGTCTGGTTTTGTGTCACTGGCAAATCTGAAGTGGGTACTGTCTACCCAATCTCCCACATCATTAATAAAAATGTTAAACAGGACTGGACCTAGTACTGACCTCCGAGATACGCTGCTAGTTACTGACCTCCAGCTAGATTTTGTGCCACCCACTGATCAGCACCTTCTGGGACCAGCTATTCGGACAATTTTGCGTCAACTACACTGTTTTCTCATTCAGCCCATACATCATGGCTTCTCTATAGGGATCTTATGGGAGACTGTAAAAGGTCTAACTGAAGTCAAAGTAAATATATCCACAACTCTCCTTTCATCTACAAGGCACTATTCCTGGCATTATTACCTATCCTCTCTATTTTCCCAGATTTGTTAGTCCATAGCCCACCTCTGATCTCTTCCTTTCTCTGTCTCTCCATGGATACAGCTGTGAGGTTCCTTCAGTGACTTGAGGTGTTGGGCCATTGGCATTGTCTCTTTTATCTCTTCTTCATTAAGATCTTAATATGTAGGTGTTCCATTTTATACTTTTCCTTTCTCGTCATTGTCTTCTAAGGATAGACCAGATAGGCTAACATTTCACATATCCTCACAGCTCATATAAGCGCATAAAAGCACAGTGCATTTTCCTAGAAGTCGTCTGATAGTAACAACCCCAAACATGTTTTTTTCTGATTTTATTTTTGGATGGGTTTCTCTTCTTTATCTACTACAGTGAATCCTTTGGGAATATTACCTTTGTTCTTAGTGAAAGTCAGTAGGCACTTATGTACCTAAATCATGCTTAGAATTTTTCTTTGATAAGCCTCAGACTATTTATAATAATTTTACCTCTTTTATAGCTTTCAGTGACCTAAAGTATTCATTTTGTGCATCACAAATGTCAATAGCATTTGGGTGCCATACATATTTATGGAAATTTACTATTATTATACTAAAAATATGTTTAAAGATAGTATAAAGAGGTTAGCTTCTTTGAATAAACCGGTCAAGATACTGTATTGATTTCCAGTGGCTGGGAATAATAGCTAATAGACTATAAAGTAGATATGAATTAAGTTACTGAGAAAAGCTTACATTATAACAATTTTACATTATTTACATGCAACTTAAAAGGCTCTATATTAGAAATAGAATTCACAATAATCTCCTACAATGTTTCAAGGAGAACAAAAGTCTAAAATATCAAACAAGGACTCATAGTCAAAATGCCTGAACTAATTTACAACTAATATAATGATGCAGCCCCTCAAAAAACACCCCACAACATCATTATATCCAGTCACAGGTAGTAACATAATTTTTTTTCAGACTGGTCAAAGATTTATTACAGCCTCAAACAAATTATTCTGAGTACATTACCTAGTCTGTCTATAATGTGATTGGGAAGAATTCCTATTAGGAACTAAGAAGAAGAAACACGTGATATGATAATTATAAAGCTAGAGTGAAGGCATGTGTTCTTATTACTAACAGCAAAAACAAGTCTGAAGAGAAAATTATACCAGCAAACAATGCTATTGTAAATTTGCATGCATAATTCTAGTAAAATGTATAAATGCATTAGAGCCATCTATGTGGGAAACAAATCATCTGCAAGCATTGGCACTGTAACAGATGTAACAGGATTATAGTTGGAACAAGCACTGAAACACCACGACAGACAAATTTAGTCCCCTTATGTATATCAAGTGAATAAGCAATGAAAATTTAAAAAGAAGCAGAGAAAAATCAGCACAGTTGATTTTAGAAGTCACCACAAAGGACTTTTCTAAGGCAATCAGAAACATCTATTAAATTTCAAAGCAGTGTTAGTTTGTCAAGCGCTTAGGGGGTTGCAAATAGGCAACAATAAGAAAAAGCTTGTCACGTCTTGAATTTGTTTTGTCTTTATTGCTGATTTCCATTTTGAAATTAGTTGCCATTTTATAGATATAGAATTAAGTAAAATTTTTTAATTAATCAAGTCTGTCTAAAATGTAGACTACTTTCCAGGAGATTTTATAAAATTTATTTTTGTTACATTGTAATTTAGAGCTGTCACAGAAGTAAATTTTTAAGTATGAACAACACAGAAAAGAAAGATTTATTCTAAGTCATCTAGTTGATATATATAATTTTACTGTAAACACAGTGTGACTTTTTTGAAGCCTCAGGCTGTAGCTTTTATTACAGAAACCTCTCTATAAAGAAAAGATATTGAATCAATAAAGCTTATCATTTAGTGGGGATTTGCATTCTATGGGTTTTATGTTCCCAGCCACAGTTTTGCATTACTAAATGACAATGAATGTCCATCATGATAATGGAGAAAATACCTTTGCTTGCCTGAAATTTCCTTTACTTTGAAATAATAAGGCCTATAGAACTGTTTTTCTAGGAGGCATCAGACAGCACAGAATCAAACAAGAGCCAGAAGGAAGGAAATATTTGGGGGTACTCCTGAGGAACCTGGTTTCCAGAGACAAAATATTTCTACCCATTTTCCTGCGCTATACATGATGGAAAGTAGCTTGAGGGAAAAATGCAACAACATCTACTAATGAAGCATATGGGAAATTCAACTTTTGAACAACACACCAGATTCCTTGTATGTCAGTGCCCATCTCTATTTGTCAACAAAGCAGATTGGATTTGTGGACCTCATTAGTCAAGAAAATCAATTTAATGTAATTCTACAGTGTTTACCTTCAACTGAGGTCCACAGATGTGTCACAATGGAGCCTCCGCAATACTGTATACAATAGTCACTGAAGACACTATCCTTTGTCTCTTTTTGAGCAATAAAAACCTGTACGTGTTGTATAATTATTGTGTGTGTAAAGAATGTTATGTTGTTTGTGAGTTAGTTTGTAAAGACTGCCTAAGCATCCTTTCAAAAAGGAAGTTTTTGTTTTTGACACTTATTATTTTAATACCTGATTCTTAAACTCTATTTAATCTGCTGGCCCTTCTCTCTTACAGGGAAATACCAGTAAAAGCACATCTGGAGGGATTATATTTTTGTCCTGCTGTCTTTTTTATTAATTTCACATTCTTTTGTATAAATGAGCAGAGCTAGATCCTCAAGATTATCTCCCTTTGACCTTCCATGAGGATGAACAAGAGAAAGATTGTAATTTTATTATTTGTTTATTTGCATTTTGCATCCATAATCTCCTCCAAAGGTAGTGAACTTGAACTGAGGAATGGTTCTAAAAATATTTCAGTGTGTGTAACTCCCTCATTACTCCTAAGGCTGATTTTGTTGTTTTTTTTTTGTTTGTTTGTTTTGGTTTTTTTTTTTGGTTTTTTTTTTTTTTATCCCTTTGTTCACTTTAGCACAAACAGGCTCCCTCCAAAGAGCTCTGATCATTGTTGTATGGGATCTGTGTGGATCAGATTCTTCTGCTTTTCGTTGTCGTGGGACACAAATTGAGTTTCTGGAAGATATAACTACTGACAGCAGGGAAAGGCTGTTTCTTTCTAAAGCTTTTGAGAACAGCTTATGCTGAATTTCTCTATTTTCCATTCTTTGTCTTCTATCAGTGAGCTTCAGGGAAATAGAAAGTTAGTGCAGATAAACTTTGTGGTCGAAATGCATGTTCATTGTAGAAACAGAACCAGACATTATGTTATTGATGAACACCCACTTGCTAAAGCACCAAAAACAAATATCAGCTGCTACTACCACTTTAAGCTCTCAAAAGACATCATGGTGCAGTCTGAAAAAATAGCACCTACTCTCTTGTGCTCCCTTATGTAAAAGATTGCTCGACCTTTGAGTGAAAATCTTGTTCTATGAATGTTTGCAGAATTGTGAAATCTGAGTACACAGAATGATGGTGACAATTCTGAAATTTACCTATGGGCTGTGTAAATGTTCAAAGGTCTCAAACCAGAAATCTCTGTTTAGACAACAGCATCTATTCTTTGGTATACAGAGTGCAAAGGGAAAGAAAGATCTTCTACTTACGTACTTTGTTATGGCAGGATTTTCCATCACTTTCCCAGGCAGCTCTCTTTGTAAAGATTTCTGCAACATTTTGCTTATGTAGTCACACAGAGAGTTGTGACTATGGCCCTCACATGGCTGCTTAGTTGACTGAGAACAAAAATGACTAGCAATTACCTTTGCTGTGTCTGGGACTTTTGTAGAGCCTGTCGAACAAAACTCTAATTCTTCACTACTTTTTCCATCTAACCCTGTCCTCCATACATAATCACTGACTGTGAAACACAAACAGTATAGTTAGAGAAAATACAAAGATTTCTAAAAGATGGGCAGGTCCCAAAGATCATACATAACTTTGTTGATTGCCTCAGACTTCTGGAAGAAACAGCAGTCAGTGCAAATGTGCTGGAGACTTGTGGCTGCCAGAGACTGTACTGAATCCAGAAATAAGAGGACGAAGATGACACACAGCAAGTCTATAGACAGCCGTCCCATTTTTTACAGAAGTTGTGTAAAATCATCATTAATTATTCTGAAATAACAATATTGATTTCATTAATACTACTTGGTAGCTTTTCAAGCCTGGATAGAGTTCAAGAAGAGCTATGTGGACACCATGAGTAAAAGTCTTTATAACGTTACCATTTGTTTATTTTAGCATCATTTTCTATGAAAAAAAGATTTTGTTTTGTTTCATTTTTTTAATTTGGTTATTTTTTTACTGTCCAAATGAATTCTGAGATTCTCTTCGATGATTATTTTGCAGGTCTTCAGTTCCATGGGTAGCAAAGCAAATTTCCTTACACTTTACATTTCTGAAGAGTAACAGATCTTAGGAAAAGGTGTCTCACTTCATGTAGATCTGTGAGTCAGGATGCTATAAAGAGAACATTAAGAAATTGCTAGACTGATAAATGTTCAAGCTTGAAAAACGTAAAATTTAAAAAAAAATGTATAGTTTGAGGTAAATTAATCTAAAAGCTTTCTCTTTCAGAATATGAATATGGTTGGAAGGGTTGTAATCATGTAAGGTGATGTCCATTAAAAAAAAAAAAAAAAAAAAAAAAAAAAGGTAATATTTTCTGTAGAAAATCTTTGTACAAAAGGATATTACAGAATGAAAATGATTATTAGTTCAGTAACAGTTTACACGGCTTTCCACTAAAAGTTCATGTGTTTTGCCATTTTTTCTCTTGTTTTTAAAACATTATTCTATCAAAATATATTTATTTATCAATGTGAAAAAAATTGCAAGGTCTCAACAAGTTGGACAGAAGTTTTATTGGAATAACTTCTTAAATGGTGATACAACCAGAGGGTAAAAAGCTTCTTACAATACCGAGAAGCTTGGCTCTATTCACAAAAAATCTATATTCATGCTCGTTTACAATTTTCAGATATATGCCTACTAAGTATAAAATTGATTCTAAAAGTCAACAGTGCTCTAAGAGCTCCTTTGCTCTAAGATATTGTTTAAAAAGGCACTGCTCCAATTTCTATTTTGTTATTTACAGAAGTGGAAGAAGTAGTAGGAACAGCAAGAATATTGAGAGTCCACTTGTATGCTATCCTCACATCTAGAAAATCCACCTGCACATGGTATTAATAACTCTGAAAAAACATAAACTGAATCTTAGTTACACCTCCTATACATAAATTTTAAGCACTAAAATACAGAATATTACCACGTTGAACTTTCCATTTGGCTTTGTTCTTAGATTGTTTATCATAGAAGAAGACAGTGCATGTCTTTAGCTTAACACTAAAGTGCCTAGGAAATTTTATTGTTTTAAGAATCCTTTCTCTTTTTTTTTTTTTTTTCCTAAAATACCTTTAAATATATCTATTTCACTATGCTTTACAACAAAAATAATACCTCTAGCAACTACCATACATGATAAAACAGAAATCCTGTGGTAGAGGATTTTGTAGAGTAATGGGCACTTAATGTACATCCATAGAATATCAACCTTATGTTTACTGAAACTGCACTTTCCTTTCAGATAAGAAACTTCCACCTTGGGGGTCTGATGTGTTCTCTCAACCCTGACATGCTGTGAGCCTCTGAAACTCTTACAGAAACTTACTACAGTAATTTTTTTCCTTCCAGAAGCCTGTGTAATAAGCTGCTGGGTTATGGCACCACTCTGGAAAGGACTGATTCATGTCAGCATGTTTCTGACTCTCACAGGTTGATAAGGTTCTCTATAGAGCAAAAAGGAATCTCCATATAAGCCAGAGCACCAAAGATCAGAAATATTTTTCCTGAAGACATTTAAAACCTACTGTCTTCAAGCAACATTTTTGAAACTTAATTTAGGTATTAAAAATACTTTATTCAAGCAGCAAGCTTTATTTTCAGATGAAGAACAGTACTGACTAAAGGAATACTTGTATACACATATGTAAATACACTAAAAATATAGGTTTGTGAGATAATGATGATGCTAGAGAAAGTGAGAACAGGGATAAAAGTATCTAACTGCTAAACAAATATAACCAAAAAGACCAACCTTTTCCAATTCTTCAGTTAATATATATATATATATATTTGATTGTGTTTTTGTTTGTTTGTTTGTTTGTTTTTTGGTCAATGTCTCGATTACTACATGTTTCTCAAATAAACACATTTTCTAATTCCATATATCCACTTAATATTATTTTCACATCACAAATGTACTTCAGTTAGGAACAAATTTGAATGAGTTTGAAATTAACCAATACTTGCAACTGACTTCAAAATAAATAAAATTAAACTGAAGAGTAAGTTTGTGTATTTTCAGACAAAATGTTATTGTAGTCCTTGGGAAAAAGAAAGGAAGAGATTTATTCCTCTTAGCTTCCAAAAGCAGAACCAGATGCACCTTATGACTCATTTACTTCCATAGTATAAAGTCAACCAAATAGTACTGGGGTCACTGCAGACTATTTTAATTGTCATAAGTGGAGAATCTTCACAGAAAAGACTTTTTGAGAGATTTATTGCATAGCAGGCCTGTTTCACCAGTCCAGTTATGAGAGTTTGGTGTCATACACAGAATTAACAGAGACTACTTTTCTTTTCCAAGATACATAACAGCTTAAGTTTTTAATGTGTCTGTCATTTGTGTGATAAAATATTAGATGCCATGATATTATTGAAGCAATTAAATGCATTCATCTTTTCCAAATTGATTTCAATATGATGGAAATTGACCTTTTACTAACAAGCAGTAATCCCAATGCACAAGCTGAAAATAGACTTTATAGTTACAAGGCCAAGTAAGAGAGTTTTCTGATGCAAATCCCTTTAGAAGTCAGTGAAACAAAGACTGATTGTCCCTGAACAAAGCCTGCTCCAGTTCTCTGGGCTGAGTCTGTGTGTTATTCAAAGGGAATGTAGTCTTCACTCAACATGGTTACTCACAAATCTCATGGCATTTTGTCTTTTGCAGGGACCTTTGAACACGCAATTCTTTTTTAGGATTGACTAAGCAAGATGATGGAAAATGGCATAAAATTTTGCCCCACTATGGACAGTGCATGCAGTAATATAGTTTTTCTAGCAGCAGCAGATTTATCTTCCTAAATCTAACCATATACTAGGCACTGCAAACTGGTCCAGAATAGCATTTAGAAATGTAGTTTATTTTAATGCAATATTTATATTTAAAGTTAAGGTTAATTTTACAGAATTTTCTGGTCCAAGACCAGAGTGCTCTTTTTTTTTTTTTTTTTTCAGACACTTCAAAAGACACTAAACTTAATGATAAATTTACAACAGGCTGAATTTCTTAATATAAATAGACAATAATCCATTGCATTCAACAGCATTTATGTACACCAGGGAAAAAATGTGTTTATTCTATCTTTTGCAAGTTTTAATTATTTTATTCAGTAAAGATTTTCTGTAGTTTAACAATATTGTTTTGAGTAATTTGCATTACAAAGAACTATAATACAACCTCAGCCAAGACCACATATTCCAATCTGCCAGTATAAATACTTAATGAGGAAAAATCACAGAAATACTAGGTAAAACCTCAATTTTTAATTACATTTTTTCCTTCTCACATGAAAGACGGATGTGTATTTGTGAGTAGTAATACATTACAGAAAATATACAAGGATTGCTAAGAAAGAAATGCCTCCTATTTTATGATAAGTGCCTAGAGTGTCAGAGGTGGATGTTGGTGATATGGCAGTAGAGGTTGAACCTTCCTACCATCATTCTATTACATTTTGTTGCAGTGACACGGATGGAAGCAGAGGGGCAGTGTTACAAAATGCTATCTGACATGGGAGTATGAAGTGTGTCATTGAATTCCTCCATGTGGAAAAAAAATCAGCCATTGACATTCATCAGTGTTTGCTGAACTTTTATGGAGAACAAATGGTGGACGTGAGCACAATGATGAAGTGGGTGGTGTGTTTCAGTAGTGGCAACAGCAACATGAAAGACAAGCCATGTTCCAGATGGCAATGCATAGCTGTCACACCACAAAGTGAGGAACATCTCAATCAGCTCATTTGCCTGAATAAGAAGATTATGAACAGGAAATGAGTATGGAGCTGAATATTGGCTTCAGTGCATTGGAAATGATTGTGGCAGCCAGACGTGTCCCATGAATACTCAGATAGGAACAGAAAGAAAATCACATGGAAATCTGTCACAAACTTCTGAACCAGTATGAGACTGAAGGTTACAGTTTCCTGACTCACATCATTACTGGTGACTAGACATGGTGACACCACAATAAGCTGTAGTCCATGGTGTGGTGACATGATTTTCTCAATGAAGAAAACGTTCAAGATGCAGATCTCAGCAGTTAAAGTGATGTATTGTGTTTTTTGGCATAGGAAAGGACTGATCTTTCTGGATGTCCTAAAACTCAGACAAAACATCAAAGCTGATTGCTGCATGATGACGCTGACTAAGCTGACTGCTCAAACTTCCAGAGGCAGGTCAGAAAAGAAGATAATTTTTCTCTTGCAACGCAATCACATCACGCCCTATACCAGTTTGAAGACTGTGGAGCACATTGCCAATCTTTGCTGTACTGTCCTACTGCGCCCACTGTATAGTCCATATTTGGCACCTTCTAATTTCCATCTGTTTGGGCCGATCAAAGATGGACTGTGTGGACTTTTTCCTATTGGCAATGTCATCACAGCAGCTGTGGAACAGAGGAGTACCTCTGCTGGTGCAGATTTTTCTGAGACCAGCATGCAGGCTCTTGTTCATTGCTAGGAAAAATGCACAGCTAATAGTGATGACAATGCTAAAAAATTGTGTTACGGAGCTGAGAATTTGCTCTATCAAAGAATGATATTGTGCATTTTGTAGTTGTAGTCCACAGAAACAAATAGGAGGCATTAATTTCAGGGGAATTTATATACAGTGACCATCCAATATTGGAAAATATTTCTGTAAGTAACAATACAGAAATAATATTCAAGCATTTTTTATACTTTAGAAAAAAAATATTTTTCATTATTCTCAAATAAGAATGCTATGCATATAGTAGTGTGTTGTTTTTTTCAATCAACTTTTTTTTGTAATACACAAAGGCTTTGTTAATCTTCACGTTTCATAAACACTTGTAATTTAAAAAAATGGAAGAATGTATAGTATACCGATTTAAAACTACTAGGTGGGGACTACATGATGCTGCTGAGAAGGCAAGAAAGTTATGCAACCTGTAGCATTTTGGACTTTGTGCCCAAAGCATAAAGGCCCACATATTAATTTTTTCCTCAAAGAACATAAATAAGTATCCTTTTGAAATTTGGCAGTTAGTGGTGGAATCAGGATTGTTAAAAGTGGATATTTACTTGAGAATATATGTTCCAGGAATGTGGGCTACTGAAGTAAGAGTTTTAGGCTAAGAGAGGTTTTAAAGTCAGAGAACCTTTGGAAAACATACCGTTTAGCTGCTGTCTTAGTGAAGTAGTAGAGGGTAAGACAATGATTTGAACAAAATGCTGAGGTAGGAACATTTAATGGATTTTACTTATACATATATACTTTTTTTTGTTTACTCAACTAGGATATCAGACAGCGTTACAATAATCTTACTGTGCAAGACATTCCTATCTGTATTTATAGTACAGGGCTGCATTAACTTAAGACAATGCTAGAGGCCAAAATTTCAAGGACTGCCTAATACTATGTCTTTGGTCAAACAGTAAAAGAAATTACATCTGTGCTTCATACAAGAAAAGGATATATTGTATATGAGAGGCAACAGTCAACAGAAGAAAATGGCATGCCAGAGAGCAACTAGAACAAGAAAAACATGAATTGCCCTTTTCTCCATTTTCCTCTTAGGTTTCTTCCTGCACTTGTCATGGTTGACTGGCCTAACAGGCATTCAGACTCACTGGTGCAGGTAATGGGCTGCAAATTCCCCCGAACTGTCTGAGATCTGCTGATTTACATAAGCAACTTGAGGGTTCTTGTTGTTGTTGTTCTGATTTTGAGTTTGTTTGTTTGGTTTTTTTAATCCCTTGTGACCCCACTCATTACTCTAGAAACTTATTTACTCTCATAGATGTCACATATTTACAACAGTAAAACCAGTGAAAAATGATGCAATAAGAAATGGTAATTACCGAGTCAGGTACATATTTTGTCACTATTTTGATGATGGATCTCACAGACACTATTCCACATACTTCTCCCACTAAAAGATAAACAGAATACCATAAAAAAATCCTTTTTTTCTGCAGATCTGCTATTATTCTTTCTAATTTTGACCATTTCGTAAGTGTCTACGGTCCGAACTTTCTGTTCACCTAGAAAGTTTCTGAAAGAACTTAGAATACGACAAAAAGATCTCATATGGTATAATATACTGGCATGGGTTATGTGTTGGTATCTCAGAGTCTGTGCTATACAGTGATTCATGTCTTCTTCTGGACACAGAATAATAGACTATCTTCAGCCTGTGCAACCTAATGTCTCTGAAGAGATAATATGGTACTTTCAACAGTGATGTATCTTCTGCTGATTCACTATTATAATATAAACAGAAGGGAAGTAAAATGCAGTGAAACAGACTAGGTTCATCTAGTTTCATCTAGTTTATTAAAAAGTTTGTATCTCCATACCAAAATGTGAATTTTTGTATTATAATTCTTCCTGAAAGAGGAAGAGAAGAAGATTTATCCTGTCTCTGTGAGCCAGTTCACAGTATGGAGCAGTTGTCTCTTGTGGATTTATGTCAATATTGAGATCACGATTCAGATAGTTTGTTTCCATGTTAGAATCTTTTACAGCAGAATCATTCAAATTAAAGATCTTGCATCACTTCTGGAAAAACAAACAAACAAACAAAACCCAACAACAACAACAACAACAAAAATAAAACATAATGAGAAGACTTATTTTAAAGGTGCTTTGCAGGAATTGTCTCTGAAGAAGAATGTGGCTACAGACAAGATGCGTAAATCAGGACTCATGTCAAAATGCTAGGTCAGGAAGTTGTATTAGATCTCTGCGTAAGTACAGTTTTCTGTACTGGAAATGCTGCACAGAGATGGGCAGTCTTCCAGAGAGTGACTTTTCATCCTCAAAGGAAAATTCTTCATGTAAATTAGATAGAATGCTGGCATTTCAGAGAATCTTCCCATACAAACAAACCAAAAACTTTCATAGCTGTTTTCAGAGCACTTCATTCTGCCAGAAGGAATATTAGCTGGATAGGCAAGTAAAAATATATGAAAATTTAAAATAAGAACAAATATGGTTTAAAAATTACTATAGTTGTTCATCAGGTGATAGCTTTCTCAGTGACAGTTTACAATTGAACAGTGATTATTTTAAAAAAGGAAAATAGACTTGTCAGAAATCTTTCACAAAACCATTTTGAGCTCCTGAATGTCTGCTTTATGTAAAAAGTGTTTCATAAGTTACATAGTGTATAAAATCATAAAAACAGAAAAAATTGTGTATAGGGAGTGCTTTAGACACAGTCCCAGGTCTGACACTGATCTTTGTTACCTTCTGCCTCAATCTACACAGCCAAAAAAATAAAAAGATCAAGATCTTTGCCTATGTACTTGCAATGAAAATATCAAAAGAAATTAAGTCAGAGGTTAAAGTAGATAAAACTTTATAATAATTTCCAAAGGGAACTGGCAGGTACTCTGCTTTGAAAATAAAAAAATAGCCCCCATGCTATTTCTGCTTAGCATGCTATTGACAAATTGCGTGCAAGCTGACCTAATATTCAATATTGCTAAACGGTTTCTCTTTCAAAGGATATTTGTCTATTTTATGAGGCTAAAGGTCCTAAAATATCATTTATCTCAAGAAAGTTTATGTTATTCTTCAGTAACTCCTGTGGATTAGTGATGTGTTTCTGTTAGTGATCAGCTTGTGTCTGATAATCTTTTTTAACTAAGATTTTGTAAACTAAATGTTTTATAAATGTTAAATATTGTATATATTTATGAATTCATAATGCACTAGGTTTACAAGACTTTCAACATGTACAATGAAGAGAGCTGAAATAAACTTCATGAAATCTGTCTGTAAATGTAGTAATATTTAATCTCTGTTATTATAAGTATGTATAGAATATCTTACGTCACTACTTAACTCAGTTTAGTGAGCTCAGAGAAATTTTACTTCAAGTAAAATAGATAATAGATCCTCGATATTACCAGCAGAAGAAACAAAACCGAAGAAACCTGCACTGAAGCTGTGCAGGTCAGTCTTAAAATGTGTGGGCGAGAGGAAAAATAAGCTGAGATTACTTTTGTTTTAATTCTGATATTGTGTAAATGACATTAAATGTCTGCCGTATTTTATCCACTGAAAATATGAAAATATGAAAACAATGAGAATGAGACTATGTTTTCCGTTTTCAAACTTCTACTTTTTTTTTTGTTTTTGCTTTATATTCTTTTAGATTACATATGTTTAAAAGCATTTAATTATAATCTAAGTCTTTTTCAAAAAGCCAAACTGAGGTCATTACAAGTAAATATTTTAAAAACAGGTGTTACATTGGTGAGAGCAGAGCTGTCAGAAACTTCAGGTTATTAAAGAAAGGGGTGAAGCATAGCTTCTCCTTTTCACTTGTAAAGCCTCTGTACGTAAGTATTTCCTTACTTCCTTACTTTTTCCTTACTTTTATTTTCTCAACTTTTGTATTCTGTGGATATGATTAAAAGATGGCTATAGTTTACATTTGTTTCTGGAGTTTGGAAAATTAAGAAATGCTTCTGTTGAGACAGATCAGATGAGTCATGCCTAAGTTTCTCTTCCCCAGCTATATTCAGAAATGGGAATTATTTCAGAAATGGATGATTTCAGAAATTTGACAGCACCGCATGGAGTTAGAATTCTGCTGTCTGGACTATTCAGTATGAGTCAATTTGAATTTTCCCAGGGCAAATTTTAAAAAAATCTGATAAGAGTTGTCAGGCATCGGACTTGTCTGCCCATGGAGGTGGTTGAGTCATTGTCCCTGGAGGTGTTCAAGAAATGTTTAGATGTAGTACTTAGGGACATGGTTTAGTGGGGAAATATTGGTGGTAGGTGGACACTTGGACTGAATGATCTTGGAGGTCTCTTCCAACCTTGGTGATTTTATAATTCTGTGATTCTATGATTGTCATCGTCACTGCACAACCTCAGACCTCAAGACTATATGGATGTTTAGGCACATTTTACACAGTAGAGAAGTAATAATTTCAAGATGAATAAGCATTATTTCCTGTGCATAGAACAGGTGAAGTGGGGACTGTAAGAAATACAAGCCTTTCATGACTCCATAGAGCAGAGTGCTCAAGAAATCCACAATCACTCTTCATGTAGATTAGTTTTCAGTAAGTTCAAGTATTCCTTAAAAAAATGTATTTGACATTTTATTTGCATTGAAAAGTGTAAGCAGTTATTGTATTATGTATTATGCAAACTATGCAACTCAGAGCTGGGCAGACGTGTTTATGAAATAGACATTGTTTCCAATTATTATACTATGATTGGAAACTAGAGATTCACACATTTTCGTCAGAAATCACTCTTTTATTAGAAGTTCCCTGCTTACTTATACTTGTCAGTTTTGTATTATATTGGGAAAAGCAATGTCTAAAAGTCTACAACCTCTCATTAAAACTCTATGCAGAACAAGTATGTTTGCTACTCTGAGCTGTGAGTCAGTGATCAATAGCAGCTTAGAAAGCACATCCCCCTCAACAAAAGTCCACCCAAGCCCTGTGATCCTCATGCAAGATCACTTTAAGAGACACATATCTTGATTTTTACTGCTGATAAAAGGAATTGGACCAAAGAAGTAAGAATGTCATTAAACCTTACTTCATACAGCAAATGAGATCCAACTTATTACTTCATGTATTATTTTTTCAACTACTGCCAAATTCAAATCATAAGCATTAATTCTGAACTTCACAGAAAGTAAGTTTCAAGTACATTTTTAAGTTTTGTAATTGTTTTCAAGCTACTATTTCATACGTAAACTTACTGTTGCCGTCAGAAACATTAGCCTTTTCTATAAGGCTAATGTCATCCTAATTATTTAAAATGTTACACTGGCTACAACTATGATTAAATATTTATTCAGATGTCTCTTACCATCGCTTATGGGTATCAAGAAGTTACTGTTTTTTTTTCCAGTCCATAAGTATCCTTATATTGAAAATTAGTAATTTTAAGTATGTGGGTATATAAGATGTTGTTTTTTGAAATTACCCTTAAAGCTGGCCTTCATTTTTTCAATATCATTTTTTTATTGAATAATGAATTATTTTATTGAATAATTCAAGTATCTACGTCGTATTAAGTTAGCATCACTATGTGCTGCAGACTTTTAATCATATGCATGAAATAACATTTCTGATTTACAAAGACACAGTAACTTGGACTGCTTAATAAAAAATAAAAGATGCTTAACTCCAAGCATACTACTTTCCTACTTAAGTATGCACCCTTTTTTCTTCAAACTCTAGACATTTGACAAGATGGTAAACTTTATCAGACTCACTTCAGAGACAAAGCAGCATAAATGGTCTTTGAAAAATGTGTACAATTCTCCATTATGTATTCAATGGTTTGAATATCCAGGGACCTCACAGAGACCAGAGGCCACTGCTGGTGCCGAATATCTATATTTTCAGTGGCTATGAATGAACAGCTTGAGAGAGGAACAAAAAAAAAAAAAAACGCAAAAACAACAAAACAACAAGCAATCCAGGAAAGAAACAGCATAGATGTACCTTTCAGAAACAAAACTTGTTTCAAAGTTTCCAAGGCTAGTCACAATACATTAAAGTCTTCCTTCTATAGTTTTCCTTTATTTGAGGAGAAGAAGATGGTAGAGAGTGAGAGGCATGGAAAAAAAATGATAGCTCAGTATTAATAAAGAACATAAAAAAGTTGTAACCTCACTTGAAAGAAAAGCTAAAAAAGAAAAATTATATTTCACAGTGGTATTGAAGTGTTAGGTGCACTTTTTTCTTCCACTGCCATTTAAAAAATACTGTGTTCTAGTTTCACCCTTTAGAAATTATCATGTTTTTTTGTTATTTATGAGACAGGAAAATCTATTAGTTCATCTCTGTTTTAGTTTTATCATTTGTAATTCTGGGATAATCTTCAATTTTCTCACAAGAACATGTCTTAAACTACACTAGTCTCTGAGGAAAAATAAATAAAACATGTCTTCAACATGGAGTGTAAATGTGTATTTACTCCCCCCAAAAAATGTCACAAAAAGACTGATGCATCTTAGACTGTTCAGGAGACTGTTGAGACCAGTTTAAACACTGAGTGAAATACAATCTTTCAATTGCATCCATAAATACAGCTTCACGAATCTTTATGTCAAACTGATAGACAGTACTAAATTAAATGATAAGGGAATCATATTAATGGTTGCTTCTTTTCTATTTTTATTGTGTATATATTCCACAGATAGTAAGGGTTAAAGTATTTATTTATTTATTTACTTCTGGAAGTATATTTAATGTCAGTGCATGAGCTTTAAAGTCCTGATCTGCAAACTAATTATAGGCATTCATTTACCCCTTTGTGGGAAAAGACTGGCCTCATCTCACAGTGTGATGTTTTTCCCTCACTTGCAAAGAAACTGGAGAACTCTGCTCTGATAAACAAGTCACGCTCAACCATCTGTCCCTGTAGTGCTGAGTTTGGGGGTCCAAATAGGAAATTTAAAAATAAAATCTTGAGACTTCAAAAGATAACGATTTATGTCCTCAGACCTCATGAAGCAGGTGCGCGGCCTGCTGTTGAGGGTAATTATCAGCCATTATCGGTGAAGCTGGCATATTGCCACTATTCTAAAAGCAATTTTTTCTCCTGCTGTAGGCTGAAAATATTCTTTCTTTTCAATTCAGTTTTTCTTCTATTTGCATAAATATATCTCAGTATGTTTCACCTCCAAATTAATCACCTCAGAAAAGCTAATAACCTCTGTAAAATTACTAGTCCAGAAAGCATTCAGAAACACCAAACAGGGTGAAATAAAACCCAGTATCATACAGTATCTCGTTTTCTTCCTGTAGTACCTATGACAAACTAAATGAGTAGCTATTCAACTCATGTATCATTATTTGTAAAGTCCGATAACAGTTTGCATACATATGTACATGTATAGATGAAATTATAGTAATAATATAAAACATAGAGCTATTTTGTCTTTTGTTAGAGGCCCTATTCTGCGATGGTGCAACTAGCTGGCACATCACAGTTTAAAATCATTGTTTTAAACATAATGTTTCTAGTTCAGAAATGTTCTCTCATAAATCGATGTCAGGCAGATTTGGAGTTTCCTATATATTGTGGCTGATATGGCACCAGTAAGACTTTTTCCTAGAAATACCGTGGAAAGGTATAGAATATCTGAATTCGCACTGAGAAAAAATCAGCTGAAGGAGAAAAAATATGTTACCAAAACTCAGTTATACTTGGCTTTGTCACAGTTGGAAAGCAAATAACTAAAATTAGCTGATCACTAGCTAGCTGCATTAAAACAAACAAACAAACAAAACCTAATAGCTAATTAGCTATTTAAACTTGAAAGCCATTAAAAAACTCCAAAAAGGAAAAAGGACAAACTGCATTGCATTATTATTTTCTTCGAACAAAATTCTATCCTCAAGTGTATCTTCATCTCTCTATTTACTTTTGAGGAAACTGTAAATGCTACCTGCAATGTGGGAAGTGTAGATAAGTGTGGAATTCAGAAAACTACATTTCATGATAAATAGTACATTCACTGTAATATTAAAAACACTTGAGCTGACAGGACATCACTCCTATAGAAAAGAAGTAATAAAATAGGATTCACACAACCGAATACAGATGTCTTTATTATTCAAGTCATTCAGAGTCATTTTATAGTGAGTGAAGAAAAATCAATATATTTCAGGTGAAGAGAATAATTAATCTCTCACTAAAGTGAGAGAACTGTATTTTTAGAGTGCTTTTCTTTGCAAAGATTATGAGCAGCATTGAAGAGACTAGCTCAGAAGTGAAAACTAAATACGAATTACATAAATCCCAAATGACAAGTATAGTTCTGAATCTGAGAAGTAAAATACGAGTTTTGTCAATTTTTTAAAACATGAGTTGTGTTTATAAATGATATCTGTTCTGTTTATTACTTGAATTTTTAATATTTTGAGTACTTCATTCTGTGCAAATTGTCATCAGATCACGATTAATGTAATAAAGATATTCCTGGCAATGAAAAGTTTCTGGGATTCAGATTATAATTTTTAGACATGATAATAAATGCAATTCAATTTTGAAGTTTGGTCTCCATCGTATTCAAAAAGACTTGGTAGTATCCATAAAAGGAGACCATTTTGAGAACAATATGTTCTCTTTGGATGTTTCCAGACAGAGGAATTAGGGTTACCATTACAGTTACCCTTAGAATTACGACAGAAACCAGTAATAACTGGTATAATATACTATACTATAGAAAAAATAAAAATAGAATGGAAGTGACTTGTTAAAATACTCTTGGTAAACTTTGTGTTATTTTTTAAGAGCAAAGGAGAGCTTATTGTGTAAAGTGAATTTTATCAAAGTCAGTGGAACAGCAAAACTGTTATAATACTACATCATTTTGACAGGTCCTGAAAGAACAAGAAAATATAAAAAGAAAAATATTTAAAGATTGTCTTTTGGGGATAAAAAATGTCTATCGTATAACATTTTCAATATGTAGTTCCTTAAAGCACACAACAGGTCTCATTTTTTCCTCAGCGGCAAATCTGTAAGCCATGTTTCTTCATACTACTCTGTCAAATGGAATTAAAATATATAGAAAAACAGATTATATTTTTACATATTTATACATATAATTTCATTGTATATAAATATATAAACAGATATATATGTTTATATATAATATAAAAATATAAACATATCCTTTTTTTATATATTTATAATGTAAGAGTATGTGTTGTATGAGAGATGTATGAGGCAGTATGAGAGGTGGCCAGCAGAGTGAGGGAGATGATTGTCCCCTTCTGCTCTTCCTCCATGAGGCCCCATCTGGAGTACTGTGTCCATGCCCCCAGCTCAGGAAAGACGTGGAAGCTGCTAGCGCAGGTGTGGGGGGGTGGGCACAAAGATAATCAAAGGTCTAGGATGACTCCTATGGAGAAAGGCTGAGGGAGTTCAACTTGTTCAGACTAGAGAAGAGAAGGCTCCAGAGAGACCTCACTGTGGCCTACCAGAGACCAATTTTTTACATGGTCTGATAGTCATAGGCTGAGGGAGAATTGTTTTAAACAAAAAGAAGGAAGATTTAGAGCAGGTATTAGGAGGAAATTCTCACTGAGAAGGTGATGAGGCACTGGCAAAGGCTGCACAGAGAAATTGTGGATGCCACATCCCTGGACGTGCTCAATG
>JAOWBP010000001.1:144767465-144784213 GCA_028571105.1 Tragopan temminckii
GGCCAGATCCCATGACTTCTGAAATGTACAGGGATAGGTACCTGGAATTGGAGCATTAACACTTTAACTCCCAGTGCTCTACATGATGTTATGATGCAGAATACTGAAAACCAAAAAAACATAAAACCACGACAGATATGTTTGAAGTTCACTCACAAAAGCCATCCTAGTGTATCATAAGATTTATGTATGCCTTCAAATCAGCATTTGATGTAGCATACATGCAGATATCCCAGTCAACTGCTTGTAAACAAGATCATGAGTATACTGAGGGTAGTCTAACCCAAAGATAAGAAGCTTGTTATCATAAATAATTGCTATGCAAAAGTCTACATCTAACAATTCTGAAATCATTTAGACTTGCCCCATTATTTCCATGTATCTATATATCTATGTATTTCTATGTATCATCTGTGCAGTATGGGCCTAAACTGGGGAGTTCTGTGAAAAGAACTGCTGCAAGTTTGTGGATAACACCAAGTTGAGTGGTGCAGTTCACACAATAAAAGGAAGATATATCATTCAGAGTGACCTGGACAAGCTTGAAAAGTGGGCACACCTGAAACTAATGAAGTTCAACAAGGCCAACTACAAGGTGCTGCACTTGGGTTGGAGCAATCCCAGATATGTGTACAGACTGGGAAAACTTACTGAGAACAGTTCCACTGAGAAGAATTTGGGGATTCTGGTGGATGAAAAGCTGGACAGGAGTCAGCAGTGTGCACTTGCGGTCCAGAAGACCAACTGTATTCTGGGCAGCATCAAAAAAGGAGTGGCCAGTAGGAACAGGGAGGTGATTGTCCTCGTCTATTCTGTCCTTCTGAGGCGCGGTATAGAGTACTTCATCCAAGCTCAGGGGCCACAGCACAAGAAGGACATTGAGCTGTTGAAACGGATTCAGCAAGTGACACAAAGATGACCACTGGGCTGGAGAATCTCTCTTACTAAGAAAGACTGAAGGAGATGGGCTTGTTCAGCCTGAAGAAGACTCTGGAGAGACCTTGTTGCAGACTTCCAGTACTTAAAATACAATCAGGAGGGAGAGAGACTTTTTACATGGTCTGATAGTGCTTGGATAAGAAGGAATGTTTTAAACTAAAAAAAGTGAAATTTAGGTTAGATGTTAGGTGGAAATTCTTTACTCAGAGGCTGGTGAGACACATGATCAGTTTGCCCATAGAAGTTGTGGGTGCCCCATGGAGGTGTTCAAGGCTAGATTGGATGGGATCCTGGGCAGCCTGATCTACTGGGCGTCAAGCCTCCTCATCGTGGTGGGGGGGCTGGAGCTTGAGAATCTTTAAAGTCCTTTCCAACGATGATTCAATTATTCTATTATTTATGAAAATTATGAAGGCATAAATGCCAGTGCCTATATTACAGTTTTAGAATTGGGTAAGATCAAATTTGTCCTCCTGAAAGCCATAAAAAAAATTCAATTTATCTTCTGTACAGATGTTGCACACTGCTTCCAGATAGCAATGCCTTTTGGAAGTGAAGCAGAAGATGATCTACTTTGCTGACTCACAGAGTGCAGCATATCAACACTACTATAGCAATGGGAAACCTCATTTTCTATTAAGCTGCTACTGAAAGCTTTGAATAAAAGCCTTAAAAAGCTCAACTGAAGGTATTAATTTTGAGGGAAACATGTAAATCTTGATGAAATCTTCCTTTCATTTTTAATCTTTCTGTGGTAAATCTTGTAATTAAGATAATTAAATGACTGAATGAAACCCAATGTTTACATTCTTTAGCTCACTACAATGAAGAACCATAATCATGTTTATGGAAAAAAAGCAGCAGAAACCTTTTTAAATGGAGATATCAAACAAAGCTTGTTATTTAAGCAGTGGGTAATTAATTAATCTTTCCGTTAACAAATTAACAGCCTAGGAAAATCATTCAGAAGAAAAAGGCAGTAAAGGGTAGAGAAGAAGTAGATGAAATGTTTATGGTGTTTTGTTTTTTTTTTTTAAAGAATGAAAAGCTATGTTTATGAATGTCCAAGTTATCCATGATTAATGTATTTCTTCTCAAGGGACAACTTCAGATTTTGCCACAAAATAAGAAGTAGCAGAAAATCTTCTCAAGTAGACAAATTAAAATGATGTCGTATTCCTACTGAAGTAAGAAGCATATATATATATATATATATATATATTTTTTAAATGATAGCCTCAGAGAATCAGGAGGTGAAAATCTGATGGTAGCTGTTTGACATAAGGAGTTTGAACAAAATCTTTTTCTTGAATGTATTTTCCTCCAACATTGTGAAGAATATCTCCTGTAAAACTCCCTCAATTTTTTGATAAGACATTTCTCAGCAAAGATAGTGATAACTTAAGAAATACATCCATTAAAATCAATATATATTTCTCTCTTTAATTCTCTCATTTGAGTGCACACTGGAAATATTCTGAACATGTTTGTAATTTTTTTTTTTTTTTTTTGTTTTAATATATATATATTTCCTCTGAAAAATATTTGGAGAACAATATAATAAACCAACATGAATAATTTGTACGTATCAGTGTACCTGCATTTACTATAAGGGCTCAATCTGGAAATTTTTAGGCAACATTATAAGTATTGACTTACAGATTAAAGAATGGGATTCTGTTGAAACATGGATTGATTATGATGCTGTGGAGAATTATTAGATTTGATAAGATATCATGGATTTATCTCCTTGAATAGTAAGTGAAAATTATTCCTAAAGATGCTGGTGAATGTGAATTAATCAATATAGTGGAGCTTGAGCTGCTCGTCTACAGAAAAATCTCTCTCAAAAGCCTACTCATAACTCAGAGTCTTGTAAATGTTAGATGTTCACATTTCACACATGCTTTAAGTAGTTTTTAACTATTTAACTATTATTTAAATGTTAACGTCTAGATTAATTTATTGTTCATGATTTTAGAGGTCAAAAGTTCTCAGGGCTGCTTAGGAGAAATAACATTTCGAAAATCAGACCCAGAAACTACAATCCAGAAATTGAATTCTTAAAAAAAATAATAACTGTATTTTAAATGTTCCTTCACACAAATCCTTGACATTCCTCTCCTCCATAAAAGGATTTGGAAGTTGGATGAAAGAAGGGAAGTTTTGTGTTTCCTGATTAATTTCAGTACTGAGCTTACACATTTTCCCTCTGAAGTTCTATCCTTGTTGAAAATTTTTTCATATACTGATTTTAATCTGACAGTCTTCTTTCATTAATGTCCTGTACCTCACTACCAGAATTTCACTGAATATTGTTGAAACGTAATCAGGCGTAAAATTTTTTGTAAGGATTATGGAGATTGCCCCTCCCCCCTTTTATCACGTGTCTCCAGGCACTACTGATATTATTTTCTGTCCCATAGCAGTACCACAAAGACTTACTACAACTCATTTTGCAAGAAGGGAAGCAGTAGAAAATTGCTTCTGATTCTGCATATTACATGACAAACAGAAAAAAAAAAAAAAAAAAAAGGAAGGTCAGGTTCCCTTACCATATACATGAGCTCATGCTTGATTTTGTATATGAATGAAATTTTTTAGCTTTCAGTGATTACACTTTCATTCTATGAACTTCTTCTATCATGACAGAACTATGCCAATAGAGGCTACAAATATTTTTCCAGAAGGAATTTTTTTGCTGTCATAGTGTACCAATGTTGAAGTAATATAAACTAAAGCCATTGATCATTTTAAGTACAGGATTTTCCAAGCGGAGTTTTAATGGCACTCTGATGAAAATGAAATAGTATAGTTTTTCACAATCAAAGGTAATGTGTCTATTGCAGCAGAATATTGCATTGAAATCTAGCTAAATTTAAGTTTAGCAGCACAATTTTAGGGAAAATTTACAAATACTCTGATGACATATTAGGTGTATTCTGTTGAATGACAACAGTTAAAAAGCATATGACTTTTGCACTATTGTTGCCCATCCATCCTTACACTGTCAGTCGGTTTGAAGAAATGCAATTTGTCTCTTGACTTGGAACTTTTTTTGCCTACAACTTCTTCCCTGTTTAATTATCTTAATCAAGCCTTAAAATCTTGCAGCCAATTCTATCACATATGGACCATCGAGTCAAATTCAGAAATAGATTATGAAGGCAACTATGACAAGAAAATGTATTCAGAAGACAGAAAAGTAGAGAGATGATCAGATAATTACAAATGTTTATCACATTCATCATTATAATAACAATAATCCCACAATAGATATAAACAGAATACATCTCTACAATTGAAATTCAGAGGAGGTATTGTTTCCTACACTTCTTCTGTCTGCAATCTGACTTTTTCTGGAACTCAAATCTGAAGTCAGGAAAAATTCATTCTTTACAGATCTCATTTCCCAAATGGGAAAATAGTAAGCTATACTGCACGTAGTTGCAAACATGATATTCTGTCTAGAGCTGTGTCTCTAGGTATTACGTGTTATGTAAACATGAAAACACATTTAGCTATCCACAGCCTTTTCAAGAGCACCAATCTGAAAAGCAGAAACACAATCTCTTTGGAATAACTACAATTAAATTTGGAAATTCACAGTCATTTCATGGGATTTATGATATATCTAGCTGCTAGTAATTGTGCTATTCTGTACTGGAAACTAAGATGTACAGCAAGTGGAAGTAATCAAAACCATGTTTGTACTTCTGAAAAGAGAAGCCAATGCGTATTCAAAATCTATATTTCAACACTGACACTTGGAACAATTTTTGAAGGCTTCTAAACTCTCGGAGAAATATTATGTGACTTCATGGCAACATATTCACCACTAGTAGCATGGAGACAATTGATACACTGAACTTTTGTAGTGGGAATAAGACATTCTCATAACAGAAATCCTGTTGCTATCCAGTGGAATTTGCAGAATGAGCATTAATTGCTCCTTTGGTGCTCCAAAAAAAGTTAGCAGAACTGTGTATATTTCATCTTCAAGATCCACAGTCAGATACAGATATCATCAATGGCAAGCATCCTATAATGAGCGCACTTAAAGGATCAGTATGCATTCAAGCTGCAACCTACTGTACCTGGTGAATGAAGTGGAGGAGAGCACATCAGAACCACTCCTTGACCTTCACGTACAGAGACAGCACTTCTTGTCCGACCACTAAAATTCCCCAGATCTATTAAAAGAACACAGCAATTTTAGTTACATACAAAAATTTTAATATTTGTGACTACTGTGACTTATAATTTATTTCTTCTCCGTCTAATGAATGATTCTGCAGTGATTTAATTATTTTTACTTTATATTTAGAGAATACTGGAATGGTTAGTCCTGCATAGCTAGTTGTTTTGTCTGGTAGTACAGCTTGAAATGAAAAGTTTTCTTAGTTAAAAAATCTCTGCTTTTCACTGGTATACCATTTTGATTATATGACTTTATGTAGGTTTGTTTTAAGTTCTACATTTTTCTAAAATAAAACAGATATATCAACCAATTATTTGTTTTTAACAAACCAATGTTTAGCTTTTATTTTAATGCAAAATTTATTAAGACAATAACCTTTCAAAATGGATTATTGCTGAGTCCTTTTAAAAGCAGCATGTGTCCTCAAAGATTTTTTTCAAGGTCAATTTTTCAGGCAAGAAGAATGTTACCAAATTTCCATAAAATGTACTTGCAGCCCTCTGTCAAAGAAAATGTGATATGAATCTTTTCCATAGGGCTGCCCTAAGGAACATTGTGACTTACTCCTCACATACTGCCAAAGTGCAAGAGTATACATGAACAAACTTCATGGATTGTAAAAGATGTACAAAAGTAATTGGTGGATTATGGCTTCAACATGTTTTCAGGAGGTGTCCTGAAACCAGACCAAGCCGTTTCTCTGCATGCTATAATATTATCATTGCAGCACTTCCTTTGTCAGTGTTGGGAGAAAACAAACAAACAAACAAACAGAAACCCCCAATATTTTGTAGTCCTCTGACAATGGAAAAAAGCAGTAACACTTCTGAATACCTGGAACCCATACTGTAAGTATGCTATATGCATTCTAAAAAGAAAAGAAAAAAACAATTTGAAAGCATTTGATATAGAGAATTTAGTAGCTAAGCAAACATAAACGCTATGAGTTCAATAGTAAAAATTCATAGCAGTGAAATGACAGATTCTCTAAATAGAGAGGGGGACAGGGAAGCAATATTTTATACTTCTTTAAGAGCTCCATGAGATTTGTTTTCACAAATTAACTTGGCCATTTCTAGTACACCTGAAAACAAATTTGTAAGAAATG
Organism: Tragopan temminckii; assembly: GCA_028571105.1. Classification (NCBI taxonomy): domain Eukaryota; kingdom Metazoa; phylum Chordata; class Aves; order Galliformes; family Phasianidae; genus Tragopan; species Tragopan temminckii. The sequence goes on from JAOWBP010000001.1 coordinate 144,773,714, forward strand.
TTCTGGTTTAAATTAATCTTAAGGAAAGCATTAAAAGCAACCTCTGACCCAAGAGCAATCTCCACTGCGGGAGAGAAAACATACAGTAATTCCAGAGTGAATTCCAGTAGTGAACATGCAAGGCATTAAATCCAGTGTGTTTGGTGCAACACATTCTGGATGTCCTACTTCAGGTGTAGCTAGCTCAGTACTGTCCTTGATCTTTGACACAATTCAGAAGATTGGGAAAAAAGCAGTAACACTGATCCAAAACATCTGGCTGACAGGGTGGCTCTCTGCAGAGGCTACTCCTATTCTTCTGAAAGGAGCTGAAGCGTAAGTTTCTCTCAGCACATGTATGTATGCACTGATGTGTGTTAAGAATGAACAATGTTCATCCTAGCAAGAGTATAGAAGACATAATAGATAACAAAATGCCTCTGCAGAATGTGAAAGGAGTAATCAAAAGTAAATGAGAAGCTTGTCAAGGAAGTCAAAGGAACAGAAAGTAACAGAAAAGCTGGGCAGAACTAGCATTCAAATAAACAACTGACTAAAGAGAGGAAAGGACCAATAGCAAAGGAAATCTAGCAATCGTTTTTCCAGTAGTTGATTATACATGTGAGGATGAGAGAGAGGACAAGGATCAGTCACATTAAGTTTAATACTTCAGGTGCTTTTTTTTTTTTTTTTTTTTTTTTCTTTTTAATAAATTGACAGAAGAGTTCATACAAAAGCTGGAACATTTTTAACTCTTGTTATCCTTCCAATTCACTTCAGTTATGGTTTCTGTGTCTCAGTTGCAGTTCACTGCAAACAGTGAAGAGGCAGGTTTTTGCAGTCCTGACAACAGCCCACTAATGACTGCTACCAAATTAAGATCAGATTAAAAATGAAAAATTGGTTGGTGTTTGACACTTACTGCTTGGTAACCTCACAAAGAAGCTGTAGAAGGCTTTGTAGTTCATTATCAGTCACTTAAACCAGTTAATTTTTTTTTTTCAAAGTAAAAACTAGACTAATGCAGAGCAGTGTTCTCTGCCAGTCCAATTCTTTGAGTTTAAACTATTTCATGTGCAGATTTATTACAGAGTTTAAAAGGGTATCATATGATAGGTATTAAAATGTTTAAGGGCACATGCTGAAAATACCTAAAATGAATATAAAGTAGGCATTCTTCTTTCTAACAAGGTAAAAATAGCTTTATGCAAAGTAAAATTCAGGCCAAGGACAAACAAAATTGTTGTTTTGTTGTCACAGAAATTTGTTCCTTGTATGTGAGAAGCAGAGCTAAGAAATGAAACTTGAGCTGGAATTGTAGCTTTTTTAAAAAGATAAGATTTACAGGAAAACAAATTCCATTAAAAACTTTTTTTTTTCTTTCTTTTTTTTTTTTTTAACTTGCAGTACAGCCTATATTAAAAATATTGCTTAATTTTACACATTAAACAATAGGAAATATTTGTTCAGTAGCTCATGAGGTTCATACAGGAACAGAAGAATTAAATGTAGGTATTAAGAAAAAAATTATATCTATGATTCTACAGGGAAGTTTTAGCTTCAGTGAAGTAAATTCAGTGATCACAGAATATTAAGATGTGTAAAGAAATTACTATATCATTTTGTACTGACATACACCTATTGTCTAGGAATGCTAGTTGAAGAAGAGGAGCTTTGTTCTTAGAATCGCTCATTGGACCTTAGCAAGAGTAACTTTTGATACTGAAGATGTTAGATAGAAAAAGTGTTCAAGGAACCTAAGGCAAAAAGATTGCTACCATGACAGAAACACCATCCAACCAGATTTTGTGACAAAAACAATAATTTTGAATTTTGAAAAATCACATTATCATATGACATTTAAGTAATCAAATATGAGCAACAGTCAAAAACTTCGGGATATATATCATGGTTATTATTTCTGCTGTTATCATTCATTCCCCAAAACCTTTTGACTCCTTCACAAATCATCAGTCTGATAATTTGAAAAAAAAAAAAAAAAAAAAAAGCCTTTATTTTTCATGAAATAAGCTACTGTACATGTACATAGCAAGAGAAAACAGAAAGATAAGGAATATATATTCTAAACATATGCACTTTATTCTATCTCACTGTATCTGCAGACTGAATGAGGAGTTTCAGGGAAATATTTTATGTAAAATAAGAAGGTAATTAGACAGATGTTTTCAGGGAACAACAATGAAAAAAGATGAGGAGCACAGGAGAAATCTTAAAGATTCCTGTCTGAAAATAAATTAAATGAAAAAAAGAGAAAAAGCAGGATACTGTACTTTTATATACATTACATAAACTTATTTCAGAACCTGTGATACATATTATAAATTTTTTTTTTTTTTTTTTCTTCCTCAGAACAGAGGTGATTGAAGAAACTTGGGACAATGGTGGTCCATAAGCATATTCTTGTAAGAAAATAATTTTCTCTCTAGCATCCTGTCAGCATAAATTATAATGTACAGACCATCCATTAATTAATCCTGAACTACATTTTCACTAGAAAACACAAAAGAATTGTTAAGTAAAGGTATATTCTTTTCCTTGACCTTATTGACATTTTTATATTTGTAATTTTTATAAATTATGACTGATTGCAGTAGTAATATCCACTTGTGTGTATTCATCTAGCAGTCTATGCCTAGTTGTGTTATTTTTTAATCAGGTAATATTTTTCTGTATCTTCTGCATTTACTATCACATAGAATTTACAAATCCATAAACGGAGCTTAAAACATGCTAATGTAGTAAAATTGATTAGAGCAATAATTGACCATTCTCATATTTTCTTCCCCTGTTCATTTGAGGAGGGGCGATGAGAGAATGGTGTGGTGGTGCTTGGCTATGTACTTGTGTGTAAACACCACAGCAGCAGCAACTTAATCCAACAGACAGCCTAAACCTACCTTAAGTAGCAAATGAAAGGAAAGATTTTCAAATACAATAGCTAACAGTTAATATCCAATATAAACTGCACCAGTAAATGGTTCTATTTCTAGAGCTGCTAAGCAAATAGACTTGCACTTGAGTAATACATTCACTGTACTGCATTGTAAACACTTTGTTTTACATGAGCTTATCTGCTTCCTCAGAAACACACATCCACATTTCTATTTGACTGCTTTTTAATACACTTTCCTGGCACAGAGTTGTATGCTAATCTGTCAAAATTCTGTACACACAGTATTTATATTTCTACTTTCTTACTTTTTTCTTTGTACTTACAAGTGCTTTTTCCTTTTTCTCATTTTCTTTTAGTATGTTTGTTTTTTTTTTCCCAATTAAATTCACTCCACACATTTAAGCATATATTGAAAATACCATTTCATTTGTAGTAACTTTCTTTAACTAGATGCCAGTTAGCATTTTTTATGAAAGACCAGTTCCTCCTCTCATGGTGCCACATAGAATTGATTGAGATCAATCTCCTCCTTATAATTTATTTGAAAATCCACAACTTTGTAGTGTGGTCGATAGGTCAGTCAGCCTTGCCTCCACCTATGGCAAGTTGATGGAACAATTTGTTCTGGATACCCTCTCCAAGCAATTGGAGAAGAAGGTTATCAGGAGTAGTCAACATGGATTCACCAAGTACCAGATCCACCTGACTCCTATTATGTTGGACCACAGTGTCAGAGGTGGATGTTGGTAATACGGCAGTAGAGGCTGAACATTCATTACATGTTGTTGCCATGCAACAGATGGCAGCAGAATGGCAGTCTGACAAAATGGAATCTAGCATGGAAGCATATATGAAGCAAAGTTGTGGAATTTAACTGTGGAACTGTGGAAAAGAATTCTCCCACTGAAATTCATTGTTATTTGCTGAATGTTTCTGTAGATCACACAGTGGATGTGAACACAGTGAGTTGGTAGTTGTTATGCCTCAGCAGTGTCAATGGAGACATAAAAGAAAAGTCATATTCTGGATGGCCATGCACAGCTGCCATACTACAAAATGAAGGGTTTCTTGATCAGTTCAATCGTGTAAATCAGCAGATTATGGTTCAGGAACTGGATATGGAACTGAATGTTGGCTTCCATGCATTGGAAATGATGGTAGCAACATTGGAACGGTTTGTACCAGATGAGTCCCATGAATGCTCACACAGAAACAAAAGGAATACAACATGAAAGTTTGTCAGGTCTTATTGAACCAGTACAAAGCTGCAGATGATAGTTTAGTGGAACACATCATTATTGGAGACGAGATGTGGTGTCACCACAAATAGTAGTCCATGGAGTGGCAACATCTGAGTTTCCCATCAAAGAAAAAGTTCAAGATGCAGACTCCAGCAAGTAAAGTGATGTTCACTGTCTTGGCATAGGAAAGGGCTGATCTTTCTGAATTTCCTGGAACCATAAACAAAGCATTGTGATGCTGACTAAACTGAAGGTTCAACATTCCAGTCTTCCAGAGAAGAAAACAATCTTTTGCAACATGATAATACCAGGCCCCATATCAGTTTGAAGACTGTGGAGCACACTTGCAATCTTGGCTGGAATGTCCTACCACACTCACTGTCCAGTCTAGAATGGGTGCCTTCTGATCTCCATCTGTTCAGGTTGATGAAAGATGGACTGTGTTGGCAACATTTTCTTAGCAGTGATGCCATCACAGCAGCTGTGAAACAGTGGGTCATCTCCAGTGGTGCAGATTTTTTTTGAGCATAGCATGCAGGTTATTTTTCATCACTGGTAAAAAAAAATTGTAGCTAATGGTGGCAATTATATTGAAAAACAGTGTTTTGTAGCTGAGAATTTGCTCTATAAGGTAAAGTTATTATGTACTCCTTGTTGTAACTGCCATGGAAATAAACAGGAAGCATTACTTTCAGAGCAACCTATGTTTTTTTACTTAATGTTGTTGTTAAGATAACATAATGTTTTCACTTCCGTTTGTTACGGGGCAATGGTGTAAACCTTTAGCATCAACTTTCCTTTCTCCTGTAAGCAACAAATTTTAAATAAATGTATAAAACAGCTAAAATATAAAACTATCATTACCTGGGAAAACATGAAAGATTTTTCTAGTTCTGAATGTGTGGAACTGACATCATCTCTACTTAAATCTTTGTAACTTCCAGAACTTCTACATTTGAGTTTATCTTTTTTTCTTTTGTACTACACTGACAAAATATCACTGCATTTCCACAACTTGTTTCATCTGACCTAGTTTAGGTCTCTAATTTAAGAAGAGATTAATCCCAGCCAAAAACTGATTATTTATTTTTACTGCCTACAAAAAAGACTTAGATCTACAAATTCAGGCAATGATTTATTTTAATTTCATGGATATTTTTATTTAGTGGCATGAATCCAAGATTCTCTATAAAGAATGACCACATAAAATGCAAGAAAAGTACTCCATACCAAAGTTCCAATTTTTAAGAACAATATTAGATATTTGATAATGTTTTGGATGTTTTGGCTCTTATTACTTTTTTGTTTGTTTGTTTGTTTGTTTGTTTCTGTTTAAGTAATGTTTTGTGTAAAAGGAAGTTTTGATTTAGAACTGCATGCTCTATGTGACTGAATTAGGACAAATATTTGAGAATTGAAGTTCACATCTAACATGAATGTCATGACTGTCATGACTGTCTAGATTCATGTAACAGCAAGATGCTGGCAGCTGCTATGTCTATGAGGTATGACATATCAAATTCTGACTCCACTCATTTCACAGTGCTGACTTTTCACCAGATGAATGTGTATAAATGCCCCAGCACTTCAGTTCCTATGTGTCATAAGGAAAAGGCCATATTTTCCAGGAAATTATTTATCTGCTCTTCTCTACAAGTTGTGGTGTCCTATGTGACCAACAAGTCAATTGTAAAAGACATCTAATTGTCTGAACACATCTAAAAAGTAAATCATTAAGACCTTGGAGTTAGCTGAATAGGTCAACTGGAAATGAAGGCCTTAGAATCACAAACTGTTTCCTAGGTAGCAGCTGATTGTTACAAATTATTTTAGTTAAGATTTTTAATATGACAGTTTGTATTGGAGCATGCCATTCTATTTAACATCAAGGTGAGCTGAGTTATTGCAAACCCGAGCTTAGGATATGAGCTTGTAATTGAACAAGTAAAAATCACAGAAGACAAATAAACTGTCACCAGTCAGCTGAACTACTATAAATACTGTCTATGTACTTAAAATTGTTCAATCTGTAAACTAGAACACATCAATTAAAATCCTTTAAGAAGATGTTTTGATTATTCATGTAAAGATTTAACGTGTGGTCAATGAATAACAAACTAGCTTTTCATTTGTCATGTCAAATAAGTTAAACCTTTGTAAAATGTTTCATCATTTCACGAGTTGTTACCTCTCCATATAGCTATCTTATTATTCTAATATTCTTTTAGAGCATTCACTTTTGAATTCAGATGCTCCTCTGTTCTTGTCTCCTCTACACTTTCTGTTTCTCAAGAAGTCATTTTCTACCTATGATATCAATATAAAAAACTGAATAAAGACACGGATGAGTAAGTAGAACTATGCAGACAACTAGTTGACAGTGTTACCCATGAGTGATCACAGTCTTGGAAATGCACATCAGACAGCAATCCTTCAGTATGTCATTTGACAATTTAAACTCCTTTATCATTAATCACTATTATAGGATATTGTCAGTTGATCAATAGAAATATAAGTAAATAATTGTCTCCTGAACATCAATTAGATGTTCCACACAATATGGATTGATTTCTTTAACAATAATTCTCTTTTTTACTGACCTTTCTAGAGCAAAACAAATTACCACCAAGTATGTCCCTGCTGACTGCTGATGTTGAAACTAAATGCAATCAAAACTGGGAAACCTGTTAATTTGTAAGTTATTAATAATTTGGTAGTATTAGCACTGCATCAAAGGAGAATCAAAGGAAAACTTTTCCGTTCATATGGGCTTCTGTCCACACACCGTATGAGAAAACAAAATATTTGTTACAGCATACTGACCAAGAGTGCACATATACCTAAAAACTGTAGTTTGCCATCCTTTAAAAAAAAATAATCTGGAAAGGCAGGTATTTTGATAAAAATCAACTTAATTTCTTCACAGGACAGGTCTGGGTGTTCTATCAAAACTATACTTGGCTCTTAAGTTTCTTCAAAAACATTGTGCAGTACCTTAAGTCTTAAAGCCATGACTGGCCACAACTGAAAATTATATTTATACAAAGCCTTGTCATAAGAGAAGACTGGGCTCCATGATACACGTGTTAAGTACCATGGGCCATATCATTAACTGAGAGGTTTAAAAAATAAATTCCAGTCTTGATAATTTTTAGTTCTGAATGCATAAATGCTTCATGTAGGAAAAATTCTGTTAGAGAAATCAAACCTGTTAAGAACTGGTCTTGTAGAGAGTCAGACATGAATGAAAGAAGACACAGAAAAAAATGTTAAAAAGAAGTTGAGCCATTTTAAATATATTTGTGTTCATTTGGTATAACAGAATAAACGCATAATAAAATTTTGTCAGCAAAGAATGAATGCAATTAAGTATAGTGGATACACTGTATGAAAAAAAAGAGTTCATTTCACCAAAACAAAAGTGGCCATTAGTTGAAAATAAAGTCTGGAATTTATACTGAACAAAGAAGGAACATGTCTCATAACTAGAGGTTGTGAAATTAAAAGAAAAAAAAAAAATTAATATGAAAATCATTTTAAATTAATTTTAAAATGAAAATTTCAAATTTTAATAAGAAATAATGTAAATAATGAATTGGATATTGAACACTCAAGGAAAAATCATTAAAAAAGTCCACAGAAGAAATACTTACAGAACCACAGTTTCTGTAGAAATATTGCCAGATAATCACTGAATGACTTAGAAACTTAGTAACAAGAACTGATGTGTCACACTCTGAATATGTGAATCTGTAATATTTCAGGATGAATATCTTTTCATACCTGCCAGGCTTGTCCTAGTTATCATTACATAATATAAAAGTAGTTTGTTTCTCCTACTGCACTGGAAGTTATAGCTGCTTTTGATAAAAATAGCTGATTTTTTTTCTGCCTGAAAATCAAGTCCTTTGAAAACTTCTCTGTCACATAATCATGATGTGTTGTTCTGGTGCAATCACTGTAAAAGAAGAGTGGCAAATCTGAAAGGTTTTACAGTAAAAGTTATGAGATTAATTTGCATTACAGAAAACATCTTATGGAGTTAAATGCCTAAAACTAATAAAAATATTGCTAAAGATAAGAAAATGAAAACTTTCCCATCTTTTTTATCTAAGAAAATATCTGAGCTTCTGAATTAATCTATTTGTGAGTCTAGCTGATCCTACAAACAAATATTTAAGTTCACTTATCAGAATGATCTCCTTGAACTCAGTGGGCTTAATTAAATGATTTAAATGGAGGCATAAATCTTTATATTCTTTGGAATATGATTGCTCAATATATATTTTATTCATTATTTATTTATACAAAATGATAACAAATTAAGAGATGCTCTTAAAAAAGATTAAGAAGAAATAATATTGAAAACGGTGATGTATGGAAAATAATATGAAAATGATTCAAGATTAATGACTGATGAAATATCATTGGAAAGACTGATGTTTAAGGAGATGGTACCTAAACATTTGAGGAAAAATGCATGCATTTGTAAATGTTGTAAATGTATCTTAATATAAACTGTTTTACTTACTACACTATAAACCACCTCACAGGTTTCACACTCCAAAGAGATGAAATGGGATTTTTATCAGTGTAATTGCAAATTATTGACACGAACAATTACTGTGGAACCATACATTCATTTTTGTCCAACTCAATTACTACTATGTATTATGTGTTTCCTGTTAACAATACAAGCACGGATTGTAGGATAACATTAGCTGTGATTAAACTCATTCTAAGTAAAACATCATGTTAGAATATTTATGTTTACTGATTCAGACACAGTTATGTCATAAACGGTTATGATTTACAAAATGTGAATCAAATGAAAGCAAAATTAAAATGAATAGTACTGTGACTAAGTAATGGTAGCTAGTCAACGAGGAGCTTATCATATGATTCTACTTTGATGTAACAGAGAAGCTAATGCTGAGAATCCATTCATTTTGTACTGATTTTTACACAAATGATTTTAAATATAATAGAACTTTTTTTTTTTTTTTTTTTTTTTTTTTTTTTTTTTTTTAGAGTAAAGACGAGTTCTCTTCTTCTAACGTGCCATCATAAAAGCCAGATTTGTGTGTTGAATTTTATTTTTAGTGTGGGATTCAGTTTTCTGATCACTAAATCTGAGTTAGTCATAAAGGCAATGCAAAGAAATAGACACTTCAAAAGCCTGATTCATTTGACCTATGTCAACTTGACACAAATGAATTGTGTTCTAGGAGTTCAATAGATTAAGTGGGGAATCTAAACAATTATATCAGATTCAGCTGCCTATAAGTGTAGATATCTGACAATAAAGGAAAATGAATAAAGAGAATTCTACTATTTTCTTGATCTCCATATTGCTTTCTAATTGTCTCAATATCTACCATGCTTTGACATAACTACGTAGAGGCTGACAAAAGTTAATTTTAAATCCTTTAACTATGTCTGACATTCATTAGTAAAAGATGAATAAATAGTTTTACCTCTTTTCAGTACAGCGCTGATCTTATTTTTCAAATGATACAGAGGAAATCTGGATATAAGTACAATATTTTTTCAAATATATTCAAAATAAAGGCAAAATTCAAACTGTAACCTTTTGTAGACTTTTTTTTTTACTGAAAACTGTGGAATTAATGTATTGTAAGATAATGTTCTCAAAGCACAAAGTGGATAGGTTTAAACTTAAAGAAACCTGGATCACAGAATCACAGAATAGTTAAGGTTTGAAGGAAGCTCTAGAAGCCATCTGGTTCAACACCTTCTCAAGCAGGGACACCCAGAGGAGATGTTCAGGATCATGTCCAGGTGGCTTTTGAAGATCTCCAAGGAGGAGATTCCACAGCCTTTCTGGGCAATCTGTGCAAGTATTTTGTAATCTACACAGCATAGAATTGATTCGTGATGTTCAGAGGGAACCTGTGTTTACAATCAAACTAAAAAAATAGCAGCTGCTCATATATATATCTATCATAAATCAACACGAAGTCTACTGTATGTGCCAGGATCTCATTTGTGTTACAGTATTTCACTTAATCTAACAGTCTTGCTGTTCAATTCGTGAAGGTCCCATTGCAATATTTTTATATTCCTGATGCCTTGTTAGATAGCATTAAATCTCTGTTACTTTGAATATTGTTCAGTCTGGAGAAGAGGAGGCTCAGGGGAGACCTTATTGCTCTCTATTACTACCTGAAGGGAGGTTGCAGTGAGCTGGGGGTAGGCCTCTTCTCTTGTGTAACTGGTGATAGAATTAGAGGGAATGGCTTCAAGCTGCACCAGGGGAGATTCAGGTTGGACGTTAGGAAATACTATTTTTCTGAAAGAGTGGTCAGGCACTGGAATGGGCTGCCCAGGGAGGTGGTGGAGTCA
>JAOWBP010000001.1:144790456-144803984 GCA_028571105.1 Tragopan temminckii
ACCTTGACAGGTTTGAGGGGAGAACCTGTGTGAATCTTGTGGAGTTCAACAATGCCAATTGCAAGATTCTGGCATGTGGACTGGAAGCAGTTTCCACTGCCAGTAATGTTTCAGAGAACAGATCAAGAGCAACTCTGCAGAGGATTTAGAGATACCAGCGGATTAAAAGTAGAATATGAACAGTCAATATGCACTCTGAGCCCCCACCAAGAAAACAGCCATATTCTGGGCTACAAAGTTGAGTGGCCAGCAGGTCAAGAAGACAATTTCCCCCATCTACTCTGCTTTTGCAAGAACCTGCTTGGAGTACTACATACAACTCTATGCCCATGTATGACAAACAAAGGTGATGACAATGCCTCCCAAAGAGAAATAAGCACTATGGAGCAACAGCAGGCAACAAAGAAAAATTAGCTCACCCCTCTGACAATCAGTGACAGATCAAGAAGAATGCCATCTCTACCCAGAGAGATGCTGCTTTCTCAGTTGCTAACCCTTAAATGAGGGTGAGGAGTTGTGGATCCAGGCTCCACATCTTCTGGTCACTCAGGTGCATTGCCTGCACCTGAGCTTCCTGGGTAAGCCACTCCTTCTCACCTGATGCTCAACCATTGGTTCAGGCTGTGACCTGACAATTCAACTACAGTCCATCAAAACAAAAGCACTGATCTGTTAGAGTGCATCCAAAGGAGAGATACAAAAAATGTGACACCTCTATTGTGAAGAAAGGCTGAGAATGTTGGTGTTGTTTACCTTGGAGAAGAGAATCGTTGAATTATAGAATTCATAGCTCATAGAATGGTTTGGGTTGGGAGGGACACTTAAGGTCACCTAGTTCCAACCTCCCTGCTAGGCAGGGACTGCTCCCGCTAGACTAGCTCAAAGTCCCAGTCAGCCTGGCCTTGAACACCTCCATGGAGGGGGCATTCACAACATCTTTGCACAACTCGTTCCAGTGTCTCACCTCACTCACAGTAAAGAATTTCTTCCTAATATCTAGTCTAAAGCTACACTTTTCAAGTTTAAAGCCATTTCCCCTCATTCTGTCACTACATACCCTTATAAAAAGTCCCTCCCCAGCTTTCCTGGAAGTATCCTTCAGGTACTGGAAGGGAAGGCTGCTATAAGGTCTCCCTGAAGCCTTCTCTTCTCTAGGCTGGTAAGTCCCATCTCTACCAGCCTGTCCCTCCATGGGAGGAGTTCCAGACCTCTGATAATCTTTGTGGCCCTCCTCGTTCCAACAGCTCCATGTAAATCTTGTGTTGAAGGCCCCAGAAATGAACACAATAATCCAGATGGAGTTTCACAAGAGCAGAGCAGAATATAGAATCATAGAATCATCAGAGTTGGAAAGGACATTTGAAGGTCATCTAGTCCAATTCCCTTGCAAGGAACAAGGACATCCACAGCTAGATCAGGTTTCTCAGAGTCTAGCCCAGCCTGACCTTGAAAGTCTTCAGGGACGAGGCATCCACCACATCTCTGAGCAACCCATTCCAGTGCCTCACCACTCTCTCTGTAAAGAAAGACTTTTTCCTTATACGTGACCTAAATCTACCTTCTTTAAGTTTGAAACCATTTCCCCTTTTCCTATCACTACAGACCCTGCTGTCCCCTTCTTTCCCGTAGCTCCCCTTTAAATACTGAAAGTCCAATATCACCTTGGAGACTTCTCTTCTCCAGGCTGAAGATCCCCAGCTCTCTCAGCCTGTCCTCATAGGAGAGATGTTCCATTCCGTGGATCATTTTTGTGGCCCTCTAGATGTTCTCCAACAGGTCCATGTTGTTACTGCACTGAAGACTCCACATCTGGATGGAGTACTCCAGGTGTGGCCTCACCAATGCAGAGTTAGAGGGGCAGGATCACTTCTCTCAACCTGCTGGCCATGCTTCTTTTGATGCAGCCCAGGACATGGTTGGCCTTCTGGGCTGCAAACATGCATTGCCAGCTCATGTTGATTCTTTCATCAGCTGATATCCCCAAATACTCCTTAGAGCTGCTCTTAAGTCATTCTCTGCCAAATCAGTATCTGTGCTTGAGACTACCCTGACCAAGGTGCAAGCTGACCTTGTTTAATTTCATGAGGTTCTCCTGGGTCTGCCTCTCAAGCCTGTCCAGGTCCCTCTGGATGACATCCCTTCCCTCAAGCATGTCAACTGCACCACCCAGCTTGGTATTGTTTGCAAACTTGCTGAGGGTGCACTCAATCCCACCGTTGCCTACAAAGATGTTAAATAACACCGGTCCCAGCACTGATATTTGAGAAACACTACTCATCACCAGCCTCCATTTGGACACTGAGCCTCTGACCAATAATTTCTGGTGTGATCATCCAACCAATTCCTTACCCAGTGAGTGGTTCACCCATCAAATACATTTTTCTCCAACTTGGCTACTAGGATGTCAGGTGGGACAGTGTCAAACGCTTTGCAGAAGTCCAGGTAAATTACATCAGTTGTTCTTCCTTTATCCAGTGACACTGTAACTTCATCATAAAAGGCCAACAAGTTTATCAGGCATGACTTGCCCTTGGTGAAGCCATGTTGGTTACCACCAATCACCTCATCTTTATTTCCCATGTGCCTTAGTAAGGCCTTCAGGAGGATCTTCTCCATGACCTTATGAGGCACAGAGGTGAGATTGACTGGCCTGCAGTTCCCTGGATCTTCTTTTTTTCCATTCTTGAAAATGGGGGTAATATTTCCCCTTTTCCAGTCAGTGGGAACTTTACCAGACTGCCATGTTTCCAATATGATGGGTAGTGGCTTGGCAACTTCATCCGCCAGTTCCCTCAGAATGGAAAGATCTTGTTGCACCTTCAGGTTCTTTAGATGGTCTCAAACCTGATCTTCATTTACAATGGGCAGGTCTTCCTTCTCCCAGTTCTCACCTTCACTTTCTGCAACTTGGGTGGTACAGCTAGAGCCCTTGCCAGTGAAGACAGGCAAGGAAGTCATTGAGCACCTCAGCTTTCTCTGTATCCCTTGTGACCACGTCTCCAGTTTCCTCCCGGAGGGGGCCCACGTCTTTCCTAGCTGTCATGGTTTTATAATTTTGGATTGGTATTCCAGATTATATCATCATGTACTGTACTGGGAGTTGAAGAGTTAATGCTGCAGTTCTGTGGATTGTCAATAGTTCCAGTTACCAGATGTCAGAAGAGAAAAATGAACCACTGCTCCCAGAAGACTTTATTATTCTGTTTCCGTTTTTCAGTCAGGGGAAGATAAAACCGACTGGGAGTCACGAGACTGGCTCTCCCTTTTTGTTTGCTTTGCTCTGTATGCTCCTTGGCCGTATTGCATACAGCATTAGAGTAAGGATTTCACTTTCAAACACTCCCTCATTTTATTTTATTTATTTGCTTCAGTTTCAATTATATTGTATTATATTATGTTATCTCATATTCTGCTATTATATTTATTAAGTTTTTGCCTTGCATACTGCTGCTGTTTTACTCACCTAGGCCCATCTCCCTGCCTTTTCCCTTCCCTCCACTTTCTTTGCCAGGGTGTAAATCTGTGGATCCCTTCACTCCCTGTTGGAGAACTAGGCCAAACCAAGCCAAATTGCGACCCTAGCTTTCCTTTTGTTATTCCTCCCCAGGTGCAAGACTCTTCATTTGCTCTTGCTAAACCTCATCAGGTTCCTGTAGAATATTGATATAACTGTAGAATTTCTTCTTGTTCCCCTTTATGTCTCTGACTAGATTTAATTATATTTGGATTTTAGCTTCCCTAACTTGATCCCTGGCTGCTCAGGAAACTTCTTTGTAATCCTCCTAAGCAACCCGTTCCTCCTCCCACTTCCTACAGGCTTTCTTTTTGCGCTGGGGAGACATTATTTCTGCCTTTCAGCAAATAAAGATGGATTATAAGAAAGATATAGAAATACATTTTATAAGGGCTTTAGTGGCAGGAAAAAAAAGGGTAATTGTTTTAAACTGAAAGAGGGTAGATTTAGATTGGATATAGGGAACAAATTTTTCATAATGAGAATGTTGAGGAACAGGAACAGTTTGCCCAGGAAAGTTGCAGATGTTCCTCTGCTGGAAATGGTCAAGACCAAGTTGGATGTGGCTTTGAGCAATCCGATCTATTGAAACATGTCCCTGTCCAAGGAGTGGAACCAGATGCTCCTTAAATTCTGTTCCAACCCAAACCATTCTGTAACTATGATACTATGATTCTATGGTTCTGTAAATATTCATCTGCTGTTTTGCACCTTGACACTTCACTCATCTCAGAGTCATTGGTACATGATCTAATGTAGAATCACTGAATCATTAAGTATGGGAAAGACCACTGAGTTCATCAAGGCCAGCCATCTGTCCATCCACCACCATGGCCACTAAATCTCAGTGCTACATCTACAGCTTTCTTGAACATTTCCAGGAACAGTGACTCCACACTTCCCTAGCCAGCCTGTTCCAATGCATTACCACTCCTTCTGAGAAGAAATTTCTCCTAACATCCAACCTGGACCTCCTAGAGAAACCTGAGGCCATTACCTTTTGTCCTATTGCTAGTTACCTGGGTTAGCAGAGAATTACTTAAAGTGGAAGGTTGCATATTGAAGAGATTTATGTCAGAAAAAAAAATGGTCTTGGAACAGAAATGCTCGGGAGACTTTTTGTAACACTAGATCAGTGTGAAGAGGTCAGCTCACAAGAAGATCTCTTCTGCTTCTCTTGACAGTTTAAAGTAAGAGATGTTTCCTGTTGGATCTGAACCTACAAAGAGCCTTTTTAACTACAGATAAGATATGAATGCCAGTTTCACAATTCTTTGTTAGTAAAAATAAGGTCTTACTGTGTTTGTCTAGATCAGACAACAAAAAGATTAAAGCCGGGAGACGTATATGAAAGTCCTAGAACACAGTTTTAACTGATGGACATCAAGAGAAGGACAAATTTTACAGATGTGATTAGAAGAGAGGGTTAAGTTTTATCCTATGCAATTAAGAATAACAGAGGGTAATATGTAATATTTTATTCAACTATGTTGAAAGACTAGGTAGATAACTGCAAGTACAGCAGAGAATTGTGCAGCCTGGATCTGTGACTCGTTACTGTAGGATAATTTTCTATTAATTTTGTGGTCCTGTATGAAATCACATATGGCTAAGTTCAAGAAAAGAAAGGAACGAAGTAATATAAAACCTTTAACCAAATACTACTGTATTGCATTTCTTCTTTTCTGAAATTGTTATCATCCTCATTGCACAGCTAAATGCTAGCCAAACCTCACAGAAACATCCATTTAACATGTAAACTAGCAAAATGCATCTTTTTATACCTACAAAAAGTTATACAGTGATTAGAAGCTTTCTTTGTAGTCATTATCTAATATGATTGTCTTTATGAGCACTTCAAACAAGAATAACATTTTTAGATTCTTCATGCAAATACTTCACAGTTCCAGTCAAGTCCCCTCCAGCAGATCATACAGATTCTTTATAACATAACCCTAATCTTTGCTTGGATATCATATTCACCTATTCAAATAAATTTTACTTATATTTCTTCACATTGTAAAATTTTCAGTAAGCTCTCTGTACATGTACATAGTGTGTAATGAAAATATTGATAACAATGTTATTGATAATACAAAAATAAGTAAATAAGTAATATTTTTTAAAATTTTAATAAAAGCTTGAAGTGCTTTTTGTAAAATCATTAAAAAAAAAATCAAGTTGAGGAAAAAAAATAAAATTCTGCATTCCATGGATTTAAAACTGTGATATGTTTACAAATCAGAATTTATTCAAAGAGTTCATTATTTCTAGACAATATTTTAGAACATCTCCTGAAATGTAATTTACAAAATTTCATTTGATTCTGTGATTTAAAAATACATAATGTTACCTCTTCTTTATCTCATTTAAAAATAGACTGAGTTCTTGCAGGCCACATTATAGGTGGGGTGATTGTTTATGGTTGACAATAAATCTCTTCAAAAGAGGGTTTATAATATAATTATTAAAGCAGAATGAACTGTAACACCAGAACAACAGTTTTATCACAACAACTTCATCATAATAGAAGTAATAAAATTAAGTCAATATCTCTTTAATTCCTATCTTTAACTGAGATTATTTTGCAATAAAGGCATAGACTTTATATTAGTAAAGTGAACTAAACTAGCATTTATAAGTAATATTGATATACTGTAGAGATGTTCCTATTGCATAAAAATAACAAAAAATGAAACCTTCTGTCAAAATATAGAAAAAGAATCGTATGAGGTGTAAGAAAAAATGACTGTCAGAACACTTATCTATTGATTCTTGTGATTAAAATCTCTGTCTGATGATCTATGTGGTTAAAAAACAAGCATAACATTAAAAAAAAAAGGATACATATATATATATTTTAATAAAATATTAATTCTATTTTTAAAGCAAAGATTGAAACTTTAGCAAGTATGGCTATAGACCACATCCTCTAATTTGTTCTAGTGAGAAATAAAATATGATTATTCACTCAAAATTGGCTTTAGGCACAGAATCACAGAATCACAGGCACCACCATAATAAAAATATATATTTTATTTCCTTGCTGTAACCAGAAAACCAATGAGGTTTATATAGAGAACAAAGTAAAAGCAGCAGTGCACTATGTTGCACTGCCAAAAATACAATGAAAAAAAGGTTGAACTGTGAAGGTCACGTAATGTGGTGCAACTTGGTTTTAAAATATATCTGTGCGAAAAAGTATGTTTAGAAAAATTGTTTGAAATGGAAAGCAGAAGTCAATCTAGAGATATACATCTGAAACAAGGGAAAAAAGAGCAGGATTGTACTAACACTTCCTTTTTCTTGAGCTGCTTTCGTCTGAGGGCACAACTGTTTGGTTGTTGGAAAGGGTGTATTTAAAACTTGGACAGAGTCCTGTATCATTGTCTGAAATATTTATAAAATTGATTTTCATTTATTGTTGCTTTTAAGACCCATGTAAAAATAAATTAAAAGTACTTCTGAAATAAATATTCTTCAAAGTCAGAAAGCGTTAAAATGAAGAGTGTTGTGACTGAAATCATTGCAAGCATGTTGTCATGTAGTTATTATGAAAAGTTAAAAAATTATTAGTCCTTTATTATTGCATGAGCTTATTTTTCTGAATTTTTCTTTGCCAAAAAATATGATTGTCTGTTACGCTAGCAAAGAAACCCAAATTCAAATGATCCTAGTTAATATGACATAATTAAATAGGTGGCAGAAAACATGTATATGTGCTCTGTGTACAGGCATAAGTAAAATATAGAAGTAATCAAAACACAAGTCTGTGTGGGTATAAGAGTAAATCTAGTTGTAGAAAACATCTTCAAATAAATGTAGATCAGCATAAAAACGCAAGACAAAACACTAAACATAGCTTATTGCAAAATGCACTTTGATGTATATTACATATATATTTATTTTGAATTCTTCTGTTTTTTATATCTCTATGATGGATAAATGCAGCAATTTCTTTGCCAATTATTGTTGATCATTATAAGCAGCATTATGTCGTTCAAATAACATCATTTAGATGTATTTCATTCCTGTATTATTTTGAATTCTTTAGAAACTACAAAATTTATTTATCTCTGACATTCACAACACAATATTTTCTCTTGCAACTGAACAAGCAACATATTGCTTAGGTCAAAATAAAATCATTTTTGGAGAATTTCTACCTGTTAAGCAATTTAGTTTGAAGACAAAAGCTGCACAGCTCCAATTTGTTCAATTTCGACAGCCCAGATCCAATTTACTTAATTTCTACAGTCATAGTGACTGGCAGTTCTAAATAAACACTATTAATAAATCATTAATCTGTAACTAGGCTCTTTCTGGAATGTTTTCAGATGCCTGGAAGTCTTGCTGGAATGTCTGTCATACTCACAATTACATGCATAAGAGGAGAGCAATGTTTGAGACTGCTAAATTAAAGCAAAAGAAAAACAGCAGCACATTGGTTTTGAGAATTCAAATCTCAACATGTTAAATAAAGAGCTAATTAGCTGCTGATTCAGCTTGGTAATGGGCACCTGTGACAGCAGAACAAGAAAAAATTTGTACAAGCTATCAGAAATAAGAGATGGGAAAAAAATGAAAGTGATGAAAATGAACAGGGAACCTGATAAGAAGATAAGGAGTATGTATGTTAAAAATAGTTGCCCATTGCAATATCAGCAAATGGATTCAACTTATTAGATAACCTTGAATTTCCTGATGGATCAGGTATTCTCTTTTTCTTTGTTGTTTTTTGTTTATTTGTTTGCTTGTTAAAGTTTAGTGCCAAATATGAACCTGGAAATAAACTAATTGAAGCCTTTCCTGTCAACCATCACCTTCCTTATGTGGTGGTTTGAAAGACTGAGTCTTTTTGAGAGAGTTTACTAAATCTCAAGGTGCAGATGATGGAAAGCATTAGCACCTGCTTTTCTTGCCTACAAGATGTTTTATGCTTGGTCTTGACAACATTTGGTGAACACCTTCTTCACTGGAAAGTGACAGTTGACTCGGAATCTGCCTGCAACTGCAATTTAATTCCAACAAGAGGAACAAAATGAAACTAATATGTTGGTTACTGCTCCAGCCATAGCCAGGAGTCTAAAATAGACTTGTTGCCAATATTAACCTGGCAGAAAAGTAGTTAGCACTGCTGACAGGAGGAAGCCTGGAGCAACCTGCCTACACAATCAGCTATTCTTCTCATGTAATCTAGTACCTCTGTAAATCTCTCCATTTATTGGTTTTCTGTTCTCTCTCATGTACCCCTTTCCTTGCCTTTACTGTACAAAATATAAAAATTGTGTTTTACCCCACAGAAGTTCTCCCCACACATTTTTTTTCGAAGCTCCTGCTCACATTTTGGTGGAACATGAATCTACAAAAACCAGCCATTGCCTGATGGTTCCCTGCATGCCTCCTAAATTTTGTTTGGACTGATTGAGCACTGTCCTATCTTTCACTTTAAGGTCACTGGGCCTAAATAGGTACAATTAAAACAATATTCCTCTGCAGTTGTTTATGAATATTTTCTGTTGATGTCGTCACCAAGGTTTACTTGGATATTGATCAAATGATTTTGGATTGCCAGCAGAAACAGGCGTGAAGGAAAGCAAATTTAAGACAAATATCATCCAGCTATTAAATATAAATTGTTAAGGGAAAAACCTGAGCCAAACCAACCAATCATCAAACCAACAACAACAAAAAGTAATAAAAATGGCATGAATGTCAAAATAGCTATAAAAAACATAAAAAGGTCCTCACAAGTGATGAAGACAGGCTTCAACAGATTATTCTAGAAAACTACATTTACCAAGCAGTGTGGAGTGATGATCTTCAGGAAATTACTCTATTGCTTTAAAATTCCTTTCCTCTGGAATTTATTTCCTACTTAGGTGGACAAAAAAGAAGAGCACAAGGAACCCCTGACACGGCTAACTGAATTGTGAAATTCCACCATAACTGGTACAAAGCACAAACCTCCCACTGTTTCTTAACTCAAGCCAGTCCATGAGGAATCTGTATGTGCCCTGATAAGCCATGAACTTGAAAATCAAGCAGGACAAGTGATACCGAGCTGTATGACCAGGGAAAATATGAGCAAAAACAGCATCACTGCAAAAACGAACTGAATGGTGTTCAATACAATGTGATTTCACTGGAACATTTGACACAAACCTCTTGTAATTTTAAGGTATACATTTTTGAAAACGAAAATCTTTTGTGTTTTTTTTTATATATCCATAGTTTTCAATTATGAATTTTCAATTATGGAACACCTTTTTAAATATATATACATAGGCAACAATATTCTCATTGAGTCACTGGAATTACTGTTTAGATCTGCCTGAATGTATATTATCCTTGCCACACTTACTCTTTATAATGACAATAATAGTAACTGTCACAGCAAAATCAAAATGTTATCAGTTCCCCACCTAGATATGTATACAATATACGCCTATTCTCTAGTAGAGCAATTAGCTCAGGCAGAAATGAGAGAACTTCAGTTTCTACAAAGTGTGCTAGGAAATGCTCAGATCATTGTGCTATTATCTTCATAAACAACAACAACAACAAAAACCAAAAACAAACAAAAAAACCAACAACTGTATTTTGGGAAAAAAAGAAAAGATACTAATCTTTTTTATTCTCCAATTACAATATTTTGGCAGAACAAAATGGAATTTACTGATTAAAATGTTATCACAATAAATAAAAGCATGAGTGTGGTAAAATTTTCAACACAAAAACTGTTCTCTTTTTCTTTGTGAAAACACTACTTTTCATTTTGACAGTCTTTTAAATTGAACGAATTACTGTCCACAGAAATGGTTGGGCAGGGAATTCATAATTAGTTTAAGCGTGCAGAAAGAGATGTCTGTGAAAATGCAATACAACAAAATAATGGGACAACAAATTAGACATGTCACATCTTAATAAACAATCATGTCTAATTATGAAATAATCTGGACTTACTTGCCAAGTGCAAAACATTCCATCTTAACAGTTGTTCCCTTTGCTGCTGTAACTGTGTAAGGAAAATGAACTTCAATTTTTGGTTCATACTCCCCCATCACACCTGGAAAATAAGAAATGTTTAAAATGAAATATCACCAGTTTTCCACATATTGACATATCATATATATATATATCAGAAAAAAATGCTGTGGCTTACTTTTTGAACATGCCCAACAGTAAAGCTAATAATTGACATAAATAGCCCAATTTATAGAATCACAGAGTCGTATAATAGCTTGGGTTGGAAAGGACAGCACAGAAATATAAGATGGAAAAATCATCCACTTCCAATCCCTGCCATAGGCTGGTTGCCCCCCACCAGCTCAGACTGTCCAGGCCCCATCCAACCTGGCTGTGAGCACCTCCAGGGATGGGGGCACCACAGCTCTCTGGGCAGCTGTGCCAGTGCCTCATCTGATATGCTCTGTTCAGATCCAGTATATATTTTAAAATGCTCTTCAGGGCCACTAGCAACACTACAATAAGTTTTGAGAAAAAGGATTTATTTTCTCAGACATATATTAGTATTTACATTTTGAAAGATTAATGTAGGATGAGAATTTTCCCAGACCAAAGTTTTATTTGCCAGTGCAATGACAATTATAAAAATGAAACCTACATATCATATCATATTGCGCTCAAACAAGGACCTTCCAAGATCGAGAAAAAAACCTCTAATGCATTTGTGTAAAATCATTTGTGTGCAGAGACACAAATACAGACATGCAGAGTGACAAAAAGTTCAATTATTTAATTTTCAACAGCCTTTTTAATTTTAGAGATGATTAATCGGGACAACACACTTCATACATGTTAAACAAAACTGGGAAATTGTTTTTGAATATGAAAGATGTAAATGTTGACATCAGCAGAGATATCTGGAATTTAGTATGGAGTGACTGACAGTAGGATTGCAAGAATTAGAAATTATTAGATATGAAAATATTAGAAATGAATAGGAGAAGGAGACAGTTTACATAAGGCAAGGTGTGTAGTTTGTATTTGATGTGACTGGGAAAAAAATGTCACAGTGTGAATGAAAGAAGAATATACTAACAACTGTGCTTGGTTAGAAAGAGGATGAGCTGTAAGGGTAAGCAGCAAAAACCTACATTAAAAAGAATGAGAATTAGATTTGTGGATTAGAAAACTGGATAGAATTTGAGTAGTGGATACACCAGCAGCAAGACAAATCTGGTCTAAAGGTATAAAAATCATTCAAGATTTTCCAAAGAAATTCCAGTGTACAAACAAACAAGACTTTAAGAGAAAAAGAAATGAAGAGATCTCCTATGCAAGAAAAAATAAAGGAAGAATCATAAGGATGCACGTGAAAGCAATGGAATATAGAATTTGTAACTGAGAGAAGACCAGCTTGAGAGATAGGCAAAAAGCTAACCTACAAGCTATAAGAATAAAAAAAAAAGCTGAATGGTAAACTGTGTAATTATAGTCCTTCAAATATTCCTTATGAAACTGAGGATTTTCCATCAGGTCTGTGCTCTATTAGTGCTGTCATCCCACAAACTCCCACAGGTTACTTCTGTGAGGGCTTTTTTTCAGAAATGTTGGATCTGTTCTCTCATTTACCACTGCAAGACAACAATGAAGTTCTACAAATTGGTAACTATTTCTGCATTACATGATTTAAAAAGCCCTCAATTTTTCCCCTTGAAAAGTTCTGTTAAACTTTGTCACGATTTCTCAAATCAGTATAGAATTATCAGTGAAAGTCATCAAGAATAACATTCAACTAGCGTACAACTAAGTGGTTATAGTATTTAGCTGTGTAATGGGACATGCAAATTTCCTCGTTTATAGTTAATAGTTACTATGAAGTGCCTTTTTCATTCACAGAGTGAGGAGTATTTTTTTTTTTTTTGCCCAAGTGGAAAAACTAACAAACAACAGAGATTTTATAGCTAGGAAGCACCAGGATGAACCTGTAATCTCTGGTTAAAGACTTCATCTTCTGTTTTCTGAAAATATATTTTAGATCAGCTTTCTCTTGTTTTCATACAAAAACGACTCTTACATGGGTTGATAGCGATAGGACAAGGGGGAATGATCTTAAACTGAGACAGGGAGGTTTAAGATAGATACTAGGAGGAAGTTTTATACACAGAGGGTGGGGACGCACTGGAACAGGTTGCCCAAGGAGGCTGTGGATGCCCCATCCCTGGAGGCATTCAAGGCCAGGCTGGATGTGGCTCTGGGCAGCCTGGTCTAGTGGTTGGCAAACCTGTACATAGCAAGGAGGTTGAAAACAGCTGATCTTTGAGTTTTTTTCAACCCAGGCTATTCTATTCTATGATATGATTCTATGAAATAACAAAATCTTTCTTTCTATCTGAAAATGCAAATACATCCAAATGTATAAGCATTTAAACATGTTTTTAAAAGCTAAGTTAGCTCAGCTAGAAAGTTTAAATGTATCAAATCAAAACAATGTAATTTCTTAAATAACATGGATCTAAATACTGGAAGATTTCGTTTAAAAAAGAAAAAGCAAACACATAGTTATGCAAGTATTAGATATAGTAACAATCATGACCTATTTTCCTAAAAATCGTGATTAAATCAATGGCTTGACAAAGTTTAATGAGCTCTTAAAGAAATACTCAGCCTTGTACAAGAAGGCAAATTCTGAGCCATGTCATTAAAGGTTAAAAGATTTTGATATATGCTTTTTCTTTCGAAGAGAAAAAAGGAAATTAAACTTTGTGCCCTGGGTATTCAAATAGAGTCAGGATATCAGCCAAATTTAGTCAATTAACATTTTCTCGAGCCTGAACTGAAATCATTCCTACCCTAATCTGTCATTAAAAAATTGTCCCCACTGTCTCATACTATAGCAATAAATTTCATCATTTAATTATACTCCTTGTGATTTTACAATTTCTTTCCTTTTTCCTTTCCTTTTCCTTTTTTTCTTTTTATACACATATACATATACATGTATATATGTATACATATATATACACATACATGTGTGTATATGTATCA
>JAOWBP010000001.1:144803994-144821967 GCA_028571105.1 Tragopan temminckii
AATGACTGTGGGGTGGTTTAATCAGTGCCTGGCATGACGATGGCTGTTAATAGGATCCACCTAGGTCACAGGAGAAAATCAGAATTCTGGCCCAGGATCTGTCTAGGCTCACTGTTAGGGATTTAAACTAGGTTTGAAGGGGGAAGGTGTTGGTAGCAAACCTGCCTGTGACACGGTACAGGACAGCATAGCTAAGTTAGAGGGACAAAGCATTAGCAGGGGCAGTCAACCTACTGCATCTTATGATGAATATTAGGGCTTTAAACTAGATTTGATGGGGGATCTCTTGCAGCCTGTAAGGCCAACAATATGCTGGGTTCCCCCAACTTGAGTACTGAGTCCAGATTTGGGGCCCCCTGTACAGGATGGATGTGGAGCTTTTGGGTCACAGAATCACACACAATCACAGAATGGCCAGGGTTGGAAAGGACTACTTTTATTATAAACTTCAAGGGAATTATCAAGGTCTTACCTTTCCATGTTACACTATTATTGCTTTGCTGTGACTGTAGTGCCTTCAGGCTTCTTATC
The DNA here is from genome assembly GCA_028571105.1 of Tragopan temminckii. Lineage (NCBI taxonomy): Eukaryota > Metazoa > Chordata > Aves > Galliformes > Phasianidae > Tragopan > Tragopan temminckii. The sequence goes on from JAOWBP010000001.1 coordinate 144,804,526, forward strand.
TTATCCAGTTTCTGTTTTGGTCACTATCAGTCAGTATTAAAACAGTCATTATTTTCTTTTTCTCAAGATGTTTGTTAATTTGCATCAGGCGCTAAAAGAAACTTGAATTTTTAGGAAATACTGAGGCCTTGACCTATGTTAACTAGAATGGATCTGTCAGACACACACATGATGTTTGGTTATGGCCATAAAAAATTTTCTCTGTCATTTTTTAGTTTCAGCTATCAAGCATGAAATACAGCAATAAAAAAAACTGACAACACAGAATAAAAATGCAATGCAGGATCACAGAGATCATGTGATCTCCTAAGTTCTACCTTCCCGTGAAAACACCTCCTTTCTGACAATCTTGCACCCCCAACCTTCCTAGAGATGACCCCAACATTTCAGTATTCCTCAGACTGATTGTAAATAAGTCTTATCCCTTATTTTGTGACAAGTCATCTTCCTTATGTTTCCACGTCTCTAGATCTGTGCCTTATCAGTGTGTGTGGGACTGATAACTGTCCACATTGTTGTCCACTCAGAGTCTTCCCTAGCCAGGTAAAGTTGAACCGAAACACTAATGACCTTTCTACGATATCTATGATTACTGAAAACAGTAATTGTAAGAACCTTATATAAGGAAAAATCTTCATAAAATGAATTTTAATTTGTAATGGTTGCTCTGACAAATCTTTGACTTGAGTTCAAATTTCTGTTACCCAAATTGTCCTGTGCACCACTGGATACAGTATTGTCTGCATCAAACAGAAGAGATGACATAATTCATCAAATCACAGTAATTTGATAAACATTGCTTGTGAGGTGTCACATGCCACAGGAACAGATGAAGTAGAATTGAAAACATTTACAGGTATTAATATAGCTAAAACAGTTTACATTATCCCCTGTAGGACATCTAATGGAAATGGAAAAAGGAATAAAATGCTAAGATTTGTTTCTCATTGTCAGTCTTTTCTATAGCTAAGCACAACTGAACAAGCTACAGATAGGATATCAATCAATCAATCATCACCACTTCAGAAAGGACTGCTTTGCCTTTTCATTTTTCCTTTCTGTCCGCGACTTTGCAGAGAAATTCTGAGTTTATAACTGTATCCATACAAGAATATTTTTTTTATTTCATGGGAAAAAAATGAAACTGTTGAGAAATCATCACATATCACTTCTGCTGTGTAGATGCTAATGCTTCTATTCCGTTAATCTTCCAGGTACTAACTACACTCTTGAAGCTCCCAGAGCATAAACTTCCATAATGGTCCTTTAAATCCTTTCAGCTAAAATGATTTGGGTTTCTTTAAAACTGCTTAAGTAATAGCTCTTTAACTTCAGAAACCCACTTTGAATCAAGCAAGTTAGAAGGTATAGTTTAATAAATGCCTGATAAACTTTTAAGGCAGTAGTTACTGAAGAATATAAGATTCCTGACTTAAACATCATTAGAATGCTAGAGAGAAAACAAAATCCAAAGATTTCCTACACTCAGGAGAAAGGTTAGGCACAGATTTATTCTTGCCATTATTTTATTAGCAAAAGATACACATTCCACTGCTCAGTGGTTAAGAGTATTTGCCTAAGAACTTTTGAGTTCCTGATCTTAGTCAGATGGTGTAGGAGTGTTAATCTTGTTCTCTTGCAGCTTACATAGTATTCTAATTGCAAAATTATTAGTAATTCTTACTTTTTTGGATAATCTTGTCAATTTCTGAAAAATCTCCTGAGCTTGTCCCAGCATGTAACAAATTTTTAATAATTTTACAAGTCAGAATACGAATTTCTTACTGTATTGTAATTCTGACTTGTTTGCTGTAGCAGTGAGTCTCTCCTTGAGACTCATCATGAAAGAAATAAAAGATTAATGAAAGTCAAGGAAGTTTCTACATCCTTGCAGAGTTTGACAGAAAGCCTTAAAGTTATTCTCTTTCTTCCTCATGGATACATAGGGACAAACGTTATCATAGGAGTATTTTTGTGAAGAGATTTCCATTCCCCTGAGTACAGGTATATATCTGTTTTTAATATATGTTTGCATATTAAAAAAAAAATTACAAATATATCAAGTAGAATATTTTTGAGTTAATGAATACATATGTCGAGATATTAGAGAACAATTAATTATTTTATTTATACAGTGCCATTTGTAAAAACTGTTTTAAACCACAAGATCTTCTGTAGTTTCTGAGAAATGTGCTGACTGAATAGGATGCCAGTTGGGATTCCAGCTGCTAGAACTCAGAATGCTATGATTTTTGCTTTAAAGTAAATATTTGAAAAGTTGAATGTAATTAATTTAGTTTGAATATTCTAAAGCTTACAAAAATATTACAATCGAATTCAGCAACATAGTGACAAATAAATTTTCAGATGCATGCATATTTTCTTTGATGTCATTTTATTTCCAGCTTTTTTATTATAGACTACCAGCAAATACTGAAGGACTCTATTAAAGGGGACTTTTCAGAATTTCCAATAGGTAAAAAGGCATGGAAGTCTGGTAGGACTTCACATGCATGCATGTGAAAAAATAAATTGGGAAGTTGTTCAGAAGGAGTTCACCTAGACGCAAACACTTCCCTGATATTCCAGCACAGGTTAGAAGGTTGTAATATCACAACTGTATGACAGTCACCAGTGAAACACAAATTTGCTTGAGGCTGATATATATTACTCATTTGACATTTAAGGAAATTTGCATCATTTTATTTCCTAGCTCAGTGACATCAACTGCATCCTTTATCTTTGTTTACTCTCCCCACTTCTTCTGCTATGTAACCATACAGTAGATTATGGATAACTAATCACAGAAACAGAATAGTTGAATTTGTTGAATCCATTGAATCAGTGCACACAATAAGAACACGAAAAAAATCTAATATGTAAGCAATAGAGCAATATACAAATAATAAATATGACAATATGTCATAATTCAAACTGATTAAAAATAATTTTGCTGATTTTGTATTATTAGTTTCATGTTCACAGGAGTAATAGTGAAGAGATCAGACTTGCTTTGTTCATTTCATTGTTCATAGGTAAAACTAAACATCTACAATGCAATAATTAGCATAAGTACTGTAAAAAAAATTGAAAATAAGAAGTGATGCAGTAAAACACGCAGCATTTTTTCTTTCAGAAACTGCACATTCAGCAGACAGAGCTTTCAACCTTGTTACAATGAGTAAAGATTAACTTAATTCCATTCTGATCTATGAACACACTTTTTTATTTAGTCTGTAAAACTAAATCATCTCTGCTTATGTCCCGCCTTTATAATACAGCACAGGAATAGTCTTAGTGCTAGATAAATTTATAAGAAAAACAAAAGCCTCAGATTCTCTTTCTCTCTTATTTATTTATATAAATATGAATTCATATATCATGAATTGCTGGAATGAATTTCTGAAGAACTAGAATTCACCCTGGAAAAAAATATAGACACCTATGGAATTATTAACATTTATTCTCAAAAGTAACATTATTTTGATGGAAAACAAAAAAATAAATATAAATGTTCTATTTGCAAACAAGCAAAAAATAATATTCTCTATAGGGAGCTACATAAATAGAGATACACATAACTTATATTGAGATGTTGTGCTGCCTCATAAGGAATATTATTGGAAAATGTTTTCCCTTGAATTTTGAAAATGATTGAGTTACTCCAACTTCAAGGTTAGTTTTGGAAAATAATGTTTAGGTACTTCATTACAGAAAAAAAAAAAAAAAAACAAAAAAAAAAACTCCTGCAGTGACATGCCTTCATGGAATTCTAAAGCATCTGGGTAGCTAACTATCTTTGCAATCAAATCTATTGTGAAGTTCCTGGTGGTCCTTAATCAATGCAGTGAATTGGAGCCTGGAAAAGTAACAAGATTTCAGAACATCAAGTAATGTTTTAAGCATTAGAGTCTGTTCAGTTTTCTAACCACATGTCTCGTAGCAGCTGAGATGCATCAATATTTCTCTCTTTGCATCCAGCTAGACTGTAAGGGCAGAGGTGTCCTTTATGTCCTCTGCTATATTTGCCCATCTCCTGTGGATATCTCAGGTGCCCAAGGGCATCAAAATATGACAGTAGTCACTTGCATTTGGCAATAGTATGGAGTCCTACAGAACCAAAAATTACTGAGAAAGGAATTTTGTTCTCTGTGTCAGTGATAAAGCATAAGAATAGCAAAAAGGAGTAAGAGTTTCAAACAAAATACTTCAGGAGGTGTCAGACTGCACCTGACTTCAGAGATCTAAATAGCCCCACAACTGTAAGATGTTTTAAAAGACTGTCTTCATGGAAACCTTTTCCTTGCTGGTCTCAGAAGTACTTATGTGCTTATATTGAAAATAAAAACAAACAAATAATCATGGTTCTTGCATTAGCTAAACAATTTTTGCTTCCATGTAGTACCCAGTAATAACATCTTTCTTACCATCATTCCTCAGTGTCAGAGGTGTAGGAGGACTCAAAACTCTGGCATTTGTCACTGTGTTTTTCACCAGACATATATAGCTGCCAACATCAGATTTTTGCACCTTGGAGATGTAGAGATTGCCTGTCTCCTGGGAGATGAAGCGTCTGCTATCTTCTGCCACAAAAGATGGGAACTCATTAAACACCCAGCTATAGATGATCTCTAAATGAAAACAGAAAAATAAGGGAAAACTATAATGAAAACAATATTTTGTATTGCTATGATACACTAAAGGAAAGTTGATTACCTTTATTTAAATAATCTAAAAACAAGAGCTATAATCTTTTAAAACTTTTGTTTGTTTTAGAAGTGATGATAAATTTTTTCGTTCTTTCAAAGAATTGAGCTCACAAGTTTCCCGAGAGAACAGATTAAATTAAGAAGAAATAATCAAATTATTAAACATACGCAGATATCACCCATACAATATTAGATAATTCTCATTCCTGATTATTCAAGGTCAATCCAGAAATAACATATAAAGAATTATTTTCTCCACTAGTTCAAATTTTCAATGAAATATAACACGATGCTTCCTATAGAGCATGACTTTTTCATAAACAGCATTTATTCTGAACATTTGTTTTTAAATTCAACAGTATCTAATAGCTCTTAAACCTTCTTTTCAGGTGGTATTACTTTATTATATTTCTGTCATCTTCTTTATCTGCTTAACTGAAGAATTTGAGGATCTTTCCTATAGGAAGCATAAATCCCTGTAGTCAATCAATAATCCCTTAAAGCAAAGATATCAAGTGTTTTTTCTCAAAACCCGATGGCCCAAAGAATAACCAAAGTGATTTATTTTAAAGGTGATAATCAAAACCTGAGCCTCAGTTATAATTTTTATCCTTGGAATCATTCTGTACATCTGAGAAGTATATATTTTTCCCATTGTACTTAAAACAATTAAGAAAAAAAAATCTGCATGAAATTATATCATGATTTATTACAAGTCTAAATGCAGAAAAGTCTTTGCATTAGAAATATTAATAAAAATAATGAGATTCTGATTTAGCCCTTGTAGGGAATTATTCATATGAAATACTACAAATTAGACTTGAAAGCCTTAACCAAATGTATACTTTTGCTACGTGTTGTTCTTTTATTTTTCCACTTTAGTTTATTTTTGTTTAAAAAAAATAAATAAATTCTTCACTATATACACAGTACTTATGAGACATTCTCTTCTGTAATCACTTGCTATGATAGTTTTTAAAGATATAACTCTAAAATTAGAAAAGTCAAGACTGGCTCAGGTATGCAAAATCCCTCCCACTTCCCCAAGATGCAGGGTGCTGCTCTGGTACAGTAAGTTACAAGTTTTTGGACATAAATTTCTTAGGTGATTATTATCGGCTTTAGTAGAATCTGAAGACAATTTAATTGCACATCTGCTGGTCGAGTTCTGTCATTCATTTATTTTCTGCTATGGCCAAAATGTTTTCATGACAGAAAGTTGACTGAAAAAGGAAGAGTCAAAGAGGTAACTGAAAACACCTCAACGTTTCACTTTTTCTTTGCATTTTTCTGTCAATGATAGAAGAAGTATAGCTGTTCATTATGCAAAAAGTTGCAAAATATATACCATAGCCAGGTATCCAGTTTGACTCTAACAGCATCAAGAGCATTAGAAATTTTATTTGATAAGAAAGAATGGAAAAACATGAGCTTTTCAGCCAATATGAGGCAGCAATGTAAGTCATATGTAGATACAGGATGTTCAGGTTTGGTTTTGAAGAAGTTCAATTCAGGTTTGAAGCCTGATGAAAATTTTCTCATTAAAAACTGATAGTGAAAATGCTATGTTAAAAGACTGAACAAATTCATCACAAGATTCAGGGAGACGTTAGCAAAACAGAGAACTGCAGATCTAATTACCATTCTGAACAGTTACATGGGACCCTGAGGAATTTAGGGCTCTCTGAATGTTCAAAATTTCCTTTCTCTGCTGCTATGTTTCAGGCAAAATACTAATTAGCCAAAAATATTTCCGTCTGAAAATTTCATTGCTACATTTTGCTAGGAAGTCTTATCTTGCAGTAATGATTTACAGTACCATGAAATTCAACAAACTGATGATGAATATAAGAGCTCAAGGAAAATACATAGATTATAATTGAAGACACCTGTTACCAATACAAGCAAAAAAACAATCAGTCAGTCTCAGTAATCACTCTGGCTTAAAAGTAGTTCAGACTAAATATAAAGTTGTCATCATTCTAGGTTCAGTGGCAATTCCTATAGAATTTATTACGTTTGTACCCTAAAAATACATACACTGTGAATTATTCATTAATTAATTAGTACTACTTCTAAGAAATGGATTTAGGCAATGAAGTTTTGTACTTCCAATGAAATAACAGACTTAGTTTTTGCTGATGCTGAGTCTGTAGGGATGCTGTCATTTTGACAACTTCCAAATGATTTTTGCTTGTAAAAATGAGCGGTGAGTGAATGGGTACTGGAAAAGGAGATTGAGAAAAACATCAAAGAATCATAGGATGGGATGGAAAGGATCTTAAAGGTCATCCAGTTCTATCCACCCCGACATGGTCAGAGTTGTTAACCACTAATTCAAGCACTGTATGAGGTTTCTCAGGGTCCCATTCAATCTAGCCTTGAACACCTCCATGGGGCACCCACATCTTCCATGGACAACCTGATTCTATGTTTCTCCACTCTCTAAGTAAAGAATTTTTTCCTAAAATCTAACCTAAATCTTCACTCTTTTAAAACCATTAGTTTAAAACCATTAGTTTAAAACCATTCTCTCTTATCCTAACACTATCTGGCTATGAAAAACCTGTCTCCCTCCTGGTTATGTTTTAAGTACTGTAAGTCTGCAATGAGATCTTCCCAGAGCCTCCTCTTTTCAAGGCTTAACAAGCCCAGCTCCCTCAGCCTGTCTTTGTAGAAGAAGTACTTCAGCCCTCTGATCACCTTAGTGGCCCTTCAACATCCTTCTTGTACTGAGGACCCCAGACCTGAATGCAGTACTCCAGATGGGGCCTCATGAGGGCAGAGTAGAGGGGGACAATCACCCCCCTCACCCTTCTGGCCACCCCTCTTCTGAAGCAGACAAGGTCTTCCAGATTGCAAGGGCACACTTTGGCTCATGTCCAGCTTTTCATTCATCAGGACCCCTAAGACCTTCTCAGCAGAACTACTTCTCAGTAAGTCCTTCTCCCAGTCTGTATGCATATCTGAGATTGCCCTAACACATTTGGCCTTGTTGAACCTCATTAAGATGATGCAGGCTCACTTTTCAAGTTTGTAAAAAAGCAACAGATTTTCTGCTGAATCTAAAATTCAAACAATTTATGCTATTGAACTTCAGTTATCACTTTTACTTGTGCACAGCATTTGTATTCCTACCAAGTGCCCAAAATCCAAAGCACAGACAAAAAAATGATAACAGTTTGATTTGTTTTTATCAGCCTATTGACATTGAAGAAATGGCTACTACTTTCATTTATAAGGGAAGATGGCAATACACTTTCAAATACTCAGAGGATTTTGGATGCTTATGAAGGATCATTGGAACTGATCTGACCTTATGAAATTTGTCTTGGACCTATCTAGTGAGTTCAGGTTATGTCCATGCATAGATTTCAGTGGAAATACCTTTATCCCAGGACTCTGAAATTTCCAGTGTATGCTATGCAGAACAATCAGAAACAACTACAGTTAGCTTGAGATTTGGTGACTCAAGAGATCTTAGCTGACAGAAATAGATGGATGATCTCAAAGAAGTGATTTTACAAAAAAGCTGTTAAAAGAACTACTTCAATTAAATGGGTGTACCTTGACATTGGTCAATTGAACAAATCCCTCTACTCCTAAATTTTAAGCCATGGTAGAGAAGAAAAAACACACTGGTTTTCATATTCTGGAAGTGTGTTCCATATTTTCATCCCAGAAAAATTAAAATTTAGGGTTCTTAAATCACAGGATTGCATACGAAGGATTCCCAGTCACAGGAATCATTTACTGTTTTGTTTTGTTTTGTTTTTTCTTTTTTTTTTCCCCCATCAATACTCTCGTAATTATGACACTTAAAAATAACTAATAGATGATGGAGAATCAAAATTCTATAACATTGCTATTTTTTCTGTTATTCATAGTATAAGCACACAATAAAATTCTACAACAACAGCAAATAGTTGTGCATCACAAGTACTACAGCAGTTCATTACAGGTGTAGGTGTAAACTACATGAAAGTCCTCGCATTTACATATCGTCTAAAATCCCACTTTTATGAAATGGTAAATTGATGGGTGAATGTCAAACCAAGAAGATGCCAAAAACTAAGAAGGCATTAGTTCAATTTGCATACAAATTGCTACAACTAGTAAACTTCAAGCTTGTATTTTCCTGTAATGATTTGCTTAAAAGATTCTAGAACTAGTATTGTTTGATTAAGCATAGAGCCCAACTTTCACTGCATTAACTTTTCAATAGGACATTAAATTCCAGAGATGCATCTCAAGTCTGACAGGTAAATAATGATGACTTTGGGAACATTTTAAAGCTAAATGTGAGTACTGCCAAAATCTAAATAAAGAAAGCTATGACTGTAAAATTGTGAAGTAATGATTCTAGAGATGAGCCATCTGAAGTCAACTCTTTTTGAGAAAAAAGCTTGTCTAAAGCCAAGTAAAAGTTTTCTCCATGCTCTACTCACTTTGCTTTCAATACCAAAAGAAAAAAAGTTTAGGTGAAATAAGAAACTGCAGTATACAGAAGTACAGAGTATTTTAAAAATATATATGCTGAGGATATTTTTTACTTTATGGTTATTTTTCTTATGTTTAATACGACACCTATGTCGAAATCACAAAGATGATTCAGAGCCCCTCCTGGAAATTGTAATTCACTGCCAACACACAGTAAAAAACAAACTTTTGTTTATAGCTATTCATCAAAGCACACAGCAACACAGAGAATTAAAAAGAGAAATTATGAATTATAGAGACAGTTGTAAACTGGCATTCTTCTGTAACTTGGGCTGGATAAGTCATCTTCTGGCAAGTTCTGTTACATGCAAAATCTTGGAGTGGAAATTATTTAAATCATTTTGGTAGGAGCAAAGCTGGTGTTTTCTTTTATGAATGACTGGCCTTGTTTACAAAAATATGTTTCTGAGGAGTTCTGTGTCTGTTCTCTGAAGGTCATTAGGAATGCCTTTCAAATACCCAAGTTGTTTCTGTTTTATTAAGGACTTTTCAGTGAGCTATGTAAGTGAAAAATCTAGGTCATTTGGTGATGAGGTAGTGAGAAAAGCACATCTATCTCCTGCCAAAAGGAATTTATTGTATTGTTTGGTGTGAAATTTTCTTTACTATCATTTCTTAAACAATTTAGTAGATGTAGTTTCTCTGTTTCACAGTACTAATTCCTAAACTGTCACAATGTTACATATTTCTCATAAGGGTGAAGATGGAGCACTGACATCTCAGCATTTTTGTTAGCGCTTTGTGATTTTTCTGTACACATCATTCTGATGCAAAAAAATGCTAGTTATTTGGGAGTGCTGAAGACTTTCTGTCATTGAGGTGCAGTGAGAAATAAGTCTAAGTACTTTAACAAGAGCCAAGAGCTTTGGCAGAGGCCTTCAGGTATCACCAAATATTCACTCCTTTATTTGTTAACATATAATTGTTTCCCAGATTTATTTCAAGGCTTCTCTTCTGAGAAATGCTTCTTTTTTCCTTTAAACATGTGAAGATACAACAAGTGTTGCTATAGAAATTCTCTTAAATGTACATAGAACTTAAATGTGGTGCTCATATAATGGCTAATTACTGCATCTTCAAGGGTAAAGCATGCAAACGCACATTTCACAATTGCACTTTTGTGCAATTACAGTGTTTGCAAACGAAAGAAGTCTGATTTATGTATTCTTTTTGCAGTGTGGTAAGAGACATACTAATCTATCTCCTCTGGTGTCCTGTTGGGAAAATATATTTCTTTCCATTTAAAGTTTCCCTTGATTGGCCAATCCAACAAGACAGCACTACCTGGGGAATAAACAGTACTGATGACAGCCAAAGTCTGATGTAATCTGGGATTTTTAGGAACTGTGAAGAAGCTGATTATTCTCTCTTTCTAAATTATATAAAACAAACAACAACTACAACAGTAAAAAAGAAAGAAAGAAAGAAAGAAAGAAAGAAAGAAAGAAAGAAAGAAAGAAAGAAAGAAAGAAAGAAAGAAAGAAAGAAACCCACTAACAAAAAACTAAACCTCCACTACCAACCAAAAAGAACATACAATTCCAGATTAGGGGCTGAATTTGCTGTACATAAATATGAACCATGAAGTTTGCATGATGGCTTCTTTACCATTCAGAAATACTCAGTTTTTGTTATTGTTGTTGTTGTTTGTTTGTTTGTTTTAAAAGCAAATGTATCTACTGTTGAAAATATAAAACCTTATTTCATCTCAAGACCATTTTTAACCACCATCACCACACTTGATATTTGGATAATCAGTGTACCAATCACAGAATAAGGGTACAACTTGCTGAACTTTCTGATGATGGAATGCATTTCACATTTCATAGAAAATGTTGAAGGCTTCTTTGTAGCTATAATGAATAACTACGGGTTGATCCTCCAGCCTCCCACCACAACCAGATAAATAATTTTAGCGCATTTCTTTGTGCTGCTGTGACTTATTATCAGTGCTCATTAATCCTCCAAGAAAATATTTAATGAAGGTAATTTGTTTATTGCTTTGTAATGCCATCATATAGAGCAAATAGATATTGTCTATTTATCTGCTAACATATAAATTGCCTCTTTTTTGCTCTGGGGGCTCTGTATCTACTGCTTACTTACCTGAAACACAGTTCTACCAATCACATATTTATCTTTGTTCAGATTTAATTACAGCGATAAATCTTTAAGTATTTTCTGTCCTATAATTATTTACATAGCTAATAATTAAAGTATATTGGAAAAAACAAAGATAGTGTCAAGACTGATTTTATACTGAAAGCTACAAATGTAACATTACATTTTCTACCATACATAGTATAATCTCATTTTTACTTTTGACATATGTGAACTGTAGTCAGACATTGAAACATATAAAGGTTGATGAAATATCTTTCCCACACATATGATCTGTAAAAAGACAACAATGCATACAACAAAAAGATGGCCTTTTTTTTTTTTTTTTTTTTTTTTCAGAGAAAAAAAAGATCTGTTAGTATGTGTACTTGATTTTCATTGGTATGATTTTTTTAAAAAATTATTCTGTACCAGAAATATTTAAAATATAAGGTTCAGAAAGATCTCAAGGATACTTGTCCTTCAGGCTCTTCGGCAAGTTTAAACAAACATTCTGTGCCAAGTCCTTAAAAATGTCTGAGTTACATTGCTAAATTCAGATCTGCAGAATAATCTATTTCAGTGCACATTTCTCTGCTCTACTGGAAACCCAGTGAACTACTGCCCTGCACCTTCTACATGTCATATAATTGTTATTTTGAAAGAATACATAGTCTTCTGCTGCCTTACTTCCAACCAAAGGCAGTGTCCCATGACTATAATCTCTCCTCCTCACCCCCTTAGCATTAGGAGTCAAACACATAGCTGATGTGTCACAGTATATATATATACATCATAAGGAAAATAATATACTTTTCCAAATATCTCAGATTTTTTTTTTTTCTAATAGAGATAGCATTATTCATGTAACCTACAGACAAATATGATCCTTTCTGTGCTGAGAATGTGAGTAGTTTACAATACTAATGTTTTTCAAAGACCTTTTCCTTTTCCTAACTTTCCCTCCAAAACATTCTTTTCAGAATTCAACAGCTGAACAAATGAGGTTTGAGGCATTTAAGCTGCTTTTGAAAAAATTGGCTTATCTTTTCAAAGTTGATGTCTATAGTTTAAAGTTAAAAAAAAGGCTTTCTGATGCCTGTATAACAGGAATCTGCAGTGGGAAAATGGTTCAGAACATTTACTTCAGCTATTCAGATTTAAGAAAAATTAGAGGAAAAAAGCAGAGTGATTTAGAGGTACTATAAGTACTACTCTTCTGCAGATGAGTGCCTACCTACCTTTGCTAAGCAGGAAAGTTAAGCGCTGAATATCTTTATACTTGGCTTTCACCCCTGAAGTTTTCTGGGTCACGTAAATGTTTATAATTCCTAACTCAGTCACACCAGTGGACTTGTCTAGGGCTTTACTCAGTACGTATCTCAGAGAGTAAAAATGGGAAGCATATATAAATGCTAATAAGTAGCATTCACATGTTGATTCACAGGCTACCACACTTCTTTCAGAACTATACATATGACATTTTTCTAAGTGCTTATCTACATGGATAATTTTGATAAGCACATGTAAGTGCTTCTCACTGATTTTTTTTTTTTTTTTTTGACTACACTAAATAGATAATGGATGGATTAATGGAATCTAGTCATTCTAAACCCTTCAAAACAAATGAGCCCAAGTCTTAGTCTATGACCAAGATTCCGAATTTCTTACATCTGATATGAACAAAGTAGAAAGAATCAACTCTTGTCAATTGTCTAGTGTGTCTGAACTTCAGCAATGAAGCAGAAAAATTTAAGCCAAGCTACTGAACAACAACAGTGGCAGAAAGATCTCAGAAATTAGGGCCATAGGGCTACAACTTTCTCTCATAACTTTGTCTCTTTCCATACCATTGGGTTGACTGATCCTTAGTCCTAAAGAAGCTTGGAATTCAGCAGGAAAGGCCAAATTGAGATAAACTGTTCATAGGTATTATCTGTATCATTGTTTCCATTCTTTCTTATTCTTACTAAATTTTTATCCCTACAGTTGTTATTGGAAGACTTGCTTAATTTTCAAACAAGAAAAATACCATGACAATTAATGCTTCAATAAACTAAAGAATGAAGTTAAATTTTCCAGTTACTTATTCTCTGCTGTAGGGCAATAACACCAACACAACAGGAAGTGTTTCAGCTCGCTAATTAAGTAATCAACAAGGATTTTAACAATATTGGAACATAGCATGAAAACAGAGGAGATAAAAGGGAGCAAGCGAATAATCGGAATTAATGGCATTATAAAAGATGTCACAGAGATCAAAAAGAAAGCACTGTTTGACTGTCACTACCCTGGAAAATATATTTTGCCATCAGAAGATAAGGCTGCACAGTGGTTTGGATTCAGCTGATTTCCTTCTGAATGTCCGAATGTAATATGCTTATACCCACCCAATCAGTCATTTTCGCCCTTGATAAGTCCAAGAAATTGTCTTTAATGTATTTACAGCTAAATTCTAACTGTTTTCAGTTCTGTTCGTGTTGGACAGGCAAAAGGAACATAAGCACATCCAGGTATATATTTCAAAGCAATTTATTCTGCCTTTGTTTTGCCTTTGAGAAGGAAAAATGAAAATCAGTTATCCCAACTAGAATAGTTTTCATACAGTTTCTTTTATTTGGAACATTCTTGTAGAACGGATTAAATATATGTCAATATGTCTCATTAAGAACTGCATTACTAAATTCACTTTCATATTGCATTGATAAAATAAGTAATAATTAACATTATTATATGAACAATCTTTTTAATGGCATCGTATACAACACACATCAGTTCAGCCTAGAACTTACTCCTTCAGAGTCAAGATTGATCTCATACCATCTTCAGTTTTCATCTCTATGAAAATCAATACTGAATTCAGTATTCATATGTAGACTGAAAATGATAAAAAATATTTTTTCTTAAAACTCTGATATTTTCATCCTCTTATAATCCTTTAAAATTTACTCACAGTGATAACGGAGAGAAAGATTTAGAGTCTAGATCCTCAGAAATGAGTAATTTCTCATTTCTTCCTCCTTCTGTTTTCTCTTTTTTCAGCTATATGACCAGCATTGTATTTCTTCTCCTTAGTTATAATTATTAACATGTGAACTCTTTCTTGCTAATCTTTTCTGTGATGTGGAGAGGTAATTGGGATTAATTAAACACAATAAACACAACTGCCATGTTTGTGAAATTGAGCTGTTCATGCTATCAGTTTAGTGAAATATCAAAACTAAGCACCAAGTAGATTCTAATAGAAAGAGCAAAATGGGAGATTTAAATTTGCAAAAACTCTGTACAACTCTAACTACGGTATGTTTCTCTAATCTTATAACTATTAATGCTGTGCTCCTGCTATTTTTGAAACTGTATATCCTATGGCATTGAAAAAAGTTTGCAACATTTTTTTTTCTGCTTTAATTGGTATTTTTACAAGATTGGTTGGGGAAATGCGGTTGTGACACCATGAACACAGATTTCAGTTAAACGTAGCAAGGTAATGCTGTCTTCTTTATTCACTAGACTAAAGGGATCCTGGTAGTTCTAATTTGTTGAGATGTCTTGGTAACAGACTGCTATCTTGTCTCCAGGGAAGAGGAGTTTATCAATTACAGAAACTTTTCATCATCATTGTCCCATATTGTCCCCATTGTCCCACTGTCAGCTTTTAGCACATATGTCTATTGTCTGAAAGGCAATAAAACATGAGTCTGAAGACCAACATACTCATGTATTTTTTCAATTAATTAATCTCTCATGCTTCTTCCCTCTTTCCTTGGTATCTTCTATGATTCTTCTGAACTGGCAGCTGGGGTAATATTTGGTGGTGCTAGTGAGGCTATAAAACAACAATATACGTCCCTCAAGAAGAATCCTGCCAGAGCTGCCCCCAGTATCATGCTTTGGCTTCATTGATGAAGGTCAACCAGCTTTCTCTCACTACAGCTTCATAGTTCTTGAGCAGTAAAACAGCTCCAGCCAGAGATCCAGTGGATTCTGAGCCACTAACTTTCAGTTTCTAGTGTAAATTAGCACATTTTTTGAAATAAGTATTAATTTTTAAGGAGGATGGGAGTGATTTATGATAAGACTGATTCATGATTGATATTATTGATATATTGATATGTATAAGATTGATTTATTATGATAAGATTTATTATTGTGATAATATTTGGAAAGGTGCTTAAAAAAAAAACAACTATAAAATTACAAGTTTCTTGAGAGAATTTGATGCAGCAACACATTTATTTTATGTTATTGCTCTTAAAACTATTTCTTGAAAGAAGAATCAAGGCTTCCATGAAAAGAAATGTTAAATGACTAATAATTATTTATTCATATGACTATTATATAGATATTGCCTAGAATGTGGTGCATATTCAATTCATAAAAATGCAGTTAAAACCTAACAACAACACACAGACAACAGACTGGGAGTATCTCCTTATTGGCTAACATAGCTAGTTAAAATGCCACCCTATTGAAAATTCTATTATCCACAAAATCTTAAATTTCATATCCTCAAATGCATGCACCGCCTTCAATAAGATTGAGGAAGGAAACGCTATAAAGTGCTCCAGGGAAGTCAGCAGGAAAATTACTGGTCATGTATTGAGTAATGAAAAGACCATAGAAGAAAAAAAAAGCAAAGTTAATTGTGTTTGTTCATTCCATAATGAAAACTACAGGCATAGTCATCAATCAGTTGCACAGATAAAGAATACAGATTGCTGTACTGAGACATGTCAGGGGCCATGAACATTTGCTTCAGTGATAACACACATGGGAATTAGTGTTATTAGACAAGAATGTTTCAAAAGCATTTTATTGAAGGTGATAAAGTAGTGGATGCAAGAGCAAAACATCTTCTAGGATAAAATGTGCCAAAGAGAGAAAATATCCCATTGAATGATTATTAATAGAGAATTAGGACAAGAATATAGAGTTAAAAGGAAAGGATATGGAGGGGCTGGAGCAGGTCCAAAGAAGGGCAACAAGGCTGGTGAAGGGCTCGGAGAATGTGCCCTACAAGGAGCAAATAAAGGGCTGCGTAGTCTGGGGAAAAGGAGGCTGGGGGGAGACCTTATTGCTCTCTTCCAATATCTGAAAGGTGCTTGCAGCAAGAGTGGGGTTGGTCTCTTCTCACTGATGACAGGTGACAGGACAAGGAGAAATGGCCTCAAGTTGTGCTGGGGAGGTTTAGGTTAGATATCAGGAAAAACTTATTTAAGAAGAATTGTTAAGCACTGAAATAGACTCCACAGGGAAGTGGTTGAGTCACCATCCCTGGATGTGTTTTAAAACCGTTTGGACATGGTGCTCAGGGACATGATTTTGTGGAGGGTTGTTAGTTAGGATAGTATGGTTAGGTTGTGGTTGGACTCGATGATCTTTAAGGTCTTTTCCAACCTGAGGATCCTATGATTCTATGATTTATGTGTTTGTGTCTTAACATGTTTTTTTCTCCCGTTATCAAATAGCATTGGGTAGTTCAGCCTTCCCAGGAAGTAGTTAGAAGGGGATTACAGCTATGTTCAGTTAACGTGAAATTTTCTATTTACCTTCGTCTGTACATCTAGTCTCGAAAAACTAAAGAGAAAATACTGACTGGGGAGTAAATTCTACTTAGCTTAAAAGAGAGTTACGACTGGATGCATGACCCATCCAGGTCTTATTTTGAGAAGACTGACAGTGTTTATATTAGGAACCAGCAACACAGTCCAGTTCATCATTCTCAAGGGAGAAGAAAAATGTGACTATCTCAGCTACACACTGGTTTTTCATGGAATTAAGGTACACAGCTTTCTCCTAAGTTGATTTGAAAAGTCAGATGTGAAAAAAACATCATAGAAAAAAAAACAACAATGCATATATTGTTTAATACAACAGAACTATACTGACATGATAAATCACAGTCAGGTCGAAATATCACCTGTACAGACAATTAGAATGATGAAGAAGCACCCAGTTTTGAGGAGAGAGAGAGATGTAAGTAGAGAGATCTAAGTTCACGTACATAAAAACTGAAGTTCTTTAACGCCGTGCACTGAAATACCACCATTAAGAATCTGGTTCCTGGGACAAAATCCATGTCTTTAATATGAACTTGTGGCCTCTGCATAAACAGAATTTGATATTGTCACGG
>JAOWBP010000001.1:144831929-144843177 GCA_028571105.1 Tragopan temminckii
TCCTTTCCTTCTCTTTTTTTTTTTTTTTTTCTAATAGCTATTGTGGAACCACATTAAAAAAAAAAAAAAGTAATTTTTTTTCAAGAGCAGACTGAGATTTCTATACATATATCACTGAAAACAATGTTCCATGTATGACTAGTTCTACCCTAGTTCTTAGGTTAATATAGTACATTCACTGAACCTCACCATAACTGTCCTCAAATGTGATTCAACTCCTTTTTATCTTCCAAACATATCAAATTATTTTGGAATTCCTGGATAGCTCCTTTTTTTCCATAGCATATTAATATTGTTTAAGTCTGTGATTTGGGGTGTAAGTACATGACCCCTTCTGGGAAGATCTGCTTTGCCTCTGCTGTGACATGATGAGCTCTCTGTCAGCCATTTCTGTCATACATATTCTGTCATAGTAGTAAGACACAAAACCAAGCTCAGTTCCAGGTCCATTGTAACTCAGCTCTACAGTTTCCAAAGGGTTTGGATATTGCGCAAAGCACTGCTTAATCTACTATACAAATGAATACTTGCTTGTGATTCTTTTGGCCTTATCAACTTGACTACTCGAGTACTTTAGGGCTTCTGAAAACCTCATACAGAGCCTGCTTTTTTACCTAGCACTTTTCAGTTTAGTAAAAGCCTTCTTTTGAGACTCTTTAAAAAAATAAAATCTTAGTTTATTTTTGACATCTTTTCTCCCATACTCACAAGTATTTTATTCTGAGAACATTTTTTTTGCTTATCTAATTGCTTCCCTCATTTCATTCTACAGTGGTTACGACTTAGACTTTCAAATGTATTCCATGAAATAAAACACAATCTTTTATTGTACACTATAATTTTTGACCCCACTGTCTGTGGTATGTTGGTTCATTTTTTAATCTGTAAGGTTCACATTTTTATTAAGCAATGTAGCAGTGAAGAAAATAGTAATTATCTTCATATGAATGCATACATTAATTTATTCTGACAATTTATTTTCTTTCAATGGTGGCAAATGATTATATCTGACATTAAAACCCTACAATATCACATTAAATCTGTGATTTTTCATGAAAACATTATATTTCTATGTATCCTACCTAGAGGTTCTGGATCTATTATTTATGAATTTGATTCCTTCTTCAACAGAAAATATTGAAAAGCACTTCTACAAGCTTTAATCTAAGGTATATACAAGGGCTGCTCCAAAAGTAGTACCACTTATTTCATTATGTTGACCCACAACATCAGAGACAGATATTAGTGGTATGGCAGTAGAGGTTGAATCTTTCCACCAATATTCCATTACACTTTGATGCCATGTGACAAATAGCAGCAGAGAGAGAATCTGACAAAATGGCATCTGATATGGGAGTGTGTATGAAGCAAAGATGTGGAATTTAATTCCTCCATATGGTAAAAAATGGCAGACAGTGATATACAGTGATGTTTATGGAGACCAAACAGTGGATGTGAGCACAGTGAGGCAGTGGGTGATGGATTTCAGCATCAGATTTTTATGAGCATGGCATGCTGGCTGGTGAAAATACACAGCTAATGGCAGTGACTGTTAAAACTAGTGCTTTGTAGCTGAGACTTTCCTCTATCTGATAGTGCTATTGTGCTCTTTGTATCTGTTGTAGTTTCCATGAAAACAAATAGGAGGCATTACTTTCAGAGTGACCTACTTACAAAAGAAAAAGAAATGAATTACAATAAAATATTGGCAAAATCTACTTTTAGCTATGAAGTTTCTAGCAACACTATTTCTGATACAAGCCGGGATGAGGCTGGCCATATTTCTCAGCAATAACTTCGAAAAGAAACATTTAGTTTTATCTAGCCACTAAATTACTAAATTTTTGAAGCAGACTGGCAGAAGCAGCATCTTTCAAGGTTTCTCTGTTTTTCCTCTGTTTTTCCACTTCTGCTATCAAGGTCACGGAATGGCTCTTGCTGCTGTTTTGTCATGCTTCAGAAATGCAGTGATTGCCTGATGAATAAAATCAGAGGAATGACAGGTGCATGAAGTCAGACCTTCAGAAAGGCATCTGTACTTCATTTAGTAAGGATATCAGCTACTCCCATGGCTCAGATGATTGCAGTGGAATTCATCTTTGATCCAAAGAAAATAATTGAGGAGTCTTAAAAGCAGCATATTTCAGTGCTGCCTTACTGTCTGAAACTGCTACTCTACTCCAGCTCTTCCACTTTCACACTGATAGACAAAGATTGTGCTGTGTTTGGCTAGCATCTCCCTTTCAGTCTACAAAGAAGAGGATTTAACACTACATTCAGATAAATAACTCCTGGTAGAAAGTAGAGTACTCTACAGGAGAACAAGCTTGGAGTCTTTTATTGTCTGTGCTGTATCTAGCAGCTCCATTTTTTTAAAAAAATAATTCATATGCTGATAGAGGTGGTACAAGGGAGCAAACCTTGTAATAAAGATTAACATAATTGTATTCAGATGGAAGTCAATTATAGACTTTGGCATTTATGACCAAGTAAGCCCAAGGAAAACAAAATAAGAACATGAGACTGGAGATGGTAACACTAGGCAGTATTTTCCACTTCTGTCAGTAGCACTATATGTTATTTCTCAGAGATTATTGTTCAGTTGGTCTCAGTGCAAAACGATGTTCACATTGCCCGCCAGCAGCCTGAACTTACCCAGACCCTACAACACCAACGTGCAAAATGATTACCATATGTTGTAGCTTCAGAACTAGTTGTGACAATTCTGAAAATAGATGCCACTTACGTACCTTCAAATAAATTTAAAAGTAATTGCACATATTTCCCTTTGTAAGGAAGCACTCAGAGCTGGAGGAACGTAGAGGATCCTGCCTGATCTTGACCTCCAGGTCTGTGGATTCTTTGGGTACCCCATAAGCATTTGCTTATCTCCACCCTGTAACAGGGCTATCAATTGAAACAATATCAATTATGTAAAAAAAATAAATTACACTTGTATACAAGAGATGTAAGAAAGGAATAGCAATTAGAAATAAACTTACTGTACTTGATTATCTATTGCTATGATAGATCTATTAGTATAAATCAGTTTTAGTATAAATTTTGCCTCAAGACTAAATTTCCTCAGTCATGGAAATCAGTAATTAAATTTCCCTGACACAGTTAGGGCTAGAATTTCATTTTTTATAAGTATTTGATTGCTCA
This sequence comes from Tragopan temminckii, assembly GCA_028571105.1. Classification (NCBI taxonomy): domain Eukaryota; kingdom Metazoa; phylum Chordata; class Aves; order Galliformes; family Phasianidae; genus Tragopan; species Tragopan temminckii. The sequence goes on from JAOWBP010000001.1 coordinate 144,835,095, forward strand.
TTGCTTAAAAGTTCCTTTCAGGAACATTTAAATAAAGTGTTTATATGACTATAATTTCATTTGTACTCATAAATCACTGGGGCACAATGGAGCTGAGAAAATATCCAATACTAAATCTATTATGAACTCTTTTCAGAAGAATAAATTAATAGGACTACTTCTATTTTTCATTGTATCACCTCTCATAATGCATCTCTAAAAAGACAAACTGTTCTATCTAGAGTTTCTCTTTTACTGTCTGGTAATTTTGAAAGTAATAAAATATGACATTATTGTGATTAATGCATGCATTTTGTAAACAAAACAATTAAAAATAAAGCTGAGTATTAGTTAAAATTCATGGTAATTGCAAATCTTCATTAACTCAGCACAGCTGAGGACGTTAGATAAAAGTTTTAAGAACTGTCTGCTCTTGAATCAATCCCCTGCTATTGAATGTTTTATAAATAGTAATTCATTATCAACTCACAGAATAGTTCAGAGTGTCCTTAAATCACTTAAAATTTTAATTTACGCTCTTTTCCTTAGAGTTTTTCTGTTAAATATATGAAAGGCAGAGGTGCTAACTGTTGAGAGGTGCTATATTTCAATGGTGAGAGAGAAACCCGAAATATTTGTTATCCCTAAGAAAATGGATAACTTCAAAATAGAAGCAGTCTTGTTGCCACACTAGTTTAGCGTAATGAAAACTGGCAGAGCAGCATCTGCTGTATTTTAGAGTCTGAGAGGAGGAATTTTTCAGCCATCTCTGATATGTACTAGAGATCCATCACCTAGTACAGAGGCTGAATACAGCTCATGTATTTTACCAATATCTTCTTCCATCATTATCTGACAAAGGCTAGGACAGATATGGTACAAAATTTGAAAGTATGATCTATGTTCTATGGTTTTTTTTTTTTTTTTTTTTTTTTTTGTTAGATCTTTTAAAGAGAGTATGCTAATTCAAGAAAAAAAAAAAAAAATAGGTCTGTTATGTTGTATGGACCATATATCCCTAGCCTGTTGCTAGCGGTCACTAGTGCATAGTCTTCTCTCCCACACCACAAGACAAGGTACATCTTGTCCTATCATTATCAGTTAGCACAGGAGCATCATATTACAAACCTTAAGGAATAGCTAGGAATTAGCTGGTGATCTTTGGAAGTACAATCACTGTCCAATCTTGAACCAAGTAAATCCAGATTTGGATTGTACTGCTGCTGCGTCATGCCAACCCAGTCCAAAATGATGGTTAATTCTTCTGTCTGAATTTCACTAACTAATATGATAGATAAGTAGAGAAAGAAGGCAGTAGTGTTTTTACCTTGCTATGTTACACCTGAGATTGACACTGAAATGCTGCGAAATATTTATGTTTCTGCAAGGACGTGTCTAAAAGTAATGTCTCCTATTTCATTGTGTTGGCCCTTGAGGTCAGAGGCAGATGTTGGTGGTATGGCAATAGAGACTGAATCTTCGCACCAATATTCCAATGGGGCAGCAGGGGAGCAGTCTGACAAATGGTGTCAGACTTGGGCGTGCATATGAAGCAAAGGTGTGGAATTGAATTCCTCCACATGGTAAAAAATGGCAGCCATTGACATTCACTGATGCTTGCTGAATGTTAATGGAGACCAAACAGTGGACCTGAACACAGTGAGATGGTGGTTGATAGGTTTCAGCAGTGGTGACAGTGACATTCCTAATTTCTCAATAATAACTTTGAAAATAAATATATTTAGTTTTATCTAGCCACTAAATTATTACATTTTTGAAACAGACTGACAGCTAGAAGAAGTATCTTTCAAAGTTTCTCTGTTTTTCTCCTTCTGCTGTGAAGGTGATGGACTGGCCCTTGCTTCTGTTTTGTCATGCTTCAGAAATGCAGTGATTGCCTGATGAATAAAATCAGAAGAATGGCAGGTACACGAAGCCAGACTTTCAGAAAGGCATCTACACAGTGTAAACCTCAGCTGGTGCAGATTTTTATGAGCTTAGCATGCATGTTTTTGCTCATGAATGGTGAAAATGCACACCTAATGGTGGTGACTATGTTGAAAATAGTGTTTTGTAGCTGAGAATTTACTTAATATTGAATAGTATTGTTGTGATCTTTGTCTCTGTTGTATTTTCCAGGGAAATAAATAGGAGGCATTACTTTCTGAGCAACCTACATACATTTATATTGCAAAAAGAATTTTTATGAAAGAATCCTGCTAAAAAAAAAGTGGAGTGAGCAAAGATCTAGGGAAAGCATTGTATAATGAAAAACTTTATTCCGTCTGTGTAGTTAGCTTAAAAGAACATCATTCAGAAATCTATTTAGGGTGAGAGAATGCTAGATCCCAAAATACTTCATAATGTAGAAGAGAAAGGAATTAAAAGCGTAAATAGCAGGAAGCTACAAACAAAATTAAAAGAAATCCCCCCCCCAAATCTACCAAAGTAGAAGCTGATTATAGAATCAAATCAAAGAATCACAGAATAGTTTGGGTTGGAAGGGGCATTTAAAATCGTCTAATTCCATTCGCCCTGCCATAGGCAGGGACACCTCCCTCTTGACCAGGTCGCTCAGATCCCCATCCAGCCTGGCCTGGAATGCCTCTAGGGTGGGGACATCCACAGTCTCACTGAGTAACCTTTTCCTGTGTCTCACCATTCTCACAGTAAAGAATTTCTTCCTAGGTCTAAATCTACCCTCTTCCAGTTTAAAATTATTTCCCCTTGTCCTGTTCCTACATGTCCTTACAAAAAATCCCTCCCCAGTGCGATACACCACATTTTATGCAATTTTATTAAATCTAGGTTTCTTTCTCAAAGAAGACACACTGCAGTCAAACACTATTTTACAGAGTGAAGGGAATTAGGAGGATCTGAGCTATAAAGTACTTCTGACATGCTTATCTAGTTGTCCATTCCAGTTCTAACCTCTCTAAAACTAAGAAAAATTCAATTATCAGACTCTTTTTTGGCTTTTCCAACTAACTCTTACTAAGGAGCATATTCTCATTTGTCTTTAGAAGTTACCCTACACCTAGCAAAACATTTTAAAGCAGAAGAAACTTAAGACCAATTACTGTTAAAGGACATTGTTAAGACTATGTAATTTCTTATTTGAAATTCATCTGTGCACATTCCCTGAAGATTAATTAATCTATGAAAAGACAAGTTGTTTCATTTTATCTCCATGAATGCAGAAAATCACTCTCTACCAACACTGGATTTGCAGAACAAATCAAACTGCTGTGGAGCCTGTCCTGATCAAATCATAACTCTTTAAATCCAGTAGTTGCTATCTACCTGTGGAGTAAATAGCTCCCTTCATGTATTAAAAATTAGACTGCAGACAGATTTGTCAGATGTTTAGAATACATCTAACACCTAACATACACTGTGTTCTCTCTTGTTGACTTGGAAATAATTTTAGAAGTTCAACTTTTTCTTTTTTTTTAAGATATAGAAATAATGTAAGTTTCTAGCATTTACAGTACTATCCATTTAAGATGATGTTTATCTTAACATCCATTCACATCGTATTTTTTCTGTCACCATGATCAGCTACATTTTATTTTAAAGTTAATTGGGATCAGTACGTCTGTAAAGCAGTCAATGCATTCTGTTCCTGCCATGCAAGTAACAGCAGTTTGAAGAATGTATTGCCCTTATGTATATTTGCTTCCACACCTGGAGGGTATGAGTACTCTCTGTAAGTGTATCATTTTCTCTTGATCGCACATGACAGGCCATGATGGCATTAGAGGACACTGAGCATTCCATTTACTCTGGGAAAAGTCACAGTACCGTGCTATTCTAGAGAAAAGATGGGAAGTACTCTTCTTCACATTTGAAAGACATTTTTTTGGTGGAGGTTAAAAAGACATTCTTACACTGTAAAAAAGAGATAAGGTTCACAGACAGACTTGTCTTCTCAGTCCATAAGCTGAAGTTATTAATGAAATGCATGAGGATGTGTGCAGTTTTCAGTGTTTGTATGAGTAAGAACTGCCCACAGGCTTGCTACATATGGGAATCCCTTGTCAATCAAAGGCACCAGAGGAGATAATGAACCATGAGAAAACCACCCAGACAAAATTTATGACATAACTTGCTCCCTTGCACTGGGAAATTTGCTGCAGGGGCACAAGTGCACCAATCTGGAACATGGTGTGCAATGGCCCTTCTTAGTAGGTTCAGAGGACAAACAAGGTATTTTAGTCATATAGTTCCAGACTAGAAAATACAAAGAAATTATCAGTAAAAAGCATAAACTTGTAACCATGGCAAAATTGGACTTGAAAGGCAATACCACTGGTTTGCCAACAATATAAGAAACATAAAACATAGGGATTATTATCACAGGTGTCCTTTCACATAGAATGGTCAATGTTGTTTTCTACCAAGCCTGTTGTAATAATTCATAACATTACAGGATCCATGAACCACAGGAGATTATGTCCTTCATAGAAGACAAATGGGTTGACAGATTTTGGGCTAATGCTACCCAGTTCAAAATTTATTTACAGTATTTACAATTCCTATTTTAGATTTAAACAGAATAAGTCAGGAATTGTTCCATCATATTTAACTACAGGGCCAATGATATAATCAGTGAGTTATCAAAACAAAGTTCTTCAGTATCCCATTTGATGTCAAGACTGTTAATATTCAAAGCAGTCAAAGTGCGGTGCACCAAAGCACTGTCAGATGATCTGATTCAGTGACTAGGACTAGTGACCTTTCAAGGTCCCTTTTAAGTGATGATCTTATTCTATGAACAATTAATGCTCAAAGTCTCTGCAAAGTAAATTTCTAATTTATTATTCTCATTCCAAGGATTCCAAAGAAGTGACTTGAGATAATAGCAGTCCTTGCCAAAGTCAGATTCCTGTTCACAGAGCTCCACTCTGCTTATACAGAGACAGGAGCACACACTGACCCCTTAAGAATATTTTCTGTAATACTCAAAGAAATTCTGAGTGTTTCAGATCACTCTGTATCTTTGGTATCCATCTAGTGATCTGAAATTTTGGAAAATGATATATATTTATCTAGAAGCAATGATGCCTTACAAGACCAAGCTTCCAAAATGAATTGAAAGCACTGAGAGGGATGTGGAAACACAATGAGTTAGGAACTTTCCTTTGATGGAATTCTTATCCTAAATTTAGGTTGAACTTCTCTTGGAGAATTCCCAAATATAGTAGAAAGCTACATACCTGCTGCCCTCACTTATGAGATTATCAAATAACCTCAATGACTCTTTCTGTGTTTTCTGGCTAGCATGGAGTGTTTCAGTGAAGCTTAATCTAGTGAATATCTATTTTATTAGCTTTTTTTTTTTTTCTTTTCTTTTTTTTTCTTCATTCTAAGTTTTTCTCTCTATTACCAAGGTAAGCCATGAAGACAGGTAAAGGGGCACTGGATTGCCTGAAGTAATCAGTTAATTATTCTGTATCTGCTGTGTACTACTTATTCACCTGCACGGAAAAAAAGGAAAGTCTTGTTGATATCTACCAGATAATCACATGCATCTTTGTTATAGTAGCAAGAAATAAAATTCCATGAATGGATGCATAGAGTAATTTAAGCATATATAAAAATGTGTATACACACACACACACACACACACACACATAAATTGATATGTATATGTATTTCAAAGATTTTTATAAATATAAATATAGTTCATGAAATATATGCATATATATTTTCATATATATCATTTAAGAGAAGATTCTCTGTAGCATAAGGGTTAAGTTCCTTGGATAACAGTTTTATGGCACTTCCAATTAATTCTACAGTTTTGGTCATTCTCCTGAATGTCACTGACAGAGGTATTGTACAGTTTTGGCAATGTGCTCTTGCAGTAATTGCTGAAGTCAGTGATCTTACAGAGACCTTGTCCTCATTACTCCAAATGGGGGTCACATTATCGATTTTACACAATAAATAAATTGTACATTTCAACATATTAGAAATATCTCCATCCTATTCTAATTAGAAAACTGTGGGAATTAAGTGTATCAAGTCTGAATCTGGTAATCTGGGAGGGAACTTGAGGATCACTGGCAGACGGGAACAGCATTAGCAATACATTCTCATTTTAAAAACAGCCAATTAAAATAAAAATTATTGAAAGTTGAAAGATATTTGAGCAGCCTGTGATTCTTTGTGGATGAACTGGGCTTGATATCTACAAGGGAAGCAATCCCCAATTTAGAATAAAGGTATTCTGAGCCCTTAATATTTTCACTGTTTCATTCTCTGGAAATCCAGTTCACAGTTGACAAAATGTACAGATTTTAGCATAATTTTATCTTGTGTTATATGAAGTTCTTAGCTTTGATATAAGATATAAAAAAAGCAATCTGAAAAAAAAGTAGCAACCAAAAAACATTAATTCTATACTACAACATGTCTCCATATCTGAAGAAGTAGTTAAACATGATTGAAAGCAGTTTAGTAGCTGGATTGGAGTCAGGAAATTTATATCAGTGCCAAATCAATTCCAGGTTGCAGGTGTCCAGAATTAATTAAAATAAATTGCTATAAATCAGGATTTAGCTGTCTGACATGAGTATAGAATAGCAGGGAATAAATTGAAAAGAAAATGAAGCATTCTGTTTATATTCTTTTATGTTGAAGAGTATCAGAAAACAAATGTCAGAAAAGAATTTGTACATAATTAGGAAGAGTTTTAATTTTAAAGTCTGCTTGAAGGTCTCTTCTCACATTGTGTGTGATTCGTTTTTAGAAAGGGGTTCACACCAAAAGCCATCTTGCAACATGAAATCAGTTTTGCCTACAAAGGAGCTTCAATGCAAGCAAACAAATACTGATTTACATTTACAAATACATAGGAAAAAATATTTTATACAAGTAAATATTGAAGGATCCTCTATGTTAGATACTGGATACATCAAATGATACCATGCAAATACGTATAAGCTCTTTTCATTATTATTTTTTCCATCATTAAAAATGGTTAATTTGTGAAATCATACAAAATGGATGGTTTAAAGTTCAGAAGAAATTGCTGTTCTATAAAAATCCCTACAAAACCATAGAAATTCAGTGACTAAAAAGTAACTGAGTATGTTTTTCAAAATATTAGAAACAGGATAAAACAAAGTCAGCTCCTACATCCACAGAGTTCCAACAGCTATGAAGCTGCACAGACATGGCACAAACCACACCAGTGTTGCTGTCAGTGTAATGGGAGACTTCCCAAGTTGTTGGTGAAATATGTCACCAATCAATATATTTGATTGTTCTATACCTTCAGGGGCAGTGAAGGACAAGGAGCAGGCTTGGAAAGCACATGTAATGAAAAATTGACTCAGAAGCTGGTGTTGAGGCAGAAACTTCGTGTTCTTTGATCATGGGGCAGTTTACTTGGCCCCTGGCCTGTTGTCCACGCATGGAACCACCTAACTCGAAGGGGGAAATGACTCCTAGCGCAAGAACTAGTGGGGCTTATTGAAAGAGCTTTAAATTAGCTACGTTGGGGGAAGGGGACAAAACAGGGCTCACCAGAGATGAGACAGGTGAAGACGGTTAGAGAGTTCCTCCTCCATCTGGACTGTCACAAGTCCATGAGACCAGATGGGATCCACCCTTTTTTTTTTGCTGAGGGAGCTGGTAGAAGTGATTGCTGAGCTGCTCTCCGCCATCTACCAGCGCTCCTGGTTATCTGGAGAGGTCCCAGAGGGTTGGAGGCTTGCCAGTGTGACTCCCATCTACAAGAAGGCCTGCAAAGAGGATCCAGGGAACTACAGGCCTGTCAACCTGACCTCGGTACCAGGGAAAGCTATGGAGCAAATCATCTTGGGTGAGATCACACGGCATGTGTGTGGTCTCTAGGGGATCAGGGCCAGCCAGCACAGGTTTGTGAAAGGCAGGTCGTGCTTGACCAACATCATCTCCTTCTACGACTGAGTGACCAGCCTGGTAGATGAGGGAAAGGCTGTTGATGTAGTCTATCTAGACTTCAGCAAAGCCTTTGACACGGTCTCTCACAGTATTCTCCTGGGGAAACTGGCTGCTCGCCCTTCTTTGGATAAGGAACTGGATAGAGGGCCGTGCCCAGCAGGTAGTAGTT
>JAOWBP010000001.1:144843277-144857846 GCA_028571105.1 Tragopan temminckii
GTGAAAGACACTCATGCAGATCAAGGTGAGGGACTCTGAGAGAAATGCTGCTGCTTACCAGTATGTCGATGACCACAATAAATCATTGTGCTTAGCTGTCATAAAAACAGTATCAACTTCCAAACACAAGTTTGGAATGGGGATAGCTGAATGAAAATCTACACACAAAATCAGATGTTTTTACCTAGAAAAGTGATACCTCCTGGTGAAAATTAAGGTCAATTAACTTAATTGGAAACCTTGAGAAAGAAAATTCTGAATAGGATTTTGAATGGGATTTCTAGACTTGACAAAAAAGAGTAAGATAGAGAATCAAGGCTACTCTAACAGAAACAAGAAAGCATATGTTTTCTGCACCAAAGTGTTCACTGGTGGCCAGAAGGAAATCTTGTCAGTTCAGACTTCCATGCAATGTCTTTTTTTTTTTTTAATTACTGGGACTACATCCTCACAGACCTTGAAATGTTATAATGTCTTTTGGTAGATCAAGTATGGCTTTTATAATGCCAAGAGACCCTGAATATTTGTATCCCTTTGAATGATAATTCTGCTACCAAATGTATTGTAGAGTTATGCATGCAAAAGATTTTGCATGTTTTCCTGTCTTCGAGTGTAGACTGCAGAAATAGCCCCAATGGATTTTAGTTTCTTTCCCTTAATATTCCCTTCATGCACAGCTTTGTTACATTTGACAACTGTACAACATTTATCCTCTTGTCAGACAAGCCCCTGAAGTGTCTACATTGCCATAGGTATAAAATCTTTCATAGCTAAGTAAATAGCAACAAGGACACTTTTAATTTGCATAAAAATTAATTCTCAATCTGGAAAATGATAGCAATTTTTTTTTTTTTTTTAATAAATATATATGTAGGTTGCTCCAAAAGTCATGCCTCCTAGTTAGTTATGGAAACTAAACACAATTACAAAAGTATTTGATAGAACAAATTCTCAAAATAGCTATAAAATACTATTTTTCAACATAATCACCATCATTAGCTGTGCATTTTCCATCAGGGATGAACAAGGGCCTGCATGTCGTGCTAGTAAATATCTGCAAGGTCATCCAGAACATGGCTTGTCTTACATGGCACTGTTGCCAGTGCAGAAACATGCCATCCACCATCTTGCTGTGCTCACACCACTGCTTGGTCTCCATAAATTCATCACCAATGAATGTCAATGGGTGCCATTTTTTCCACATGAGGGAATTCAGTGACACACCTTTGCTTCATACACACTTCCATGTCAGACACCATTTGTCAAACTGTCCCCCTGCTGCCGTCTGTCACACGGTAACACTGTGTAATGGAAAATTGGTGGGAAGGTTCAACCTCTACTACCCTATCACCATCTGCCTCTGACACTGTGGGCCAACATAATAAAATGAGACATTACTTTCAGAGCAGCCCCCATAATTTAAAAGCAAGGAAAACAATATGTATTAGATAAGTTTTCCAATTAATTGTGATTACACACAATTTTACCAAGTGGAAATTTATCTATGACCCAAATAAATGTTACTTAGGTGATAGCTTGTACAATATTGCACTAAGCATCAGAATGTTTATCATACTTAACACCTGGAGCTGCCATGGTGAAAGTGCTTACAGTGCAACTGGTGTTTAGAAGCTGAGAGTAGTTTCGTTGTTAACAAAGCCCATTCAAATAATATTCTATTTGTCAGGCTTCCAAACAAATAGACCGAACCCAAACAAGTTTGAGCGTTTTTCTTCTGATGAAGAATCAGTGTGTGCAACACAAAACAGATGTGTAATTATAGAATGTCATGAACACAAAGGATATATTTTTCTTAGATGTACTGAACTGAAAAGCAAATTGTACATGATCAACACATGCAATAAAAAAGTATTTTTTCAAAGAAAATAAGAGATAAAAATTGAATTTTATTATATTTCAAGAGTTCTTTAAGTTCCTTTTCACTGCATTCTTAAAGTGGTAATTTTAATGTGTATGTCTGTTTGAGAATGGAAGGATTAAAGGAGATTACTTGATAGGATAAACTGAAGAAGTTTATTTTGTTTTTCTTTCCTCTAATACTTGGTCATATCTTAGGTTTTAATGAAAGAAACATATTTTTATCCTCTTGACTAATTTACTGTACAAATGTGATTAACAGAAAGGTAAATGAGGCTCTGGAAGTGAATAGCTATGGGAATTATTATTGGATTTTCTCCCTAAAATGGCTGTCAGACAGCCATACAGAAAAATGTACTCTATTTGCACAATTACTACTGTGAGGTTTTACATCTGACAATTCAACTTCATTTTGGGACAACATAGGCATAAAGATATGCCTTTTGGTAAGCAGCTCTTTGCAAAGGTTTTTACTACTGATTTCAAAGAGGGAGAAGGATATATCAGATGATACTTTCAACAGGATATAGAAAATTTTGGTAAAGGTTGACCTAATATTGTTATGATTTGGTATCTATGTATTGAAAAAGAATATTTATCCTGTCCCACTCTTGCCTGTCAACACGTATCATCAGCTCTTTCCAGTTCTTCCAAGGTCTAAAAAACAGAAAATAAATTCCTTGTCTTATAATGATTTAGGAATGCAAGTAAATGAAGAATGACATAGCAATATCTTCTGTAAGCAATCTCACAAAGACAAAATCAAGCTAGTCCTTTTTGTAAAATATAAAATAAAAAAAAAAAAAAAAAAAGAGTCCTGACTTCATTGTGGAATTTCTTTAACGCTTTATAGTATTTTATTATTTTAACACTGATTTAATAGTGGCTAAGCAGTTCTTAATTTTAATATATTTCAGAAATTATTCTTGCCCTCTCTTGTTTCAATTCAGCTTTATTTTATTTTATCTTGTTTTATTTTATTTCCTGATCAGCTGAAGTCTGCCATTTGTAAGAAAAAAAATGTACACTTTAGGAAAACATTTAGGAAATGTTTCAGGCTTGTGTGACTCTGAAGATGGCAAATATTTACTTATTAAACAATTTATTTTTTTCCTACTTCATCATTTAGATATTAAGTATTGATTCCATTATGACTGCATGAATATTTCTCTGAATATAGGCCCAGTATGTCCTACTCCAAATTCTCCCTTTGAACAGATCTTATTTTTATCAATGTGATGGCTATTTCTAGAAGAAATGCAATTATGGAAGAATACTTCCATAATCTACTTGTTCCTGAGTACACATAAAAAATTAATTTTATTAAATTAACTTTACTTTTGTATGAGAAATGGCTTTCTCAGTGATTAGAAATTCCCTTCAACATAGAAATTCTAAATATACTAAAGGAACTGCATAACACATTTATATTTGAAACATTGGGAAAAAAACTTCAAGTTAAATTGTATATTATAGGGAATTTTCTTGAATCATATGATGTTGTAACCTTGCTTTTTTTTTTTTTTTTTTTTTTTTTTTTAAAGAGTTTTCCTTCTTAAATATTTAGTACTGGATTTTGTGTATTGGACTTTGTCAGATGAAGATAAGTATGCTAAGGACCTTCACACTAAGACATGCATTGCTAATCTTTTTCCATTAGAAGGCTTATTAAGTCAAGCCAAATTAGAAGACAAACAGACAAATCGTTAACAATAGAAAAAAAAAACCCATATATATATATAGTTTGATATAGTATATATGTATAGTGCGATTTATTTTAAGCCTATTAGAAGAAATGAACTGCAGGTGACAAGTTTTATAATGTAAAGTTATCTTTTCTTAATTGTACTTATATTTGAAACATTCACTTAACACAAACAGGTTTGCACTACTTTATCATACTATTATTTGACCACATCAAACTGTTTTAATCATAGGGTAATGTATAATTTGTGTGCATATTTTTCCAAATTATTTTTGTTCATTTTAATAACAGTTGACAGCTAGTATCTACTTTGTGCAGGGAGGTGGAAAATAAAATATATGTTTATTACTGTTCAGATATCAAAATTTGTGCTAAGAAAGTGAAAGCATTCAGAGATAAGGACACTTCAACATCCATGTTATTTGTGAAAAAGAAATTAATGCTTATAGAAACATCTTTTCTACATCGAAATCATTAGAATCATGTAAGAAGAATTGGATTTAAATTTCTTTCTGTTCCCTCAGGAAGATCATCAGATGCCTCACTGCTAGCATGGAGGTTTAACCCCTGTGTTCTGAAATCTTCACCTCCTCTACGTTTCTTTTCAACATTAGTGAAACAAGTTATCTTATATAATGTGTAAAAGCATGCAAATTCTTATCACTCTGCAGTGCATAAAATATGCATGGTTACTTACCGCCTTGATGCTTTCAAAGTGTCCATCTTCTTTATCAAAATCAATTGGCTGCCCATTAAGTGTCCAATGGAAAGTGACATCTAGTGTGCTATCATGAAGGGCTTTGCAACTGAGGACGATGCTTTCTCCAACCGTTAACTCTATCTTCTTGGGAGTCAGCTCTATTCTTGTGGGTTCTTGAAATATAGATGGATTAAGAACATTTAGTTGGAAGTCTAGTTATAGAAAGACATCAATATAATATCTTTGAGTTCTTTATTACCATGCAGAAAAGGGTATGGGCTAAATGAGTTCACTAAACTAGTACATGTTAAAAGGGGTATTGATTTTTAGTTTTTCTGTTTTCTTCTGTTTTATTTATAGAATTATTTATGATCCAGCTGATTTAATAGTTATACAAATTCTGCTGACACACAGCTAAAATTTAAAAGCTGAAGTATGCAATTTCATGCAGTGTTTGATCAAAGGCAGGTTACCCTGCTAGTTTGTTTTAAATGGTCTCTTATTCTGTTTGTAAAGTGTTGTTGCATGCTTGGCTGGAGATTGTAAGCAATAAAGAAATATTAACAATAGGAAATCATCAATAACATTCAAGTATTTTTTTTCATACCTTTAACAGATACTGATGCAACAATTTCTGCAGACCCAAATACATTTACACCTTGGCATGAATACCGTCCTTCATCAGACTTGGAAGCATTCAGAATTCGAAGGCTTCCTTGTGGAAGAATAGTTATCCTGAAAAGGAAAAATATATGAATACAACTCCAGTCCTAGCAGACAAGTTCCATGATGATTTTTAGAGTTAATAAATAGGATTGAGGACTGCTGCTTCCATAACTAAGGATGATGAAGATGATAATTCAATTCTCCTCTGTTTCAAAAGAGCTTCAATATACTCATTTTACTCCTTCTCAATCTTTAATCAATAAGTTACAGGGAAGCATCAGTGAGTAAGTATCCTCTGACACTTATCAGTGGTGAATTCTAATGAACCTTTTTTTCTTTAAAGTTTCACTTCTATATTATTGTCAAATCAAATTTCAATATCAAGCACAAGCTATTTCATTCAGAAAAAGAAAAAAAAATGACCTTCAAAGTCAAATCTGAGAAGAATGAGAAGTAAAATGTAATGTAAAAGGGAACCAGAAAAAAAAAGAAAGAAAGAAAAAAACTCATAATATTAATTGTATCTGGTCAAAATGTGATTTATGATATTACTACACAGTGTAACATAGGCACTTTTTCTTTTTTTTTAGCTCAGCTTTTTTTTTCCTTTGCACCTTGAATCTTGTGTGATTGCAGTTCCACTACATCTCTATGTGAGTAACACTGCTGGAGTATACTCATCAAAAATGTTCAGCTGTTACATTTAGAAGTTTCAAATTCAGCCTTTGCTTACACTATATTAGTCATAAAGAACATGAAGATAAATAAAAGTGAAAATTAACATGCTTCAGCTGTTCTAAAAAATTTGTTTTTATGATAAAGATGCAGCCCTGGGAGAATAGTATAAAATTATAGTATAAATTGCCTCTCTTCTGTCAGAGGAAAGCTGCTAGGGTAAATGCTACCTCTAACATGGTGTGTAAGCCAAACCCTGCTTGGAGATATTGCACATTCATTCCCATACTGGGTGCTGGTTAGGGAAAGCCCTCTGAAGGACATGAGAACTGAGGGTGGAAGCTCTCCAGCCATGGTGGACACTGAAGCCAAATAATCCTCAGCAAGTACTTGCAAGCATCACATGGAAATGGATGAGTTGAATGGATGAGTCCTATATTTTGAAAGTAAGGTAAGATCTCTTTCTGTATTAGAGAAAGTATCTGTGGAGGTGAGCGGCTCTTCCCATCCATGCTTGGATTTTCAGATATACCTCTCCAGTGAAGGCTTTCTGTCTGTTGAAGCAGTGACAAAAACTCCTGCTGGGAATACTGACTTGAGGCTAATGTATCACGGAGAGTATAATGTCATAGTTTATTCTTTGTTTCAACAGAAGTAAAGAAATGTTCTTACTCTTGTTAATATTAACAAGTCTGAGTTGATCTCTTCAGCAACCAAGCAAGGTAAAGAATTCCATTTGTAGGTGGGACAACTTAAAGTGCAAAATTCATTTAACTTCTGTTTCAATAATGTATTCAAGCCAAACTGCCAATATAAGACTGTGCATCTTTTTTTTTGTTGTTAGAAAAAAAATTTATTAAAACACGCTATTGTCTGACTGTGATAAACGGTGCTTTATTATATTAAGTTTATAGAAATAGTATGGAAAGAACAGAATTCCATTCTAAGGAAAAATGTACTCCATTTCAGACGTAAAACCAGTCACTACTCTCAGCAGAGAGATAGAAGAAAATAATAGCTTAATAGATTCAAAGACGAATTGGACAGAGGAAGGACATGTCAACAACAAAATTCCCCAGTGTAATATAATGATATATGTTCTTTCTTCTTCTAAACAAGTATGTATCAGTATTTGAATCATATCGTTTGTCCAAAGGTAATTTTAAACAAAGCATAATTATATTAGAAAATGCTTTTTTTTTTTTTTATCAGAGTTCAGAGTTTTGAGCTTTTTTTTTGTTGTTGTTGTTTTTGTTTCTCCATTAGGAAGGCCCAAAATTTTGTTGTGTCACGTCTGTAACTTGTTTTACATCTGAAGTAAAAAGGAATGTGTGTTTCACTAGAATGAAATTTGATTTGGGAAATGATTGGGATGTAAGCTTCCTTCATTTTCTCCTGAAGTAAGTAGGCTTTTGTGTATTTCTTCTTAAGACACTCTGTGGTCACTCTGAAGACAGTGTATTATTAGTATGATGATAGCCTTTGCAGAACAGTAATTGTTTTCATCAGTATACTGTCAGCATCAAACAAATGAACTGACACTCCTATAATGTTTGCAAATTATAAAACTTTATACACAACATAAGTCCTGATATAAAACTATTTTTCATTTTGATCTTGGAGGAAAATAAAGTTAGATGAATATGGAAAATAGTCTAATGAGTCTTATGTGTACTATCAGTTAAATTTCTATTTAGCTAAAAGCTCTCGCTAACCATGAGAAAAAGAGTAATTGCTCAGTCAAAGGAACTGCAAACATATATGCTGGTGAATTATTTGACTCAGAAATTTACTTTCCTTAAAATGCTTAGCATTAATTTGCTTTCCATCTTTTTTGTGTGTTTTGGAAAAGGCCAGAGGCTTGTTGTGATGGAAACTGAAATGCTTTATTTATTCATATAACACTTTCTACACACAGCAGGAACACAGACTCCTTCCCTGCCAATACTTCTGTCATGGAGAGACCACCTGTGGAGTGTGTCGACATATTTTAATAAGAAAATTCCATAGCAAAAGGCTTTTTAGTATCATAAATATAAGAGTAACAAAGACAGAAGAAATGAAGTTGGAGTAGGGTTGAGGATAATTGGACACTTCTGGAAAAAAAGCTACATTATTTACTTATTAGAAAATTAGAGAAATGATTATAGATGAGAATATAGAGATTGGATGGATGAGAGATAAGTGTGATAGTGTCATAGTTTTATTATTTTTAATTATTTATTATTGAGATTATTTAAATTTAAGCAAACGTTATTGTAATCATATAAAGGAGATAGATACTGTTCATCCGAGGTCTCTGAAAAAATTAGCATAAGTTTACTGTAAAAAAGAGCTTTTGTCTACCTAACAGTAGGGAGAAAAAAAAAAAAAAGTTGAAGTCTTGGAATCAATAATTATGTTGGTTTAGTGTCAATAGCAACTAAGATTTTAGCAGGAAGATTGGTAAAAAGTATTATCATAATATGGCAGTAAATATACAGGAGATAAATTCAACAAAATTTAGCTAACATACTCTCGGCAGTACTGGATGGCCATAATGTTTTATATATAAAATATTTTCTAGAGAAAATAAATGCAAATTTCTTCTTTCAAGGATTCAAAGATGAGGCTGCTGAAATTCACAGTTGTTTCCACAGATTTAATACAGAAATTTAAGATGATTAAGGAACAGGCTGAACACTGACTACACTTAAATATCTCAACCTGGAACCAAATCTCACCTTTGAATCTTGAGTTAGTTCTCCAAACGTAAGTGCCTACTATAATATAATGCCACTTAAGGCACAAAGCCCCAACTGCTGTTCTCATCAGTGGTATGGTTCAGAAGTGCATTCTCTCATCGTTTCACCTTACTCTGGCTTTGTCTTATAATACAAAACAGTATATGAGCACATTCACTAAACTTTTTTTTCTGTTGAAATTGGGAGGCATTCTTGAGGAGCGCATCAACTTTCAGCCACATATGTGGAAGATAGTAAGGGATTAGAGCTACTGTGGAGAGGAATCCTGAATTAGGCAGTACAGACAGTACTAACATATTGCTCTAATGGTCCATACTACTCACACACACAGAAATAGCCTAAAAATATCCAAGACAACTTCAGTGGCGTAAGGAATGAACCTGGACAATGTCCCTAGAGAAAATTAAGCCAAAGAAGGAGATAGATATCCCTTTCCTTAATTTGACTGCTGTCTCAGCCACCCCTGGAAGAGTCCAGAATGATGCCCAAGAAACGGTTAAGTTATGGGAGGGGGTCTTGTGTTCCCTCCTTTGAATTGGCTGGTGTCCATTTTATCAACCAATTCCAAATAGGGGCTAGGTAGGGACTATCCTTTCCCTTTTTGCTCTCATCACCCTCTTTCCCTTCACAGGCAGGACATGATAATATGCTGATGAATGTGACACAAAACCTGTGAGAGGACTTAATCATTTATTGCACAAATACATGTGTTGTGCATACTTTTGAGGTCTGGATGTGAGCAAGAGTACTGAAGAGGCTCTCAAATGTCAGCAGGATTTTGGGGCAGGGTCAGGTTGGGGAAGAAGCTGACTCAAGACCATAGTACAACGTTAGAGGCAGTTTGAAGAATTAAGGGATATAGGTTGTGTTGCTGATGGTGGTGGTGAGCAGTAATACGATGATGGTCTTTGACATTAAATGCCTCAGAAATCAATTAAACACGTGTTACTGTATACTGTATACCTATGAAGCTAAAAAAAATTTCAATAGATAATGAAAAGAGTTAAACTGAAATTGAATTTGAATTTCAAAATGCATCTGATACCTGTGTATATTGTACTTTTCCATTATGATTTTATTTGAAATACTGCAAATGTTCTATGTAAGCTTGCAATGCCTGTGGTTTCCTTGTCTAGAACATCAGGAAGCTAGGAAGTACATGTGAGTAGCATTACTATGAAGTCAGCTTTGTTAGTTACAGCTTAGCCCAGTAAACTAGGTTGAGAATTGTTAGAAAACCATAAAGGCATGCGTTATTTTTTTTTCTTTAAAGCTCCAGGATTGGACTTGGATTGACAATAGAAGGCTGGAAAATGCTCAGTAATTACAGTTTTCAGACAATATTTCCAATTGAGTATTTTCACTTTAAAAATATTTGCAAACTACTTGAATCTACTCTCCAGCAGCAACACCTAAGATTGGAAACATTTTTAGTACATCTGTTAAAAAAAAAAAAGCATTAGAATCATAGAATCACTCAGGTTGGAAAAGACCTTAAAGATCACTGAGTCCAACCGCAACCTAAACATACTACCCTAACTCTAACAACCCTCTGCTAAATCATGTCCCTGAGCACCACATCCAAACAGTTTTTAAATACATCCAGGGATGGTGACTCAACCACCTCCCTGCAGAGCCTATTTCAGTGCTTCACAACCCTTTCTGTAAAGTCCTGATATCCAAAGTAAACTTATCCTGGCGCAACTTAAGGCCATTTCCCCTTGTCCATTAGCTCACATAGATCAGCACTTTCATCATTTTTACTCTTCTTTTAAAAATAAAGGAAGGTAAGAGTCTTGATAAAGATGTGCTGTTTTATCTGGAAGGTTTATGCAATTTTCTTATGGGAAATTGATTTGCTCTGGTGCATAGAAAGATATTTTCTGAGAAGTGTCTGCTGGAAAGCTGAAGAGTAGAAACCACACACATACAAAATGCTGTTGTTTGTTTAAAGATGTTTGGAAATCCTCCATTTGTCACTCAGTAATGCTTTCACTTAGCAGTGACTGGCAGAGAGGCAGAGGAAACAGATGATGAGATGAACAGAAAGAGAGGTGTACACAAATCTGAATGAAAAGTTCAGGTTCCTTTGGGCTTGGTGAGATTTAGAGAAGAGAACCAAATAGAATACAGTACTTAAGAGTTGCTCATATGTGAAGTAGTATTGTGGCATAAAGACCTTAATTCAGAGTATACTTCTTCTTTTCTACTGTTTTATGCACGGAAAGATTGTGAGAGTGACTGTAATCTTTTGACTTATTTTGAAGGAAAGGGTAAACTAGAAGAATGTGCACTCATCATTGTTTTGGTATAAAACAGCGAGGTCTATTCTGCCTGCCATATTGTTGATAATAATTTTCCCTTCAATTATTTCTTATTGATAAATGAAGTGTAGTAATAGACCATATCCTCTTTAGCTCTTCTGCATTACAGACAATACATTTGTTCTATAATATTTGTTACAATTCAGTAAAGAAGTTCTCAGATATTATCTACAACCAGTAGAGGACATGCTGGTTTATAGCATGGAAAATCTCATCACTCTTTATCAACAGAGATCGTTTTACCTTGACCCATCATTGTCAGGATGTGCATTTGTTCTTCCTATCACATATGAAATCAGCAAGCAGAGAATTCCAGCAAGATTAAGATAATGAGAAGTGTAAACTAATTTTGGTTATGTTTTATCATTCATAATTGATTCTCACAAGAAGATGTATTGACAATGTGGCTATGTTTTGTTTTAAAGTCTATGATGAACAATGGGATCCATATGTTGGAGGAGCTGAGATGTTGAATAGAGTTATAATTGCTACACATCCATCCAGATCTTACTGGGGAACAACAGAAGAGACAATGCTGGAAATGAAAGCTAGACAGCTTCCAAATATATTTGGAGATTTATGTTTTTTAAAAAAAGAAATGCAGTATAAAAAAGCCCACAAAAGAACAAATTGTGTGAGTATGTTCTAAGAGGAAAAAAGAATTAGCAACAAATAGTTTGATTAAGCTATTTTTTTTGTGTTTTTATACTTTCAATTCTTCTGGTTTTGGTGTTTTGACATTTCCATGCTAAAGTTATTTTTATAGTACTAATAGTAATCAAAGCAATCAGGAGAAGAGTTTCTCAAAAGCTTTGCAAACTTTAACACATGGAAGATGGGTAAAAGGAAATTGTAAGTCATTATTTTTTTCCCTTGCATCTCTCGTTGGGTTCTAAAAACAGGAGTATGAAATTGGTTTGTGTGCATATTGGAAAGAAGAACTTTTAAGATGCAAATGCAGAGACGCTGCTCTGACTCACTTAGCCTGTGGCCCTTCACAGGGTTCAGATCTGAGCAATCTGTCATTTCACATTAGCTTGGAAATGGGACCTGTCAGTATTTTCTAATGTAGATTACAAGGAATCAGGACAAGTATTTGTAAATAGCTGAAACCTTTATTTCTCCTTGAATGACTGTGAGCTCTCTCATTTCCCTGCACGTTCCCTGAGTCTTTCATAATAGATGTACAAGTCTCTACATCTCACAGGAAATGAATCTGAGTTATTGCTATAGTAAAAACACTTAAATAACCAGAATGCCACTACTTTATATAAATGTTTTATATTATCACAGTAGATGGAGTTTTTCATTTGAATATTTTTGACCTAATTAGAAAAAAGGTGATGCTTGGCCCAGTCTCTTGGCACAACACTGAATAAATTGGATTTTCTTCAGATTTTAAAACATTTATAATGCTGCAATTCCTGTGTATGATGTCCTAGGTCATGAGAATATGCTAAGACTTATCATTAATGTTCTGTAAGCTACTTCCAGCTCTATTTAATCTAATCTACGCAAACTGTGTTAGGGTGAGATTTTTCAAAGGAGGCACAACAGCCCCTCTCATTTTGTCCTTACTGTTTGCTGTACAGAAACATCTGCACATGAAAAAGGAAATGGTATCTATATATACAAGTTATTTAAATTTACTGGCAAGAAAATGTAGTCATTGTTCTGAGAACAGGGAATAAATACAATTTCTGAAATGCTGTTGAGCAGTAAAGGCTGGAAAACACCGATATGTCAGAATTAACATGGTCTCTTGAAGTGCTTTTTCTGTCCATACAAGTGGACCAGTCATTATCAGCTTTAACAGTGCTATTAGGTCTCCTACTCAGATCAGAACTTCAGTGCAGTAAGAGTTTAATAACATGAATACCAGTGATGACATGAAGGTCTTAAAATTGAAACATTAAAGTACTGAATTCAAAGATAATTGTAAATGGAGAACAGATTCAAATTTGTGATATATTACCTATGAAAAGTAAACAAATCAGTAAAATTTTAATTATTCTGTTTTTCAGTAGTGCCTTTAATTAAAGAGATCAATTTGTACCTATCAAATATTTAGCATTACTTTGCTGATACCTGCAATTCTGCTCTAGTGTTGCCCCAACATCTATTTTGACTTGCAAGAATAGGGAAACTGGAAGAATTTCTCAAAATTTATCTCAAGAAAAATGTTCTAGAGGTAGGAAGGGCTACTTAAGGTCATTCTGCTTTATTCTAATCTAAAATTTCTTTTGAATCCTTTGTTATAAGGTATGTTGGGCTTAAAACAAAATGCATCTAAACATTTTGAAATGACTGAAAAAAAGATGAAAATACTATTTTCTTACTTTTTTTTTACCATAATTTATTCTTGATACATTTAAAATTAAAAATTATATTAATATTTTAATAAATATTTTCCTCTTTCTTACACAATGTCTCAATGTCAGAAATATTTTGCTGCTTAGAAAAATTTACTGCTTTTCGAGAAAAAGGCTTTTATTGTAATATTTTTTTTCCGTGTTCCTAAATGACAGCAATGAATTATTAACTTACCCTATTTTTCTCAGAAGCTTTAAAAATAACAAATTTCTTGTAGAATTTCATAATTCCTCCAGGAAGAAAAAGAGAAATTAATGGAGAAATTTTAGTTCCTCTAAGATATTTCAATTCTTCACTCATTAGAAAGACAGCTTGAGAGGCAATGTATGCAAGTAGTAAAATCCAGACAGAGTAGATACTTAAGGGAGCAGACATTTAGCCATTGTACAATGAAATAATTTTATTCTGCCATAAGGATCTGTTTTGATTTATACTGGGTGAAGACACAGTTCAAAACAGCCAAACTATCCTATGTTGGAAGTGGTAACTTCAGCAATGTAATACGAACAGCTGAAATATTTCCATATTATCCTGCAGCACAAAAGCTTTAATTTCATTAAAATGTGATGCTTGTACATTTTAAGACAGTAAATTAGATGTTTACATTGGAAGTATTTGTATGCTCAGGGCAGCATTCATCTAACGTATTCTAAAGTATTATTATTGTAAGCTTTGTATTAATGTCCATACAGATGGAACCTGCTTTCCAACACTGATTTGTGTTCTACAAAAACACTACTAGAATATTAATGGCAATTTGTATCTCCAAGGAACACAGAAATGAAAGTTAATCTTTCCTACCTACTTGAACAATACTTTTGTTAGAGATACTATTTCTTTTCCAATGTGAATAGGGCAAGTCAATAGAAGAGAGCTGACAGCCTTTGTGTTAGACCTCATACACTCAGGGGAAAAAAAGAGAGGAAAAAAATACAGTTGACAACTACTTAATCTACATTGTTTAAGCACAGCCCACTTTCCCTTGCTTACCTGGGCAGTCAGTTATTTGCATTAACTGGGAGCAAAATGCCATAGTCTCAAACCAGATAGCCAAGTACCGTACCAACTGCTGACTACTTGCAAGAGTGGCTACCAGATATGGATCAAATCAGCAAAGAGCTTTGAATCCATCTATATACTCCAGGGGGAGGACTGAAAAGGAATAGGATTTGATCATATGATCTCTATGTCCCTTTGATATAACACACTGAAACAACCCCAAAAGATGCATCTGATTTTGTCTAATTTCTCTTAGAAATAAGCACTACGATGCAATGAGTGTGCTCACAGTATGTAAGGACTAAGATCATTTTAAGGATCTACTGGTCCATGTAGTTATGTATCATTCCACGAATTTTCCTTTCGTATCTTTGAATTGGAGGTTATTTTACAAAATTCTGGTTTCAACAATGTCATATATGTAATCTCAATATGATTTCCATGTGGCATTACTTAACTAACTTTTGAATGTGACTGAGATGTACTAGCTTTTTTACATTTTCTG
>JAOWBP010000001.1:144857946-144880120 GCA_028571105.1 Tragopan temminckii
CCTTTCCTTTCCTTTCCTTTCCTTTCCTTTCCTTTCCTTTCCTTTCCTTTCCTTTCCTTTCCTTTCCTTTCCTTTTTGAGATTCTCTTTTTATTGAATTTTCTGATTAGAATTTGAAATTTTTAAATAACACAATCATCACTATCAGTTTCACAGTATCATTTATCATTGAGAAAAATGTAAAAATATCATAGATATACTGGGCAAATGTTATATTTTAAAATGGAATTGTTTTTGTAACAATACGAATATCTGATACTACTGATTCTAACAGTGGATCAGAAATAGATTGTTGGAAGTTTTTAGCAAAAACAGCAATCCCAACCTTTATAATAACTGAGTGTAGTAGTTGACAGACACTCCAATACAACTGTCTCCTTCAGCATTATGCCTTTAATATGGACTCTGACAGAATGAATAATTGTAGAATTGTAGAATCCCCAGAGTTGGAAGAGACTTCTAAAAGTTATCTAGTTCAGGTCCCCTTCGATGAACAGGGGCATCCACAGCCAGATCAGGTTGCTCAGAGCCTAGTCCAGCCTGGTCTTGAGTGTCTCCAGGGTCGGCACATCCACCACATCTCTGGGCAACCTGTGCCAGTGCCTCACCACCCTTACTGTAAAAGTCTTTTTCCTTATATCCAACCTATTTCAGTTTGAAACCATCTTTGTCCTATCACCACAGACCCTTCTAAAGAGTCTGTCCCCTTCTTTCCTGTAGATCACCTTTAGATACTGAAAGGCCACTCTCAGGTCTACCTGGAATCTTCTCCATGCTGAACAGTCCTAGCTCTTTCAGCCTGTCCTTGTAGGAGAGGTGTTCCATCCCTTGGAGCATTCTTTTGGCCCTCCTCTGCTCCAACAGGTCCACGTCTCTCCACATCTGGACACTGTACTCCAGGTGAGAAGTCACCAGAGCAGAGCAGAGGGGCAAGATCATCTCCCTTGAGCTGTTGGCCATGCTTCTGTTTATGCAGCCCAGGATACAGTTGGTTTTCTGGGCTGCAAAGGCACATTGCTGGCTCTTGTCCAGCTTGTCATCCACCAGTACCACCAGGTTCTTTTTGGCAGGGCAGTGCTCAATCTTTTTGTCCTCTAGCTTGTATTGGTAGTGGATGTTGTCTCAACCCAGGTGCAAGACCTTGTACTTGGATTTGTTGAACCTCATGAGGTTCTCCTGGGCCCACTGCTCAAACATGTCTAGGTCCCTCTGGATGGCATTCCATTGCTCTGACATGTCGACTGCACCCCACAGCTTGGTGTCTTCAGCAAACTTGCTGTGGGTGCAATTGACCCAACTATCAGTATCATTGATGGAGATATTGAAGAGTATTGGTACGAGCAATGACCCCTGGGGGCCATCACTTGTCACAGATCTCCATCCAGACATTGAGCCATTGACCACCACTCTCTGGATTCAATTCTGCAGCCTGTTGTTCATGCATCGAACAGTCCAATCATTAAATCTATATCTTTCCAATTTGTAGAGAAGGTTGTTGTAGGGTACTGTGTCAAAGGCCTTACTGAAGTCCGGATAAATGACATCAGTAGCTCTTTCCTTTTCCACTGATGCAATTAAACATACTGTTTAATGTTTTTCTTCACATGGAAAACCATTATCTTGACACTTCAGCTTTCTAGTCTAGTCTCCACTAGTTTCTACTAGTCTCCACTGGTACCTTACTGATTTTATTCTCTTAACAGTAGACAGTGGAGTAACTCTTAAAGATAGAACTACTAAAAAAAGCAGGAGAATATGACTACCAGCAATAGAACTTCTCACAGTATTTCCATGGAAAACATTTACTTATCATTTGTGTGAATGGAAATTTACATATGCTGATTTCTATCAGTACAGAACAATTTCTTGACTAGCACAAATAAGTCTTTTCTCAGAGAATATTTTGAGAGTTATATCCAGTTCACTTCATAGCGATTTTCCTGAAATTTTTCATTTTTATTTCTGAAGTGTTCGTATAATTTTGAATATTGAATATTTAGACATTAAGATAGGTGCTTAATCATTTATACTAACAAACTAATAAAGACAGAAAACAGTAGAAAAATTAAATAAAAATAAGAATAAATTTGCATTCTATGCACCTCTAGTGTTCATTATGTAGGAAATGAATATACACAGGTGAAGTTATTTAATCTTTGAACAGTTGTCCAATTAGCAAATCAAAAGGCATTGTGACCCTAACATACATTAGAAAATATCAGCCTTTTTCTGCTCATCGTTTTTTTTTTTAGAGCAACTCAGCTTACAGTTAAGAATAAAGTCATCATGCTAGAGATGAAGCTTCATTAAAACAAACATATATGTTTCTCTTATGACTGGTGTGGATTCCTAAACTTTGTCACTTGCTTTCTGGATAATATTGGCAAGTTAGTTCACCTGCTTCTCTGCAAAACATGATTAATAGTACTTTACACTTCTGCACAGAATTTTGAAATCCGTTATTGAAAAAAGCGTAATAGGACACAGTATATAAAAATAGCTTAAAATAGATAAAAATGTACAATTTAATTTTACTGCATTTTGAACTGACCTCCTTCAGCTGAGCAGATGACCACAATTGGGCTGAAGGGACCATCACCTTTGTTATTGTAAACACCAACTTTCACCTCAAAAGGAGTGAGAGGTGGAACACTTTCATCTCTATAGATAAACTTGGAGGCATCTGAAGATGTCACCATTTTTTCCTTCCAACCACGTGTTCCATTGGGTCTGAATGCTACAATATATCCAAATCCTTCTCCGTTCTGAAACTCTTCTGATACTGGCTAAAAAATAAAGTTCAGATAGTAATTAGATGTGGTTTTACTAACTTAGAAAGCAATCAGACTGACTATTACCTTGTGTCAGGGTGGTCTCTTGCATTATAGAATTTTAATTATCACACCTTAATACACAATTATTTCCAAATCAGAAGCCTGTAGGAGCGTTTCTTCACTGAATGGATTGTGTGCTCAGAAGGATATTTCTTTTATACTTTACACTTTCTGATTAATGCTTTAACTATTGATATATTAATGGAATAGTTCCTTCAAGTGGTCTTGTTAGAAGTGTGGACCAACATATTTTTGTAAGGGTTCCTATGATATGATGTAAATGACACTTATTACAGTGGGACTTTCTTAGGTTTTATGTATCCAAATGGGATGTCAAGTTAGCAGTTTAATTCTGGTGTTCAATTAGAGGCTTAGGATATAATGTATTAAACCTAGAAGTCCTTATTCTCAAACAAAAAGTCTTGATGAAAAAAAAGATCTAATTTTCTTTTCTTATTTTATAGGATCTATGAAATTAACCACTTAAATTGGGACACAACTGCTATAAGCAGACAGTTGGGAAAAAGATTTATCTGTTGAGAGACTGAGCATTGTATAAGCTGTATCTTAAGTGTCCAGCTCAATAAATGGAATTTTTTGTACTAACTTATCTCCTACATTTGTTATAAAATCATGGGTGGCATTAGGTTATGTTTAACAGATGTCAGTATATTAACCCTTGGGAAATGCCAAAAAGGGTGCCTAAAATTTTGTATGTTGAAGTGTCCATCTTAGATTTGGATGAACATATAAATCAGAGCAGAGACATGGGAGACACAGAATTGTCTTCAATCCACTTTGTATTTGAATGCCTCATCACTAGGCAACTCACTTGCAGAACCAATTTTCTATCCAGCTTTCTGAAACTGTGCACTACTTATCCAAGGAAAATACAAAATAAATAAATACATTGAAAAGATAAAAGGTAGGGAAGGCAAAAATACAACAGACTTTGTAACCTAGTGAGTTGGAAAGGAGGAGCCTTGGAGCTCTTCGCAATATTCATGGATTTGACAGTAGATTGTCACTATACAAAATCAAATCAAATCCCTCAAAAAACGGAAATACAAGAGAAGTAGCAGAACCTCTGGATTCAAGTGCAAATGCTAAATACACACTGTGTGAATTATGTGAATAAGCTGCGGCATTAAAACTTTATTTGAACCTGCTGAGTATAATTCAGTGGCCCAAGAAGATTTTTCTTCCCGAATTCCCAGAAACCCACACACCATTCCAATATCTCTTCAGATTTCAAAGTACTTTTTGAATTCCTATTGCCTAAGTAAGTCCAATTGAGACTTTTTTTGCATCTTGTGAAAGTACACGTTAGTTGTACTGGAGCCCTGTTAACTTGTACTGTGGCTGTGCCTTACAGAAATGCAGTGGCTAAACAAGAAAACAGTAGTTTGTACTGAGTTGTTGATACCACTCAGAGCATTATCCAGTGTGACAAGGTTAATTCTTATTTCTCACTGCATGATTTTGTGTTTTGCTTTATCGTTTCTTGAAGAAATTGAGTGACTACTATTAGAATATCATAGAATCACATAATTGATTGAGTTGGTAGGGACTTATAAAAGTAATCTAATTCAAATTAGAAACGTTAGAAATCTTTCAAGCTTTCAAAACATGTATATAGGCTCACTTCATGATTTATGATTGACACACTAGAAATGCCATTATCTTAATTTGGTTACAGTTTAAGAGGTATGTGAAACAATAGTGTGCTGAATGTATCAGCATTAGGAAGAACACAAAGTGATGATGGAAACAACGAGCTCATTATAAACATTGGAGAAGGACTGACACCTTCTCCCCTACTGGCAATTTGCATCCCTTAGCTATAAAAGAATGCCCCTCCTCTTGACGCTTAGGGAACACCATAAACACACTTTACATGAATACTACATGCTAATATATTATATAAGAGATTTCAATGAGGCCAGTTTCATCAGATACAATTCCAGATACCTGAGATTTAGTTAGGGAGTTTGCATAGTCTCCCCCGATTACTGCTCTTCATAGCCTGAAAGTTGTAACCAAACTGAAATTAGTATTGTCTCACTTTAAGTAGTTTGTCAGAATCCTGTGTTTCTCTTATGATTTTCATTGAAATTCTATCTTTATTTGATGGATTTTTTTAAAATAATATAAAATAAATACATAAATATATTTACTCTTAAGCTCTTTTGATGAATCTAGAAGTTTTGAAAACACCTCAAGAAAAGTTTCTACTCTACTGTGTTATTTACGATCAGCAGAGAAAATAACTTCGCTCATCCAATTACCCGTTGTCATGGTCATACATCTGTGTTGTACCTCACATCACAAATGTCTTCTCAAAGTAAAAGTTTGCTTCAGGCCTTTAGATTTTATTTATACAAAGTACTTCAGAAATGCATTCTTCTTTAATTTAAATGTAAATTTAAATGTAAATGTTATGGGAGATTCTTTCTCTTCCTTTAGCTGTTAGCATCTATGTAGCATTCACTTACGATAAAAAAAAGATATCACTTCTACCTAAGAATCTGGAAGAAAAGACTGATGAATTAGGGCAGCTTTGGAGCTGCCACTAAGGGAAGCAGATTCTCTGCAGTATCCTCAAACCACATTAAAGTGCAATTTAATTTAGAAACTTTAGAATGAACACAATTTTGTGTTTATAACTTGTCAATATTTACTGTAAGGAAACCCCAGTACGGTACTGTTTACTTTGTCCCCAAAGAAGTAAACTTAAACAAGATCTTTAAACAGAAAACTCCCTTACCTCCCATGCTATTACTAATTCATGACGCCTTCCACTTCTGCCACTTACATTAGCTGGAGGTGTCTTTGGAACTGTGAGCAAAAAGGAAAAAAAAATCAGAATGTCCAAGTTATTGAAGTTTTCCCTACAGTAATAAATCACTGCAGAAGACATGAGGCTGTTAAATCAGAACAGAAAAACATAGAACACTGTGGTAAAGTAATTTTGCTCTTTTCATTTCATGGAATTCCACAATCAAGGGAATGATTATAAATGTGAACAAAATATAAACAGAAAAGAAAAGGTATTCTGAAATAAAAAGTCGCTTAAGCACTGTTTCTTCTGCAGATTAGTCAAATTTTATGTACATATATAATCTGGGAGATAAAACAAAATTTGTCTTATTAGCATTTGTACTATTTAAAAAAGCACTTCAAAAATCAAATACCAGGGATCCTGCCATTTTTCCAGGGTTCAGGTAAAATTTTAGGAATTTTAGGAATTAATTAAGATATAATTAAGATATCTCTAGTATATCCAAGGTCTTCAGTGATTTAGAATATTTTGGTTCCAATTTTCAGATAGTTTAGTTAGCTTCCTTAAACAGCCTTTATTCTTTCTTTCAAAATACTGGAAACTATACAATTCATTCTTTAATATTCTTTAAAATTTAAGGCAAACTATAGGTTATCATAGTCAGTAAATCTTTAGCAATTTTAGTTATTCTACTGGAATTATATATATATATTTTTTCTCTTATTTAGTATATCTAATGAAGCTCCAAAACTGATGAATGTCCTGAGTTTATTTACTGTGAGCATGTAGCGCTTGCATTCTTTATTTGATTAAATATGCCATAAGATATAACCTCCCTATTTTCTTCCTTACAGTAGTACATAGGGTATGGGTAGAACTGTTAATGCCTTATTGCATGCTATTGAGCTTATTTATTGACTAACATGGTGCCTTTGAACTATACAAAGAAAAATAGATTCAAATGAATGTACACCACTCTCTATTTCCCGTGTTGAACATTAACAAGTTCAATGAAAGTGCAGTTGTTACTAGATTCTGAAATTTCACATGGTACTTCAGAATTAATCTGAAGTTTTTAACTATGATCTCCCCTGTAGAGAACATAAGCTCAGTTCTTTTTTATTTTTTCTCATAACTAATGCAATCTCACAAAGTTTATGAATTGCTTCTGATGTACACTGCTGGAAATGTTGTAAAAGTGAGAAACTAGTTACACATATGTTTCTAATATTGTTTTGTTTTTTTTTGCCCCAGTTTGAGCGAGAACTCCAGGGGCCATCTCCAGAGAATGCAGAGCTTTGAGGTGATCCATCCTTCCTAAGATAGCTGTCTAAGCAATGGCAAGGACTTACCTTATTACTATGACTGGAGACATGAACAAGGTTAAACTAAAACTCAATCTTTATGTATTTTAATCAAATTTTCCCTTCAGAAACAGTATTATGCATTATTGAATGGTGAAGATTTTCCCTCTGGCAAAATAATAGTAATAATTTTAATGAAAAAGAATAAAAATTGTGCTTTACTGGGATGATCATTCTATTGGAAAGATGCAGAACAATAATTTTATCAATTAAACAGAATATATAAACTATCATACCATCTCTAATGTAAAATATTTAAACTATGTTTAGCATCCGTTTGCTCTCTCTAAGACTTTTTTTGTTGTTGTTATAAAGATGAATGCAGTGTTTGTGTAGATGCCATATTATTAGTAAGAGAAAATGCTGTACTCCTTTGAAGTAACTAACACGATGGACTTATTTAATGAGTATTGTCCTCTTTCTAGAGTTTTCCTGTTAAAAGCACTGCAGACTGAAGCCCTATTTAAATGAATAAATGTTAAAAGAATAAAACTGTCAGAACGATGGATTTCTTTTGCACCAAACTAAAATGTACATTCAAGCAGCAAAACTCTCAAATGAATAACCATTAAAAGAATAAATGTGTCAAAGGAATAAATTTCCTCTGCACTGTACCAAAGCAGATTATTTACAGTTAGGGGAGAACATTTTGAAATCAGTGAAGAAAAGTATTAAAAGAACACATTTATGCTAGACCCTAAGGTTGTCTATCATCAACCCTTTCAGCAACATCACTTTTATATCAGTTTTATATCTGAATTTTCTCACTCAGAACCAGTTTACTGCCATGCAATTAGTGACTTCCAAATCTTTATATTGTTAATTCTTGACACATATGAATAAACACTTGCACCAGAAAAGCAGATGTGATTTCTGAACTTTGTTCCCAGACAGGGTCCAAACGCCTGCAGGACAATGACATTATGACCTTTGCTCTTAATGTCTATCACAAAACGGAGAACTTTAGTACTGTGTCTTCTGAGCCCCAACTGATAACAAGCAGCACTTTTCCATGCTAATACATCTCTTTTAATAAGATAAAAATAAATTCCTCACCCACGGGGAATTGAATTACTCCTTGGCTTAACACTGGTACTTAAGATCACCAAAAGTGACTATGCTTAGCTTGACTGTTTGTCTCCAATTATTCTAAAGTTTTCTCATTAGTCCCTGTGTTGATCACCTATTTGATAGAGAAGTTTCTGATAAGAAACCGAGTCCAGATTTTCCAAGTCACAGCACCATGTTTTAATAAAAACGTCTTTCTTATTCTGCTTGGATCCTGTATTCATGAAGACATATTCCATGTGGATCTTTTAAAACATTTTGTATAATTTCTGAAACATTTGGTCAAATAAAGCAAAAAGAAAATAAAACGCTACACTTCTGAGGAGTCGGATTATTAAACTTCAGTTTAGCCCTCAAGAAAATGTTTGCTCAAGATGTAGTTACTGTTACTATTTATTCATTTCAAAGCTATTTATATCTTTTAACATACTGATACAGTCTGAAAGACAAATACAAGCTGTGGAAAAGGGGGTAAAAATGTTTGTTGCCAGCTTGACAGAGCTTCCTAATGTGAAGACCAAAGCAACAGCACATTTTTCATTTCAGTTGTTTTTCTTTTTATGCATACATATATATATGCATGTATCCTTCCATGCAAACCTGGGAAACAGAGAGATATGAAGCGAAAACCCTTTCCATGTGTGAAAGACACCAACTGGTCTCATGATCTGCATTTCTTCCGTTAACATTTTCCTCTGTATTTTTAGTACTTGTAATTTAAGAGGAGATTCTGAATATCCTCCAGATTATCACCCCCAGGTCTGAAATCTCAAATGCTGTGGCATATATGCCAGCTTTCCTGGTGTGTTTTCTAACAGCACTTCTGTTTGGACTCTTTGTCAGTAGGATGCATATTAATTTGGGCCTGCAATATTACATGTGAGTAGTCAATTTCAAATATAAACATGCAGTCAACAATTATTGTCTACTTTATCTTCTCCATCTCTTTTTCCCTGTGGAGGCACATTTTCTGAAATGACTTCACTTGCCCATGAAATAATGTCCTAATGTTGAAAATTGAACAAAAATAATTATGATAATAGCAAAAGTGGAAACTTATTTTCCACAGGTGTCTAAAAAGATCCAAAACCTGACCACCAGCAGCAACAAAAATGCCCTAAAAAAAGCCCAGTCTAAAACATGTTGCTGTCAGGACAAGTTTTCCTTGTAATAACACAAAGAAATATTAGCTGAGAATAAGTTTGCCTTAATGAAATATAAGGACTTACTAAAAATAAATCCTGTGCATAATCTGATACTAATTGAGTGCATTATATTGTTACCTCATAAAATCAAGCCTTCATGTCTGATTAGCAGGTTAAACTTTGATTCTACTCAATTTCCCTCTCTCCATGTTTCCCCGTGAATAAATAATGTAATTGATGCTTTGCCCCCAGGCTTCAAATGCCCAACTGCTGTAGTGGAATGCCAGACATGTCTAAATTCATGTTACTGGCTCTTTTCACCTTGTGGACCTGTAAAATATGTATCAAGGCTACAAGTGACAGAAATGCAGCAGCTGGCTATAAGTTAGATGTGCCAGAAAATTGCAGTATTATCCATTCCAATGAAAGTAGATATGAAAAGCAATCATGTTAACTAAATGTGGACTAAGTGACAAGATTAGGGTTTAATTAAATAATTAAAGCATGTGAAAACCCATTTATTACTCTGATGATTTCCTTACACCATCCCAAGCATTGCTTCCATGGGTATTTTTAAATAATGGACTGATATAAAATGTTGTTACTATCTTGGGGAAGAAGTGATAAAGTAAGTGAGGTGTGGGGAGTGAAAGAGGCTTTAGTCTCCAGCCAAGTTAGCAGATGCCATTAAATTAAAGATGCTGATTGCTGTTTAAGTATAAAATAATGGCAGCAGAATCACACATTTGATACCTCTGTGTGTTGTCACTGCAGCTACCATTCACCGCTGTGGATCATGGTTCTCCTCTGAGCACACTGTCGCACTCACATTCTCTGCTGGGAGACTGATAGTTCTGGAGGTTTTCCAATGCGTCCTGTCTTTTTTACTTGTAGAGCACGTCTAACATCACTGCAAAGGGCCAGGTTAGTCTGCTAGGTCATGAGGAGGAGGTTGATACCATATTCCTTCTAAATAATAATGCCCTTACACATGCACTCTATTAAGATTTCAGATCTGTGATGTTGGAACTGAAGCCCATGCTAGTAAAGGTTTTACCTTAAAGCTTTCAGATAAAAAAAAACAAGGTACAGAGATATTCTGAAAAAGAATACATAATTGAGTAATACATGAAGATATTAATGTACTAATTTGGGAAACCATTTATGAATAGCCATACCCATATCCAGTGAAAACTGATGGTAACTTTCTTGTCTCTTTGACTATGGTATTTGAAAACAACCACGAAGATGACAATTCACATTGACAGAATTGTTTCAGAGAAGAGAAGTAGACTGACAAGATTTAAGACCTAAGGCACCTCTCTAGATATTCAGGAATAGCTAGAA
This sequence comes from Tragopan temminckii, assembly GCA_028571105.1. NCBI lineage: Eukaryota > Metazoa > Chordata > Aves > Galliformes > Phasianidae > Tragopan > Tragopan temminckii. The sequence continues at coordinate 144,868,486 of JAOWBP010000001.1, forward strand.
ATCAGAAAGAATCACAGAATCATAAAAACATAGAATTACAAGGTTGGAAAGGTCCTACAAGACCATCTAGTCCAACCATTCTTCCATTACCATTGCTAACACAAGCCACTAAACCATATCTTGTAGCTCCTCATCCAGATGCCAGGGACGGAACACTGCCAGGGACAGTGACTCCACCACCTCCCTGGCCAGCCCATTCCAGTGCCTGACCACTCTGAGAGAAAAAGTTTTTCCTTTTGTCTAATCTAAATCTCCTCTGGTACAACTTGTGGCCATTTCCTCAGGTTCTGTTTGTTGTGTGGGAGAAGAGGCCAAACCCCTCCTCATCACAACCTCCTTTAAGGAAGTTGTAGGAAGAAGTGGATGCCTGATTGAAGTAAATCATGAAGCCTCTGGGATTTCAAGAATGCCATAAAGATTTATAAACAGCATGCCATTTACATTTGTAACACATTAATATATATTATTTGTTTTCTTGGTTTTGTTTGCTGTTGTTTTCCTTGCTTTTGGTTTAAAGCAGAGTCTATTCTGTTGTTGTTATTACTTTACAACTGTTTATAGTTTCCAACAAATTGGAAAGTTATATCTTATTAGTTATGAGCAGAGTCTTCTCACTACCTCTGCAGAATAGAAGTGAGAAACCATTTGTTTTTTTATATATATGTATATACACACACACATATATGCATATATATATATTTTTTTTTTAAAGAAAAAACTAACAAGATAACACAAAACAAAAACAGCTCACAAGTGAAATGGAATCCAAAGGGTTTTATTAAATAAAGGTCTTTTGAGATTGACGTGATGACAACTAACTTCTGCTGTATCACACTGTGCTAAACAGCACACCAAATAAACTGAACTTCAATTTCTCCAAAGACTATTAAGTCATTTTACTGGCACCTGTCTGGAATTCAGTGTCACACTACAAAATGCTTCCTTCTAATGTGACAATTGTGCAGCTGTAACTCTGGCAATTAAAAAAAAAAATGTTTCTAACTGGAAAACTGAAAGTGCAGGTATACACTGAGTGTGGCCTTTTCCTATTTGAACTTATATGTTAAGAAGACCTGCATTATTATCAGCAATAGGTCTGCTTGTCGGGAAGAGTCCTGTGTACTTGGATAGAAATTATTGCTATTTTTGTTAATGACTCTGTTTCTCCAGATGGCAACAATAGTGGAGCCTTACTCGGAATAGAGTACTAATCACTGGGCAAAAAATACACTGCACAATGCATGCTTCATCCCTTCCTCAGTTTTTTTTCCTGATCATTAATATGACTTATTGTCATGGTTTTGTGATTTTTGGTTTTCGGTATTCCACATCATAACACCATGTAGTGCACTGGGAGTTAAAGTGTTAATGCTCCAATTCTGGGTACCTATCCCTGTACATCGCGGAAGTCATGGGATCTGGCCCTTCCGGGTGGGGTGGTCTCCTACTGTCTTGCAGTGGGAGCTGGAGGGTGCTTTCCTAGCCGTACCAAACTTTTTAGGTTTGACTTGGTCTCAGGAACTCTCTCTTTCTCCTATTTTATTTGATTTATTAGTCTGATATCATAGTCAGTAAAATAAGTTTTCCTCCATAGATCATTGTCACTGTTTTTTTTTCTTTCCTTGAGCCCAGCTCCCATCTCCCTATCCCTTTTCCCTTATCCTTCCCATTTTGTGGGGCCGGGGGGCCCAGGGGCCTACTGCACCCCTGTCACAGACATTGATTGATCTAGCTAACTCCATGACACTTATTAATAAATTTTTGTAGAGGTAAAGCTGTATTTATTGTCCAAAGGAGTACTGAAAATGGATGTGCATGAAGACCTTAACTAGAGCTGCTGGAAAAAGTTTTAGTAAAAGCAGATTTTGTTTGGTAAAAACAGGGAAAGAAGAACAAAGAACTTAAAAACAAGGTAGCTGGATAAAAATCAGTTATTTTCTTACTTGTTTGTGAGCAAAACTTACACTCACATTTTATATACAAGGTATATAGTACAAGATATTTCAAATTAAGCAGCTTCCCATGGCTTCCCTACCTCACTGGAAAAAGATTTCAATGTATCTTCAAGGAGAAAAGCTATGAGAGGTAATGGGGAAGAGGCTGCTTGGGTGCAATTGTATGAAGGGACTGAGAAGGACCCCGCAGTTGATGATCAGTGGAAGCATGTCAGAAGATAGGCAGCAAAAAGGATGAAGTATAAGGTAGAATCATAGAATCACAGAATCACCAAGGTTGGAAAAGCTTCCAAGAGGATCTGTTCCATGATGTTTCCCAGCACAGAGGTGATACTGATAATAAATACTAATAAAGATAACATTAAAGATATTAAACAGAACAGACCCCCAGGGAACGCTATTCGTGTCTGGTTGCCAGGTGGTTTTAAATCCGTTCACTACTACCCTTTGGGCTCAGCTCTCCAGCCAGTTCTTTACCCAGCAGAGTGTACCTGTCCAAGCCATGGGCCACCAGCTTCCCCAGGAGAATACTGGGAGATGGTGTTAAAGGCTTTGCTGAAGTCTAGATAGACTATGTTGACAGACTCCATCATCCAACAGGCTAGTTAAGCAGGATCTGCCTGTCATGAATCCATGCTGACTGGGTCTGATACCTACATGTCCTGTAATCTCACTCAGGATGATCTGTTCCACAACCATGACCAGAACCATTGATAGAGGGTAGAATGCAGTTTGACAGTCACCTCCACCAGCTCCCTCAGCACCCTCAGGTGGATCTCATTTGGCCCCAAGGACTTTAGGCAGGCCAGGAGGAGTAGAAGGTTTCTGTTTCCACTTGAATCATGGGAGGTTTATTCCAGATTGTGGGTAGAGTATCCTGAGGATAACTGGTCTGAATTTTAAAGATAGATGTGAAGAAACTTACCCATAGAGACCCTTACCCGTAGAAACTCAACCTTATCATTTGCAGCCCTGAGCTCAAAAGCATCATAATACTCTTTAATATAGAGAGCTATGCTCCCATATCTCATTCCTTGCCTTTCCCTTCTGAAGAGCTTATAGTAATCCACTGCAGCACTCCAGTTGCAGGAGCAATCCCACCATGTTTCTGCAATGGCAACTAAGTCATAGTTTGCCTGCCGTACAGTGGCTTCCAGCTCCTCCTGTTTGTTGCCCATGCTGTGTGCACTAGTATAGATGCACTTCAGCTGAGGCATTTGCCTCATTCTCAAACCCACCATCATCCCCCAGGCTCATCTCTAGTGAGCCTCATTTTAACCCCTTCAACCTTCATACCTAGTTTAGAACCCTCTCAACCAGCCCTGCCAGCTCCTGGGCTAGGATCATTTCTGCCTTTGAGACAGGTGAGACCCATCTGCAGCCATCAGGCCAGGAGCCATGTCCATAGTTGAAAAAAAAAAATAAAAATCTGCAATTTCACCAGCCTCTCTGCCAGATATTTATGAGATGGGTTTTTCTCGTCCTCCCAGTATCCCTCACTACTACTGAAGGGATAGAGAAAAATACCACCTGCACTCCTGCTCCATCAACTAACTGCCCCAATGCCCTGAACTCCCTTTTGATAACCCTCAAGCTTCTCTCAGTGACTTTATCACTTCCACCTTAAACTATCAGTAAAGGGTAGTAATCAGAAGATTGAACTAGACCAGAATGTTTTTCAGCAATCTCCCTCACCTGGCCTCCAGGGAAGCTGTGCACCTCTACAGGTAGGGTCTGGTCGCCATATCAGGCCCTCCATTCCCCTCAGAAGGAGGGTGTTTACGACAATTACTCTTCTTTCTCTCTTAGCAAAGGCAGTCTTGAGGTGTGGAGTAGATCACCTCACCCTAGACAATTTCCTGTGTGGACCTTCCACTGCATCTGCACTTCCCTGCCCCTCAAGTTCCAGAGCCTCAAACCTGTAGCAGACAGGTACCTGGAGAAGCTATGTAGATAGAGAGGGGATATCTGTGCTGCCAAGCTGGGACCTGTTTCCACATCTCCTCCTTTCTTAGGTCTCCTCCCTCTGCCAGATGGTGGAAGGGTAAGAGGTCCACCAGTGTTTGGGGTGTATCACCCTTGTGCCTTTCTCACAGGTATGGTAGGGAGTTACTCCACCAGTCTCTCTCCTGCTCATACTCCCTGATGCTCCTCAACTTCTCTACCTCCTCCTTGAGCTCTGCTGTCTTGAGCAGATCATCCAGCTGCTTACAGCTCATGTAGGTGGTATCCCTGCTGTCCTTGATATTAACAACAGGTTCAGTCACTCCCTGCAGCCTGAAACCTGAACAGCAACATTTTGGGGCATGCACTCCATCTGAATTGTCACATTCTTTTTGGTAAGAGCTTTCTGCATAGTGGAAATCATGGCCAGATTTGCTGTGTAGGAGGCAGCCAATAAGTGAGTCAAAATGAAGGTAGCTTGGCTGAAGTAAGACAGTTGGGAATTAGGTCATTTGGAATTTATGTAAATTAAACATTGTTCCTGTAAATAAAACAAACTGTTTTGCACAAGTATCACCCTGGAGCAATGTTGACTTAACACAGATTGTACCATTGAAAAAAGAATAGTACCATCATTATATTAAAGCAGTTCTTTATCTTCTTACCTGCTTCATTGGTTCTGATCATGCGGGATGGTGCACTTGGGTCTCCAGTCCCAATTTTGTTGGTTGCTACAACTCTAAACTCATACTCCACCCAAGGGTTCAGTTCAACAGCCATAGCAGACTCCATGTCTCCACTTATCACATCAGGAACTGCAGACAGTGAAAAAATGTACAGGTCACTCAGAAAGTTGAAGCTCACATGCAGTGTTTCAGTGGCAACTGTGTATGACCATTAGATATGACAGATATCAAGGATAAAATATGTTAGAAATCAGAGTTAGTTTTTTTGACAATGTGGCACTCCTGAAAAGGCAAAGAATAAAAGGAAGAGGGGAGAGATTTCTGTTTATTCACAGCTGCATCACTCAGGAGTCTTTGTGTTGTCCTTTTATAGATGTTGCTAAGTAACATGGAAGGAATAAAAATAATTAAAAAAAAAAATTAGTGCTTTTAATTTATCATTGTTATTTCAAGAGTATCTACAGTTGCTGCTGGTTATTATTGTCACAGAGCAGGAGTTTTAAAGAGCCTGCTCGTGTTATTTTAAAGTTTTTCTCACCTGTTTTTACTGTCTGCCAGCCAAGAGAAAATGGACTGCGTGCTTGCAGGTTGTAGAGGGAGATCGGGCTGTGATTGTCTGCTCCAGGACTCCAGGAGAGTGTTGCTGTAGTGTCTGTAATTTCCTCCACTATTACAACCCCTGGGGGACCAGGAGGACCTAGAAATAAATTGGAATAATCAAACGAAGCACACCATCATCGTTGCTGAACAGTAATAATACAGGAGAGATATTCTGTAGTGTGTTCAATACCCATGAAATACAGGAGTTAAAATGAAAACTACTACATCATGGTGATAGCTTGTATAGAAAAATTTCTACTGGCAAACTGTGATTGTTTCTACTCTTTAAATGTTATGCAGGTAGAAGCAATTAACCTGTCAGAGTGACAGCAGAAGAACTAGGAATAGAAACAGATTTCTATAAAATCCTGTTGTAATTGTTCTGAATGTAAAATTGAAGGAAAAAAGAAAGCATCCAGGCTAGATTGAACAGTCATAATCACATCTCTTTGTGTGAGAATTCTCAGCAGGAGAAGTGAATATCAAAATGAAGCAAGGTAGGATGTGTTTTGTAAGGAGAATATTAATGATGCTAATAACTGAATTAAGAATACAACATATATCCTCTTTATCAAATTCACTCATTCAATAAAACAATCTGGACTACTGTCCTTCTGAAAGTCCACTAGTTATTTGATTGAAAGCTATTGAAAACAGAACCCATATCCAAATATTTTTAAGACTGATCTTTACTATGATTCCTTTAAAAACAAACAAAATCACCAAAAAAGTTCTCATTTGAGAAATTCAACTATTATTTATTCCACTTTGCTATACTTAATAAGAAAATACCAATCATCAGTTTTTAAGTCACGTGACTGCTCCAATAAGTGAAGCCTCTTGTAATAAATATAAATTTGCAATGAAAACTTGCCTATAACTTCCTCCCTGCCCCTAGTTATCTCCTTTAATTCTTCCTGATATTGATCTTAATCATGTTTTAAAACATTTGCACTTGCCAAACCAAATCGGAGGCAAGTTTTCCCTGATTCAGGATCCTTTTTTGCAGTTGGAAACAGATGTTTATGGGGACAGACACATCTCTGTTATGGGCAAATGCAGGATAAAAATCTCTCTTGTGATTTCCTATACCTAAAAGCTTATACAAATCCAGGACAGGACTCAATACTTTTAATGCTACTTAATTAAAATAATTATATGATTAATAGCTATAATTGATTACAAAAAATCTGAATATTTTTGGCATCCAGTTTTTTCCCAGGCTCCTCTTGTTGGAGGCTGAAGTTCTGCTTCTGCATAGATGGAAATCTGTGAAATCAGAAATGCACTGTCGATTTTCTCCAAAAATGAACATGCAGGAAAGGTAATGATGGAAACACTTTTCTTAAAAAAAATAAACTGTGGCTGCATTTCTGGAGAAGCCCAATGCTCTTTGCATGTGTCAGACTTTCTTCTGAAGTTATAGTGTAGCAGACCCTTTGGACATCCTCCATTCCTTCCCATTATAACTGTAAGGTACCGTGAGTGGTGTGGCACTAGCAGAGCTCAGCAATTATGGATAAGAGAGGTAGATACTCAGGTGTGGTTTCAACATTTGATGTCGCAGTTGTAGCCCTGGCTGAACTTACCATCTATCTATCTATCTATCTATCTATCTATCTATCTATCTATCTACCTACCTACCTATCTATCTGTCAACCCATGTACCTATCTACATATTTATTTGTCTGTTTTGCTATTTTATGCAACCAGATCTTTTTCTGGCTAGAATCCTTTAACTAAAAACAACTTTATGTGAATATAAAAAGAGTGTTTATGAGAACTACGACAACATTTTGTTCCAAATTTTTTAATAATTCAACTCTATAGTCATAGAGTGAAGCAGACATTGAATTATTGAAGTAATAAAGCAAGTTATACTTTTCACTTTTCTCTATTTGCTTGGTAATGACCTACAAGCCATGAATGAACATTAAAATATTGGTAACATAGCATTTATAGGAATAAAAGCAACAAAATAGTCACCTAATTATCTTAAAAAAACAAAACAAAGCAAACAACAAACAGAATTCATTGAAGTTTAATATTATAGATGTATGATGGAGAAATACTCTATGAAATATATGTTTGCAGTAGCCTAGAATGCTGCACTGGGCTATGGGAAGAACAACACTTTCCCCCTCCAAGGATGGTGAGCAGATCCCATTGCCAGGAGTTTCTTTTCTTTCCTTGCTCTGCCTGCTCAGCAGACTTCGAATTGCTGCTGTCAGTGCTTTTCACCTCCAGTCCGGAATAAGAGGTGTTTCACCTTACACCCCCTTATGACTCTTGGCCTTCTGAAGTCCTGTAGAAGACCAACAAAATACACTTTAAACTTACACTGAAATTGTGTAAAACATCTGCAGGACAAAACCGTCACCATCAGAACAAGCTAAAGGCTGAAGATGTGATCAGAGAAGGAAGCCTTGTGTAGATAAGATGGCTTGACTGCAATCTTGATGATGAACTTGTTGACAGCAAACGCTGATGGCAAACTCATTGACTATGAAGCCTATGAATCTAGGAGGCATAAAAAGATGAACAAGAGAATCTCAGGGGGATTTCAAGACTTCAGGACCTTATGAGCTTCAGAACTTCTGGATGAGTGCTCTTGCAGAAATAGACACACTTATTGGCTGGACCAACGCTAGCGCTCGGACTTCTGTTCTCCTTCTCTATTCTGTCCATCTTTCTTTATCCACTCCTCCTCTGTCTCTCCATTTTCTGTCTTTTTTCCCATGTAAAGTTATCAAGTAATAGCAAGACGTACTTCAGTTTCCCATAAACTCACATAATTTAGCCACACAGAAAGATATAATTGTAAGTGTGCCAGTATTATTAAGATAATTGTAGTACAGAGATTCTGAATAAAACTGATGATTGTATTTGGATCCTGAGTGATGTTTTTGCCTTCATCTAATTGAGGGAGGAGGATCTGTGAATCTGGTCACCCCTCCCTCAATTCATAGGTGGGATATGATAAGACCCTCAATTCATTTGCAGTTGAAATGTCTTGGTTTTCCTTCTGTGAGAAAGCATGACAGAAAGCTGCATGACCCACATGACATCCTGGTCACCAAATTGGAGAAAAATGGATCTGATGGATGTACAACTCACTGGATAAGAAATTGGCTGGATGGTCGCACTCAGAGAGTTGTGGTCAACTGCTCAGTGTTCAAGTGGAGACTGGTGATGAGTGGCATTCTTCAGGCATCAGTGCTAGGACCATTTAACATCTTTGTAGGTGACATGGACAGTGGGATTGAATTCAGCAAGTTTGCAAACACCAAGCTGAGTGGTGCTGTTGACACATTTGAGGGAAGGGATGCCATTCAGAAGGACCTGGACAGTCTTGAGAGGTGGGCCTATGCCAATCTCATGAAGTTCAACGTGCCAAGTGTAAGGTCATGCACCTGGGTTGGAGAAATCCCAAGGAAAAATACAGGCTGGGCAGAGAATAGCTTGAAAGCAGCCCTGAGGAGGAGTATTTGAGGGTACTGGTTGATGAAAAACTTAGAATGAGCTGGTAATGTGTGCTTGTAGCCCACAAGACCAACTGTATCCTGGGTTGCATCAAGAGAAGTGTGACCAGCAGGTCAAGGGAGGTGATTCTGACCCTCTACTCCACCCTTGTGAGAACTGTGTCCAATTCTGGGGCCCCCAGCATGAAAATGAAGCTGGCCACAAAGGTGGTTAGAGGACTGGAGTACCTCCCCTATGTGGACAGGCTAAGAGATCTGGGGCTGTTCAGCCTGGAGAAGGTTCCAAGGAGGCCTTATAGTGGCCTTCAGTACCTGAAAGAGGCCCAGAGGAAAGCTGGGGAAGGACTATTTTTCTTAGGACATGTAGCGATGGGATGAGCAGAAATGGCTTTAAAGAGAAAGAGAGTAGATTTAGACTAGATATTAGGAAGAAATTCTTTAATATGAGATTGGTGAGACACTGGAGCAGGATGCTTCCTCCCTGAGGGCATTCTAGGCCAGGCTGGATGGGGCTTTGAGCAACCTGTTCTAGTGGGAGGTTGGAACTAGATAATTTTAAAGGTCCCTTTCAACCTAAACCAGTCTGTGATACTGTGTTTCTAAAGATGTGTCATCTGCACTCTTCCATTTCTGCCATACATTTGCTCTTCTCTGGTGGGATGCACCAGGTCAGGCCTTTGTCTCAAAATAGTAAATCCCGGGGCCAATTTAATAAAGGAGGGAGGTCTTCAATCTTCATCATCTATTGTTTCAGGCTCTCTACTGATGTAGGAAAATGCTAGTGAAATATTTATTTGCAGCCATGGGGGAAATTTTAAAGGAAAGCTGGGGTTCTGATACAATCATATGCTTTTACTGAGTTGGAGCCCAAGGCCAAGAATTATAACATGCTCCCAAGCACAAATAAAATTAAAAGAAAATATTTTAGTACTTTCTCTCTACAACAATATTTCTTCCATGCAGACTGAATATTACTGAACAGTTTCTAGCCATGGTATTATAGGAAATAGAACAAGTTTCTTACTTATATAAAAATACATAAAATATACTTTTGCGGATGTCTCCTGCTAAATTCTCAATATATTTTGTTGTAGGAGTTCCCTCACGTTTTTTAAACCTTTCAAATGCATTCCTAGTCATGACAATGTGTCATTACGCTTTCTGAGATGTGTGCTCTTACACAGTCTGTAGGATGACTGCTAAAAAGCATTTCCATTTCCAACAGCAGGCACTCTTGAAAGCGGATTAATAAGGGACAAAAGCCTCTGTGATAACAAATGTATGAGAGTTAGCCAGGACCTGAGTGCTATGCAGATGTCACTCATTTTTATAGAAATCTCATTAAATTTTATGCTCGGGTGTTATCATTCATGGTGTCAGCTGGATGGCTAATGCAGAGAAGCGTTTTTCCCAAGGGCTCTGCTATTGTTCAGGCTCTCTAAAACAATTTTTTAGTTGAGAATAGCCAATTGGGGAAAAAATACACTGTCTGCTCAAATGGTTCTCTGGAAACTACACAGAAAATGACTGGTTGTAAGTGCGTTATAATGCAGTTGACCTTCATAGAGAAGATCTTTGAGGCTGCGATAGGCTCTTATGCGGCTCTAGGAACATTGGAAAGCCAGTGTAAGGATATTAGTCAGTTATCTTCTTTCAGAGCAGTTCCATGGATGGATCTTCATTTCAGGACATGCATGTATACATTCTGGTGAACTTATTCTATGTGTTTTTTTATTGTTGGCATTATCATCCTGAGAGGTCCTTTAGATTACTTCCCATGATTCAATGTTAACATGAGAGTTCCTTAAAGACTATTACCAATAATAATTTGAGTAATTCAGAGAAGCAGTGCCCTTTCCTGTGAATCCCAGGATATGCATTGATTTACTCCACTGCACTCTGATCAAGATAATCCTTACTTTTACCAAACTAATAAAAAGTCTGATGTGTAACACTTCATGAATATAGAATTCTTGACCTGAAGGTTTTACTTTCTGAATGACAAAGTGTAATAACTTGTCATCAAGAAGACAATAGGTTAAGGAAAAGAGGAAGAGGTGATAACTACAGGATAATGGAAAAAGTACATGACAAAACAGGAGCCGGATTGTTTCTTGTAGCATAAATCCATATTGCTGCATCCACCTACAGCTCTCCATATATTGATGAACAAGAGGATGGATCGAAAGTGTAATTTGTAATGAATGCAATGGGCGCTAAAGCTACATTCTCAGCCTTGTTCCTACAAATGTGTTGTATTCAACTGGTAAGACAGCTACATAAAGACCTGGGAAGATGGAGAAGTCATAATCCAACCTGACCAGGACAGGCAAGGAGGATTCTTCAGATTCAGATTCCAGACTCCAGAGTCTCTGAGTTGGATCTATAGTTTATGGAATAAAGACAGTTCAGGGAACATTAACTGAAATCTCACTTTATGAGGAAAGAACTGGTAGCCTCTGAATCACATTATGAATGACATAAATATCTCTCACTTAGATAAAGGTGTCTAAAATAGAACACAGAAGTGATTTTTAGACATCCCTCTCTTATTGACTTAGCCTGCTGACAAACTGCATCACTTGTCAGCTGTCCAAGGTCTGGTTTGTATTGCTTCCATTGCTCTCACAACTCAGAGCTTCAAGGATAGATCTGTTTCAGGCACTGAGTTCATGAACATTACCACATCTCTTTTATGTTTTCAAACTTGATTCTAGGCTTTTTTTTGACTGAAGACATAGATGTGAGTTAAGTTAAGGTGTAGCTTAGTTAGAATTTTTTTTTTTCTGTTCTATTTTTAAACTCCTAGGATTCTCTCATTCAAATTGTTGAACACATAATAACTTTAAGACAAAATCAGATTGCTGGAAGTTTTGATCTGGAGTCTGTAGGTTACAGAATCACAGAATCACAGAATCACAGAATTGTAGGGGTTGGAAGGGACCTCAGAGATCATCGAGTCCAACCC
>JAOWBP010000001.1:144880368-144892005 GCA_028571105.1 Tragopan temminckii
TCTGATTTTGGTTAATAGAAAATAGCAGTCTTGTAGCAAACTATTCATGACACAAAAGTGAATGCTTGAGGCACACATGACACTGCAAAGAGCACGGGTCTCTTGAGACCCTCACGAAAGATCTAAAATGTGATCTGTACCCTAGGGACTTGAGAAACTGTTGGAATCCTGTGAGAAATGTTTATAGCCGTCAGGATTTTAGAGGGATTTGTGTAATTTTATCGGCTAAGTTGACATATTTAAAGCTATCCAAGTGTTTATTACGTGTTTGGGAAAATTCATTCATTCCAAAAGCAAAATCTGGTAAACTGGTATTCAGGCTGATGAAACTCTAATTCCTCTTTTTCTGTCTTGCTTTACTAGTCTTTGGTAAAAACACTGATGTACCCTTTCTAATCTACCTTAAGTAATACCTGAATAAATTAAAAAAATAATTTCAAAATCATGTAGATGTAATTTTCATTGTATAAACAGACAAAGAACATCTAAGGAACAGCAAAAACTTTTAGATGTTCCTCTTTGAAAAGAGATTCAAGATTTTCTGTTTTTTTTTTTTTCCATTTTGGTTGCAAGATAATCTTTTGATTTGCTTACTCAAGCTCTTACCCCTTGGGGGAATTCAAATGGCAAAGACATGAGATTTGAGATCTATACTTAATATTAGCTGGAAAAGAATAAATTAAATAAAAAATATGTTCTTCCAGACAGTAATTCTTTCCCTTTCCCTTCCCTACCAGTGAGTGACAAAGAAAATATTGCCTAAGGCTGAAATAGATTTTATAACCTTTAGGTTATGGATTCTAAACAGTAAGTATTAACCACACACTATATTTTTCCACCATTCTGACAAAGTTTTCAAGCTACTTCTACTTCATCAGAGTGTAGCTGGCACATATTTAGTAAGGTTGAGCGGACAGCTGACAAATCTGTACTGAAGTCAGGAATAATATGTGCCTTGGAAGATGCAAACGAGTACTGCAAACCTTGCATAAAACTCATGTGACATAACAGTTAACACTGCCTTTCAGGGATGACAATGTGCAATTGGACAAGTTACTGTGCCTTTCATTACTCCTTAGTACAAAGTGCAAACAGGGCTGGAGTGAAACTGGGTCACTCCAGACTTGTCTGTATGTAGTAAATCCTCTGTCACTTTTGTTGATTAGAGACCAAGCATTCAACCACTAGAAAAATAACACCTCCCCCTTCTATAATACTACTGCTAAAAGGCCAGGAAATTTGAAGTGTGTGTAGGTGGTTGTCTCTGCTGCGGTGGCCATGGACAGAATACAAATTGAGACGTGAGAACAGACTGGCTGGTCAGATTATTTTGCATGGGGTGGGGTGACACATGCTTTGGAGACAACATTGTACTCATGATCCACCATAATTCTATATTAGGAGATAACTGTTAACAAGAAAGAAATCATTCATCTTTTTATCAAAGTCACTGGATTTTTGCATATTTTTTATTTGCTATTTGAGGATTACTAGAGCTACAGGCTGCATTCTGTGCTGTCCTACATATGATAAAACCTTGAAAACCGGTTTTTAGCTTAAATTAGTGTTCACCAAAACTGAAGAAACTGAATCATGATGGGAAGGAGATTTTTTTGCTATATAGGATCCTTCCTTTTGCATCAAAGGAATGGTTTAAAGAGATACTGTCAGTATTTAAGCAACATTGGACTTAGAGCTCCTAAATTGGAATGCGCTGACTCACTACACTGATCCTTTCAGATATTATCTCTATTCTGATGAAATCTTTCTCAAAAACAGAACTGAAAACTCTAGCAATATCATCCTTGGATTGTGTTCTGTCCTGCTGAATCATTCAGGGCAGTACTATCTACTCTTCTGTTCATTGAGCAAAGGCAGCTGTAAACATCATTCTTTCTGGGAATGGGTATGAAAAGGGCAAATACTATTCCCTGAAATAGTTTTTTGTCAGAAAGTGAGCAAAGAAGTTCTGGCTAAAAAGAGGTAAAAAAAAAAGTTAACCCTGTCCTCAAATAAAAGCAACAGCCTGAAAAGAAGGCTCTAATTTCTTCATGGAGAGAGACAGAAAAAAGCAGGGATATATTTTTTATGTTTCATTTTTGTGTTGTGTAAACTACAGATACTTTGCTTGAAATATTTACTCTGTAGTCTTCACATTAGAATCCTAAAAGTAGCGTACAGCAGTGAGGAGACAAAGTGTTAATAAAGTTCAATATTAATGACTACAATATCAATAACAACCTTCATATTCATTCCTAAGAAGTCAATGAAGGCAGTAGAGCAATTAAGTGCTATTGTTGGCATTGGAACATGCTGCACTCCGTGGGTCTGAATACATTCCAGGACAGAAAGATTGCCTCTGATATGAAGAGTCCACTGTTCTGTCCGTCATAGTTATCTATTACTAGGACTCATCAGTAGAGCTATGGAATCTGATTTGTAGCAAGTAAGTAATGAAAGCAAAACACATTCAAGTTATGAAAGAATAAATTTCTAGAGAAAATATTTTCATCTGAAAAAGAAAATGTCTGTTTTTATTTTAAAACGATGTAAGACAAACCTCACAGAACATTTTGAGAATCAATGTGATCGATGGAATGAGGATAAGGGTAAAAATAGTAGGTGTAATTTAAAGATGCCAAGATGCCTGAGAGGGAGTAAAAAAAAAGTCAACTTTCTAAAGAGAAAAAGACAAGGTGCAGTGAGTAAGTTATTTCAAAGGATAAAAGCCTGGCCTGGAAATCAAAGACAGAGGTTAGTAACAAGTGCAACACTCCAGTGAGGACAGAGACAATATTTGTAAGGTGAAAATAATCTCTATTGGATATAATTTTGTTCTCCTTATACATAGCAGTCCTAAAGGTAAATAGTCAGGTATCATTTTTACTGCAAGAAGCAAGCTATACACAAATAGTAAAAATACTTTTAACATAAAAGAGCAACAAGGCTAAAGCACAGTGAGAGAGAACTGACAGAGTTTGCAGAGTTCAGCATGGAAGTGTATGTAGGGAAGAAACTCAGGCAAGTGATGAACCTGGGGCTTCTTGTCATGATTACAGCCTGAACAAATTGTAAATAAATATCCAAGTAGCAAGAATCTACAGCAAATCATGTAGGAAAAAGAGTAAAGTAACTGTGTTTAAACTGTGCAGTATATGTGCTGTACTAGACATGGCTGTCCAGCCCAAGGCTGGGTGTGTGGTGGCTCTGGTGGAGCACATGTTTTTACTCTCAAAGGCCATTGGTGATGGTTGCCTGATCCCAGCTCTTGGCCAGATATGCTGCTGAGGGTACATATTGTGTTAGTGTGCTACTGGATCAAACATAGCTCAGAAGACTATTACAACTAAACTGGAGAGACTGAATTGTAGAGGAGACTGTGAATCAGCATACTTCTCCGTCAGGAGTCCTTTTGTGCTTACCTGAGAAGGACCGAGGAGTGTGAGGGTGGCATTGTTTCCTCAGGGGAAGTGTGACAGGATCAAATGGTGTCATCACAACTCAGAGTAAAACTGGGACCTCCCAGGAATGGAGTCTGATCTGATCTATTGATTGGTAACCCTGCCCATGGCAGGGGGATGGAGCTTGATGATCATTAAGATCCCTTTCAACCTAAGCCATTCTGTGATTCTACAAAGTCTCTTTGCAGCATGACAGGATCCTCTTAAGGGCTGGAGAGCAAACCTGCCCCAGTTCTTCACTGGCCAACAGAACATGGGGCAACAGCAAGAG
Source organism: Tragopan temminckii (assembly GCA_028571105.1). NCBI lineage: Eukaryota > Metazoa > Chordata > Aves > Galliformes > Phasianidae > Tragopan > Tragopan temminckii. The sequence continues at coordinate 144,884,101 of JAOWBP010000001.1, forward strand.
TTTCTCTTTTGAGTATTAAAGTATGATATTGTTGCTGGAGTTGTGTACTTATGATAGGACTATAACACTTCTGCAGATAAATTTTCTGGGGACTCAGTATGGGGATGATGTAAGCTTTTGGATCATGGCTTACATGACAAGGACTCAAAGAGTCACTGAAGAAGATGCGAGAAATAAGTACTTATTACTGAAACCAGATGCCCGTGCCTCATTCAGAAATCTTTTAGTTCATTTACTTAATTCATATCTGATCTGGACAAAGGAAATTAAGTTATATATTGTAAAGTGAGGGCTACTTTAATGTGTAATGCTCTCAGAGGCTATCTTTCTTCACAATTTCAAATACCATATATGCAGGCTGAAAGGACAAATTAAAGTTCTAAATTATTTTTTTGCAGAATCTTTGAACTCGGAACATCATTTTAATTTGAACATAAGGCAGAGATGAATACAAACCCACATTTCTTAGTCAATATTAGAGCTATCATGTGTTTGCCAAAGGTTAATAACAAGAACAAGAAGGATATGAAAAGTTTTAGCTTGGAGTTTTCCTTGAAAATAAATTTTCAGGACTTGCTGGAGGAAAATATATATATTTTTTCAAGATTTAAAATAAAAATAAACACTACACAGGAGATGAGTTTAAGAAGCTATATTAAATTCTGGCAACTTGTACTACAAAATAGTCAAGCTGCATGTGCTGTGAGAGTAAACATATTCAATGATATTAATAATGTTAATTGCTGTACTGTAACTTATATATTCGGATTCAACTTGTCAGTCTTTGAGTATCCATTACATTAGTATCTGCCTCAAATCTACTTCTTTGCTGTCTTTTCTTTGCTACTGTAGACAAGAAGGAAAGGATCAGCACTCTTAAAATGATTAAAGCGGGTGAGATAACCTGCACTGCCAAATCGGTAAATTGAGTTAAGGTGGGTTATATCTTCAGCAGCATAGCCGAACCACAGATTTAGGATGGATCACAGTGGCCCCAAAAGACAGGTTCAGTCCTAGTTTCAATCTGTTCCTGGAAAATTGGAATGTAAACTGGATCCGAAGATACAACTGGATTCAGAGGACCAAGATGGTCCAATGCCAATGCTGGTTTCAGGTCCCAGGTCACAGAGGGCTGTTTCCAAGCCCTCCCTTTGTTTGTTGACAGTGCTGCTGCTGCTTCTCCTCCTGCCATCCGACCTTTTGTGATCTGCCCAGCAGATGTCCCCCGGCCGCTGCTGGATGAGAGCACAGGGATGGCAGAGACTGATTTTCTGTATATTGGTTGCTCTCAGTAAATAATAACAAGTTTGAACTGGTCACTTGGAGCTGGAAACAGTCAATACCTAATCTTCCCCAGCCTGTGGAAGAGGCATGCTGGGTCACTTGTGGTTCTTTCAGCTCTTTTTGAAGTGTCAAAGAGATGTTATGGGAACTGGTATTGAACAGTTTTCAAGCACAAATAAATAAAAGATGTGCCAGTGCTACAGCTGTGACCATTGTTCTGCAGCTAGTTATGTGTATGCTAAAATGAGTATATATTCTGTTGAAGTTTAACTACTCCACATGTTAACAGAATGCAATGCTAGCAAAAGCAACAAGACTTCTCATTATGATATTCTGTGTTCATACCTCAAATCCCTGTGGTCTTCCTAGACTTTCTTTAATATGTTTCCACGCAACAAGAATCTCTGATACAGACAAACTCGTAGCTTTGACATCGATAGGAGCAGCAGTGGGTTCTGTATTAAGAAAAATTGAAACAATAAACCTCCACTGTAACAACTTGTATTTATCAAAAACACTCCATCTGAAACTGTCATTTGCTTCCTTTATTCTACCTTAATACTCACAAGAAGGTATGACACTTATGGGGAACATGAAAAACTGAACAAGATAAAGAGATTATTATTGTTGTACTTCTTTATTTGTGTCATGCTACATCAATATCTTATCGCTGATGACGGGTGCAGTAAACTGCGACAGAATCCCTTATGATTTTTTTGAAAATCTTTTATGTTTGTAAATGACCTCCTCCCTCCCCCCACCTTTCATCCTACTTCATCAGCTTTGCTTCAGAAATAAATGGAGCGTTCATTCTCTTCCTAGTTTTTGAGTGCTTCTTTTCCCAGCTCAGATTGAATGATAGCCAGCTATTGTGCTCAGTCAATCCTATGAAGTATTTACTCTTTGAGGTCCTAGAATTGCTCCTCTCCTTATCTGTGTTGTTACCATTGGCCTTAAGTCTGTGCTACCTGTAAGATGCTGTGTAGTCCTGGCCTTTTGATGATCTGGACCAGAGAACCTGTAAGTCTAGGGTGGTCATCCCTGCCCTCTCTCTGGGGTAAACATCCTTTAATGCAGCAGGGGAACGGAAAAGGTGCACACCAATGGCTTAGGGCTGCCCAATTTGGTTGCCATAGTAAAGTTTTACTTTGCACTTTGAAATAAGTGAACACTTCATAGAGGTCCAGCTTCCTTTGGTGGCTGGATAATTATCTGAGTAAATACATGGAGAGCTTTTCTGAGATATGCTTTGAACCATAGCAAAAATTTGTATCCTCATTTAGTGCACGGGGGGAGTATCCCAAAATATTCAAGTATTAATCCAAGACTTGAGCTAAAGAAGTCTTTTGGATTTTCTGCTTTACTATCTAAATGTTACTGAAAAGTTGCCCAAGACAAGGTATGGAGATAAGGCTTGAACACAGTACTAGCTTTTTTCCAGTTTTCTGGAAGTTCACTTGCTCAGCAAAAAGTTTTGTATTCCTCTTTCATAGAAGAGCCTGCAATTTCTTCCTTGGCCTAATGTTCCTCATTACATTTCTAATGTGTTGATCTGATCTTGAAGGGCAGGCAGAGGTCCTGGCTTTTATGATATGGGGAGGCACATCAAAGAACTTTGTAAAAAATATGTTTTGGAGGCTCATCTAACAGGCTACAGGAAAGGAATTTCCTTATGGAACAGACTGAGTTAAAATTATATATTTTTCTCATTGATCAAACTGCCTCGGTAAGATGTTTAGCTACTCTCCTTTCTCTGATCATGTTGCAGGAATTGTTCTGGCACTGCTGCCCTATACATTTTCTCTGATATGGATTGTACATATTTTTCATCCCTTTTGATGTCAGATTTTTAATGTTTGCATTTCTTTTTGATCTTCTTTTTTATTTACTTCTAAAGAAAAGAAGCATTTCTGATGTGATTCAAAATAGCATTCGTCTAGAGTGAGACTTACTAATGAATATTATATATGTATGAAACTTTTCAGGTAAAAAAGGGGGAAAAAAGAACTAAAAATATCTAGGAATAAATAAAATGATCTTCTGAATGTAATACTGAAAGAAATGTGCTATGAAGAAATGTATTCCTCATAATATGATTTTCTGTTCCATAGTTACACCCTGCTTTCTGTTTTATGCACTAAGATTTGTGCAGCAAAAGCTATTTTCTAGTTTTTGTATTATTGAAGCAATTACCTTGTTGTCAGAACAGATTGCAGTGGGATACGTAATTTGTGATGTACACAAAATGTTGGTTGGCAGCCTTTACACCTTCTATAAATGCAGAAACCATTTCCCCTTCATAGCATTCACTAAGAGTGGTTATGTATTGCTCAGAATAGGAAGGCTGAGTATTTCCTGATATTTTTAAAAATTGTTTTGAACAAAGGTTTTTGTTTTGTTTTGTTTTTATGTGAAGAAAATGTATTTCTTACATATCCAGAAATCATTCACTGTAGTGATATTAGACACTGATATTAGACATTAAGAATATAAGTTCAGCAAAAAAAACCAGAAATTATATATTTAGGAATAAGGTATGTTATGACTGAAAGTTTATGGAGATGAAATAACATTTAATATGGATTCAGATAGGATGAGGATCATATAATTTCTGGTAATATAATATACATTCTATGGTTCAGTCCAATGTCATGCTTTATTCTGTGTGTCTAAAACTAATGATAAGTTTGATAGGTTCATTGGTTTTCCATTATGGTCACTGATGCTATGATCTTATTCTGTTCTAAATATCTCGTCATTATATTAAATCTATTGGTATCTTCCTGAGAACATGCTGACAGAAAAAAAAAAAAGGTAAATATATTTAATGATTCCTATAATATACCTCAATCGAATTAAAGATGAAGCGTGGTAATTTCTCAAAAGGTTGTGTGCAATGTCTAAAAAGCATAGTCCTTCTATGTGCTACAGTCACACTGTAAGGAAACATATTTAATCTGCTGCACTTTGGGTTGACCATAATAAAGCAAAGCAAGGAATTACAGTAATCATATTGATCTGACATTCAGAGAGGGAATCTTGAATTTCAGTATTGGCAGACAGGAAAATGAATAGTTGGTTACTGGGTCTCTATTTCTCAAAAGAAACCAGTCCATTTTTTTCTGAAATGTTCATCCTTGAAGATTTCCATGTGATCTAACAAAAACAAATAAAAAAGCAGAACCAAAACAGAATTCAAGGAATTCTTGTATTTTTCTTCTTTAATTCTTTAGTGGAATGAAACCTCAGTCAGGACCCCTTGTTCAGTCATGATATGCATATACTTCTCATTTTGACTCCAGAAGAAAACTTTATACACTTTCCTGTGTATTCAGGATCTGAACTTTCATTTTAAGTTATAAATATCATCCCAAGTAATTGAATATAGTTAAGATTTTAGGACTTCAGCAAAGAGCCTTGACAGATCATTCCTTTCTGTGGGGAAAAAAATTAAACACACACACAAACAAGATTTATGAAAAAGGAAAATGAAAGGAAGAAAAAAGGAGGAGTCCCTCTTGTGCCATCCTGTGGGTAAAGAAAGTGGAATTATTTGCAACAAGATCTTCCAAATCAGAGCACCTCCAGCTTTCATTCCTGAGAAAAGCCAAGAGACATTATGCTCCGTTCCACCCCACAGACTGATGGATGCATGTCCCTAGATGGGCTACTCCACCAGATCTATGATGGTTTGTCTGCCTGCAGGTTAACACTGCATCCAGCATCTTGTGCTAAAAAGGGAAAAGGATGTTGACAGAAGAGGAAACACAAAACCAGAGACATGAGTTTAAAAAGCTGATAACCAAAACAACAAAAATCAGATGACTGGTCTGATCTCTTGGACTTCTAGGTTTTTTTCTATATCCACATTTTCTCTGAGCAATGTCTTTCCACGGGATGTTAAAGGAGAGACAAATCAGAGGGGAAGGGAATGAACTATCAGTGAAGCAGTGATCAGGCCTGCAGTGCTGAGATCTGGCCTGACCCTCCTATGTTTATTAGTGCTGAAGAACCTATACTTGTGCGGCAGAGCTTCTGAAGACCATTTCTGTAATGCCACTCTCACATGAACATTGTTCCCAGTATCCATATTTCCATGGCTCTCCCTTCTCCATGGAATACCATAAGGAATGAATGAGTCTAGAGCATTGCTTGTATACCAGTAGCATCAAAGGAATTTTTAATAAACTCTTACATATCAGGATTAGATTTTCATCTTTAACATTCCAATGAAGACAGCTCAAGCCAAATTCAAATGGATCAACTCACAGAAGCAGAAAATGATCTGCAGTAGTGTACAGCAAATGTTACAACTTAATAATTTTCAGGCTCACCTAAACTCCAAGGAGCTCAGCTTTCATTATGAAATGATCTACAGGACTTTACTTCTTGATTATAAGGCTATATTTAAGAGTGTAATTGCATATCTTTCTTCTAGATGGAAAAAAACAGGTTTCAATTATTCGATTTCGATTTTGTAATGGAAAGGCTTGTTTCTTTTCTCATTATATACGTTTTCATGTTGTTTGTGTTCCTCTTACCTATGTTCTGCAATTCACATTTTTCCTATTATTCAGATCTTTCCTTGCATTAAAAGGGTATCATGATGTTGTAATAACAGCGGTATCACAATTGTGCTCTTCTGCTACCATTTGAAATACTAAATAATATGATCTGAAATTAAACTTAAAGAAATTCTGCCAGTAGCCTTCCAACTCTATATTTTCCTTTCAGTACTTTTGTTTATCATCATTCTCCTAATCAGTTTCTTACTGTATTTACAGCTTTTGTATCGTCTTATGCCTTTTCCAACCTTTTTTCTTTCTTTTTTCTTTACCAAGAGAGTGGTGAAGTGTTTGAGCAGGATGCCCTGAAAGGTTGTGGATGCCCCGTCCCTGGAGGTGTTCAAGGCCAGGTTGGATGGGCAGCCTAGTCTAGTATTAGATATGGAAGTTGGTGGCCTTTCCTGTGGCAGGGGGTTGAAGCTTGATGATCCTTGAGGTCCCTTCCAACCCAAGCCATTCTATGATTCTATGATTCTATGAACTCAAGAACTATTTCACATCACATCAATGTTCTGTAATCCAGATAATCTGAAATCCACTTTTTTTTTTTTTTTTAATTCAAATTAATACCTCTTCTGTGTTTCACATGATCTTTCTGTTTTATACCGTAATGTATACCATTTTCCATTTATATCCACTTTTAAAATTACTCTTCTATCTTTATTTGATGTGAAGCTTACAACATACTGTGCTTATGCTTTTGCAAATGTGGTGGAAAAATTACTTTTTAATGTGCATATATAGAAATAATTTTCTTGATAATAATTTATTTTTCACAGAATCACAGAATTGTAGGGGTTGGAAAGGACCTCAGAGATCATCGAGTCCAACCCCCCTGCCAAAGCAGGTTCCCTACACCAGGGACTGGTTTTTGTGACTTTGTCATTACTTTGGGATGGAAAATATCTTCCCCCATGACTTTGAGCATATTAAAAGGTCTGACTTTCACCATCACTTTCACCATTCACGGTCATGAATAGAAAAAACAGATTAAACTTCATTATTAAATTTCGTTATTGGTACATGTAGATGGTAAAATATGAATTGTTTAAATTACAAAAAGGCCGAGTTTCTAACAAATTGACAGTACCGAAGTTTTTCACTACAGATGTAAAAATGGGTATATTTCCACATTCTTATTAGCCATTCTACTTATATAATCTTATTTATGCAAAGTGAATGGTACAGTCCATTTCTTGATTTCCTTTAATATTAAGGTATTATTTACTTCTTTTTTTTCCTGGTTTATTAAATTTGAAAAAATAATCTCATTTCACTTTTTGGCAAAACTTGTATTGTTCTTATCCCTTTCATGACTTGTATTACACTACAGGGAAAATAAGTTCATCAAGACCATCAGACTAACACCACTAAGTCCACCACTACCGTCATACATGTTTTACTTAATCTGAATATCCTTTAGCGGGTACACCTCTAAATCCTCTGATGTAGTATATTACCATGTAAATGTACATTTTCTTGCTGTATTAATTTCAGATAGATTTTACGCCTTTGACTTAGAGACATTCCAAAACATTTTCATTTCCTCTCTCATTTTTATAGCTACAACTTATTGACTAGCTTCCTGCTATTTAACGACTAGATCCATTGTTATTTGTTAAGATTAACTTTTCTACAAGGTCTTAATTATTTACCAAAACAAGACTATAATAACATTACTTCTTCTCAGTAGAGTCTGTAAATAATCTGCTAATTATCACAGACAGAATAAGGTCATTAATGGTATTTACTATCCAAAGTACTCTGTGCTGCTAAATTTTCTCATAAATAACAGTGCCATGCAAAATTTATCTAAAATTAGAAAGGTGTAATTAGAAAGGCACAATTTGGAGCTACCACAACTGGGCCCTGACAACATGCACTAGGTGACAGTATGAAGGTAGATTACAATATGTAATTTTGCTACTTTTTTTGCTGCCTTTTCCTTTTCCTTTTCCTTTTCCCTTTCCTTTTCCTTTTCCTTTTCCCTTTCCTTTCCTTTCCTTTCCTTTCCTTTCCTTTCCTTTCCTTTCCTTTCCTTTCCTTTCCTTTCCTT
>JAOWBP010000001.1:144893565-144906183 GCA_028571105.1 Tragopan temminckii
GGCAGCACAGATATGTCTGAATCAGGTTTAGTTACTTCTACCCTGTGCAATCCTCCAGTGCTATCCCTCTGGGATATGCACTTCTAGATTCTCCTGGATCTTTTCAGAACAAAACTCTACTGCAAGCATAACCCTGTTTTCCTATTATAGGAACACTAATTTGCTCAGTTGTCATACAAACTTCAATTTATTTTAGACATTCTGAATTAAAAAAAAAAAAAAAAGAAAAAAAGCATATAAAGCCAACCCTCCAAAAATCAGACAATAAAATCATGTTTTCTAGTCATGGAGACTAGACAAGGAATTCAGGGGAGTCAAAAATGGCTCAGTGAGGTTGTACCAGTAGCAGGACAGCCACTGATGCTCTATTGTTTTTAGGAGATGTAACCACTTGCGTGATTCTGGAATGCTGCTCTGAAGCTCTAGGTTTGATTCCTCAAATTTCCACAGTCTTTCCTATGTTAAACAAGTTACTTCATCCACTTCTTTCACTACTTGTGTTCTTAACTTTCTGTCTGCCAAGTTGGAAAATGCTTTCATAACTGCAAATAGAGAGCTGTACACTGAACGTCTTAAACTCAGTCTAAGGTGCTTATTGTTATTTCTGCTAATAGATGAGGTATGTGATAAAGTACCCAAAGTAGGGCCTTCTTCATTTGTCTTTGCACAATGTCTTCATGTATCAAATAAAATTATTTCCTTTTCTTATCTTCAAGTGAGATTCTGAAAATGCAGTTTTATTAATAAAATTTACATAGTGCAATAAGAATTGTAGAAGACAATAGCTTAGTCTTCACTGTAAGGTTTGAATCAACTGCATTAAGACAGTATGCATACACAAATTATTCAAAAATAATTCATTAAGTAATCACTTATAAAGAGCGGGGAAAAAAATATGATGTATGGAAGTCTGTGCCAAAACAATGCATGTACACAAACTGGCTGAATCAGGCCTGATAAAAGCAACATCAATTGTGGTGTGTCATAATTTTAAAATAGAAGTTGTTAATCGTTATAGTATTTACAAATGTCGTTTTGAGGACATAAAAAAATGTACCTCCTACTTTTCTCGGAAACCAAAACCTGTATTTTCCATGTTCTTTTTTTTTTACAATTTTTGCTTGCTTAGCACAGTGAAAAAGAAATATAGTATAAATTACATTGTGTGCAAACATCAACTTGTAGAATGTAATTATTAGGTTGTACTTCAACATAGTGATTGTCCTAGTAGAAATAAAAGGTACACAGTACTCATGATGATTTTTATATGTGTTTTATATATTTTTATATGGCCCTGCACGTGGCAGGGGGGTTGGAGATTTATGATCCTTGTAGTCCCTTCCAACCCTGGCCATTCTGTGATTCTGTGATTCTGTGATTCTATGTGAAGGAATAGAATCTACTCAGATACTGTTGATTATGAATTGCCATGAATAGACTGCAAAACATATATTGTAGAAGCTGTGACAATAGTTCTCTATCTAACAGTGGTTATAAAAATCTGAAACAAGTCTTTCTATGAGATATAAAAATTAGATAAGATTTATATAGCAGTTCAAGAGTACAGACATTTTATAGATGTAAAAGAAACATATATAAGGTAAAAATGAATGGCTCTTGATTTTATCTATTGCCATCATCAAGATTAAAGCTTTGAAATATATACCTTCCCACTAAAATCTGTGGCTAAATGACTGAAACTATGCTTAAGATACATCTAATCTTAATTTCCCTGCCTTTTTAAAGGCAAGGACGTTCCACACATTATTCAGTTGGAAGCCATTGAGTATGCAATGCACATCAAAATTTCATAACTCAATGTCCAAGATAAGCACTGTATTCAAACACGAAATAACATTATTAAGTCTTAAACCTGTAAAAATAGATACAATTTGTAGAGGTTTCTCAGTTGGAAATATACAGCACTGAGGTAGGCTTTGTGGTGTGTTGCATAGTTCAAAAACATATCAGCTCTTGGCAGAGCTGATAATGCAAATGATTATGCTGGGGATATTGATACATAGATTATCTTCTAAGAAAGTACATTTAAGATAACCTTTCTCAATTTATCACCTAATAATAGTCCAAGCAAAACATGTTTGGGCACAATCACAGAGAGAACTCTACACGTTAAACACTTTTTTTTTGTTTGGCATTACACAGATTTTAGTATATATGAATTTAATTCTAGTTAGCTGGGAATTCCTTTCTGTTAGATAACAGATGGATATAAAATGTCTGTACCTGAATATTGGTGTAGAAACTAAATTACTGTTCTTCTCCTCCATACAGCAGTTTACAAATTTATCAGACTATATGCTGAGCATTGGAAAAAAAGAAAAGAAAAAAAAAGGTGCAGCAAATAATTTACTGAACTTCTGTTGAACTTCTGGCTACCAGACTGGACAGAATGGGTATCTAACTGTCATCTCTGGGAATTTCTGATGGCATTTCAACATTTCTCTCTATCTTGGCTTTATCTCCTGAAATCATTATGGGACCATATCTCCTCTCCTCTATAGAGCCTTGAAATCTTCTCCTGCACAAAAAGGAATCAGAAATGTGTAAATAACAGCTCTTTAAGCTATTTATTCCAGAGTTTACCTACTACTCGAGTGACTTTTCCAAAGTTAAAATGTACTCATTTAACTTTAATTTGAATTAATTCAAGACTAGTTTTGTAATGGATATTCTTTGTTTGATATAAAAAGAAAGTAAGTAATATGAAACTGCACCAGTGCAGTGTGGGACTATCTGCCTAGCAGCTCAGATTAAAACATTCCAAATTTAAGATGCACCTAATCTGTTTCGAATTTTTCTCTTGGTTTATTTGTCTATTATCACCATTTCATCATTTTTCTCACATTTCAAGTAATTTCAAGCCCCAGCATTGTATGTAGATATTTTCAATGCATGTAATTCATTCTTATGAACCTGTACTTAGATGTTTCCATGAGTGCAATTTCACCAATGTCTTGTGTGGACCTTCATTACTGGTTTGATGGCAAGAGCAGTCCTGCTTAGCTTAGTGGTCTGTGATTTCTCTGCTTTGGTACATTATCGTTTCCACTGCGTGATCACAACAAATAAATAGCTTTCTTTTTTTTTCTAGCAGGAGTACTCCAGCTCTTGTTTATAACAGGGAATCTTAGTGCAAACAGTAGGTGCTGAATTTGGTCTATGAGTAGATGTCACATAGAGAGATGCCTAAGTTGGGCAGACTGGATTTCCTCCTACTGATTTGCAGCGAAATCTTTTGCTTCTATACATTATCACTGAAGGTACTTTCAGCAGACAACATTGCTCCCCTGGGGCAAAGCTATTAAAATTTTCATTGCAGAAACTAACTAAATTAGAATGACAGCTATACAAACACTCATTTTCTAACAAAATCCAATATATATAATCATTATTAAAATATAGTAAGGTAGTGTGTCTTCCTATTAAAAGAAAAATAAGAAATAACTTCTTTTTGGAAAGATAAGCTCCAGAGTTTAAATGCATCTTGTGAATTGCTTTTTGTTTTTGTTAGTATACATGTAGACGCAATTTCTGCATTGTGACTCACAGTTTGAATAAATTTATGTTTTGTTTGCTGTGATCTTGATTGCATGCTCATCTTTCTAATAATAAATGGTATTCCAGGATAATAATGATAATGTACCAATACTCTAACATGTTCTACAGGGATACAATTAACGGTCTACACAGATGGGCTACCAATTTGCTGTTCTGCATGACTGTTGTATAATCACACATCTTATAGGCCAACATAACTTTTTCTTAACAGTGACAAAGTAATCTTCTTAGTCATTGGGTCTCGTAACAGCTTAGGCATGAGGACCAAATGTTAGAATGGTTTGTGTTACTAACAGCTGGAACAACATGAAAGGTAGATTATAGAGAATTTCAGGGAATTATAGGGCAAATTATGATAAGTTTTGTGTTTTTTTTTTTTTGTGTGAATCCAACACAACAGGAGTTGGAAACATAGTAAAAGAAAGGATGGATAAGGGCAAAGAAAAGAAACATGTCTTTGTCCTGGCTGATAATAGTGTTACCAATAATTGGCCTACTTCTTTCATATTTTGTAGGCTGAAATACAGGATAAAGTTGTTCCTGCAAAAGGTTACATCAGATTTCTTCAGTCTCGGGTTTACATTTATTTTATACAGACACTCAAAGAAACAATGCCATTTGTTTGTTGTTCTGGTCCTTATGTGGTTGGTTGTGAAAATGTCTTTTCTGTACTTTTGATTGTCATTTTTTAAAGCTGATGCATGTAATCATGGTCAGTCTGTTAAGCTGTATATTGAAATAAACACAATAAATCATGAAAAGAATAAGTTCAAAGGACTTTTTTTTTCTAAGGCTTGAATTTGCAGCTTTTCTTACAGTGTTTTTGTGACAGGGAAATGAAAGAAAAACTTAAGAAGTCATTGGCAAGCATAAAAAATAACAGCAATCTCTTTGCTGTTAACAACTGAGAGCATTCACTCTGAAGCTTAACTAACTGGCAAATTAGTGGCAGTAGCAGCACAAAGTCACAGCTCTGTGTCACAGAAAACTGTATGACAATAGTATGAGTGCCACTTCATAAGTACAGCTGACGTAGAGAAGGAAAATCATGCAGTATATAGATTTCTCAATAACTGAGTAGTTGCTGAATAAATAAAATTTTCTTACAGATTTTCATGTGAAATTGCCAGTAGTGATAGGTGTTGGAGTTAGAATATTGGATTAGATTTCTGAAATTCAGCATGCTATTTCCTCTGCTCTTTGAGAAGATCTATTCATCTTCCTTACATCTGTGAATCATTAATAAATCTTAGAGCTTCATATTTTTGTATGCACAAATTTCATATATCAGATTGAACTTCAAATACTGAATACATGTTACATAGTTACTTGAAGCTGAAATGTGTTCTTTATATCCCTGACATATCCTCCAACATTGAGCTGTTGGAACAGATACAGAGGAGGGCCATGAAGGTGACCAGAGAGCTGGAACACCTCCCCTGCTGGGACAGGCTGAGTTGGGGCTCCTCTGGTAGAGAAGAGAAGACTTCGTGAAGACATTATAGAGGCCTTCTGGTACCTGAAGGGGGCCTACAGGAAAGGTGGGGAGGGACTTTTTGTAAGGGCATGTAGCGACAGGATGAGGCAAATGGCTTTAAACTGGAAGATGGAAGATGATAGATTTAGACTAGATATTAGGAAGAAATTCTTTACTGTGAGGGTGGTGAGACACAGGAACAGGTTGCCCAGTGAGGCTGTGGATCCCCCCTCTCTGGAAGCACTGAAGGCCAGGCTAGATGGAGCTGTGAGCAACCTAGTCTAGATGGAGGTGTCCCTGCCTATAGCAGGGGGTTGGAACTAGATGATCTTAAAGGTCCCTTCCAACCCAAACCATTCTATGATTCTATGATAGAGTAAGTCAGAATCTGCAGCTCTCTTCAAGAGAGAACTTCACACCACTACCATCTGTGAATTTGCATCTGTGAAGAAGGTCAGCTGAAGCTAGAATGTTAGTGGATACATTTAACAGGAAGGGTCCTGATGTATTTCATAGACTGTTTTTTATTGAAATTTGTGATTCAGTAAGCATCTTATGTCTGTTTTTGTAGCAGGTATTTTATCCTTAGTTTTTCCTTTTTAATAAAAACAATGAAACAAAATTATAAATAATGTTTTTAATCAGACTTTAACAATCTACATGCACATATATTATAATACTTATATATTGTGGAACTTCACTAATAATTCTAATAAATGTAAATTAAAATGAGATTTCTATCCCTGTGGAAATATGTCACCCTTCTGCTTTGTTTCTGTACTTTTAGTAAAACAAGATAAAAAGTAGCAGCCGTTGTTAGAGAGGAGAAAATAGGAAATTTGTATTGTCCTGACCCCCAGATAGACCTTAATATTGCTTTAATATTAGTGAAATAAAATAGCATTGTAACTATATTTGCTAAGGGTATTCCTAGATGACCTCAGTAAGGTTTTGTTATTGTTTAACCCTTGTAGGTAGCTAAGCTCCACACAGCTGTTGGTCACTCCTCTGTGCTGGGTTTTAGTCAGTTTGAATCAAGTTTCCTGACTCTTTCCCTCCCATCTCCTTATGCACACCCAGCCTGCCTTCTGGCAGGGCAGCATAGGAAGCAGAAAAGTCTTTAGCTCTTTGTAGCGCTGCTCAGCAACAACTAAACTGTCAGTGTTATCACCTCTGGTTTGCTCACAAATCCAAAACAGCACCATGGAAGGTACAGTGAAGAAAACTAACTCTATTCCAGCCATACATACAGGTTTCTTGGGAATCTCCATGGTTGGTGGCTCCACCACCTCCTTGGGCAGCCCATTCCAATGCATTACCACTCTTTCTGAGAATAAGTTTTTCCAGATATCCAACCCCTACAATTCTGTGATTCTGTGATTCTGTGAACCTGAACATCCCCTGGTGCAATTTCAAGCTATTAACTTTGTTCTTATCTCTAGTTACCTGATCCAGACTCTGACCGACTTCATTACCCTTCACTGGACACAAATGAAGGATGCCTTCTGCTGTAACACTATTACAAGGTCAGGAAGTGCCTCATGACATTCCTGAGAAGACCAGTCAGTCAGGAGCTGCTTGTCTTTCTTTGGCGTAGTTAAAATAAAAGGCTGGTGTTACAAACTATGTTTTGTAATTTCTAAGTTTTTCTGGGAATGAAACCATGTTCATGGACAGATTTTAGAATGAGTGCCCATATTATAGTTTATAACTCCTACTACAGTATCAGTTTTAATCACATAATATAAATCTGGCCTCCAAATTACTGCACCCCACCCCCTCCCCCACAAAATAAGTAAATAAATAAATTTTTAAAAATTGCCTTTTCTGCACCCTGTTCTGAAATGACAGTTTCCTCATCCTTCCAGGTTTCCCTGAAAATGCAAATGGTTCCTTTTCTAATTACCTACAGCATGGAAAAAGTAGGATTTTTTAATACACTAGTTAATAGCATTGTTCCCAGAGAAACATATGATTGTGTATATGACAGATGTTAAGTTTCTCTTTCCACATTTATGACACAGAGATAGATGTGGAATACTGTGTTCGTAGTGGTTGATTCCTGTTTTTACTTCTGCTAGAAAATTCAGCAATCACTCTAGGAAAATGTCATTGCTGAAAAAAGTGTTTAAGTGTCTGATTAACATTAAGTTGTACCTTTGTCTCTCTGAGTTGTTGAAGGAAATGTTAAAGTGTCTGTCTTGATAGCCTATAAATAAACATGTGGAATAAAAAAGACTGTTGTCTTTTTAGTAGTCACTTTAATCTGTAAACTGGAAGTGTAACAAAATCCCACAGCTGGAAGCTTGCTTCAGACAAATCCTTAAACTTAAACTGAGGTATCCATTTAAACAGTACAGATGATTAACACCAATTCTTCACACAGCATCTCCACATGGTCAACATGAAGCCAAAAGAAAAAAAAAAAAAAACAACACACAACCAAGGTGCTCATTAGAGTTGCACTGAACTTGGTATTGTCCCGTAGTTAGATGATGCTATGTTTTGAATGAGCTCTGTTCCGTATCTTTTTTCCTGTTCCCCACTTATAAAATGAAGTAACATTATTGTCTGAGCTGATAAAGTAAACATCAGTACATGAAGACTGTTAGATGCTCAGATTTAACAATGATGACAGCAGATAGATTGGCAGGGTACGTGCACTGGTACAGTGACAGAAGATGCATGGTAAGTTGGTGACTTTAATGGGATGTGCCTGAGTGCATGGCTGCCTTTGGACATCAGGTCAGAACTCATCCTAGTGACAGCTTGATGACAGAATTCAGGCACTAAAATACTCCAAGGGGAAACAAGCTGCTTTGGATGATCTCTGTAGACAGCCAGCCCCAGTCTTCTGTCTCCTATTCTGCTTTTCTAGTGATAAAAATGAGAAGAAAGTAAATCTAATTTAGTTTAACTCATAACAAAGAGTTCCATTTTAAGAATATTCACATATTACTACCCAGAACATCACTACACAAAGCACAAAAGTATTTCCTCTGAAGTATTTCCTCTGAAGTAAAAGGATTTTCCCTTAGCTCAGAACTATTTTGTTTGTGTAGTCCTAGACCAAATTCAGAAACTGTAATATGACATATTATTGTATAAGTTTGGTGAAAGATTCATGAAAAATATTCTCAAGTCATTTAAAATTCTTTGAGAGTCTGAAAGGATTTTTCACTCGATTTACCTATGAAGAGTGCAAAGCATTTCTTGAAACTGAGAATACTCAAGTTCAGTGTTAGCAATTCATCACTCATACATAACCCAAGGAACAAGGCTAATTTTCTGGGAGTGAGCGCTGGCATGGCCCATTTATTTCAGCTGTAGTAACTCTTAAACTAAGGGCAAAGTTCTGCTGACATACATTAGCTTCCATTAGGAGGCTATGCTGTACATTACTGATGCTCTGATTTTATCTGAATGTCAAACACCAGATCTTAACCTCTTTTTTTTTTACCTTTAACTCCTTTTCCTATTTAATCATGAATCTTTCATTCATTTACTTGTAAGGAAATTCTATTATCTTTTTTGTGAAGTATAATTTTAACAAATGGTTAGAGAACTCTTGCCCTCTAAAACCTTTCCTCTAAAACCAAAGATATGGTTTTTGGAAGAAAAATCACAGAGTGGTGTTCAGAACACTGAGTTCAACATGTGCATTTGAGTATCTAAGGTCTAAACATTTGCATCTGAATTAGCTGTCTAGACATTTTTATACTCAAATGAAAACTATAAGCATCTTCAAAATTAGGTCTTTGGAGATGATAATATTGTTTGATAGCATTATATAACTAAAACATTATGAATATTCTTCAGTTGCTTGCTATCATATTAAATATTATGGTGTTTTAGGTTAAATAGCATCTCTTCACTTCAATACTGTTAGCTCTCAGATATGCCTTTGTTTCTTTTTCTGAGTGATATGGGAATCAAGAGCTTAGGAAGGCAGAGTAAAAACTGTAAGGATGTTTTTTCAGAATAAGAAGAAAGAAAGTGGCGTAATGTCTGGGCTGTACAGAGAAGCAGAGCAGAAGTGTGAAGATGAATGAATGTCAGAAAGGGACTGTTATGGATTGGCCACAACTCTCTATCCCACCACCCCTTTGCTGCTAGAGTTTGAGGGTGTTCAGGATTTGGGAAGGTTGGTAGAAGTGAAGTTGAATTTGGGAAAAAGGAGTGTTATTTTATCTTTTTTTGCATTACCCAAATCTATTTTAACTGATGATAAATTATATTCATTTCCACCAATTTAAAGCCATTTTGCCTGTGATAGTAAATGAGCTTTTTCATCCCACTACTTCCCCATGTCCTTTGAGGCCAGGGAGTGAGTGAGCAGCTGCATGAAAATTTGGTTCTTAGCAAAAACTTATCCACCAGAAAGAAGGTATGACTCTCTTTCTTTGAGTATGACATAATAGTTTAAAAGGAAAGATTTTGTGGATAAGCCAAAGGAAGAAATTCTTTGGTGTAAGTGCAAGTTAAAGATCAGATTATATTCTGGGAATAGGAGACAGAATCTATGTTAAGGTTCTAGTGTGTTTAAAATTCTATGAGCTGAAAGAACAATATTGATTGTTACAAAACAGAAAGTTACTTCTGTTATTTTGTGAAAAGATGAGAAACTTGGTAGGAAGGTGCTGCTTACAAAAAAGGAAGAAAATATACAACCATGAAAACCCAAAGTATAAAACTGCACTGACTTTAACCAATAAAACCCTGCCTCTATTAAACATTATATTGTGCTTTAAATGAGTTTGTTTCATAAAAAAATGTGCAACAGTTTGTATCACAGAATCTGATGAGCATGAGCTGCAGTTTTAACCAGGCCTGTTCATCCTCTAAGCTATAGATACTGGCTTATTTTTGTCAGTCTATCACAGAAAGTTAATTTATGATTGTTTACCATCCTTCACAGTGTCTTTTTCTTCCACTGATTTGAGATCAGCTTGGCATTTGACATACTGATTCATACATTGCCAAATCTATGGCAAAAAAAAAAAGAAGCAAAAAAATCCAACATTTTGATTATCTCTTTCTAATCAGTGAAGTGACAAGAGATTGTTCAGCTTGTTTCCTCATTTCTGTTAGTCGTCTGTTTTCACTTTCAAAAGGACCAGTGTAAGCCTCCTGAGACACCTAATCTCAAATCAGTTAAAAGGCTGTATCATTGCTTTCTTAAATCTACCATATGCTCTGTACATTTCAACAAAATTGGTAGGTCATAAGCATGACAGTTTTGGACTTTGGTTATTCTTGATGCTACAACTAAAGGAAGCAACAACTTATTATGCTCACCTTCTGTGTGTAAGATACAAAGAGGCAGAGAAAGAAAAATGTCTATAAATGTGAGTGCGTATATTTGTATGTGTGGGAAGAAGATATGTCATACAGTCATTTGTGAGAGCTAGATATTTACCTTGTGGGCTGCAGCAGTCTAGACTGTCTTAAAGATTGGAACTTGAAAATGTCAGTTTGCTCTTTGCGCTACTGTGAAGTTGCTGGGTGACCTTATACAAGTCACTTCTGGTCCGAATTCTTAGTTGCAAGTAGACTCATTTTGAGACGTGTTGTTTGCTTCCAAATTCATGGGGAGATGTGGTAATACAAATGAAAAGCAAGTACTTCAATGATATCTAAGTATCATTCTAGACCTCTGACCGTAGTATAAATGTCAGTTTTAAATATTTAGCTTTACAACGCTGTGCTTTGCTTTTGTTACTTGAAAAATAATATTAATACTTATAACAAAAAGTAAACATAAAGTTTGTTTTCAGTAATAATTTTAAACTCCTTTAAATCATACAGAAAAAATATATTAATATATAAAACTAATACAGTATATGAATATGTAATACATAAAAAATAGCTGACGTGCTGCATCCTACAACTAATACTGATATCACTGCTCTTGTCTTAGTTACCTCATCAAGATATTTATGGTTATATTTTCTAGAAAAGATTTTCGAGCAAAATAATGGAGTAGCACTGGAAAAGGCCTGGAAAACTTTGCTGCTCAGCAGGCTTGCTGGCTATTATTCTAAGAGCAGTTTCAAATTTTGTAGCTTTTTGTGATATTTATCAGTTTACTTCCCTTAATACTTACATGTGGACGGTGAATAATGAAGTTATCCTAAGTATATAATACATCCACAGGGTAAATATAATGTATAGAACCATTCCAATCATTTCACTAGAACCATAATATGTAAGAAACTATGAATAGAGATAAATGAAAATATGATCCAGGATCTTTCCTTGGGATTATTAAAATTTCTGTCATGTTTTTTGATTTTTGTTATCAGTATTCCACATCATAAACATCATGTAGTGCACTGGGAGTTGAAGAGTTAATACTGAAGTTCCGTGGATTGTTGATAGTTCAGGCTACCTAGTCCCAGAAGAAAAGAATGAACTACAACTCCCAGACTTCACAGAATCACAGAATGTCAAGGATTGGAAGGGACTCTGAAAAATCATGTAGTCCAATCCGCCTGCTGGAGCAGGAATATCTAGATTAGATCACACAGGAAGACTTCATTATTCCATGTCTTCTTTTCAGAAGGAAAGATAAAACTGATTGGGAGTCACAGGACTATTTCATTTTTTCTGCTCATCTCTGCTCTGTGTGCTCCCTATCTGCCTCACATACAGCATCAGAGTAAAGCCCTTGGTTTTTGGACACTCTCTGTAATTCATTATATTTATTTGCTTCAGTTCCAATTATATCATATTATATTGTGTTATCTTACATTTTGCTTTCATATTTAGTAAATAGGCTTTCTACCTCAGCATGTTGCTGATGCTTTTTTTTCTGAGTAGGCACAACTCTCTATCTTCCATCTACCCCCTTTCCCACAGTGTGGGCCTGTGGTTCTCTCCTCCCCATTAGTCATGGATCTAGGCCAAACTGGGCCAGAATTGTGACAGTTTCAGTCTCTCATCTTTACAATTTGATGTGTTCCCAAACATCTGTGACTAAAGTAGAACATTAAGCACTCTGGGTGTTCTGATGGACAACAGATTGGCCATGAGCCAGCAGTGTGCCCCAGTGGCCAAGGTCAGTGGTATCATGGGGTGCATTAATCAGAACGTGGCCAGCAGGTCAAAAGAGGTGATTCTCCCCCTCTGTTCTGCCCTAGTGAGTCCACATTTAGAACACTGTGTCCAGTTCTGGGCTCCCCAGTTCAAAAAAGACAGGGATCTTCTAGAAGAGAGAGGACTGCAAAGGAAGGCCATGAACTGGAGGGCCACAAAGATAAGGGTTCTGGATCATCTCCCATATGAGGAAAGGCTGAGTATCCTGAGTCTATTCAGCCTGAGGAAAAGGAGAATGAGAAAAGATCTGATAAATATTTATAAATATCTAAAGGGATAAGGGAAGCAAATGGATGAAGCCAGGCTTTTCTTGGTGGTGCGTAGTAATAGGACAAGGAGTAATGGCCTAAAACATAGGAGGTTCTGTACAAACATGTGGAAGAACTTCGGTCCTTGAGAGCAGCCCTGTGGAGAAGGACCTGGGGGTCTTGATAGATGAAAAACTTAACATGAGCCAGCAATGT
>JAOWBP010000001.1:144906283-144918657 GCA_028571105.1 Tragopan temminckii
AAAAAAGAAAACATCAATTCTAGAACAGTCTTGAAAGCAATGCACAAAACATGATGGGGTGCAGGACAACATCAGATTCCCTTGCTTTTCCCTGCCCATATCTGCTTCACTCTTCCTTTTCCTTTGCCCTTACCTTCAACTGGCCACAAGGGATCAGGGAGGGCTCACTAAGACACAGGTAACCACACAATGGTGACACTAGTGTCAGAGATATGGGGAAATGAAGTAAAGTGCTGTAATGCATTAATTTAGCTGAACCAACAATCTGTGTTGTTTGCTATAAGACGCATTACTGATTGTTTCCATAAGAGTTAGCACAGAAACAGCTATGGGTCTGCTTTGCTATGCCAAATGATGACAGCCTGAGTACAAGCACAAACCACACCAAAAATGCCCAGAAAATGTTACTCAAAGAAATGTAAGCTCTAATTTAGGGAAGAGTTTTGAGGACTGTGTTGTAGGAACTGCATATTAAAATATTCGATAAAAACTGTAGGCTGTTGTTGGAGAATCATGTGATTTTTATAATTCTAGGGAGTTTGCTTCTTATTTTGCCATAACAATGAGGCAAAATATAGTGTGTGCCTGAAATTAGTTTTAGTGCTACTGCTATTCAGGGGGGAATCTGCTAAATTAGATTCAGTGTTTCAGGTAAACCCTTTTATTACACAGATGTCTGCATTTTTTCACTTTCTTCAATTAAATGTGATACTTAGTAGTAGAAGTAAATCAGCTTGGCCAGCATGTATCAAACTACTGATCACCCATGGAGAAAATTTAACAAGTGAATACAGACAACCATTCCCACTAATTGGAAAGAAAATCATTATCTTTTGATGCAAGGAAATATAAATGATGACAGTTGGACAAGAAAAACTAGGAACACGGCTGTTTTAACTGCTATATTAAGGAGCATTTTTCATTTATATATATCAGCATCAGCGATATGTCATTCAGTTGGAATGCAACACCATAACATTTGAAGCTGCTTTATAGCCAAATTCTTCAAATGTAATTCAAAACAAAAAAGATAGAGCAAGGCTTGGTCACACAAATATCTTGGATATTTTTTTCTTTGAATGATAGAAATTCTGTAGTGAATTCACAAGGTTTAAATCCCAAAGGATTTTATTCAGCAACAACAAGCCATACTGAGTGAATATTTATTAATTTGCTCACTTCTGTTGAATTAAATATATTTATCTGAGTAGATTTAGGAGTGTGAGGTTGGGAACGAAGTGTTTACTAAATCAAATTCCTATTGTGTTCAAAAGTTCCTAAATTTGCAGAAGAGATAAAAGCCAAACAGAATCTCCAAGATTTGTAAGTGCATATTACTGTATAAAGTATGTGAAAAGAGAGAAGATCACAGTTAATAAGGGTGATTTGAGTACGTGGCTTCCTCTTGCCACTTTCACATTTGCATCACAGGAGTCACTGGTGGCCTGTATTTTGTAATGAAGAATTTGTATTGGTGAAAATTAGAACCTTTGTAAAAGACAGCTTATATATAACAT
This sequence comes from Tragopan temminckii, assembly GCA_028571105.1. Lineage (NCBI taxonomy): Eukaryota > Metazoa > Chordata > Aves > Galliformes > Phasianidae > Tragopan > Tragopan temminckii. The sequence continues at coordinate 144,907,801 of JAOWBP010000001.1, forward strand.
AGCTATATATGACACCAAGTTGCGAGAAAGTGTCTATCTGCTTGAGGGTAGGATGGCCCTACAGAGGGATCTGGACAGGCTGAATAACTGGGCTGAGGCCAATGGGTTGAAGTTCAACAAGACCAAGTGCCAGGTCCTGCGCTTTGGCCACAACAACCCCAGGCAATGCTTCAGGCTTGTACCAGACAGAGTGGAAGACGGTGTAGAGGAAACACATCTGGGAATATTGACTGACACTCAGCTGAACATTAGCAAGCACTGTGCCCAGGTGGCCAAAAAGGCCAGTGGCATCCTGGCTTGTATCAGAAATAGTATTGACAGCAGGAGCAGGGAAGTAATTGTACCTCTGTACTCAGCACTGGTGAGGCTGCACCTTGAGTACTGTGTTCAGTTTTGGTCCTCTCACTACAAGAAAGACCCTGGAGTGTGTCCAGGGAAAGGCTGGTGAGCACAAGTCTTATGAAGAGTGGCTGAGGGGACTGGGATTATTCAGTCTGGAGAAGAGGAGGTTCAGGGGAGATCTTAGTGCTCTTTACAACTACCTGAAGGGAGGTTGTAGTGAGGTGAGGATCTGCTTCTTCTCCCTTGTAACTAGTGATAGGACTAGAGGGAATGGCCTCAAGTTGTGCTAAGGGAGGTTCAGGTTGGACGTTAGGAAAAATTTCTCCTCCGAGGGAGTGTTTGGGTGCTGGAATGGGCTGCTCAGAGAAGTCGTGGAGTCACTGTCCCTGGAGGTGTTCAAGAAACATTTAGATGTGGTACTAAGGGACATAGTTTAGTCGAAAATATTGCTGGCAGGTGGATGGTTGGACTGGATGATCCTAGAGGTCCTTTTCAACCTTGATGATTGTATGATTCTGTGTTCATAAAAACTGACAGATGGAAACATTAAAAAGACTACTAAGCAAAGAAGAAAGCTCAGAGAGTTGTTATCTATTGCCTGTTGCTTGTAGAGAGAACTGTTCTATGAAGAACTCAGCTGTCATATTTAGGGCTGTCTGTGCTTTCCTGTCCTGAATTCTAGAAGCAAGTGAAGTCAGAAATGTCCTACTAAAAAAATGATGTAAACAAGAGCACAATGCATTTTATAAGTGATAAATACTTAAGAAAAAGAAAAAGAAAAAAAAAAAAAAACAAGAAAAAAGTCTAATATTCTTAAAACTTTGAACGAAATCCCTTTGGGATGTTTTATTTTAAGACCTGTTCTACCAATCTTACATGTATTTTTTTTTGTTTGTTTATTTCAATGAAAAATATGCCTCCTTCTTGTCCACTTAATGTAAACTTATTATATTTACATAGTAATTATTAATTTTCTGACTTTTTATGAGCAACAAATGAGTTGAGTAAAAAAGAAAAGACCAGACACAAACATCAATGAATATTTTATTGAGATTTCAGAGGAACACTTTTAAGGGATACTCTTCAACCTGACATTAACTGAGTCCTAACTGGAGGGAAGACAGCTGAGCATCTTGACTGTAAATAATTTATCTGTTTGCCTAGCTGAAATCTTAACATTTTTCACTGATGTAAGTATCAGAGGATTCAATTCAATTGCAGCATAAACTGAGATGTGCTGAGGTGTCCAAGCCATCTTCTAGAAATAGTAAAAAACATGAGAATTCTGTAGGTCAAGCCTGGGACCTCACATTTGAGAGCACATTTGACACAACCACAGACAACCTGAGGTGGGAAGGCTGCTCTACAGATCAGCACTCTGCTTATAGCAGTCAGCTACTGCAGGCTGTCAAAACAGCAGGAACTGGTTCAAATTTTGAGTGTCTGCAGAAATGGAAACTCCACAGCCCCTCTGGGAAACCTGTTCCAGTGAAAATATCTATTCTCATGAGGAATTTCCTGTCTTTCAGTTTGTGCTCGTTGCTTCTTGTCCTGCCATTGGACACCACTGAGAAGTGTGTGGTGCTGTTCTTTTAATACTCCTACCAAATATTTGTAAACATGTACTTTCTTCCAGATTTCAGGAAATGCCCTCCCACTCCATTCCAGGCTCCAAATCCATATAACCAGACATCCAGAGTGGTCCTACAATGGCATCAGCCAGCTCACTCAGGATTTGTGGGTACATCTCCAGTACTCCCAGAGGAGGGAAAGCTCAGAGGGATATACTGGGCTCTGCTCCTGATAACTGGTAGCAGGATGCATGGGAATAGCACCAAGCTGCACCAGGTTCAGACTGGGCAATAATAAAAAAATATTTACCGTGAGAATGGTCAAACTCTGCAACAGGCTTCCCGGAGAGATGGTTGGTTCCACATGCCTGTGGGTGTTGAATAGGTATTTGGACAATGCCCACAGTAACATGCTTTATCGTCTGGTTAGCCCTGAAGTGGTCAGACAGTTGAACTTGATGATCTTTGAAGGTCTTTTCCAGCTATGCTATGCTATGCTATGCTATGCTATGCTATGCTACGCTACACTACACTACACTACGCTATGCTATTCCATCCCATCCCATCCCACCCCATCCCACCTGATCCTGTGGACCTGTGTATGTCTGTTTTGTTAAAATATTCCCTAACCTGATTGTACTCTGCTTGGGGTAAGTTTTGCTCGCTCTAGGCTTTCCTGCTGGTCTGAGAGCTCTGGGATTCCTGATGGCAAATCAGGAAGACAGAAAAGACCAAGGCGAAGAAGGTAGTAAATGCCTCAGCCTTTCCATGTCTGTTGTCACCAGGGCTCCTGCACCGGATCAGGATCAGCACTGGGCCCACGCTTCCCCTGGCTTCCTACCGATGTCCCTGTAGAGGACTTTCTCAGTGTCCCTCATCTCACCAGATCTGACTTTGTCCCTGCGTGCTCAGACAATTCCTCTGTATTCCCCATGGATCTTCTGTCCCTTCTATCACCTTTTCCATGATTCTTTTTAATTTTATTATTTTAACTTCAGGCTTTAATCTCTAGTTTCTGCTTGATTCACTATTGATTTTATATTAGAAAATTTCAATTTGATGTTAATTAATTTGAACATATATTCTCTGGCTTATTCAGAAGGCATTTGTGAGCAAATAGTAATTTACACTGAGAACATTTTTCTTCTCCAACCTACTGGTAAGCATTCTCTGGTCTCGATAACAAAACCTACATTAATATTGTGAGTGTCGTCCTTTCTTGGGATATTAATAAAGGATATGATTTTACTTTGGAGCTATACATCATCTACCATAAAAAAACATAATTTTTTCACATTTTCAGTGAAATATTCAATAATTTAGTAAAGAGAAACCTCTGCACTAGATAAAGAAGCCTTTTTTAGTATGTTTCCCTTGCAATCTTTACCATGGAAAACCAAAATTTTAGAACTGTAAAATTAAAGCACATCATAAAACAAAACTTTGTGCATAGCAACATGTTTTCCAGCTGCTTTCACTAACAAATTTTTGTAGCTTTAGAAAATAAAAGATGTGGGACAGCAAATGAGCTTTAGACAGATTTACATTTCATGGATTTCCATTCTGAAAGCTCTGCTGATTCAGCTACCAAACCTGTAATATGCTGCAGTAATTGTATATAAAATTGCTGCTGTGCTGGCATGGTTTTGCTGCTTTTGGTTTACGTGTTTGACATTTTCTTTGGTAGTCCAGCCCCTTTTAATATAAAGAAGTATTCCTACACAAGGAGGAATGAAGTCCCACTAGAGTTCTCTGCGTCCATGCAGACCTGATGTACCACAGGCAGTTTGGTGACACTTCAGTATGGGCCACGAGTCTTATATTTTCTTTGTTATACTAAGACTGACTGCTTTTGTCTAACCTTCCTGGCATCTCATGTCAGACTTTTTATATATTTATTCACCACTTACGCAGTCTTATCTGCTTGCTATCTAATGAGGTAAACAGTCCTGGGCCTCACCAATTACACGGGAGACTGCCAAGAAGTCTGATTCATTTAAGAATTTTAACTTGCCTTTTTTTTTTTTTTCTTTTTTTAAATAATGATTTCTATTCCTGTAATATCTGCACCATTTCCAATGCTTTCATTTCCAGTTTACATATTTCCCATATTTCCCCACAACAGGCAAGACTGGATATTTCTCATTGGATTTATTCATCTGCCTCTCCAGAACTGTAGAGGAAAATGTTAATGGATCAAAATAAGGATTTGAATTTTCTCTTGAACTAAATAGCTATTGCATTCTTTGCTGAAAATGTTAGAATTATGCACCACATGGTAGGAAACTTTTGTTATTAGTTCCTGAGAAATATGATCTCATCATTCTGGAGATCACAACCATTACACATAACTATTTGACATGATGATTGATTAGTTTTGATTAGTTTTTTTCTTGGAAATTTATGGTTCCTAGTTTTAATCCTGAAGTTGTTCAAGTGAAAATTAAGATCCACCAAACTATAATGTAAAGCCATTAGCCTCTCTCTTGATTTCCAGACCTCTCTGCTCTTCTGTCTCTCGTATGTCTTTCTGATAATTTTTTTGTATATCCAAAAAATCCTAACTGTTGCCTAGTCACCTGTTATTTGTTCCTTTCTCAGATTACAAGAATGTCTCTTTCTCTCAACTCAAGCACAGACAGACAGACAAACACATGTCCTTCCAGAAGATCTTTATTCCATTAAGTCCTCTGCTCGTATTAAACTGCTGCCTTTATGGAAATTACTCAAATTTTCTCATACTCATATTTTTCAAATTTATCTGTGACTGTGTTCCTAACAATGGATTATGGAAAAGCTGTGGACTTATCATCATGTTTTCCAGCCACTGACGTGAGACTCCAATGTACAATTCCAGCTGGCAAGATCTGCCTGCAGATATCAGGAGATAAATCAGTGCATGTTGTGATTATTTCTCTAACATATCATTGCCGAAAATCTTAGTGGGAGGCATCCAGCTTATCAATACTGGCCTTTATTTTCAGCAATTAGAGGCTAGGAAAATATCACCATTTCAGTCCTTTAAGAGATAATTTATAAATTGGAAGTGTGTTTATTTAGTGCATATTCTAAAGAGACTGAAATAATGTAATCTTAAAGGGAGCTTATAAGGTGAGGGAGAGTGACTTTTTACACGGGCACACAGTGATAGGGGGAATGGTTTGAAACCAAAAGAGGAGAAATTTAGATTAGGTATTAGAAGGAAATTTTTTATTTAGAGCGTGGTGATGTGCTGGCACAGCTGCCCAGAGAGGTTGTAAATGCCCCATTCCTGGAGGTGCACAAGGCCGGGTTGGATGGTGCCCTGGGTAGCCTGACCTGGTGGGGAGCAACCAGCCCATGGCAGGGTGTTAGAAATGGGTGGTGTTTAACATCCCTTCCAACTCAAGTTATTCTATGATTCTATGAACCTATCCTTACAATCTCAGGTGTTTCAAGAGATTGTGCACCCTCCTTTTTAATATTTTATTTTACTGTGATGCAAATGTCAACACCTTGCAAGAATTAATATGTCTTATAAGACATATTATGACTCATTAAGACTCTGCCCAGACCAGCCTCACTTGGGACCTTCAGGTACCCTTTCTGCCCATTGACCTAGAAGCTCCTCTTAAGCTCATGCCTGCACAATCAGTTCTTGTGGAGCTGTTTTGTAGGCTGTGGCCTTGTTTTCTGGATGGATGTGTACCTATAGTATGGGTTGGTTGTCCTTAGTGCTGTCTTCTGGATGGGCCTGAGACCTTTTTAGCTTGTGTCTACTCTAGTGCTGTTTCTGGTGCTTCTGATTGGCTTAATTCTGGATGGGCCTGCTTTGTCATCTTGCTGTGCCTGGAACTGATGTCATAGAATTATAGAATCACAGAAACATTAAGGTTGAAAAAAAATGCTAAGTCCAGCTGTCGACCCATTACAAACATGCCCTCTAAACTATGTCTCTCAGTGCCACATTACACATTTCTTAAAAACCTCCAGGGATGGTGACTCCACCACTTCCTTGGACAGCCTGTTTCAATGCATTACCGCTCTTTCTGAGCGTTATTATCCAGCCTGAACATCCCCTAGGGATGAGGTTCTTTTGTGAGGCAGGCCTGCTGCCCTTGCTGCTTCCCCCCATGGAAGGCATGGCTGCGGCTCACTATCTAGCATTGTGGTGATCCTCAGGCCCACTGTGACGGAAGCGTAATCAATATAGCCAGAAGTGTGAGAGAGGTCCTAGCTGGAAGCTACGATCTGGGCTGGATGGATGTGGGGTGAGCTTATGCCTGAGAAGTTGTATTCCTACCAGAATAATTTTTCTAGGATTTGGCTTCAGAAAACAACTATTTCATCCTGTGCTTTGAACTTCATGGTCTCTTGTTATTTGAAGTGACTGAAAATCCATATTGAGTTTCTTGTCCTGGTGATTTAAGAACACAGCGCAGGCATTGATTTGAAAATGTTAGCAAGTACTTAGGTGGAGTTTGGAGGTGACTTTAAGCAGGTTCCTCATTAAATCAGATTACCTTGAGAGAAATGGAATTTTTGGTGCTTTTTTTTTTTTTCCTCCTTTTATCCTTTCTGCAAAGTCAGGCATGTATACTAATTGTTTGAGTAGCCATTTGCACTTCTTTTTTTTTTTCCCCTGTCATTATTGTTATGGTTTTCTTTAGATCAGTATCGCTCCACTCAGTTGACTGGGAATTTCCCACAGGAGCATGCCTTGCCAAAAGTAATATTATTTCAGGGCAGGTTTACATGAGAACAGGTTTTTCAGGTTCTTGGTGGTAAGCTGTTTGGAAATATGTAGATTGGAAAAGTGTTGGTTTTATTTTAATAGAAAAATCCAGCAGGCTCAAAACCTCTTTTTTTTATGCAGCTACTTCTATTCCACCAAATGATTGCCAGACAGTGGGGCAGCTAAGGGCTGTGGATAGCATTTAGCATTTATGGTTCCATAGCCTTTTCTCTCTCTAGGGGACATGGTACATCTGATTTTAAATGCTTTTTTATATAACTAGTAAGATTAAACATTGAAATTTCCTTATTTGTCTTCTGTAAAGTAGAGCAGGGCAAGAAAAAGCAGTTTTATTGAGATTAAGAAGTTCTGTGACTTGAATTCTGTTTCTTCCCCAGATAATACTGTGCATGTTGGAATTTGTGTTTAGGATAATAGAATATCGATTAGACTATGAATGATCCAGAATATATTCTTCTGACAGGGTGACTTTTCGTGCAGTGGAAGCTGACAGCCACAGGAAAGAAGATAATGTAATTTCTAAGTTTTTTTAGATGGATAAAGAAAGGATATGGTAGATACCTTCTTCCATGTCTATGTCTTGTCCCAGAGCTTACTTGACAGCATCCTTAAAATCACAAAATTATAGAACTGTTTGAGTTGGAAGTTATAAGTGGCCCTTAAAGATCACCTGGTCCAATTCCCCTGCAGTCAAAAGGGACACTTACAGCTCGATCGGATGCTTAGAGCCCCATTCAGCCTGACCTCAAGCGTCTTCAGAAACGAGACATCCACCACCTCTCTAAGCAGTCTGTTCCAGTGCCTCACCATCCTTATTGTAAAAAACTTCTTCCTTATATCCAGTCTAAATCTCTTTCAGTTTGAAACCATTTCCCCTTTGCCACATCACAACTCTGTTCCCTCCTTGATTCTGTGATTCTTTCTTACAGCCTCCCTTTCAATACTGCTGCTATCAGGTCTCTCCAGCGCCTTCTCTTTTGCAGGTTGAACAGCCCCAGCTCTCTCAACACTCATTTTTGTGGCCCTCCTCTGGATGCACTCCAACAAGTCGCCATCTCTCCTGTAGTGAGGACTCCATATTTGGACGCAGTTCTCCAGGTGAGGTCTCACCAGCACTGAGCAGAGGGGCAGAATCACCTCCCTCAACCTGCTGGTCACACTTATTTTGATGCAGTCGAGGATACTGCTGGCTTTCTGGGCTGTGAGGGCACATTGCCCTCATGACCAGCTTACCATCCACCAGTATTTCCACGCAGGGTTGTGTTCCATCATTACATCCCCCAGCTTGTTTTGCCAGTGGGAGTTGTCATGACCCAGGTGTAAGACATTATACTTGAATTTATCAAACCTCATGACGTTCTCCTTGGCCACTTCTCAAGCCTGTCTAGTTACCTCTGGATGGCATCCTGTCTCTGGGTCGTTGGTTGCACCCCACAGCTTGGTGTCATCAGCAAACTCGCTGAGAGTGCACTCGATTCCACTGCTGATGTCATTGATGAAGACGTTAAAGAACACTGGTTCCAGCACTGACCCCTGAGGATCACCAATCCCCATCTGGACATTGAGCCATTGACCATCACTTTCTGGGTACGATCTCACAACCAGTTCTTTGTCCATCCAAAAGTTCACCTATCCCATCTATATCTTTTCAATTTGGAGAGAAGGATGTTGTGGGGAACCATGTCAAAGGCCTTGCTGAAGTCCAGGTAGCTGACATCAGTGACTCTTCCCTTGTTCACTGATGCTATTACACCATCATAGAAAGTGACAAGGTTGGTCAGTGCCCACCCTTGGTAAAGCCATGTTGGTTCTTCCTCTCTTCCGTGTTCCTTAGCATAACTTTCAGAAAGGTTTGCTCTGTGATCTTTCTTGGCACTCAGGTGAGGCTGGCAGGTGAGTAGCTCTCTGGGTCATTCTTTCTCTCCTTTTTAAGGGGGCTTCACCAGACTGCCATGGCTTTTCAAATATCACTGAGAGTATCTTGGCAACTTCATCTTTGTGCAATGTGAGCAAAAAACTTGCTGTTGAAGTCTCTGCTCTGTATTCATTTTGAGCTTGTGGAAAGCACCGTGGAAAAGGTCTGTCACTTGCCCTTACAAACTGAAACTTCATAACCCAAGGAAATATTTAGGGCTCTGTTATGGCTGACTAAGTCTGTAGCTCAAGTCTCAAATCTAACCATACGAATTTGTACACGCACCATTAGCAGAATTATAATCTCAAATCAAGGCATGTAACTGGATATCCATGTTTGAAAAGCCTGGCTAGTGTAATTGAGCGCATAATTATGCAGGCAGATTTGGTTGTACAACTTTTAATGCCAGCCAGCAATGCTGCATTTCTAGCACTTTTTCCATTTGTGCAAACTGGCAGGAACTGGGAATTTAAACTTTATCATATTTATTCAATACAGACTTTCTGCTCACTTTGAAGAACCACATCTGAAACTAACAAGGTTAGCTGAGGAACTGTATCTTTTAAGAGAGGGCAAGTTTCTGACTTGCTTTTAATCATTCAGTATAAAAACAGTTTAAGCTTGATATTGAAAGGAATCTCAAAACGAAAGTGAGGAAGTGGTGAGCTCAGGAGCTGGTTCCTCAGGGAGGTGGCCACAGCACCAGGCCTGCTGAGTTTAAGGAGTGTTTGGGCAATGTTCTCAAACACATGATTTGATTCACATAAATATGTGTATATATGTATATATATATTTCCCCCTTTTCTCATGGTCCTTTATGAAGCCAGTAGTTGTACTCAGTGATCATAGAGGCTCCTTTCTAACTCAGGATATTTTATGAACATGTAACTAAACAGTAAATATTGCTAAAATAGGCCCTTTGCTCACTAAAATATGATTTTATAGCCATTGGCTTCAATGCAAAATTTCTTCCTGCTTAGTGAGCGTTTTTCATATGAAGTTTTTATCTGTTTATACATTAAACTGTCTAAATCACAATTCTACATTATTTCTGTATAGGCACAATAAACAAGAACAATTTCAAAAGTTTAGCTCCTCATAAAGTAAGTATTGAACATAACATTTTACTTAAATTCTAGGAATATGATACTTATGTTGAAAGCAATAAATATCAGAGTATGTATTCCAAGCTTCTCCAACGTGTGCTTACTTTCCCAGTGTCAGTGAGTTACAGTTTGACAGAAATGCTATTCCTCGTTTTGTATTCACATAACTCAATCCTAAAATGCCCTCTTCTGGTCACAGTTAGCCAGCAGCCAGCAAAGCTATAAAGTCAGCTTGGAAAACCTGATGTCAGAATATGAGTTACGACATTTATCACAATTTATGGATTTTGAAGGAATACATTTGTTGGTAACTGAAAGTTTATGATTGTGCCACATGAAGCAGTTTAAAAGGGAAAAAATAATTAGTGTTGGGTAAACATGTTTCTTACATTCAACTGTTTTACTAGTTGAATCATAAGAGGGATGGAATTTAAGGTGTCACTTAGCACCTTAGTAAAGAGAGTAGTATGTGTTGTCAAAGGAAAAAAGGAAAGAAACTTACCTGTACCCTCTTTATAGAGTAAGTGACGTTAATTCTGTAAAATTGTCTCTTCATGTATTGACTGGTGCCACCAGTTATCCACTTATAGACAGATGCAGTGCTTGCAGGCCATGAAGATGGGTCTGACTCTGGTTTCTCCTTCTGCTGCCATCTCTGCCTGAAGCCTTATGTGATATTTTGTGGCTCAAAAGAGAGTAGCCTCCAGGGAAGAAAAATGCAAAAGTCCACGTCAAATGGATGTGACAGGAAAAGTTTCTAAAGGCTTAAGATATCTCTTGTCTCTTGTTGGAATTTTCATGAGTTTACCATCTACCTCATAATGACCATATTTTAATTCTGATGAGAAAATAAGACCTGGCAAGCAAATGTTTTACTTCCACGTGGAAGGACTGATGTACAATTTATATATTTATATATACGTGTATATATAGACAGAAAGATAGTGAATTCAATTCTCTTCTAAATGAATTATCCCTACAGTAAACCTGAATAATGAATATGTTTTTCAGTTTGATGTCTGAGATCTGGAAATCATCTGATATTGTGATACCTGCACTAAAAATCACAATGGCTGCCAGGAGATCTTTTCCTCAACTTGAACACGTCTGAACAGAATCACACAGAATCACAGAATCACAGAATGGCCAGGGTTGGAAGGGACCACAAGGATCATAAATCTCCAACCC
>JAOWBP010000001.1:144918757-144933619 GCA_028571105.1 Tragopan temminckii
ACCTACAGTAAAGCTCCCAATAATATCACAGAATCATAGAATGGCCTGGGTTGAAAAGGACCACAATGATCATCTAGCAGAACTTCTTTACGGTAAGGATGTTGGAGCACTGGAACAGGCTGTGGAGTCTCTTTATATGCAGATATTGAAGAACTATCTGGATACCCACCTGTGTGACTTATTGTTGGGAACCTGCTTTAGCAAGGAGATTAGACTCAATCTCTTGAGGTCCTTTCCAACCTCAGCAATTTTGTGATTCTTTTGCAGAATTTGAAGTAAACAGCAGCTGGGAGGGGAGTGAGAGCAGCTGTGCTGGAGTTCAGCTGCCCATTAGGGTGAAACCACCACAGAGCTACATTAAATATAACGTAACACTCAAGATAATACATTCAGTACTTCTATTTAATAAGGGATCTCAAGAAAGAGGAAGTCAGTAACATGAACCAATCCATCTACAGTGCCAAAACAGCATTAATTCTATGACAGAAACAGGAATTATTATTTTATATTACTCCCAGTACATTTCCGTTTGTTATATATTTTTACTAACAGTATCAAATAAATAGAAAATATAAATAATGCCAGAATACCTAAAATAAAAAGGCTATCATTTATTTAAACAAAAACAATGCAAATTCAACAAGAGCAGAAAGAAATTATTTTAAGTATGTCCCCTTGATATAGACCAAAACATTCACATGAAGTTAAATTCTTGCAAATCTCTATTGTTCCCTAATAATCACTAGGAAATAGAGACCATTATTTTACATTCCCTGCTGGCTTGCTCCTGAAGACATTGGAAAGGCAGCAGGGATAGCTCTGACTTCTTATTCCATTGGTATACTGCTTGTAAATCCCAGAAGTCAGAACCCAGCATTTGTCAACAGTATCAGGAGATTAACAGTGTGGAATGACATACAGCAATGTTGTGTATTATAAGAGGTGTCTTACAAGTTACTGTTTCCTCAAATTATGTTCTAAGAGGAAGTATTTGGTGCACAATCACTGCTTTTTCTAAGACTGTGGTTCATCTGCATCAGCAAATAAAACCGCGGACATGAGAAATTTACCCACAATGATCACCAATTTATTACTGCTGCCAATAATAATGGCTGCAAAACTTTAGGAAACAAAATATTTAATTATATATCACACAGTAATATTTCATCTTATACTTCAATGTTTTTTCCAAATAATACTGTTTACCACATTACCTTGTTTCATTAGTTCCTTCCAAAGAAAACAAAACCAAGTTCTTTTCAGTCATTCATTTAAGAAAGAATGAGTTGCTAAGCATTCCTCAAGCTATTTTCTAGACCATTGGAAAGAATTGTGTTCAGTGGGCAAGCATTCCAACGCTTGCATTATCTGCACTCACTGAAACAAAACCAATTTTCTCTCTAAAGAATTTAACAGGCAGTTACCAAAGCTATTCAGATGAAAAATAAACTAATATCACTCTGCACTTTCCACATTCAAATCTAATTTATGCTCTTATATGCACACTTGCCAGGATCATAAATACATCAAATTCAAAGTAAGAAAACAAAATCATTAGCTACTAAGTAAATTTAACATCTGTCAATCCATACTGCTCTACATTCAGCATTAGCTGATAGAACAGTGTCTTTTACTGTCACACACTTCAAGGATCAGAAGGCAGTTGTAAATGGCATGAATAAGTTTGCCTATAAACAGTCATTACTCTGACTAGTTGTTTTCTTCCAACTCTTTCCCAAGAAACATCAAAAAGAACAAGCTATATTTCATATTTATAGTTACTTTTGCAAGTATTCTCTTTTTATACAAAAACAAAGGAAATCAAGTGCTAAAAGTCCCGCGTGCCTTGGCTCGAGCTCACTAGTCAGCTGACAACCTTTTCTGAAATCACCACTATTCTGCAGGCTGGCTGGCTTAAAAGGATTCCAGCTGAGGAATCAAAGCGTACACATACTGCTTCAGACTTCCTCAGAAACAGTCAAGAAATGTTTTGAAGATTTCATAGTTAAATCATAAAGTTCTGAAGAAGAAAATTCCCATTACAAGCTATCTGTTCAGCATCTGGCACGCTATCCTCACACAGACCTCTGGATTCCATGATGCACAAAACTGCAGTAAGAAGAGATTTGGAGAATCACAAATATCTTAAGCATCTTGGACAAAGGTGACCCTTTTCAGATTGCCAGTATGTCAGCAAAGCTCTAGCTACTTCTGTGGAGTATTTAGAACTTGGTGATCAAGGGCAGAACAACAAATAATACAGCCCAGGTATACTATGTGCAGTGGAAAATATGATGTAAACGCCATCACAGTTTATGCTGAGCATAAACTTAGAAAATAAATAAACAAATAAAGAGCAAACTATCTTTTTCACCTATGAAATTTACCCATGAAGAATAGATTGAGCACAAAAGCTATGTAGCAATCTAGACAATATGATTTTATCCTGCAAGTAATCTTCTCAAACCTCAGGGTCTCATGTTTGCATTTGACTCTAACATGACCAACTATTTTAGGAAGATTCATTGCAAGAATAATTAAGTGAATTTCACCAACAGGAAGACCAAACTTTTAAAAAACTGACAAATCCTGTTTGCTGAATTTTCCTATGCAAGTATCACTGACGTATGTGTATGTTCAAGAAGATCACAGCACGTGCATTCAGTCTGAAGAAAAAGAATGGTACTATTTTCAAACCCTTCAAAATGCTGAATGTGAATGATTTCCCATCAAGTATTTATGATCTATTTTCTACTTGGTTTACAGTGATTTGATGACTGCATTCTACTAAATGTGTAGCAACTTGCAAAATATTTTTCCACAGGACTGAAATCTTATCCGAGTCTCTGACCCTGCAATGGGATCCAACAGCTCCACAATTAAATTCATGCATACTCACTGAATTCACGGCAAAAAAAAAAAAAAAAGACAAGTATCTATTTGACTGTTTCTTTTTCACTTAAGAACATTAAGGGTTTTGTTTCCCCTCTAATGGCCTTTCTACAAGATAAACAAGTAAAACACTTCACTGAGGTATCAAATTGTAAAATATAAAGAGGCCAGATACTCCTAGAAGTGAAAAAAGTGACGCATATGAAGGAAGAAAAAGAATAAAGAAAAGAATAAAATCAAGGGAAATTACGTACACATACTGGGGAAAGATTAATCGGTTTGGAAAATAAAACCTTCACCTTTTCATTGCGTTTCCTTTTTCTCATAGTTAGCTCAAATAATCTTTAACTTAAATGGGAAAATTATTCATTTGAAAAGCTGCTTAACTGAGTGAGTAATATATATCCTTGTAGAAATGCTTTAAGGTGGTCAGTTCCAAACACTTACCTTCCCAATCTCCCTCTTCTTTCCATATACCCACGATTATAAAAATCAACAGGAAATTTTTCATCAACCAAAAATCTTGCCCTTTTCACAGAATCACAGAATCACCAAGGTTGGAAAAGACCTTCAAGATCATCCAGTCCAACCATCCACCTATCAACAATAATTCTCACTATGTCCCTCAACACAAAATCCAACCATTCCTTGAACACCTCCAGGGTCGGTGACTCCACCACCTCCCTGGGCAGCCCATTCCAGTACTTGACCACTCTTTCAGAAAAGTAGTATTTAAACTTTTATAAGTTTAGATGATAGTAACTATGTAACTCTACCATATGAGCATTTATCATTTTGCTACTTTAGAATATTTATATAAGTGGAAGTAGTGGGAGACCTACTCTCTGTCTTCTATGCTCCAAGGAACAGGAAAGCCTTAAGTAAGGTTCTTCCTGGATTAATAAATTTCCCTGAATCTGAGTCAGAAAATCTTTTCTTTCACCTCCCTGTGTACTCATAAGTGAAAGGGAAACAGGACAGACACAATCAGAGGTCAGATCTGTGATGATTCATCTTGCACGATATTTAAAAAAATCCCCCTAGTGAGGTTAATCCTTAAAACTTCTTTATTTGTGATTGACATCCATGGAAGAAAAACGTAGTTGTGTGATTTATGTGGAACTTATAAAAAAAAATCCTTGGAAGAGAATACACTTCAAACTTCTTTAACAAAGCTACATCTGAAGAGAAATGTAAATGAATGCATACTGTAGACTCATAAGTATGGAAACAAAGGGAATAGAAATAATTCAACAAAGGACAAATCTGACAGCCTGTTCTATAATATATTGTGCACAAGTCTCTCAGAGATGATAAATCTGATTTCTTCTTAACGTATCACATTTTGAATACTACTGTGCATACTATAAGAATTATTTCATTAAACCAAAGTATTGATCTTGATTTCCATTCCAACATATTTGTTTACAGTTTAGTTTATTGCACCTTGTGACTAATATGGCAGGATGGGGAAAAGGAAAGGTACAGCAGCATTAAAAGCCTATTTTGAAAAAAAAAATAATAGAGAAGAGTTTTGGACTGGTGCAGAGTATTTGGCTGAACAACCCATTAAAAACTGCTGAAGTCTAAGTTAGCACATTGCTGCCTTTGCACAATTTCAAATGATTCCTATGAAATACACAAATTAAAAAAAAAAAAAAATGCACTTCAAGACGAATGGAAAAAGGCATTACTGTATATGAAAGGAGGCCCAATGCAAAACATTTTTGCTAGCAAACTTACCAGTCGTCTCCTTTCCTCTTCTACAGCAATCAGGAGCCGCGCAAACTCTTTCAGTGACTGAGCTGAAAAGTAAACCACAAAAAAAAGGTCACCGTTTTATTTAAGACCAGGCAAATCTGTTAACTGGACTGATGCTGGAGCTATAAGATACAATTCTTACACAGCACTTCCCTGCTGTCAGTATTCATTAAATGATGCAAAGACCGAAGTGAGTAGCAGGACAGCAGTAGAGAGGAAAGGAATCTGAGCACTGTCAGGTAAAAAAAAAAAAAAGATATTTTAAAAGGAATGTAGCAAACAGATAAACAGATTATTCTGAAAGATGCCAAGCCCAGTCTCGAAACAATTTACATTCAGCTACAACATCAGACAGCAAAAAGAGACTGCAAAGAAAAATCTTGAGTTTCTCATATTACAGTGCAGCCACAAAAATTCCAAAGAGTAATGATAAATATTTAGGTGAAAAACTGAAAGTCAAGATTTCAGAAGAATTCTGCTAAAACCATGAGAGAAGCCTTGCTCAAAGTTGCTTTCAAATACCAGTCCAAGGGCAATTCTGGATGTCAACAGGAACATGATGAAAGCCTTAACTCATAAAACTTGGTGAGAAAATGGAAAACACTCCAAAGTCTTAAGGCCTCATTCTCATGAAACATGTGGCACAAACCTCTCTACAAAACTCCTGTTTGGCTATTTATATTACTTTTCAAGGGAATATGGGTTATTGAGAATTCAGCATCACTGTTCCACAAAGATGTCAGAAGAGAATCAATATTTGAAAGCAAAGTAGTTCCTTTAAGCTTCTCCTGAGAGCTTCCCTTAACAAACGGGACATGATCTAAAGAGGGGTGCGGTGATTAAGGGGGGTTAAAAATTGGAACACAACTTGTGGAATTTTTGAAAGAACAGGCTTGAAAGAAATAAAAATACAAACTTCATAGCTTCTGAGAGTGTACTAACAAAACTACTGTTGTCTTTACTACTGTACTGGGTTTAGATGATAAGGTGTTGGTAGCTGGGGAACTGCAGGGGTGGCTCTGTGAGCAGCACCCAGCGCTGCCCCATGTCAGCAGCTCCAGCTGCTCCCACAGGGACCCACCGCTGAGCCATGAGTGATGCTGGGTGCACCTCTGGGAGAATGGATTGGAGGGAGGGAATCAGTGCTGTGCAACTGCAGCTGGGAGAGAGGGGTGAGAGATAGGAGAGAAGCAGCCCTGCAGCCCCCAAAGTCAGCGCAGGAGGGCAGGAGGTGCTCAAGCCACAAAGCAGCAGTTCCCTGCAGCCCAGGAGAGGCCCATGGAGGAGCAGGCTGTCCCCCTGCAGCCCATGGGCACCATATGGAGCACATCTCCATGTGCAGCCATGGAGGAGCCCACTGTGCAGCAGCAGATGAGGGTTGAAGGAGGCACAGCCCATGAATATCCCTGCAGGAGCAGCCCAGGCCAGAGCTGCAGCCCATGGAGAGGAGCCCGCAGGGGGCAGGAGGGCTGGGGGAGCCGCCACCCGTAGGGGACCTGTTTAGTTTGTTTTCAGTTCTCAATACCTTAATCTGTTAATTTATGGCCTCCTGCTACATTAATTTTCTCATGCTGAGTCTCTTTTTCTTTCTGTTTAGGTAATTAGTGAGTGATCTCATTGTCCTTATAAGCCTTTCCTCACTATATTTTCTCTCTCTACTTCACTGAGCAGCATGATGAACCTTAGTTGTCTATCAATATAAAACGACCACAACTATTTTTTCCATCTTCTTAAGTGCTTTCACCAAATTCGTTACTCTAATAATACAGCTCAATCCCTGAAAAAATTGATTAAGTAGATTTTCTTGAGGATCTGCTGTATTCTCCTACTTCTAAAATGGAATCAATATCTAGCTTCCCATAAGCATATTTTGAGCACACACAAATCGCTACTTAAGTTGCTGGTTCATCTCCAAGCTGTTGCTTTATCCCAGCAGGACCTTGCAGTGGTCACCTTTGCATTCTTCTTGTTCTCTTTTAATTTTTTACAGCCAAAGAACACTTTACAATTTGTTCCAGTTTCTTCTGCCAAGACCTCACCTAGTTTATTGTTTGCATCTATAACATTATACCTGTACGTCTTGCCCTCCAGTTCATTACTCACTGACAAATCTTTCCCATCATCACTCATGAGCTCTCGGTTCAGCACAAACACACCTGGTGAGTTAGACAGTCATCCTGTTGGGTCTCAAGCCTTTTCCTGTAAGACTTTTCCCTCACATCACAAGTGCCAGAAAATAAATTTTGGCACGTTTTCAGTAAGAGGAGTTCTAGGTCTCCTGGATAAGCCTTTTAGCTCAAAGTTATGTCATCAAGACCTTGGTCTGCTGTGCACTGAGTTAGCTCAATCACTTACGGTCACCTCATAATATCTCACCCATCAAAACCAAGTAAAGAAATAGCTAACTGACTGGGTAAGTCAACTGATGAGAAAGTAACAGAGAGCTGAAGCTGGTGAGCCACTGGCACAGGCTGCCCACAAGAAGCTGTGGATGACCCACACTTGGAGGTGTTCAAGGCCAGAAAGGATGAGGACCTGGGCAGCCTGAGCTGGTGGGAAGTGTCTCTGCCCATGGCAGTGGGTTGAAACAGAATGGGCTTCAAGGTCATCCAAACCATTCTGTGATCCTTTGATTCTGTGACCTCTGTTGACTATCAGGTAAAGTATCTATGCTCCCATTTACGCAACCCTAAAACCAAAATAAGCAACAACCAGAACACACAAATTGTTTACTGTTCTTTATATTAATAATCCCCAGAATTTAAAAAGAAACTACCCTTGCCAGTAGAAAACAGGACAGAGCCAGCTTCTCCTTTACACCTGTGACCTGTGGCAGAGTGATTCTTCACCCACCACAAAAAAAAAAAAAAAAAAGGAAAAAGAAAAGAAAAAGAGAATAAGCTAAGTAAAACATGCTGTCTGAGTTTTCCTACCTACTCAGGGAATTCGGATGAACTGCAGAAAAAAAGCTGAATTTCTAGTAAAGCCAGCAAGATAAATTGTTTCCAGATTATTTCAGTGAAATAATTGGTCATTTTTAACCGCAAGATGATGTGTTCCTGCAGTCACATGTTAAAACTCCATCCCTCTCTCCTTTTTTGCGTGTTTTATTGTAGAGTCACTTACAATGACAGAAATTATTTCAAAGAGAAATTATAATGCTTAGCATCATATCTTTGTGGAAACACCAAGACCCAAAACCTACCGAAATAACAGTTTTCCCTACCCACATCAAACTTTATGGTACTCTTCACTTAAGCTTCTGATCACATCATTAAAACCATCCTTATTACAACAAAGTCTCTTGAAATTTTCTTTCAGCATCATCTGTAATGCGAATGTTAACACTACAGCTTTTACTGCCCAAGCACAAACACTGCCTGTTCCCAACCCCATAATAAATGACTAGGTCTTCGCATTAATCATATGGAAAAGGTTAGGAACAAGAAAAAAAAATAATATAGGTGAGAAGAAATAAAATATGCTCTCTGGTAAGAAAACATTCAGTGTTTAAAGCACAAAAAGTTAGTAAATAATGAACAGTAGGAATCAGAAACTGAGCAGAAAGATGGCAAAAAAGAAATAAAATAAAAGCGGTAAGAGAAGGTTTTGAGGCAGCTTTCTTACTTCATGGCTAAACCAGAGAGTTTTTAATTTCTAAGTCAAAACTTTTGCATAGGATGTAAATAACAGCAGGTCAGTCAGAGAAAAAAAGAATGAAAAATATGTTCCGTAAGTGCACAAATTTATTAGTATGATACGCATAAAGCAAAACCTTAAGTTACTAACATAACCCCTATACAATGCCAACGTTAAAGACTGAGAAGCTGCTGACATGTTCCTATCCCCATTGCCTCATTTTTGGGGTAGATTGTTAAGGTCAAAGTTTCATTAGGAGCACAGAACCCACATCCTACCGCAGAATGAAAGCAAGGTATGTCTCTGATCCTAGAAATACTGCTGTTGCTGAGGCATCTTCACATCAGTACTGACTACACTGTCCAGCACTCAAACATATTTTGTTTTTGCTGAGCACCCCTTTCCAGCACAGGAGGTACGCAGGGGAAAATAACAAGCATACTGTGTACTTCAGAGAGTACTGACGGATGTACTACCTGTACACAGATGGAGCTCAGCCACACGGATGTCTCTGGTGGCTTTGGTGGTTCTTCTGTCCTTGCAACTGCACTGCATAAGCACCATGTGTCAAAAAAAAAATAAATACCACCACTAGCTAGCCTACAACACTAATCAGTATTGCAGTAATTCAGAATCTTTTGTAACAGCACACCCTTCTTTCCAAAGGATGTATAAGCCTGATATAATTATAAACAGAGTATGTCCTCAGAGACATGTGTTTGAGGAAGCAGGAGGTGCCCTGCCCCTTTTCCCTTCTTTCTTCTTTTTGTACAGACCTCCTTTGCTGGCATGTATATGGTAATTCTGCCTCATTTGAGGACTCTGCTGGACAACAGAGGGATGAACAACACAGCCCTCAATACACGGCGCTGGGCCTTCCCAAGAAGAGCTCAACAGTTTAGCTCCACAGTGAACAAGGGACTCACAAATGTTTCTGCAACAATAATTTGAGATACATCGTGTAATGAAAAAATAGAAGATTTCGAAATCAGAATCATGTGTGTTAAACGTGGCCTATTTCTGTCTGTCACAAAGTCCACGAGTTCCACCCAAACGTCACAACCCTTTCTTAAAACTGCAACACGCTGTTTTTAACCAGAATATGCTCGGAGGAATTAAAGTGAACTTTGTAAATACAAAAGGGGTGTGGGAGGGAGGAAGAGTCAAATTACTTTACAAGAGGAAATGTCATGGGAATACGCTGTTAAGAAATAAATGCTGAAAACATAATGATAATGTGGAGTACAATATGTAAACTAACGTTTTATAATAAGGTATTTCAATTATTTTCACAAAACAATTGTTATTGATAGGCTGCTTTAAATAACACAAAGTGCTGCCTTAATCAACTTAGTAACACGTTATTCCCTCCAAATCATTAGCTTAAGTAATCCAAACAGTTGTACAGTCTGCTTCTTACTTAAGGGCGATTCAAAGGATTTGTAAGATGCACTTGGTATTATGATGGAAATGATGTCTTTGAAAAGACAACTTCCAACACGTAAAAACAATTATATATTTACCCTGCTCTATACTTATGGTCTCATTCATCACGTTCATCATTAAAAGTGGTCACCAGTAGTTTTCTCTGGAGAGTTCTCAACCCAGCAGGAATTTGTTGCAAAATTTTCCTTGTTCAGGACAAGCAGCCCCTACTATTTTATTTTTAAAGTCTTTTAATTCATTTGCTTCACAAGGAAGCAAACGAACAGTATCAACAGCTTAAAGCGTGATGGCAAAGATCAGCAATGTTTTCTTCTCCAAAATTGAGTGTGTTTTGTGTCTTTTTTCATCCTGAACATTTCAAACGTATCATACAGCTCTACAAACACATCCACCTGCATATTGAATAGAGAACTTAAGTTTCGTGAAGGACTGTGAGAGAGAAGACAAATAATAAAAATTCTTTTATCTGAATTTATAAAATGGATTATTAAGAATATGCTTCCTTTATGATTTAGAATTCTCATCTACTGTACTGGAATCAACCCTGAGGTCTACAGGAAAAACAAATTTTATGAATCTTTTATTATATACTCGTGTAGAGAACACATCACCTAGAAACAACATACTTGCGGAGATTTTTGAAGCTACTCTACCAATAATTAGCTCAATACCAACATACAGTGTTGAGCTGCACTGCTAAATGTTGCACAAACTAGGTATGATACTGTCTGTATTTAATGAGTGAAGGGTATATAAGGTTATATAATCTAACTCAAAATCAACTCAATGTATAATCTATATATTCAGTGTATAATCTAATCCCAAGTGAACTCAGACATAATGTCAAGTTTAAAAGGTAATGTTCAGTGAGAGATAGAGTGGAAAGTTACTGTGGAATACAGAATTGAAGCAAATACTCTTTTCTGTGAAATGGACAGTTTAACTTACGGTTATTAAACAGGCCATTTTAAATAATCAGTAGGCGATATTCAAATACTCTAAACAACACACTAAACAAGATTCTATAGTATTTTAAGAATCTATTATCATCATCTTCAGGTATGTGAATGCCAGGATAGAGAAAACATACAAACAGAAACACACTGTGCTGTATGTGTTAGTTATGAAGACAATCTAGTCCAGCAAATGTGCAAAAAATGTGCAAAGCTTACAGAGATTTACATCTTCATGAACTGACTGTGGCAATGCCAGCTCCCTGCACCCAGCCCTGCTGGCAGGAGGAGCAGCCAAGTGCATGACCCCCAGAGACTGGTCACTGCTAGCACTGACACAGCAGGCTCTGAACTCCTGCTGGAGCACAAGCACCAACTAATGCCTTCAGGGGAGTTTTTCCCAGTAACATATTACCACATCAGAAATCAAAATGGACATCAGACCCATAAAGAAATTTCCTAAGGATTAATGCTAGTTTACTAGACTTCAGTGACAAATCACAACAAACGTAAGTGTAGGCAGGAGGGCTGGGAGATAAGACTTGCTTTTTCACTTCTGAAATGCAACTAAATGTATTCTTAAATAGTTAATGTTTCACAGAAGTATTTCCAGAACTTTTAATGACAAGTTTTATTTGCAGGCACAAATGCTATTTCAAGCAGTTTTTCAAAAGCCACAACATCAAATAAAATTTCCATGTTTCTTTCTGTGGCTTTAAGCCATGCTGAAAAAGTGTGGAGAGGGAGGGGGAATGTAGGATAAGGGGAGCAACAGATGGTTTCCTGAGTAGACACGAAAAAGCCAAAAATCACAGATTTCACATTAACACTGAGAAGCCACCACAAGTATCTGGAATAAAGACACAGTAATTTGCTTTCTCAGTATTTTACTCACAGCAGGAACCGGGGCTGTTATTAAAGCCACGTGGGATATGCAGCATCTCTCTGAAGGTAACTAAACTACATGTCTCAAAACGTCACTACTGTGGCAAATCCAAAGGAGGACTGTCCTGAAATACAGCCCCCAAAGCCCCAAATTCACTTTATTTTTCAATACGTTGATTATGAATTTAAACAGACCTCTATCTTATACAGGGCTGAGATTTCCTTTATCACCATCACAATCTGGACTGATTGGTTCAGAATTCTTTTTCACCTTTTTTTTACTGAATAAAGCCTATAAAACATTGAAAGCATACAGTTACCTACAGCTTTAAATGGAATTACAAATGCAGTTTAGCTTAATGGGAACACGTTGCAGGACCAGCGCCTCATTCTGCAAACTCACTGAATAACAAATCTTTTGTGCAATGACTGCTACTATTTCTTCTGCCACTTTTGTACCACAGGTCTACACTTCCCTCACTTTCAAAGTAGCAATATTTCTGGAGAAAATTCAGTTCAAATCTATACCACAAGTAATATTTACTGGGAAAACAGATAAGAAGACAAAAGAAGGTGATGGGAGAGCAAGGTGAAGGGATTTGAAATTGTTGCTTTTCTTACTAATGTCATTGTTTTCTGGGTTTCATTCCCCAAATATTCAAGACAACAGAGTAACTGCTTTCTTTCAGCTTAAGATAATACTGCTTATGTATTTATGCTAATTTCAGTTTGTAAGCTAACACCCTGTCCAATACGCTTTAGCACTTAGCAGAGAAGCGGTGTCAAAAGTTATGTCAGAAGTTTTCACTCAGAAGGCGACAGGATTAAAAAAAAAAAAAAGTTGAACAGCAAAATAACGTCTCATCTCTTTACAGCGTATCAGTACTGTTTAGGTTTGGAAAAGCAATATTGGAATAGCCTCCTTATGCATCATTTGGTATCTCATACTGCCCTAATCTGGGTATCAGGTCTTATGGATCTGTAATAAGCAACTTGTGCATTCCTTCAGTCTGTGTTTACATGTACCACAGCCCCCAAATGAACAGAATCAACGCTATCTGTATGTCCCCTAACACAAAGAAATGCACTTCTCATAGTCAAAGATATGGGCTGAAGCAAAGATTCAAATGTACAGTTTTAAAACAACAAGGAAATACCAACAGAAACTCTCAAGCTGATGGCAAATTCTGCTAGCAGACAGAGGTTTAAATTCGCAACGCCAGTAACCACAAATTGCTTTGAAGAATTCCATTGTGGGAACATGCACAAAGGTATGGGGAACTCGACCTGCTCTGTACTCAACAGAACCAAGACCTATGCAGAATGGACAGTGTGAGGCAACTTCAGACTCAATAAATGAACATCCTCACTCTCCACTTAGTATTTAATACAATAAGCAAACTTGTGAAAGTTTAACCCAAAGGTTTTTTTAATCAAGTAATATCATTCCTTTTATTTTCATCATTCAGATTTTGAAGCACCTAATCCAGACTTGGAATTTTTCACTGTGATTAACGAAAAACAAAAAAAAAGATTCCACCCAATTTCAAGGATGACTTACTGTGACTTAATATAGAAATACCTGTAAGAAAAATAAACAGCAGCAATTGCTGTGAGAGTTCAATCCTCCCAGAGAGCACAACTTTAAGTGGTGATCTTTCTTCCTGTGGCCATTTCCACTTGGAACTGTGGGGAAAGGTATTTTGCCTTTTTTTTTTTTTTTCTCAGTTCTTGAAAGTAAGTGTGCTATCTTTCAGAACAAATCTGAATTTGCCAAAGAAAACCATTGTATACCAGAAAATGAAGTATGGAAAGAGACACACAGAGAGATGAATTATGCTTCATTTAAACTTCTGCAAAAAAAATTACAAAAATCAGGAAGCAAGAAAACCACAGAATCAAGACATATACTTGAGTTATGCTTTAGGGACTATGTGCTGTCCTTACAGGAAGAGACTTCTTTCCCAACACACTAGCAGAATCTAACCAGAGCACAGCTACCAAAATCCGTGCAATTAAAAGTAAACAAACATATGTGTCTTATATATATATAAGATTTTCTTTATTTCATTTAAGTTAAAGCACTGTATTCACAGGCAGATGCAGTGGTATTTTGCTCTGTCAGAATTTGAAGGCCGTGGGCTTTCTGCAACACTCAGACTGAGGTGCTCCACATTCCCCACGAAGACAAAAACAGAAATTTAAACTTTCAAAGATTTAGTAACATTCCCACTGCTTGACCTCCATGGGTTTATGGCATTCAACCCCTATAACTTTTTAAGAGAGTGTTCCCCATGAAGTCGTTTAAAAGATTTTCTGCTGCCGGCTGGCTGCCAGGTCAAGTGCTCAGCTGAACATTCTTCTGGGTTTGGTCACACCAGAAAGCCAAAAAACCCAGCAGAGACAGCCAACAAGTGCACATGGAAGCTCCTGACTAAGCGTGATGGACATGAACATCTAAATCGAACCAAATGAAGGAGTGAATCAAGACCTGAGCCTCATCAAAGCCCAAAAACTCTGCAAGACGGATTTGCAAGCACAGTATAACATGTGCATACTGTATTAGGCAACTGGAATTTTAATCAAGAGTGTTTTCATCTTGCAAAATTTAATAAATAAATATATCGTGGAACGTAATGATTTATTTTTTCTAAACGTATGTAAAGCATAAAATGTAGGGCTTCTGTTAAAAGTAAAAATCTTTTTCCTCAAAGTTTCCTCAAAGCATAAAATGTAGGGCTTCTGTTAAAAGTAAAAATCTTTTTCCTCAATGTAGAATTTTACTGAAACCAACCTTTGATAGTGTTACATATCTAAGGCCAGTTAAAAATTTCATACTTGAATTT
Organism: Tragopan temminckii; assembly: GCA_028571105.1. Classification (NCBI taxonomy): domain Eukaryota; kingdom Metazoa; phylum Chordata; class Aves; order Galliformes; family Phasianidae; genus Tragopan; species Tragopan temminckii. The sequence continues at coordinate 144,933,180 of JAOWBP010000001.1, forward strand.
TTTTTTGCTACAAAAGGTAGCTACTGTGTCACAAACATTTAAACAGAAACAAAAAGCTTTTGATAAATTTTAAAACAATACTTTCAGCAAAAACATTCACACTTTCCACTCAACAACAGTCAACAAAAAAGCGCACAGATATTTATTTACCAGCTAACTACATACACAAGAAAGTCAGGTTATTTAGAACTTCTATGTCTGCACTTGTAAAATACAATGCTTAGAGAGAGAATCTGAAGACATGCAATATTACACAATTTAAATCAATCCAATTATTTGACTTATATCACTAAACTGACATGTCTCACTACTCTAACCTTTAAAAAGCAAAAACAAGTAGAGAACTCTAAATGTATCAATAAAAGTCAAAACACTTCCTAGAGCCCTGAAAGACTGTTAATGTTTATAATGCCAGTCTATGCCAAGCTATGAGGGAAGGG
>JAOWBP010000001.1:144949741-144962361 GCA_028571105.1 Tragopan temminckii
GATACACATATCCTTAAATACTTTATGATACGCTTCTTTATTGTGCAGATGAACCGGGAATTGCCTTGGTTTTGTTACTTTGTACAAGACAGAACTTCAAGCAGGCACGCTAAATCAACAGCCAGAAATAAGCCGGAGGAACAAGAACACCCCACTGAGAAGCACTGAACTTCAACAGCTTCTGTGTTTGCTACAGTCAATTTGATTGTAACTAGAACAAGTCACAGTGGGACAACTTCTTCCACATCACAGGCTGCAAACACAGCAGCTGGCAGCACGGTTATATTTAGGCAGCATGAATGATTACGCAGTTAAAAGCAGTGATCATACAAGTTTGTGTCTATCACCATTACACTTCACGTTCTTTCCTGCCTTGAGGGCTTTCTCACTAGAAATTCCAGCTTCACAGCTGTTGATCTTAATTCGGAAAACAGCACTAAAATGCATTTTTTTTTCACCTCTTTCCACTCTTCATAGTTCACTATTCCTTTAGAATGAAAAAAAAAAAAAAAGAAAACCAACTGCCAAGGTAACTATCACATTCAGAAAATTTTCCAATTTCATACATATGACAGAAAATCAGCCCAAACAAGGGGACCTGTAAAGGAGCTGTAAATTCACCCAAAGAAGTGGTGCTGAGCACAACGATGCTGTCACACATCTCTGAAGTGCAATTAATTCACTCAGTTGTACATGTTAAAAGAATTCTGGGTTTTGCTGCCAGAACAGATAATCCCAGCTTAATAAAACATCCGCACTGTAACGCCAGGACATGCCCACATCACCTACAGTTAAAAAGCAAATTAAAATGCATGCTAACATTCCTTTAAAATACAAACATAAATCCATAAAACTAGCCGAAATAGCTTCTGCCACCTTTGGTTTTATGTGACTTCCATCACTGGAGTCTTTCCCAGAGCATGCGGTATTGCTTGGGGCACTTCTATTCTGAGAAGTAAATTTGATGAATTTATTTACACCTCCATGCACACACATACATTTGTTATTCTTCATAGATGAGTCGAATTAATTTTCACATCAAACTTTTCTGACTGTCATAGGAAAAAAAAAACAACAACAAAAAAAAAAACAAAAAAAAAACCACAAACAACAACCCTCTTATGAGGAATTGCATTTTTTCCAAATTTCTGCAGAAGCATTTAATTCAGTCAAAGCCAGGGCAGACTGGCACAGCTGAGAGCCCCTCTGCAGAGCACATGGAGATCACGTTGGCCACTGGCCATAACGCTTTATAAAAGAAGCCATAAGAAAAGACCACAATGGGATACAGAGCCCAGTGTCCAGAGCCAAAGGTTTTTCAGCACAAGGGCCATCGCTCTGCACTGACACAGAGTTTTGTTGTTGCTGTCAATGAACTCTTTATCTGCTCTATTTGCCATTTTCATTGGTTTTTAGGTTATTTGCCAACTTACTATTCATGGAACAACGCAATGCAACTAAAATAAACAGCCCTCCAGCCCAACAATCCCATGTTGCTTTTCCACCTTAGGCTCAATATTTTGCTCTTTCACTTCAGGGAAGCTAATTTCTTTCTCATCATCTTCAGGGAACAGGCATCAACAGACCATGTCAACACGTAATCCGTGCATTGCTGCATTCCCCCAGGGTTAAATAAAGCACTACAGCAGTTCACAGTTTTTCAGCGTCATCTTCTTATTCATGTATATTTCCATGAGAAGAGTGCACGATTTACTTTCTCATTCTATCAAGCATTGAGAAATCTCCTTGATCAAAGGTAGCAAAATCCCTGCTTTCTTAACAACGTGATGCAAAAGTTACTGGAAAGTCCATATCTCCAACATGATTTATAGCTAGTTACTACAACTTCTTCAAAACCCAACTTGCTTATGTTAGAGACTTCCAAAGCACTTGGAATATTCTTAACGTTTCTCTTCTGATGAAGTGGTAAATCCAACACATTTGTGAAAACAGCCCAAGAACAGAATGCTAATGTTTACCGAGGCAGAATATTTTTTTGGCCACATTTACACTGTACTGAAATACGCTCTCTTAATAAAATCATACTAAAATGCCCCAGCAGTATAACTTCTCGACCAAACAACTTTATAGTGTCAAAAGACAAAATTGGTCATGTTCCATCTCTCTTTCTACTCTTCTCACCCCAGCTGTCTGTAAATGCATAAAGCTAATCTTACTCATCTAAATAGAAGAACAGAAAGAATTTTAACTTGGTGCATAGAAGCCATAAAATCTATATGACTAACTCTTTTGACTTTCCACAGTTAAAAACATGAAAAGAAAGAAACCGTAAGTGAAATCCTTTGCTTTTAGTGAGCATGTTCGGTGAGCACTGATCCATAGCACACCACGCAGTGCATTCTGCAAATCTGCTTCTCTAAAGGTCAGGCTTAAACGGAGCTTGACAGTTTTGCTACATTAAGTGGTGTAATTCTGTTTTGTTTCAATATTCCCACCTTCTTGCATTTTAATCCTCATTACTTCACTTCTACAAAATCCCCTCTCTCCCACTACTGTTGTTCGTATGACTGAATGTTCAACAACACTGCAGTATCTGATTAGAAAACAAACTGACTACGCTGGGAATTACCAGGCTCTGAGCCTTCCAACCCTAAAACCAAATCCACAGAGTTAATGCAACAATAAAACCTTTACAAGTGACTAATCATAAGGTTCAAAGCAGAAAGCAAAATTGTCCTTCACTACCAATTGCAATTTTCTGCATATTTTCCACAAATATGACCAGAAGTTTCAGAATGCATTTGGCTTCATTTTACTTCTTAAATCATAAACATTGGCTGCAGGGTACAACCTGATAATATTGCTAGTGCACTATTATATTTTTCTAAATTATACTCAAATAAAACATTTCCATACAACACCAGTTTTGCAAACACACCCATTTTCACTCACTGAACTTCTCCTCCAAGAGCCACAGGATGGATTCCAACACATACAGAGCCATATATGTGAGAGAACAATAATTATTATTTTTTTGGTACTGTGTATTCATGTACACAAAGTTTTTTCCTGAATATAAGAACACCTCCCTGCCTCTTTCCATTCTAAAATTACAGAAAACTGGCACTTACTCAGTATTTCCCTTGCACCCACTGACAGAACAATTTTCCATAGCTCTGGTATCAGAAGATCCCAACTCCTGCGCCTATTTAACCACTCAGGAAAGCATGACATGAAACATTCCTGAAAAGAAACTCTGTCTGCTTATAGCACATAGTACATAATTGCTCCTGACTCTCCTTATTGTTTACAGGTTGTCTAACATTCACATTGCTCACTTCAGCAGAAAAGTTATATACAGCTCATGCTGCCTTTCCATACATGTTGCTATGCTTTCCAGAGAGCTGCAGTTTGACGACCTCTCATTATGCAGGCTAAAAAAGCCTGGCCGTGGTGACCCCAAGAGGCAGCTGACCCACAATCACAGAACCTCCATTCACATGAAGAGCAGATCCTCTGTTCATAAACCAGTTCTTATGGTACAAAAAGATACTGATGCTAATATTGGGTAAGAGCTCTGAGCAACAACAGATTAATTAACTCAGTGCAAGTCAGGGCTGCTCATGTACTACATACATCTTATTTTTCTCCTTTTTTCAAATACAATCAATCGTCATTTTGTTTCATCACTTATTCGAATGACAAACAACCTGGAACAGCAGTCAACATAAGAATATACTGAAAACCTAGAAGGCTGGAAAAGGCTAGAAGACATCAACATTTTTGCCCTGTAATTCTGTTGTTATTTTTTCATATTTTCTTCTGCATCGTTTTACATGAACTTCTGCACAGTTTTCTATCCAGGTTCTTAAACTTTATTCCATGTAACTCTGCTTTGACCCTCAACATACTTTCTCTTGCTCCTTCTGGGGATTTTACACGCTCTTTTATGATCTTCCACATTCTTCCTCCACCCCACAGATGTTTGTTTATTTCCCAGAGCAGTGTCAGTCTTTCCCAGTGAGCTGGAGCAGCAGTCCAGTCTTTTCTTTCCCCCAGTCTCTTTCTTCGAAGCATGGTTTTTATCGGGCTTGCTGCTGTCATTTCTCACTCCTGGCACATCCCAGAGAATGCAAGCAGGCGGAGAAGTATCACAAAAAAAAAGAAAAAAAGAAAAAAAAAGGCACAGAAACTAAGACCAGATGCTGCCAGAGGTTGAAAAAGCAGAAAGTGACTTCCTGTCTAGCAACCCCAGAGCTGCCAGAAAAAACATGGGAATTCCCAGATCCCTAGCACAATATAAGATATGGGTGCATCTACTTTTAGGGTCTGATTTCACTAGTATTTTAAAATACAGAGTTTTCTCTGTTCTTGATCTAACAAGAAATCCAGAAAAAAAAATTAAAAATGCCTATGTCTATTTATAGACAGCAAAAAACAAAGCAGCATATGATAATACAGTTTCATAATATACTTCAAGCTGTTGTAACGCATTCAGAAAAAGCCTCAGCATGCAGGCAAGCTTAGTTCTACCATTTGCACCTTGTTCTACATGGATGAATCTTCCCTACTAAATGTGCATTCAGGGAAAAAATAAAAATTAAAAAAGATAGAGTTGCTGTGATCTAGTACGAGCATCGAACTGTAAACAAACTGCTTCCAGGAAAACCAAGAACAAATCACTGCAGCAGTCACTCCATCGATGTACAGATTTTTAGCAGCAAAAAATTTCTCCAGTGCATCCTTAAGTGTTCATATGTGCCATGATTCTTGCACTGGGTAGATTTCTCCAGTTCTGAAAAGACAGCTGCTGGAAGGAAGATCAGCAGCATGGGCCGCGGCCGGCGGGGGAGGCATGAAAGCACTTATCAAGGCATTTGAGAGCAGCGAGCTTTTGGAACAACATGAGAGTCGAGGGTCATGGGAAACAGAAGCTTTGCTCACCCTTCTTCCTGGCAAAGTCTTCTGCACTTGAGCAACAAAGTAAAACGTTTTGAAAGAAGAGAAGGAGGAGGAGAGGGGAAAAAAAAACCAAAATGTGTATATTTAGGTCATTAAAGAAAAAATACTACCACTTTGCTTTAAAGGAAATGAAACACTTTCTGTATGAAATTCTTTTGAGCTCTTGGAGCTGAGGGATACAACGCTTGATTAGGTTCCTTTGATCAGACAACTAATATCACAGTCACATGAACTTCAGTACTGCAGATAACAGCACGTATTTATTTTTTGCAAAAACACACACGGACGTAAGCAGCATTTGTTTACACACTCAGATATGCACTTCCAGACAGGGAGGACAGAGCTGAGACACCAAACTGACCAGTGAATTAAAATGGCTCTGAATGTTTCCATCAAATTTGGCCTGAAGAAGTTTCTCGCACTCAATCAAATGAGGAGCTGGCTCGGTACTTAGCTACTTCTCACTGCTTAGGGAGAATGCATAGCAAACATCAGATTTATACAGCAGACAAGTTCAATACACTCATTAAAGCCCTCTTCTACCTTTCAAACATGAAAAGTATTCAGAAAAAAATGGAAAGATGAAAGCCATGGAAGTACTTAAAAGTCCTACAGATATGTTTATGAGAATGTAAACCTGCATTTTAGTAATGGGAGAAAAATAGTCAAACCAAGCATGTTTCTTTAAATAATGAAATGCACATCCATGAATGGGTCTCACTGCGTGAGCTCCTGTGTGTAGAGCTCAGGAATCAAGCATTCCCAAGAAGTCTGCAGTTTACCACAATTTGCATGTGATGCTATTTCCTTTGTAGCTTGGAAATACTTTCTGTATCTTGCTTGCTTACCAGTTTTACTGCATTCAGAGAGGGCAAGGAGAAACCCCATGGAGTGCAGTAATCATCTAAGTACAATAACATATCAAGGAATAGGCTCTTTGTATCTCATGGGAAAAAGAAGCATCTCTTGCATGCACTTCACAGGAATCTTGTACTTCTCAAACAAAATAAGGAGCTTTAATTATCTTTTCTGCTGAAGATTGTCCAGTAAAGTGACTTCTAAGAAGCACCAACTAGGCATTCATATATCTCATCTGAAGGGTTTTTTAATTTTTGAAACTTTTTATTCTCTGGGATTTTGTTCTGCTTTCCGGTCATTAAAAGATTTAGGAACATATGACAACATCCTTTTGTTACCATTCCGGTAGAAAGATAGCCTTTAATTAATAATCTCAGTATCCATTAGTGCCAGTACTGTTTACATTATGGCATTTATAATGAATTCTAAGCTAACTCCTATCACTCACAAGTGAGATTTTGTCATTAAACCATCTAAATAAAAACTCAAGTGTTTTACTACTCTATACTCAGGCCTCATTAAAATGGCAAATAAAAGATCAGCAATTACTTGAAACTGGAAAAAAAAGGACAAATATATCATAATGCCACTCCACCAATCCATGGCAGGCTGCATTTGAACATCATGTGTGTATTTGGTCTTCCTTCTTAACACCATCCCAAAACTGCTGAGAAAGACACAGGGATATGTGACAAGGGTAAAAAATGGTAGAAAAATCTTCTTAAAGAAGTGCAGTAACACTCATCAGCCTGAAAAAGACAGCTGAGGAGTCGTAAGAGTTCCAACAAAATCAGAAGCAGTACTGCAATGGTGGCCATCTCTTGAAAGTAAAAACAAAAGGCTACTTCATAAAACAAAAAGCGAGCTCAAACAACATGAAGATGCTTTTCATAAAATGTGTAGTTATATCACCCAACTCTCTGCCACCGGATACTGTGGATATTACAAATGTATGTGGGTTCAAGAAAGGACTAGAGAAGTTCACAGAAGAAAAATCTGTGGAGAGCTATTAAAGGCATAACCTCTTGTTCAGGAAATCTTCAAGCCGCAAAGCACTGGAGGCAGAGGAAGTATCACAGCATTCTTGCCTTGTCTTATACCCTACCCTAGGCATCAGTGCTATGTGTGAGAGAAAAAAAAAATCAAACTCACAGCACAGCACTTACTCATATTTAGAGACAGGATGTAAGGCCAGATAAACCTCGGGCCTGACCCAGCGTGGTTGTTCTTATGCTCTTCATAGGAAGATTTGTACACGTACATTTTGCAATACACTGAGTGACTCAGGACCCCATCAGCTGTTTACCACCATCTCAGGAGAAGGCTGTCGCTCCCACGGCTGAACCAACTCACCGCTACGGTTAAGTGCTCTTTAGCTGTTTCACTACAGGGTAACCTTTAACCAAAGAACAACAACAAAGGAGGAGGTGCTATGTTAATGCTGTGACACTAAGGATCATAAAGATGTTCCATTTTGCTGGCTGAACTGTGGGAGGTGCTCTTCAGGGGGTAAGTGATAATGGAGGATGTATCATCTTTAACTGCTCCAAAGACAGAGGAGCGCTGCACTGCTATTCCTTTAGTTATGTTACAAGCCTGTAATCCTTCAGCAGAAGCTTGGTTAGTAATCTGTGCTACTGAGCATAATTTTAAGCAGTAAAACTAGATGAATCGGTAGTAAATTAATAGGTGACAAAAGCTGATTTAGACTACCAAGCAAGCATTCAAAAGGCTGCCAGAAAACACTGCCCATCCAGCTTCACTCCTGCCACCCGCAGTGCTTACATACGTGTATTTTCTTTACCCTTTTCCTTCAAAACTTTTTCTAACTTAGCTCTCAGCATGAGGGCAGTCACCAAATGAAAAGCTATTCAATGCTTGGTTTTTTCCTCAGAGTTCAGTTTTCCTCAATCCTCTTCTCCTCCCTGTATTGCTTACTGCATACCATCCAAATCCTGTAATGAATACGGAATTATCTCATCCTTCATGCAAGCCAAGTCTATAAAGACAGCAAAATAAATGTATTTCTTTGTAATGTGCACCACCATTGCCCTATTTAACAGATGGAGATGCTGAAAGCAAGATTGCCTGAGGCCACACAGGACACTGGTGATTAGGCAGGCCCTCCAGGGCCCCTGCTTCATGCCCACTGCTCCACATGCCATTCCTTCAGAGCAGGAGACACTAACCAGAGCTGGAAGGAATGCAGCTCCTCACACCTCCCTGTCCACATGAAAGATGTAACTTCTTTTCTCCCGAAGAGACATAACATTAAAAAAATAAGTTTTATATTAAATAGAGAAAAGAATCTCTAAACTTCTTTAAGAAAAAAGCAAAATAAAACCCATTGTTTTGATCCATATAACACAACCCCTACAGAACATCAGCCTCTGTATCTGTTTCAAGTTGGTCTCCAAGAACATGAAGAATACAACACACACAAACAAGCTTACTTAAGTCACTTGCTAACGTGTAGATCAGCATTATTTTTTTATTTTTATTTTTTAAAAAGGCAACTGGAACAAAGATAGGACAGAGCAATTAAGGTTTTCACAATTAATCTTTGATGTTTACTAATTAAAACAGTTTACATTTAAATAGCTTTAACAGAGAAATATGAAAAAATCCTATTTCTCAAAACCATAGTAACTCCCACTACATGTGAAATTTACTCTGTAACCTCATCACAGCTTAATCTCACCAATCAAGAAGAAAATTGAGTGTTTCTTTTGTTGCATACTAGTTCCAAAGGAAGCCTGGACAGGTTTTCTCCAGAGAAAAGTTACTTCTTGCCATGCACAAAATGAAACTGCAATGACTGATAACGATGCTTTGGGAGAATATCCACCCATCTTGTTTGTACACACAGTGAAAAGCTTCAGTAAGTCAACAGGTCATTGGGAGGATGAAAGAAAGAAAATCAGTAACACAGCAACACTCTGAACCTGAACCAGTAATTTGGTATTAAGTAGCCATAAAGCAAAATCTGGCATGTAACCCTCAGACTGTACTTTTATCCAAAGAGTGACTGCAAAATTTCCCTGCTGTCACCATAAAATCATTTTCCTTCCAGCATGCCTTAACAACTTGTGCTTGCAGCATAAGGTTTGTGTGGCTCACAGCTCACTGACTGGTTGGATATACATTATAGCATGCTCTCCTCTCCCTTTCCTCAATGAAAAGCACCTCAAAAGACTTGCAGATCCAATTTCAAAAGCCCAGCAGTCCTTAATATATTTACCTCTTTATCTTCAATTTAATACAAGTAGGAATATTTTCACAAAGTTACAACTTTCATCAAAAAAAGTGGGAAACCTTAGTAAGATTATTAAAAAGTTCTGCAATGGGATGCAATTTTGAAATCATCAATTCTTCTGAAAACAGAACTAGAATTCTCTGTAGGGGAAAAAATTGTTCATTTAGTCTAGGAAATATATACGGCTTCCAATGAGCAACAGGAATTGAAGTTATAGGGCAAATATGATAGACCGATTTTGGAGCTTATTCTCCAAACGCAGCATGCGAAACGCTTAACTGCAAGGACTGCTTCTTTCAGTGTGTTCTGAATGACTATTGCAATGCTTTTCCAAACACTGGAAGTAAATATTAATCAATGGACAGCCTACAAGTTTTTGCATTACTCAGGAGAGTACACAAGCAGCCAAGTAAAACATCTTCTTCCTAAAACATTCATCCCAGCTTCACTGACATGAGTAAACAGAGTACATTTAAATATCAGCTGCTTGAGGAAAAATATATAACATTAAACAGATCAAATATAATTTCTTTGTTTTAATCTCTCCATTTGTGAAGTGCCTTTACTGCTAAAAAGGCTATGGTATTCTTGGCTGCACCAGGCAAAGTATCATCAGCAGATTGAGGGAAGTGATCCTTCTTCTCCATTCAGCGCTGGTGTGACTGCACCTGGAGTCCTGTGTCCAGGTGTGACCCACCAGTACCAGAGAGATGTGCACATACTGGAAAAAGCACGATGAGGGGCCATCAAGATGGTGAAGGGACTGAAGCACCTCTCCTATGAGGAAAGGCTGAGGGAACTGGCACTGCTCAGCCTGGAGAAGAAGAGGCTCAAGAGGAATCTCCGAATGGTTGTATGAGAAAGTTAAATATTTAACTGTACAATATTAATTATAACCTGCGTAAAGACTCTGCTCACCATTAGTGTGGGAAGTAATAATTCATAAATAGTATGGAACAGAGAATTAATATGAAGGATGACATATCCTCATACAAATTATTTTCCTGTTGGTTTTGGAGGACACCAAGAAACATACACAGTTGTTAGGGAAAAAAAAAAGTACAAATTAACGCGAAAAAAATAGCGACTTACAGTACTGAATTCTCATGACATTCAGGCTGCCTTTATTTTTTTCCTCCTATTTCAACATGAAAAATGAAACTTCCCTTTAAGAAAAACAATCCAGTAATAACCCTCAAAAATTCTGCCTTAGCAACGGAATTAAGTTTTCACTTAAGTCTGAGTTTTCCAGTGGCTAACATATTATACAGCTGCTAACTTTACAGGTTTGTATATAGCTTCCAAAAAATACAGTTAAGGAAGTGATTTTAAAATTCATGGGTTTTTGCTACTGAATAAAAGAAAAATGTCAGAACAAATTTCTGGGTGTGCACTGAAGTCAGATGTTGGTTTTCATTATCTCCCCAAGAGAAGCAAAGCAGGACGGCTTTAGACAGTTATGACTTTCTAGAGGCTTTCAGATTGAAGTTGTGATAATTTTCAAATGTATGTGTGAGTGACTATTGCAAGAAAAACTGAATAGAAGTACACGTAGCACAACAGCACAAAACAATACAGTCATCTGAACATTTCCTCTTCACTATCGTCTGCATAGCTGCAAAAGGCCCTGCTAAACCCCAGCTGGATAAAACTTATCACTGACACAGGTTATTTTAAAATTAATAGCAGAAGGCTATGCAACACAGATAGCATTCATGCTAATAAGAGACAATCTGAAAACTACAAGAGAAAGCTTTTCCCTTCAGTAAGAATAACAAAATGACACACCTAGCATTAACTGGAAGTAACATGTAAAATGAAGACTGCTGAAACAAACTCAGAAATATCAGAGGCACGCTACATAGTCTACATTAAAAAGTGACAGGTAGAAGAGTTATTTGTTACTTGGCCTTTAAAAAACAGCATGTGAACATTTAATTAACCACTGCAGCAATCTCCATGCACAAGTAAGCAATTTCATAATACAGACAGTTGTGTATCTGAGCTGAAATTTGACTTCGCTAAATGTGTCTATACTATCGTAACAAGTTTTCACAATGGTATATAGATTGCTTTTTTTTTTTTTGCCATCACATTTTAAATCTTAAAAGATAAACAAAAGAGCAACACTATTTAGTTTCCAAGAGTACCAGATTCTGAAAAGGCATAATTTGTACAATTCTTCCTTGTGAGTACATCTTGAAAAGAACAAATCCCAAGAACGAATTCTGAAGCAGGATGCTTCTTCCTTTTCCCTGTCTCTGGAACCCTGAAGACTGAATCTGAGCTGACAATTTCTGGTTAGCTTAGAAGCACCGTGGAATCTCCTCTCCTTCTGAACACCTCCCACATCATCCTTTCAAATATTTCTCCATTTTCAAATGGTAGCACTACTATTGAGTTTCTCTCTATGACTCCTGAGAAAAATTACGTTAGCCCAAAAATCAATCTGATATACTAAAGGAGATGAAGTAAGTTTTCTACACTCAGTCACATTAGTTTTTTAGAACTCCTTGGTCAATGCCTGTTCACAGGAACCATTTTTACTGTTCTCATCTGAATGATTAACAAATGGAGCAGGCTGCTCCTTCAGCAATTTAACAAGAAATCATCAGAACTGTGAACTGCAAATAAGAAAATCCCTCAAACAACATAGAATAACAGCTCCAAAGCCACTTTTCCTCTTGACGTTATCCTTTCAAATATTTGCAGACACCTGCAACAAGACACTCTCAAGACAACTCAAAAAGAGGAAGAGGAAGTGCGTGGCTGACAAACAAGGGGCTGCGCTGGCCTTCAACAAGACCTGGACAAACTGGAGAGTTGGGCAAAGGGGAACACAATGAGGTTCAACAAGAACAAGCCTAGAGTCTCGCACCTGGGGAGGAATAACTGTATACATCAGTACAGGTTAGGGGCTGACCTGCCGGAGAGGAGCTCTGCAGAGAATTACTTAAGGGTCCTTGTAGACAACAGGTTGGCCATGAGCCAGCAGTGTGGCCAAGAAGACCAATGGAATCCTGGGATGCATTAAAAAGAACATGGCCAGCAGATCGAGAGAGATGATCATCTCCTTCTATTATGCCCTGTTAGGGAACATTTGGAATACTGTGTCCAGTTCTGCGCTCCTCAGTTCAGAAAAGGCAGGCATCTCCTGGAAAGAATCCAGGAGAGGGCCACAAAGACAATTAAGGGCCTGGAGCATCTCCTATATGAGGAAAGGCTGAGATGAGGAGTTCTTCAGTCTGGGGAAGAAAAGGCTAAGAGGGGATCTCATCACTGTTTATAAACATCTGAAGTGTGGGAGTCAAGTGAAGGGGGCAGAGTCTTTTCAGTTGTGAGCAATAGTAGAACAAGGGGCAATGGGCACAAACTGGAATACAAGAAGTTCTATACTAATGCAAGGAAGAACTTACTGTAAGAGTGACAGAGTACTGAAACAAGCCCAGAGAGGTTGTGAAGTCCCTCTCTTTGGGGGTATTTTGCCCTTGGCTCAGAAAGCAAACGGTATCCTGGGCTCCATCAGAAGAAGGGTGGCCAGCAGGGACAGGGAGGTGATTGTCCCCCTCTACTCTGCTCTTGT
>JAOWBP010000001.1:144962461-144976612 GCA_028571105.1 Tragopan temminckii
AGGTGCTGGAACAGGCTGCCCAGAGAGGCTGTGGATGCCCCATCCCTGGAGGTGTTCAAGGCCAGACTGGATGGGGCTCTGGGCAGCATGGACTAGTATTAAATGGGGAGGTTGGTGGCCCTGCATGTGGCAGGGGGGTTGGAGATTCATGATCCCTGAGGTCCCATCCAACCCTGGCCATTCTGTGATTCTGTGATATTTAAGATCTACCTAGACATTTACCTGTGCAAACTGTGGACTCGATGTTCTCTAGAAGTCCTTTCCAACCCCCACAATTCTACGATCCTGTGAAAACACTGAAGGATCTGGAATCTGACAGAATAAGCCCACTGGACTGCTGCTGCAACTGTCAGTACTCAAAGACTTGAGTTGTTTGTAGCTTCTTTTAACGAGATTGAGCTGTAGTAGATTTTCTGCATAATCACCATTAACATTTCTCTTTCATGCCAAATAATCCATCTTCGGACCTCAGAGAAGCCCTAATATTTCATAGAATAAAAGAAAACTTAAAAATTCTGGAGATCAGATTAGAAAGAGGGTTTCAGTAGCAAGTAACGTTTTGCTTACATTTTTTACTGTCTTGAAAAGCAGCAGAAGGATGACACAACCTTAACTGACAAGGAAGTGCAAAGACAAAGGAAAATGAAATGAAGGAAGAACACACACTAATGTACATGAAAAAAATAATCTGAATTACATCCACACAGCAATAGGATATACATTATACATTACATTAGTAATACACATTATCAAAAAGGATACAGTGACATGAAGAACGCAACAGGGGAAAACTACTCTTCTCTCACAGAACAAAGATTATTTTCTCCAGATAACATAAAGTATAGGACAAAGGACGAGCATTTAGAAAGGGATAAAAGAACTTCCCTCCATGCAGCACACACGTAAATCACAAAACTCATTGCTCACCCTCACAGACTGCTGTGGTGTCCAACAGAACAGCTGGTTTCTAAAGCAGGTTAGATAAATACCATCCTGAAATAGGATTATTTGAAGACACTCTGAGGAACTGTAGCAGAATTCTACTGTAATGGAGAAGTCCTCCTACTGTATTAAAAAAGTACTATAAAAATATCCGTTTTAAGATTCCGTCCAACAATTTAAAAAAAACAAAAATTTTTTAAAAAGTATCAAAAATAAAACAAATCCAAACAACTTTAAAAAATATTATTTAATGCATTTCAGATAGTCGCTTTTTTTTTGTTTTAACTCAAAACTAAAGTCATGTGTGGGAACTGACATGGAAATGAAATGTCTCATAATAGGTAACTGCCCCATAAATACACATATATAGCAAAAAGCAGGCCATACTTAACTACTATCTGTGTAGACAGAGACAAGCAGAAGCTGAAGAAGATGAATGCTCCAAAACCATAGTCTTTATCTTACTGAATAATGAAAATAAGGACCGGTCATACAACCAGTCATACAACCTGTAATTTATGATATTTGCCAAGAATCCAGGCACGGAATTTGACACAGACAAACTCCAACCCACAAGTATAGACCATCACAGTCCATAACCCTATGCACTGAATTGAGAATCCTCCGTATCTCCCAAAGGAAAAAAAATACCAAGATTTGAATCACTTAATATTTACAAATTTTAAAAACACACACACACACACACACACACAAAAACTAAACAATAACAAAAAAAAACCAACATTCCTACCACGAACAGTACTTACTACTAACAGCAATATGATTCAGTGCAAAAAAAAACCCAAAACACTGCCATCATGTATTTTATTCCATTGGTATTAATGTTGTTGTCTAAGTGCCATTTCAGTTTACAAAGGGACAAGAGAAACGTCTGTCAAAACAGCATGAAATTCACTGGGGACATTAAATGTTCGAGAAAATACTGCAAGACTGACTTTTTATCCAGCAATCCATTGCTCACAATGCTTAATAATAACTGCTGAAGACAAGTGACAGCAGTAGACATGAAAGTAGGTTTTTATTGGGCAAGAGTATTGAAGTCACAAGGTGTACTGAAAATTGAAGCTTTGCATAGAGAACAAATCAAAAGGACCTGAATTGCCAATGACTGCAGCAATTTTGACAGCAAGTATAATGCTATTTTACTGCTAAATGATTTGGAAACTGTCAGAAATCTGGTGGGGAAAAAAAAAAAAAAAAGAAAAAAAAAGATGTGATTGGCAATGTTATTTTTGCAAATTGACAATGATTACCACTCCCAGGGAGGTAAGAGACATGTTGTATTAAAGAGCAAAAGAACTAAGTAAACAGAACAGGGAATTACATCACTGCTAGGCTGTGACAATGTAAATAAAATAAGAGCCATTAGATCTCTAATTCGCCATTTTTCAACTTCAAACAGAAGACACTTAACAGAAATAGTAGCATTATATACATGGTTATCAATAGGTATAAGAAAAAATCAGAAGTTCTTCAGTTCGTACTGAAACAAAGGATTCAAGTGAAGGAGAACTAAGATAGCTAAAAACTAAAGAGTGAATCCTACAATTTGTGGATTACATTTATTAGCAGCAGAACCCACCTAGAACTCATTTCTTGGGATAAGAAAAGAAGATTCTTTATAAAACTTGCTTTTTCAATTCCCAATGAAACAAGAAGGAAAAAAAAAAGCTTAACAAATGAGTTAAACATTCATGTTTTTATCTTCAGTTCTATACTCTAAGGATAAACAAAAGGTCATAGGCAGAAAAGCACTTGGGGGCTCTGCTAGATGAAAGCTTGACCTGATGCAGCAGTGCACGTGTACAACCTAGAAGGCAAACTGTATCCTGGGCTGCATCAAGAGGGATGGAAGAAAGGGCAAAGCAGGTGACCGTCTCTCTGTTCTGTCCTCATGAGGTCCCACCTGGAATATTGCATCCAGGCCAGGGCACCCAGCACAGGAGAGATGTGGAGCTGCTGGATTGGGTCCAGAGGACGGCCATGAAGATGACCAGAGAGCAGCAGCACCTCTCCTATGTAGAAAGACCAAGGGAGCCTGCTTTGTTCAGCCTGCAGAATGGAAGGCTAAGGGGAGACCTCACTGCAGACTTCCAATACTTGAGGGGTGTGAGCTTATAAGAGGGGGACCAACATTTTACACTAGCAGATACTCAGAGGACAAGTGGGAATGGTTTTAAATTCAGAGAGGAGATTCAGGTTGGATGGGACACTGGGCAGCATGTTCTGGTGGGGAGCACACAGCAGGGGGTTGGAAACAGGCGATCCTTTAATGTCCATTTCAACCAAACCATTCTATGATAATTCCTTTCTCCACAAAAAATATGAGCTATGTTACACCGGCTAAGGTGCAGACGATGGCATCTTCAAGAAGCTAGCAAAAAAAATTAGAACTTACAGCGCAAAGTTAAAAATCTTGGATTAGTATATCAGGAAATCTTTCAGCATACAAAGGAGGCTGTGTGAACAGGAAGTGTACTTCAGTGCTTACATACCCCTTCATTAAATGAAATATTTTGGGTCTCTCATTTGATCTGAGGATTCTAAGAACATGAAGATGCAGAAGTTCTGTGCTCACATAGCAAAAAGCCACTTTGTGAGAAAAATTCATGAAGTCTAATGGCAAGGTTTGCACTTGTGCATAGGACATCTTGTTTTGGGATGAGTTTCTTGGTCTTTAGATCACCTTGTCTATCTTCAGATTAAATCAGTCATGGTAGCAAACAACAAAAAAATGTACGTATATGAAATATGAGAACTTTTAAGATGTTTCAAACATCTTAAAACATGAAGTTTAAAGTACTTCGGACAACCTGTATCTCAATGGACTAACAAGATAAGCTTGTAACACAACTTTTCCAGCAAAGAGTTTCCAAAAATGTTAGTTTCACTATCTTTGCATGGCTGTAGCATAGCAACTTGAACGTAGTTATTTAGTGTCTGTAGGTGTGGAAATAAAGGTAGTAACACTACCTTCAACTGTTTAGGTTTGTAATAGGGAGGGGAAAAAAAAGCCAACAAATAATAATAATTAAAAAAAAAAACCAACCGAGACGGTTGTTACAGCAAAACATCTCCTTTTCAAACCACAACAATGATGCTAAGTAAGAAGAGTACCAGAAAGAATTACTTAAGGCCCCTCTTGAAAGCATCATAAAATATGAGCACTGAATTATAAAACATCCTCAAGGTGCGTTCTCCCCAAATTTCCAAGTTCTACATACCTTCAAGTAGTGTAAACTTGAAGACTTGATGGTAGACTGAAAAACTGTCTTTGTAAAGAAAGAAGGAATGAATGTAATCTAAAAGCCCAGCTACATCTGAGCAGGAGTTCAGGTATTAATACCTCAACTTCAACAAGTAAGTGATCTCAACCACATTTGAAAAATGGCAATCCATAAGATTTAAGAGTTTTCATGAGTACCTTTATTCCTATTTTTAATATATTTTACATATTTATATATATATATATGTTTTATTAACCATGTCCACATATTGTTATCAAAAGTAATAGTTAATACTACATATTTTTTCAGTTTCAGCATACCATTCAAGTCTGATGGTAAAACTAGGAGAAATGCTGCAGTTAGTTTAATAAGCATCACAAACGCATGAAGAACTTGTTCAAGACTCATAAATCTCTATCTAGGATTTATTAAATGCATGTATTCAAAAACTGGATATTAGGATACATTACCTTTATTTCATAAACATGTTGCTGTAATTCAGTACTGAAATAACAAGCAACTGAATGCACTTCAGCAAACTATCACTGGAAGAGTCCTATCCGAGAGGAGAACAAAGCTCAAAAGTCACACTTCTACAGTTCCAAAAAATAAAACTATTACAGAAGATATGACAGATGTGCCATGCAAACAAATTTTTGCTGTCACTGGTAACTTGTACTTTAACTGCGGCTGTAATCTGACGTACAAGCAAGTTGTCTCTGCCACCAATATTTTCATGCTACGTCACCGTTATTCCCCTACTGACCAACTTTTGCAGTTGCTTCAAATTCCAGGTTCCCTGTTCTCTGCCAGCATGAATATATAACTTCAAAAAACATGTCTGACAAAATAACTTCAATAATTCCATGCCTATTTAGTATAAAATTAAATGGAAGAATAACAAAAAGAAAGAAGCGTGTGATAAGGGAAGTTGTACTCAAAATTGATAAATTAATCAAATCAAGGAGTATGCTCGCATAATTAAGGAAGTATATATCCATCTTAAAGAAACAAATAGAGTGACCCAACAGGTCAGTCAGTCTCATCTCTGTCCCTGGAAAGGTGATGGAACAACTTGTTCTGAATGTCATCTCTAATCAACTGAAAGAGAAGAAGGTTATCAGGAGTAGTCAACATGGATTCACCAAAGGGAAACCAATGCTCAACCAACCTAGTAGCCTTCTATGATGTCATCACTGGCTAGGCAAATTGGGGAAGAGCAGTAGATGTTGGGTACCTTGATTTCAGCAAGGTGTTTGACACCATCTCCCGCAACATCCTTGTTAGGAAACTCAGAAAGTGTGCAATAGATGAGTGGACGATGAGGTGGATTGGGAACTGGCTGACTGGCAGAGCTCAGAAGGTTGTCACAGAATCACAGAATGGCTTGGTTTGGAAGGGACCCCAAGGATCACACAGTTCAAACCCCACTGCCACAGGCAGGGCCACCAACCTCCCGATCTGGACCAGGTTGCCCAGTGCCCCATCGAGCCTGGTCTCAAACACCTCCAGGGACTGAGCATCTACAGCCTCCCTGGGCAGTCTGTTCCAGCACCTCATCACTCTCTCTGTGAAGAACTTCCCCCTGACATCCAATCTAAACCTTCCCTCCTTGAGCTCAAAAACATTAATCCTTGTCCTATCATCGTCAACCCTTGTAAAAAGTTGATTCCCCTCATGTTTATAATCCCCTTTTAAATACCGTAAGGCTGCAATGAGGTCTCTTCACAGCATTCTCTTCTCCAGGCTGAACAAGCTCAGCTCCCTCAGCCTGTGTTCACAGGAGAGGTGCTCCAGACCTCTGATCATCCTTGTGGCCCTCCTCTGACCCTCTCCAACAGCTTCACATTTTTCCCATTTTGGGGGTCCCTGTCCTGGATGCAACACTCCAGATGTGGCCTCATAAGGGCAGAGTAAAGAGGGACAATCACCTCCCTGTCCCTGCTGGCCACCCCTCTTCTGGTGGAGCCCAGAATACCACTGGCCTTCCGAGCTGCAAGAGCATGCTGCTGGCTCATGTTCAGTTTTTTATCCACCAGTGTGCCCTTGTGGCTAAGAAAGCCAATGGTATAATGGGGTGCATTAAAAAGAACAGGGCAAGCAGGTCAAGAGAGGTGATCCTCTCCCTCTACTCTACCCTGGTGAGGTCACATTTAGAATGCCCAGTTCTTGGCTCCCCAGTTCAAAAACAACTGAATCTCCTAGGAGTCCAGGGGACGGCCACAAAGATGATTAAGGGCCTGGAGCATCCCCCATATGCGGGAAGACTGAGTAACCTGGGTCTGTTCAGCCTGGAGAAGAGAAGACGGGGAGGGGATCTGATAAATGTTTATAAATACCTAAGGGGAGGTGGGAGACAAACAAATGAGGCCAGGCTCTTCTTGGTGGTGCGTAGTGATAGGACAAGGAGTAACACAGGAGGTTCCGTACTAACATGTGGAAGAACTTCTGTATGGTAAAGGTGACAGAGAACTGGAACAGGTCACCCAGAGAAGTTGTGGAGATGTTCAAGACCTGGCTGGACGCCTATCAGTGTGACCTATTGTAGGGCACCTGCTTTAGCAGGAGGTTGGACCCAATGATCTCTTGAAATCCCCTAAGATTCTGTTATTTTATTATAACAGGAATGCTCCATTAGTTTGACCTTAAAAATCAAACAATTTAGGACACCGTTCAAATGAATGATTAAAAGCTCGGAAATTGACACAAAACTGGGCAAAAAGCAACACAGATACCAAATAAGTTCCATCTGATCAGTGAAGTACCTCACAGAAGACAAAAGTTAAAAAACAAACAAACAAAAAACATATACACCAAAAAATTCTACAAATTCACAATACGTATAACATCCGCAATGCTTATAATCCAACTAGTCACCAGAAAAGTACATTATGCCAAGCTAAAACGGAAGCTTGATAATTTATTGAGAACTTGTACAGAAACTATATAGATAACACAGCAGCAAGGAAGAGTCTTCACTGCAAATACCCAAGCAGAAAAATGTCATTACTTGATATTTTCCAAAGCATAAAAGTAAAAAAAAAAAAAAGTCAATTCTGCAATGTATTTATTGTATTGTGTGGTTACTGATGTTGTCAGTGAGTGCCCTATATCCTATGGTAGTAAGTTTAATAACCTAGAAGGACCCCCCTTACAAGGCTAGTGTTTGTTTTGTAGTTGGGATGGTTTGTTGGGTTGCTTTTTTCATGCTATTGCTGTTTTCTGAAGGAAGCTGGGACAAGAGACACACAGAAGACAGATCCGTCAAATGAAGGAATTTATATACTGCGTGACACAGCTAACAGGGAAGCTGTCTGAATCTCCACTTCTAACGTTACAGAATGACACAGGAAGAACCATCCTTTCTTAATTGATTGCCTCCTGTGCTAATGAAGGAGACAAGTATTGCAGCTCCTGTTTCCTCTTGCCTACTGGTATCAGCCCAATGGAGATGGCCTTATCCTCCGCAAAAATAAATAGGAAATGAACTGTTTAAACACATAGTTCACTGATATCAAAGAAATATGTGGTCATATAAGTGTGCTAGGAGAAAACAAAGAGCAACATTTATCAAGATGCAGTCAGAAACCTAACTAATGAACTCTATTTTGTCTGTCTACTGTAAGAGCTCAAGCAAAAATCCCTTTCCTGACTTACAGACATGCTTTTAGAAGACAGCGGGATAAATTCCAAACTCTGCTCAGAACTGCTGACCTGTTTTTAAATCAGCATATGCCTGAATCTTCCATCACGTGCGTAAGAACTTTAATGAGCAAAATATCTCAATTACTCCCTCAGTGTTCACGAAACGGTATCAGCAGAACTGACTGTGGCTCCACAAGAGCTAAGCTCAAGTGCACAGCTAAGGAAAGCTATTTTGATTACACACATTAAGAATTTGCTTTAAATAAAACTGGTGAAAACAACAGCAAATGATAAGAAAATTAAATCTGATCAACAATGACCACTTGTGCTATTGATTGGAGGCAAAAAGATATATGAACAAACTTCATTGCATCCCCAACTACAGGAAACCAAAGAGAGAAAGGAAGATTTCTCTGAAGCACAAAGAATAACTAAAATAAGAGTTTTATTTGTTCTTGTAGCTCTACAAGAACACCACATTGAATCTTCTTATTTCTACCTGTTATTTGTTCTTCTCCCCCCCCCCCCCCCCCCATTATGCTTATTTCTCTTACAGGCTCTTTTACAGAAGAATAAAATTTCACTTCCTTTAGTCTTTCAGTGAACAGAAGTACCTTTTCAGACAGTACAATGCACACCCAATGCGCAAACCTCTCTCCTCTTTGAGCACCTTGATAAATATTAAATACACGATGCTGTAGCAAATATCAGATATACAACGTTGAGGCATCTTGTATCCTGCTTGAGTACTACACTAAAAGGAAATAAGACTTCTGAACGCATGCAGAATTTCCACGCTCTTTTCCCATGCTTGAATTATACTTAGAAAAAACACTACTGCAACATGTTGTTGCAGCTTCTGGTGTCCTGTGAAAGTTAAGTTTGCATAATTCAGGATAGGGAACCAATGAAGGTTGATAACATGACTGATATGGAAAACCATACCACAACATAGCTCGGAGTTCATAACGTGCTGTGAAATACATTATCTTTCTAATGAAAGTTATTTGCACTTCAAAGGAGACCAAAGGGAGGTTAGCTTACAACCCAACAGTACTCCAATTCATATTAACAGGGAAGAAGGCGGGGCCATTTCTCTTAAGTTCAGTGTTTACTTTATGGGTACTGCTTATGACATCCCCAAACTCTTACACCTTTCATCACGTTTGAGGAATTCATAGTTCCACATAGTCAAAAGAAGACCATAAACAATTATTTCAATTAACGAACTGATATCTCACAGAATACAATAAAAAGATCAAATCTGTACACATTACTATACTATTTCTGTTTCTTCTATTTTTTTCTGCTACTCCCCTGCACATTTAAAAGCAATTCTGAAAAATGACCAAGAAACAAGAGAAACTCCTAGCAGAGAGGACAGGAACAGTTTGTTCAGTCTAGCAAAGGGTATGATTATTCCACGGGAAAATACAAATAAACAACAGTGCAGAAGAATTGAGTGAAAACAAAATGAGCATAAACAAGTTAGAATTTCCAGATTAAATTTATTTTTATTAAGTTACTCAACCCTCAAGAGTAACATGGTTTTACAACAGTCTTCCAGCAGAAACAGTAAGGATAAAAAGTATTTTTAAAATGGAGTTTGACATGTAGGGATTACTTGATACAACACTAGCAGGAGATTGAATTTAACAACAAAGAAATCCATGCTCCTAAATGCCTAAGTTCCCCATATTCCAAATGTAAGTATAACGGCAGTTTTGAGACTATGGAACAAAATATAAAGGCAGTGCCATAGAACTGCTTCACATACCACTTCAGTAAAAAGGACTGTATTGTCCTCTATATTTTTGACAAGGGACAAATGCTAAGTTATTTACTATTACAGGAAATTGCAAGTTGCTGTAGCGCTTCTGCCCACGAAATCCCAAGAGATCTATATAATTTCAGTGACCACAGCATCATATTTTCCATTGTAGTAAAGACAATATTCATGAAGCAGCTGGTTTCTTATTAATAGAATACATTACTCTTATTCATAGCAAAAGAAGCATGTCACGGACAAAAAGCCAGCTGGACCATTAAGAAACAGATTAGATTTGCTCTTCTCAGAAATCACTTTAAAAATTTGAAAATCCTAGTTTTTTAAAAAAAAAATTGTACAGAACTTTCTTATAGCACAGACATCATCTCATATGCCATTTGAAACTCTAAACTGCTCCTCTGGTAACCTGACATCATCCAATTTAAGGCCTCTCTTAAGAATACTTGCTTCAGTTTTAAGGCACAAGAACACCCGTGCTGAGTCACTTAAAGGCTTTATTAACACAGCAGTGGTTACTGATATCATGGGAATTCTCTTGCAGGCATTCTTGGTTCAAAATCAAACATCATATGATGGACAGAAAATACTGTGCTCTGTAACACCACCACATGCCAGTGCTTACTTTCTCAATACATATTTGTTAAAGATAATATAATGCAATACAGACTGCAGCTGGTTTAAACAGTAGAGGAAGCAACTAAGCTCTTTCTCTGGCCAAGAACCAGCTTATCCGTGGTATCTTTGCAAGAAAGCATGAACACTGCTGAAACTGTTTGCAAGAATTACACCACAATGTGTGGATCACTCTGAAATGGCAGCAGGAGCTGAGCAGGACAGTACAAAAAGAAAAAGGTGGGGGAGCAAATGACTTCAAAACATAAATATGAATTACCAGGTTTTAACTTCTTAGCAGGAAACTTCTTCCTCCATTTGGAAGGGAATTAACCACTTATTTAGAGACTAAGAGATGTAAATTGTCGTGCCCTGTCTCACCCAACTTTACTGTGGAAAGTGACTTCAGCATTCCATAATGTAATCCATTCACAAAGGCAGTGTGAGTTACGTTTCAAATTCTCAGGACAAAGCTATACTCTCATATTCCATGCTCACCATCACAGTATCACATATGGAATATGAAGCATTGGTTGCTTTACTCAGAATTTAAATTAATAAATGAGAATGACTGCTACGAAAATTCAGTGGTTGTTATTCAACGAACTCACTCCTGCTCCAGTTGGGATCTGGAAAAAATAATTTAAAGATACAATCACATGAAAACACATGAGGCCAAGATATCTGGGAAAATGCAGCTCTTTGGAAAGACAGATAAAAATTCCCAAGATAGATAACAAGATCACAGATTCTTATGCTATCATTTTGTTCTCATTTTTTTTCTAGCCCGTTGAGCCCAAAGGTTTCAGTATATACAGAGAGGCTCATCGCTGTACTTTTATGATTAGGTTTATGAGACAAAAAATCATTCCTGAATACCGCACGTCCGAACAGCTTAGTGAAATAGTCTTTTCTGTGTGGAATTTATATAAAAGCACTGATAAAAAGAAACACAGTCCCCTGCAAATAAGGTATTTCCATCTTGTCCCTGTTTCTCTATGTGTTATATAGCAAAATAAAACTGAGGATTTCATGTTACGAATCTCCTAGTAAAAATGGGACAACTCCCTCCCAAAAAAATAAAAATTAAGACTGCTAGTAGTTATAAATTCCTAAAGATATCTGTTAAATCATATTTATCCTACACTACAGCTCCGCACTATCATTTAGAACACTTTAGAAGGTATGGCACTACTTAAATAAACCACAAATACATCGAACTTTTGATAACTGTACAGCCGAAATCTTTGAATGCATGAAGTTGTAGCTAAAATAGCAATTAAGGTGCAGAAAGAAGGCCTTAAAATCAGACAGCAAAACTGAAGGCTTCTGCACAGAGATAAGCCATGAGATCAGCTGTACAAAATGCATATTACCTTTTTGGACTGTTTGATACTTGGCAGAACAGTAGGCCTTACTACAGAAATTAAAAGCATACGTATAATGAAATGCTCTGTATACATACATGAAAACCCCACAGACTAGGCTGCATTTTTTAAAAGGCAATTAATGATAAGGAATGAAATTCCAAAGCATACTACACGCAGACACGTACAAGAAAAACGGACTTGAATTTTAACTGAAAATGAGCAAGAATCAATGGAAAGAAAAAAAATCAGTTCTGATTCATGAGTCCAGCTACAAATAGACTTCACTAAACTAAGCAATTAAGCATAAGCAGTTTAAACATGCATCTATCTGAAAGATCTTTAAAATTAGCTTCCTGAAGAAATTACAAAATCAACAGCTGGGTAACTGTTAATAATAATCAAGAAGGTTAATTGTACCAACAAGATTACGTTTCTTAAACAGTGTGTTGGTGGGTTTTTTTTTTTTTTTTTCTTCCTCTTAACTTGTAAGTTGAAGACAAGAAAACCCTCCCACAGATGCATCAAATAAAAATATTCGATCCTACATAACTGCACCCACATACAGAGGTGAAGTCTCTGTAGAAACATAACTTTCTAAGACAGCATACACATATTTATATGTGTAAAATAAGCCTTTCAAGAAAGAGCAGTATACTGAGCGCCTCAGTTAATGTTAAAATAAATGTAGCGCATCTGTGAAAGTACAAATTGTAGGATAAAGCTGAAGCAAGCACGATAGCCATACAAATGTGAAGTTACCACCCAACTAACCTGGAGGATACAATCTGTGCTCGTTTACAGTACTCCCCAGAAGTCTTACATATTTAGAAAGATAAGGAGACAGTGCAAAATACCTTAGGGAAAAGCTGCTAAGGATCTGACATCAATCCTAGCATTATTTGTTCTCACAACAGTCAACTGCTGCTTCAGAGAGCACCCTATGAGTCCTGTGCTCTACATTCTCCTTTGGAAAGAAGGATTCTCCAGAATGAATGTAGCGAGCCACAATAAAACAAAATGTGATCTCATCTTGGGGTCACTCCATCAATTAAAATGCAAAATGGTCACAAGCCACACTAAGCATATCTGTTCTACCTCCAATTCTCTCAGTTCTCTCATCATATATTTTTCAACTTTGCATTTTTACCGTCATTGTTTAGATACTGATTTGTGAACAAATTAATATCCTGTACATTGTTATTTAATATAAAAGTTTAATCCTGAAAAGCTGCACCTGCATCACAGATTCAATTAATATCTTATATTTAAACAACTTCTAACTGCATTAAGTAAGCAGTTACTCTGTCTCTTCCTTAAGCATGATTAGGAAGGAAATATTCCAAAACTCATTTCCGCTAAATCTCCACAGGAGTCTGAATTTTTTTCCCTAACAAAAGTGATCCTCCAAAATGATACGTAAAGGCAAAATCCTAGATCACGTAAAGAGATAAACCATGGTAAGTACTGCTTGCTGTTCAAGGCTGGTGGGTTATTAAATCAGGACCAGGGCACAACAGTTCAGCACCGAAATAAAATACTTACTACACTGTTCAATTAGATTTCCAAAAAGAGAAACAAATAAAATTTTAAATATTTTAAAGTTACAAATATCTTAAGCTCCACTGATTTTGATGCTAAGGTAGGAATAAATAGCATGTTTTAACAAATCAAAGGTTCTCTACTCTAGAAATCCAAGGATAATTCTACTTATATGGCCACTGCACAGCATCTGCACGGAGCCTGTACACTGTAAAGAAAGGATTTCTATTTTACTGAGAAAAAATGCAGGCATTTTCCCAGTAGTCCTAACACAGGAATGGAGGCAGCATTCTGTGGAACGTGTGGTCACGAAATTAAGGGATTTGAAGTGAATAAAAGGAGAAATATTTCTTACTATGAAAGAGCAAACTGCTTTTTCTTAAGGCTAAAAGACATAATAGGCTACAAGACAGCATTTTAAAGTTGCATATAGAAAAAAATAAGCATCGTGTCAACCACTATAACATTTGAATTAAAAAGTTTTGAAGTTGAGAGGACTTGGAGGTTAAATAGTAATCATGTGAAACAAAAATAGCACTTGTCCTTGAAGAGGGACAGAACTGTTAAAGGTCTGAATCAAGCAAGGATTTTCAAGTAGTCTTCACAAAGATCATGGGAAAACATTTCAAAATGAAGGTCTAAACTAATTCTCATAAAGAAAACTCATCCTTCAGTATTCTTTTTTTGACAACGTAAGAAGAAAGACGTTCCAAATCAAACATCAATAAAAAAAGCAGACAATCTCCACGTCAGATGAGTACCCACGCAGCATCCTCTCCTGCCCTTACTCCAGCTATGCACCACCTTGCAGAACCATGTTTGTAGGAATACATTTTTATTAAACTAACACATTTACCCTTTTAAACAAACCCAGTCTTCCTGTTTGATGGAGAAAGGTTTTTAGTAAAAAGAAAGCCTAAGAATCAAACTTTTTTCTGCTCTGTTAGAAAGAAGGTACCACTGAGTTTCTGTTTATTTACATATAGACATATATGCGTATACAGAC
>JAOWBP010000001.1:144977761-145000003 GCA_028571105.1 Tragopan temminckii
TCCGCTCCCTGTGAGGAGCTGCAGCCGCCATCAGGCCTCCCCTCAGCCTGCTCTGCTCTGGGCTGAGCACACCCAGGGACCTCCGCCTCTTCTCATATGTCTTCTCCTCTAAACCTCTCACCATCTTTGTAGCTCTCCTTTGGACACTCTCTAATAGTTCTATGATGCATATTTTGTACCATGATGCTCAGAACTGCAGCTTTTACAATATCATCATTTCACGATTACAAGTTCTAGATTCTTAGGCTATCAAAAAGCATCAAATACTATACTTTTAGTTATCAAACTCTTCTGTTGGAAACTTACAGAATCTGCTTTCATCTGGTTCTCTTGGTTTCCCCAAGGAGCTAAAAATAGCTTACTGTGGCTAAAAAATTTCCACCAAAGTGCAGATAACTTTCTGCAGGCTGGGATTGCTCAAGCTGTGATCAAAAGAGTAAAATGGTGGGGATGTATGGAATGGAATAAAAACAACATGGAGACCTTCATGGCATCTTCTACATACGTTAGTTGTGGGCCTCATCTGAACAACTGCTGTTTCAGTATTCACATTCCAAGATCACTGAGAAATATATTAAAAAATACACAACATCCCAACTCATAAACAATTCAGCACAACAATTAAATATTCAGCAAAATCTAGTGAAGAACTGTAAAACACGTGAAGAAGGTTTGATGAAAAAAAGGGATATATAATGATGTAATAAAGACATGTAATCATAGCTAATGACGGAGAGAGACAGAAGAGAAAAAAAAGTTTGTCTTTTTTTTCGTCTGAGTGTAGATTAAGAGTAATTCAATGGAGACAAAAGGTCATCACTTCAAAGAAATAGAAAAATCGTTTCTGTGTGACATTTAATTAAAACTCAGGGTAGCTGAAAAATCTAGGGAGACTCAAACGTGGGTTTGGACATTTATAGAGCTATCTAGAATAACAGCAAAAACATTTCAAATTAGAATTTTCAAAACATATTACACCTCAGAGCTATTAGAGATAAAAATTAGATCAAACATGAAGGATAAGTTGTACTGTATTAGTCTAGTCTACATTTTTTTACTAGTTTTGTGACCTAAATAACACTCTCTTACCAACAACCTTAGCATAGTCTTAAATGTTTCTCCAGTTTAATTAGTACCAATTCCTGTAATAAGTAGGAATTGTGAATGAAAACATATCAGTACATTTCGTATGCTACCATTATCAGTCATCTTGGTGACTCTTCATGGTGTTTTTTATTTTATTTCTATGATGAATATTCTTCAGCAACACTGCATATTACATTTCAGAAATCATACATAATTTCAGGTGGCATTGTCTTAACACAATTACTATAATGGATTAAGCAACACTGACAAATTAAATGTGAAAATGATCACATTTTATGATAGTATCAAACATAAAAATCAAAAAGAATTACTTGACCAAGTGCTTGATAAGGATGTCCAGCATCTCTCTGTTCTTCTCTGGTAATTTATGTACAAGTGCATGCACTGCTTCAACTCTGTAGTTCTGATCATCTGATTCTATTAAACAGAAAACAGAAATTATTGACAGATTAAACACACACTAAAATGAGACTAAAAATGGCAGAAGTGCCAGTATGCCAAACACATGCAGTGCAGTTAACCAAACACAATTAGCCTTCAAAATGATGAAAGCAATTCAATTTTATTTATTCCAAGAACATAACGGAATCTGGATTTCAAGTAACTTGCAAAGAGCATTTACTGCCAGTATCAAAGCCAACAAAATCTGTGGCAATTTTGACTCCATGTTGCGCTTGAGTGAAATCCAAGTTTTTATTCCTTGCTATTTAAAACATCTAAAATTACTGAGGGTCTCTTTAAAAATGTAAGAGGAAATGGAGAAATAAATTCAAATTCTAAACTGGAGTTGTTAGAAACACAATTTTTCTCCCTATCTAATTACCCCATTTATGAAAAGGGGATTATTACCATCCCTCCCCAGTTTTGCAAAGCAATCTGGGAAAATAAAAGTCCCTGGACAAGAGGGGAAGAATGCTATAGAATAGAATAATTATCAGCCTGTACAAAACAATCAAACAAACACATCAAGATTAAAGATTTCATGCAGAAAGCAGTCACACAGAAGCTCTAAAAAGATCAGAACAAACCACTGAACAGCTTCTTTTAGTATGACTTCTCTTGTTTTGAGGGCTTTCATGTGGCACTCGTCATATACAGTGAAATAGAAGAACTCAGATCCTTGGCTGGATAACTGAATACTACACCAAGGAGAAAAACAGGGATAGCAACTGAGGAGATTAAAGGGTAGAAAAAATATTACTTTTGATGAAAGTGTATAAATTACTTTACTTACTAACAGCAACAATGAAATCTTTGTGCAGCTTAAATGTCATCAGCGGTTCTGAAAGACACCTGGTTGTAAATTTAAAAGGACATTTGAAAAAATGCATTACTCAAAGTCTTTTTAGGCTTTGCAGTTGTCATTATGATAGCCCTCAATATAAGTATAATGTAGACTGGTACATCCAAGGAAACCCACTCCACGGATTACTACAGTATACAACTCAGTCACATACAAAGTCTGAAAATCTCTTTGAGTTGAAGATGGTGACACCATGGAAGTTTGCAAGAGAAACATTACCAGCACTTTATCACAGAGACTCACTATGTTCTGACTTCCATACTGTGGAATAGGAACAATACTACTGAAGAACACAGCATAGTGGGCTGCAGAAATAATCTGCCCAAGAAAAGCAAACAAGTTATGAAACTTTATACTAAAAATCTAATCTGAGAGATCCTGGAAAAGTCCTCCTCTGAAAGTAGCCTGTGAATTGTCATAGAGACACAAAAACACAGCTACTGCTAGCTCATGTCCTAGTTCCATAAACAGGACACTACAAGAGAGCTGTGCTTCTGAAGAAATGCATTTCTTCAGCCAAAGTCATTCTTTTCAATGAAGCTGATATGCACATTTTACATATAAACATATACATTTTACTGTAAATCATAAGCACATTTTCCAGGGATTTCTGATGCTGCCCTCTGCTAGGTGACCAGCCTAAGAAATCCATTTTTTAAAGAAGGCATCTGAGTTTTATGTCTTTGTTATGCTTACTCTCAACATTCGTAAGTACTATCACTTTTTAAGATTCTGCCTCATAATAGCAAAAAATTTGAAGAGAAAATTGTGGAAGGAATATCTTACTTGTGAAAATACCAACACCACAGGATAAAAACAAAGTATTAACATTTTTGAAGACATTTACTCTGCTCCAACAACAATGCCATAAAAAATCATTGTACAGAAGGGATTCAGAAAAAAAAAAAAGCTCAGCAAAACATGCTTTGTAGTTTACATAGAATATTTTAAATAAAAGCATGCAGTTAATTATATTCTGGCAAATCTGTAGCTAAACAAGGCAGAAAAGTGCGTGACAAATTTTAGATTATTACACATTTTAATAAGGATATTAGACAAGATGATAATACACTCAATTACTACCATGTTAGTGAATAAAAGAAATATAATATCATATTTATAAGCAGAAGATTAATGAGCCATAAAATGAATACTGAGATATACATAACATTATACTTACCTGAGGTAGTTTTTAAGTCCGCTAGTTATTGTTTTATTGTCCCAGATTTCCATATCAATATCCATATCAGGAGGAGATTTAGGGGCTGGGAGAAATTTGAATTATGATTGTTATATTTTGACTAACACACAAACAAGAAAAGCAGCAAATAGAAGCTAACAGATTATTCATTTAGCTCATATGATTATTTAACAGATTTGATCAATTTGAATTATTTTAATCTCTGCCAGAGTATTAATGAAAATAATTCAGCATTCATATTTAGTACCTGTAAATTGTAAATGTATGCAATATACCAAAGAGTAAAAGTAACACCAAGTCAATAGAGAATTCATAATTCATCTGGCTTGGACACTGAAAGACAGGCATCACATAGGCAGACTAACAAAAAACGTGAAATACAGTAACTGTCTATTAAACTGAATTATGCTGTTACAGAACTAAGCATTGGAACACTTCTGGAAAACACCAGATAGATGCCAATAAATAAAATACAAATGCTAAAAGAAGAAATGTGTTTTATCAGTAATTTGCTCATGTATATCGATGACTCCATGTAGAAAACTGAATAATAATGTACACAAGCAATATAGTTAAACTGACTACCATTCTAAGACTGCAAAGTCAGTTTAGCGGCAGCAAGAAGATATATGAAACTGTAGATATTTAAGTATGCTCTTCTGGGTACAACAGAAAAGGATCATGGCATACGTGCTGCATGCTGTAGATAGAGATACACTTAAGACACTTACAAAATATGGTATTCATCAGCTTTTGCACTTTGGAGTTTACACCACCTATTCTGTACAGCCCCAGGATGGTAATGCCTACATTGGGAAAACAAGAACAGTGAAAACAATGAGAAGATGGCTCTTTCAATTACACTCACGCGTCCCTTGTCTGTGTTTTCAAACCACCTATATTTATTTATGGAAAATTGAAAAATTACATTATCAAGTACTGCTTCACCCTACTGAGTTACTTTTGGGATGCTAACAAATGCATTCCACTGAATCCACATGATGCCATTCTCTAATCACAATTCTACATTAACAGAAGTCCTTGCATTGGAATGACCCGTATCAGAAAACATCCAGAGAATGACAGGGAATAAGTGAAAAACAAGAGTCTAAAGAAATCTTAAAATGTGTTACATGGCTACAAATGCGTCCTACCCAGATTTCAGTGGAAATGCTATGTATCTACTTTGCCACTTCCAACCAAAGCTTGGTTAACATTTATAGAAGAGATAAGGATTCTACCCAAAATAAAAACTTACATTGTATTCTACATTGTAGAACATTGTAGTTCAGAATTTAAGTTATGTATGGATCTCCAAGCAAAATAAAAAATCAGTTTCAATTTATCTTCAGGTTTCAGTTTTCTATTTTTTAACAGCATTAAAGCACAATAGATACTAACAAATAGTGCCTAAGGTGTGACACTCAAAATATTCTAATCATAATAATTTCACTGGTTTAAATTTTTTTTTAAAACATCAACAGCACTAGAAAGTCTAAAGCAGAATGCAAATTTTGACGTGATATTTTCTTCTTCTCACCCCTCATATATTTTGTTGTACCCACATCTCAGGAAAAATACATAAAAATAATCTGCTCCTATACTCTGATTGTGTGACTCAGAGAACAAAAACAGGAAGAGTTTATTCCCTTACTCCACATCACAAGTGACAACTTTATATCTCCAGCAGGATGCATTCAAAACTGTAACTCCTAATTTGTAGATTTAATGTGCGTATGTGAATATATTCTTCTTCCTTCTTCTGGTCTTACTGTTTCGAGATTGTACATTTTTCATTTCAAAACAATATTCTAACATCTGATCTGTGCTAGATAACCTGCAGGTGATACTGTTTTATTAATTTTTATTATTTATCATTTTTTTTCCAGAGCAATGCAAGCTGTGAGTGATTCAAAAGCTACACAACACTGCTACCTGAGAAGAAATCATGCTGGCCTCATTGCTGCACAGAGTGATTTTCCACAGCTTTTGGACTTGCATTCAGAGAGCTCAGTGCACAGATAAGAAAAGGTCACTTCTGCTTATGGAATACCATACAGCTGTTTGAAAGGGAATTGTCAAACAGCTCACTGAGAGTTACAAGATACCACCTCATCAATAGACAATTACTTTCCTTTTCTACATTCTCACTACCAAATACTGGTTTCTATAGACTTTTTTTTTTTTTTTTTTTTTAATGGATAAGCCATGTGTAGAATGATTGAGTGAAATGACAGGGGATCAGGTTCATCAACAAACATTTGCCAGCAAAGAGTGTTAACACCATGTACTTTTTGGTCTTCAGGTTTCATGCCAGAAATCAAAAGCACAATTCAGTGCACACAAATAAAAGACCTAAACTAAGTATGTGTGTAACAGTGTATTAAGCTTTGTAAATAACACAAAACTACTACGATGTAAAAAAACAAAACAAAACAAAACAAAAAAACAACAAAAAACAAAAAATCAAAACAAGGAAACAAAAATCCCACACTTAAATGATATGCAAAGAACCTTTGCTGGAATTTGTGGCAATGGTTTTAAGCATAAAGCACATCCATAGAAGGTGAAAAACACAAACTGAAATATGGACATACTCTAAAACAAAGCTTTAAAATACATAGATTCAAAGCATTATTTGAGAAAAATATTCATAGTAATCTAACATATCATCTGTGATTTAATACTCACCTCTTGTTTCTACAGCATGGATACATTTCCTCACGAAGTTGAAACCTGCTTCATTTAAGAACACTAAAAGAGAAGGAAAAATAATTTTTCAACTCATCAGTACACAAAATCTCCACATTTAGCTATAATCACATTTCAGTCAAAAAAGACTGATACACATTTATTCGTGAGATTATAATATTTATTCTATAAGACTGTAATATACGTATACATTTAGCAATAAAAATACAACTTTCTCACGCCTATGACAATATTCTACTGCCTTTATTAGAAATCAGTAACTTCATGCATAATTTGGTCACTGCTTTAAAAGACTACTGAACTCTCTTCTCTCTGCTGAGGGAAATGGTTTTAAGAATTCAAGACTTGCATAATGACCAGAATATTTTCACTGGTTTTCATACAACAACATTCTTGTTTCTTGCACATGCATATAACTGCTCAAAATATAGAAACACAGCAAAACAATCTTTGTTATTAAGACTATTCCAAGTGAATGCATTATGCATTAATTCTTGGATCTTTGATGCTCATTCTTCTAATTGGCTAAACAGAGATTTTAGAGCAGCATATGTGTCATCATCAAAATAGTAACATCAATAAAAAAGCAAAAAAAACCAAAACAGACATACTCATTTAATTTTAGATTTCTGTTCTCAAATTTACCTACTTCGAAGACACCTGTGCAATCTGACACATCTCTTTCTCTACTTTCTCTACTAAAACATGTTTTAAATATTCTTTTGCATTTCTTTACATATGTTACCACAATACAACTGCACATAGATATACGTATGAATATTCATAAATAAACTCGTTTTATTACACTGCACATGCCTAATGGGTGTATATATACCTATAAATGAAAAAGTATGACCCATACAGAGGTGATATTTCAACACCCCGGCATGCATTTATGTTTAAGTATAAAGACTGTAGAAGGAAATCTTCTGCAGATTTGTTAAACATATTGTCATTTCAGGACCAATCAATTTTTCTTCCAATTTATATTTGTTGGTAACACAAAAGTTGAAGGCTTTCTCACAGTTTACATAATTTAGGATATGCGTTGATATAATCCAATTACACAATCCATCAAACAGCATTTAGTGATACTGTATAGTATCTTCAGACTGATGGAAAGAAAACATAAACAATGTCCCTCACACAGACACACATCCAGAAACCCAGCCATTGCAGAAACCTGGAAATATTTCATATCTCTGCATAATTAAAGTGCTTACTTTCTTCCTTCTTGCTAATAATGGCTGGCAATGTGTAGATCTGGAAAAAAAACAACAAACACAATAGGTCAATGTTTGTTAAGTCCTTTACTGTTGGATTTGCTGATAGTTCTTAACCATCTGTAATACACTGCTATTGGAAAACCATCCAAGCTCTTCACCTCCTCCCGATGTCTACTTCCAGCAGCACTCATTCAGTTTAGCAGTTGGAGAGGGCAACAGACACAGCTCAGCCCTGGCTAAGATACACAGCTGTTCTGTTCTGCACTCGAGAGAAGGCAGCCAGCCAGCAGGACATGTCTCAAAAATCTATTCAGGCCTTGAGATTATAGATTGCCTAGGGATTTGCAATGAGTTTACAGGCATATAACATGCATTAGAAGCCAGATTTGAAGACTGCAAATGGGTTAAATATTAATACAAAGAGTGATCTCATTTTTGCACTTTTTCAGTCAAGCAATAAGCTTTGTAAAAATACTTATTTATCTCATAAAATCTATCAACCATTTTTCTCCCTTGGATGCCACACCGGCATCACCTTATTCAGTGACAATTTCAGAGCTGATTAATAGTGAGAAGAAATCTCAGATAAGCCTATAAGCCTGTCTTAGTAGCTTTGAGCACATTTTAGGTTCTCTGTAGTGATTTTCAAGATGGTATTTACTGTCTATTCCACAATGCTGCCCAGAGATGGTTTGTCGTGACCACTGCAGAAACTACCACTTCACAATTTTTTTCTGAACCACAAACCCTATATGACAACAGGCTATCACACTAAACATAAAAATATACAAAAGAAGAACCTCCGGGCCCCCAAAATTTATAAGTAAAAGTTTAAATATACTAGTAGTTCTGCTTCACTAGTATCTATCTTCACTGCTCATTTGCGATTGTATTTTATGAGAAACAGAAAAGCTATATTTGCCTTTATTGTACTGTACAGTACTGGAACTAACTCTACGTCCGAAATGTATTCTAGCTTCTTTCTTTAACATACGTGTTATAAATCTATAAACATAAAAGAAAAGGACAAATATCCTTACTGGTTCCTTTCCATCCATAGCTTCAAGCCACAGTTTTCTGTTCGATTCTGAAAAAGCTTGTAATGTGATGATTCCAGGTCTGTCAAAAACATATACATACACTGAAGTTACTCATCTTTTTTTTTCTCAAACAGTGATCAAAATCTAAACAAATATTAATATGAAAATATATATAAAAGAGACAGAGAGAAGTTAAAGTCATCAAATCCTAAAATAGACATCAAAAGAAATGTGTCCTTTAAAAGGGTTGCCTAGAAAGAGAAGGTACAGAGAGTGAAGTCAATTTTCCTGAGTACTGCCATGGTGCAGGTATATATTTTTTAAGTTAGAGATTTCAAAAACTTGTTTGCCCTGCAGGTTAGCCTCAGCTGCTACACTAAAAGGTCAAAAATGATATATTCTCTGTTGATGGAACTTTGACACTACTTAGAAAAAGATTCACTGGAATCAGAGAATAGATGAGCAAACCAGTTTCAATCTTTGTGACTGGAATTATTATATGAACAGATGTGGAAAAACAAAGAATCAACTTAACCTGTGTAAAGAACTCATCTAGCAGATGAGTTCTTTAAGAAATGGTATGATATTAATTCATTCACTTGCCAACAGAGTGCCCAAGAGACAGACTATTTAAAAAAGTTTTGCTCCCACACCAGCGTAGTGCATCTCTGCTCAAAACTTCCAGCACACTGTCCAGAACCATAATTTTCTACAGTAGGCTCACGGTTTACAAATAAAGAACACTGTATCTGTCATCTTCCAAAATAAAAATAAATAAACAATAAACCATGGCCCTTTTCCATCTTCCCCAAAAGACCTCAATTTTAAACTTGTAATTAGAAAGCATGCGAGAAGCTATTGGAAAACACAGAACAACAAAATATGCATTGACACATACACCAAACCATTCAAAGGGAAGCAAGCCTTGTTCTTATAATCAAGACTAGACAGTTCTGAACTTTAGCTCCAACTTAACCACAAAAGACTAATATTACTGTGAGATGTATATGTGACAAAAAAAGATCAAGATTATAATAATTTTTAGTAAAAAATATTTTTCTATAAATATTTTAATCTATTATCAGTCTAGTGAAAGAAGATGTTATGCACACCAGCACACACTGATGCAACAGCCCTTTACCACTGTAAGCCCTGCTGGTCTCTGCACACTATTTACTTAGAATGTGAAGAAGTAGATATAATTTGAAACATAGATAAACAAAAGAATTCTATACAAAACTATTAAACCTATGACAACAAGTATATTCACTGCTTACACACAAACCTTCACAAAATTCAATATTACACTGTTACATTGTTCATCTGAAATTCTGATCTTCACTGCAGTGATTTCCTTGAAATCAGCTAGAAGTATATCAGATATGCTGCACTCACACAGGTGGGTGAACAAGCAGGTATTTCTCAAAGAATAGAATTACATTCAAAGAGAAACATTCACTCTATGATGCTACCTTTGCATATAGTTCTAATACAAATCAGATGCTGACTATACTTTAGCACAGTTTTCCTAAGAAATCTGAACTGAACATAGGTGTGAAAAACACGTAAGTAGATTTAAATTAATTGTGTTAATTAGCAAGGATCATGCTGTGTCTTCTCCATTAGCAGTTCACATGGTTTCTTTCAGTTAATACGGCTCTCTTTTGAAATGAGATGTGAACATCAGTCTGCATGTTTTTCCAATGTTTTTGAATTGTAATGTTTCACACAGTGTTTCATAAAATAGCACAAAGAGAATTAGCACTGTCTGGTGCCTGGAGACAAAATTTACCCATGAAATCTTATGCTAGAAATTTAAAGATTTGTTGTAGCTGCATATTTGCAAAAAAGAGCTCTCTCCCAGAAAAATAAATAAATAAATAAAATATTGTAATCTTATGCTGCTAAGGAAATTCTGCAGATGTCAATTATGTTTAAAGGTTCGCTGTACTTAGCAGCTGATGTCCAAAAATCTATGCATCTTGATTAATGCAATCATTACTGTAGTCTTTTTGAAATATCAGTATTTTAATACTGTTTCCATATTCATATGTTTTTACTCGTGTTTTGTGTCATTGTCAACATTAATAACAACCACAGTTATCTTTATTTTCACAGAAAAAAAAACAATACACCAAGCTTTACCAACATCACATACAGAAGAAATTAATGCTGCCCTTGCTTATGAACTCCCACCAAATATTTATAGGTATTTTGTTGGCTGGGCTTTATCTCCTCTGCTGACACACAAGAATTCACTACCTCCCTGCTGAATGTCAAACAAACTGCAGGAGCCAACTTTCTATCAACTTATGAAAGGTATATGCTCGTAACAGTGATTAAGAAATGTTGCATTCTACCTATCCTTCAATATTTCGTCCTGCTTTCTGGAAAGCCTTTAACTAAAAGGCCATTTACATTTCAAATTAATCAAAATGTACAGGAGGAATAAAACTATATATGAAGAGTGCCTACAGTGATTTCTGTAGAGAACTTAAAGGACTGCAGACAGGTTGTTCTAATAGTGTAGGGGATATGTAAGGAACATCACCCATTTACGAACACTTTACAATGACATCACCACAATGCATATGCAACTCTACTTAAAAAGAAGAAAGAAAGTACTAACTTCAAATTTAAGCTATCATTTCAAGCTTCTAAGATATCAATTTGTCTGAATGATCTCACACAACATTTCTCCTTCTTAAATCTTAATTTACTCAAAAGACTATTTTATAAAAATATATTTAAAAGTACAAAATGTAACCTCATCATTAACATGCTAAACAACAGCCTTGCATGGAAATTTAAATGACTGTAGCAATCACAATATTTCTTAGAGAAATTCTAGAAAAGGCATTATGTTCCAT
Source organism: Tragopan temminckii (assembly GCA_028571105.1). Lineage (NCBI taxonomy): Eukaryota > Metazoa > Chordata > Aves > Galliformes > Phasianidae > Tragopan > Tragopan temminckii. The sequence continues at coordinate 144,989,221 of JAOWBP010000001.1, forward strand.
CACCGTTAAAGGGAAAGCTTCATTCAATACTTCTCACTTCATTCCTAACCTTGAAAGAATAAACACTTTTACAAAGAAAAAACTTGTGCCACAAGTTTTGTAAGAAGCCACAATCTGTCTGCGTGCAAACATAACATACTTAAGACAATACATATGTAACTTAGTAATTCTGTTAGAAAAACAGGTTTGAACAAGTAAGTACCAGGTCTTGAAAGCCAGGTTAGGCTTGTCTAGATGTGGGCATACTGACAGACATGTGTCCCTAATAGAAGTGCAATTATTCTATATTATTTGCAAGTTGCTTTTTTTTTTTTTTTAAATTTCTTCATTACTTTTAATATGTTAACATAATGAAAACAATTCAAACCTCTCAAATACTTCGATATCGAAACAGAAGCGTTTGTCAATTGAGTCTGTCTTTCTTCTGATACAAGATTTCAGCTTGAATATTTCTGGTGAGCTTGTGACAAGGCCATTCTACAAAACAAAAGAAAATTAGTACAGGCAATATATTGTTATAGGCTACACATCTAAAATTCAACTGTATGAACAGTACCAAAAGCATTCTCTAAGAGAAGAGCTTAAAAATATTTATGAACTTTTCCAACAGTTTCTTTGCATACAAATTAAGACTACGTTTAGCTCACATAGTATAAAGCTGAAAGGAATGGCTGATGTATCAGATGGGTATAAAAAGGACCTCAAAAAGCTGGAGAAATGGGCTAAAAGGAATTTTATAAGGTCCACCATGGGGAAATGCCAAGTCCTGCAGAGGGGAAGGAATAACCCCAGGCACCAGGAAAGCAGCCTGGCTTGTATCTTCAGACTCTGGTGGCAACAAGCTGGCCATAAACCAATGTCCTCTTGCAGCACAGAAGGCTAACAGCCTTGGGCTGCATCAGGCAGAGTGCTGCCAGAAGACTGAGGGAGGTGATTCTACTTTCCCCTCTGCTTAGCTGTGGTGAGAGTCATCTGGGATGCTGTGTCCAGTACTGAGCTGTTCAGTACAAGACACATGAGCATACTGAAATGAGTTTGGAGCACCTGTCAAATGAGGACCTATGACTGTTCAAATACAAAGTCCCCCAGTGCTTACAAATAGCTGTGGGAAGAACTAAAGAAGATGGAGACAGATTCTCAGTGATGCCATATGTAATCATAAGGTAATGGCCCCAAAATGAAATACATGAAATTCCATTCAAACGCAAGGAAAATGTTTTCACAGTGGGACTGCTTGAACACTGAAACAGGTTGCCTGCAGAGGTTTGTAGGGGTCTCAATTCATGAAGATATTTAAAACCTGACTGGAGGGGGTCCTGAGCAATCTGTTCTGGTTCTGGACAAGCATTGAGCATGGAGAATGAACTAAACAACCTTCAGAACTCTCTTTTAAATGTCCATTCTATGACTGTGACTGTTTTCCTATGCATTTGGAACCACTATATTAGAGGAGTTATTTAATATGTATTTCATGTGTTATATAATGAATATTTTTATTTAAATACCTTATGTATCTATCTAAAATATACGCCGCTTCATGTTTGAAAGCAGTTTAATATTCTTTTCACCTTTTTCTTTATTTTAACATCTGCTGAATGCTTAATGTAAAGTACGGAATATAGAGTTCACGCACGTGCTGGAGGTTGTGCAAACTCACCACTTTTCCACCAGATTTAGTTTCGGCTATACTCATTGTAAACGTTTTTGTTCCTTTATCGTAAGTGCAGTAATGTTTTATCCATGTAAATCCAAGTGGTCCTGGATTAAAACGACAGTATAAGAAATAGTTATTTTGACATTTTATCACTATTTCAGATAGAGTTAGGTAGAGAGATAAAACATAAAAGTCCACATGCAGCATACAAAACCAAAAACTTCTCATTTTTTAATTTGAACGTGTTCAGGTCTTATTTTCATACATTTCAACTTAATGTTCTAGCTGACTGATTTTCTTTAGCAACTAGACGGATAACAGCATTCTGTTACAACAGAGAAATAGGAAATGCAGATCTTGAGGATTATTCTGCTTAGGAAATTCAGCTGTACAGTACTGAACTCTTTCTTTGAAGAAAACCATAAATCTAGTACTAGACTCATAAATTTAGACAAAATCATGAAATTTCTCTTTACTTTCAGAGTGCTCATCAAAGTTAACAAATACTTCAGGTAACATCATAGCAACTTTATTCCTCTACCTGTTATCTTCTGGACACAGAGTAAAATGGCAATGACTCAGACATAGATTTGATCTTATGTAGTTGAACACTAGCAGATTATTTCATTATAGAAATAGACAAGAAGAAAAAGAACAGTGGACTCTTAACACAATAGTGGTTTAGAGATGAGGGACAAAATGTTGAATGGCAGAGGTGGCACCTTCAGCAAGAAACAGCCTTTTATCCCTTGGAATGGTTTTCTGACAGGGAAGAAGTGAGTATAACAGCAGCACTGAGTCTGAAAAGAAGGCTGATCCATAAGACAATTGGCCATGCTCAGAGAAAAGGGCTACAGAGCCATTTTAAAAAAAATGAAAACAGTAAATGGTCAAAACTACTCACAAACTGTCAATTATACATAATAAGAGCATCATAGTAGAATGTTCTTCAGAATACACTAAACTTTGAAATCCGTACATTAAATCTAGAATGATCCCCAAATAAGTGGATGCATCCTTTATCCTGGAGAGGTCACACTACATTTCTCCTTAATCCAACTGCAAAATACAGAATTTCTGATGTAGAAGATGTTTTCAACTCTGGCTTACATAGTGCTTTGCTCTGGCTATGAATCTTCAGTGAACATAAACAGAAAAACACTCGAACTTAAGCTCAGTGGTATTTTAAACAGTAGCTGCTAACTTACAGCCTTGCATAATGCCTGCATTACAATTCTTTGCTGTGAGGACACATTTCAAGAACTCTTTCCATGTCCTAGAATAGCCAGAGCTTCCCATGTTTTTCTAAAAAAATACCAACAAAACAACCTCACTGCTTAATGTAGCACTGAAAACAAGATAAGCTCCCTAATGTTACACACAAATGTAGAGGGGTGTTGCCCTGCAGAAGACAGGATAATTCAAGCTTTTGCAGTGTGACTGCTGCTCCTTTGGTCCAGCACATAATGGCTGTATGTGCACTGGTACATGAAACAGTACTGGGAGCACTGGTAGGCAACTGAAAGTCAGAAGATAACTTGGACATGACTTTCTGATTTTGGGGGACAGGAAATATAGCAAAGAGAATTGGATATTTTCTGCAAGTTTTTGCAGTAGCAGAGTACAGTCCCATTTATTTTACAAGCAGTGACACAGCTTATGGGTACTCAGAGGTGAAACAAACTGTGTGTGAAGTGGCACAAAGAAGTATTTCCTTTTGGAAAATATGCTTCAGAAACCAGCATTCAAACATGGCCTCCCTCCACAAAGCAATTACAAATGAATGCATAAAAAGAAATTAAGAAGATAGACAGATAGATAAAATAAAGCTGTAATAACTGTAATGTAAATTCAGAATAGCACTTCAATCCACTTATGAATTTCCAAGCCCTTTCAACAGGAGTAACACTTGCGAAAAATATGATATTAATTTTCTGAAGTACAGTCCATCTGGACCTTTTAATTCTTTTGTGTTTTAAAAAAAAAAAAAAAAAAAAAAAAAAAAAAAGTATTTTACAGGTTCTGTACATTTTTTTTAGATAAATCAAACTGGAAGGTGTTAAAAATAAGCGCAGTAATTTTGCTACAGATGCAATGGCTTTGGCTTCTAAATGCAGCCTTCCACAGAAGTGCTGAACATGTGAAAGTTTCCATCAGCCATGTAAGTCAGATGCCTGGCAATCCACAAATGTAGCAGTGGAATTTTACAGGGGCTATCATAAAAACTCAGAGAAAATCCTCCTTAACTCTTTGCAGGGAAGAAGCACAATGAATTGACCAGGTACTTGTTAATCCAACCTCAGAATTCTGTCAGCTGTTCTGTTCCTTTTTTCACATAGCAAAATAAAATCTACTTCAAGTATTCTCCAGATAGCACCATTAATTCTTTTAGAAGGATGAGTTATCTTGAAGAAGTTTTAGATGAGTTTAGAAGTCATCTGCTTTTTGTTGGCCAACACCTACATTTAATTTCAATTCTTTTACTTATAACCATACAGCTAAATAAAAGAGTTTAAAGGCCTTTTTTTTCTTTTTTTTTTTCAAAACATCTATTTACCACCACAAATAGTAGTAATAATACAGGATTTACTTTTCCTTTAGGAATAGCAAACATTTCAGTCATTTATTCTTAATTTGTCTCTTGCCTATAGGATGCTGGTTGTAGGAAAATAAACCTGCATGACAAGAGAATACACAACTAGTACCTTCCTCACTGACACACAGATTACAGATCCTTTTACCCTTACTCCAGAATACACTAATGAACAAACATCTTTTCAGTAAGAGGATGTCAAGTTGACCTCTCACTATTCAATGAAGCACAGCATGTGCCCAATGCTTCACTACTATTCTCCTTCCCCCATTAGGGCTCAGTGCAATTTCCACTTAATACAGGTTTCTTTTATCATTATTACACAATTAAAACACAGAGGGTCTTCTTCAAGCTTTCAGTACTACTGAGGATAAAAGTGGCTGAGGTTAACTATTATAAGAACCAAGGTTTTTTTATTTTAGCTCACAAAATGGAATAAAAATTGATTTCATAATGTCATCTAGAAAATCAATCAACTATAACTCCATGTAGTCTCTTGACTTACTGTCTAAAGGAGAAACAGTGAAGGAGAAGGAGATATTCTCAAAACTGATGTTGAGTGGGGCCAAGTCTAACACGGGAATCCTGCATCAGGATGCCTTCTGTTTATTTTTAGATTGAGAAATCAGGTGCAAAGTTGTATTTAATCATTTTTGAATTAACACTAAACTTGCATGGCACATATATGCCATCTCAAAACACTGCTATATATTTTTCTAGCATCAGGTGGATTCTATAACAAAGAATAAATAAATCTGGTTAACCCACACTATTTTACTAAGTGTTTTCAATGATCCTCGCCAAATGCAGCTGATTTGGCTTGGTCTATACTGTTCAAAGTGTAAAACAGTGACAGCAGATACTTCTGATCACATATAGCTTTGAATTCTCCCTTTTGACTTTTCACATATTTCCTGGCTCTGTTTTCATTCATCACATGATGTATTACTAGGCTCTCCCAAATATTCTCAGATACAGATGACAGTCCTATTCCATCATTCTTTTTGGAATTTGTTTCATTCTTACGTCTCATTGCATGAATAATAATTAGGTACAAATTGGCAACTATTTTAAAATTGTGGCAGACTGTAAGTAGATAACTTTTCTTCTTCTTCTTTCACCTTCCACCTTTTTATTCCATGATGTACATGTTCATTAAGGTGGCTAAGTCAGCAGAGCACACAGCTAAAAAATGTGGAGGCTGTTCCTGCTGGGTGAACTGTGGAGCTTGTTCAGGCAGAGAAAGGTCAAGACACAGCAGTCTTTGACAGAGAACTTAGTGCTTGCAGCTTCTGCAGCAAGGAGAAAGACAGACATCCGGAGCACAGTGTAAACAGACTGACGAGTTTGCTACCGAGGGGAGACACAAGGGACCGTCCACAAGGGTCCTACCCAAGCAGCATCCTACTCACCAGATGCAGGAAGCAAGAAACAAGGAGCTTACATGTGTTTTCACTCATTGTTCTCTCTGGCCTTAGCTACCTTGAGTGCATTTTGAAGAGTCAAACATTTATTTTTCTTCAGAAATTTTCCATCTTTAGAGAAGCAATAATAAGAAAAGTCTTTGGACATTCAAAAATAGAGCTTTTGTTTCATCCTGCTAGCAAAACCATTTTCTCATCTTTCTAATTTTTGCTGTGTCTTTCAAATCCAATGAAAAGGTACATCTCCTTTACTCACTTTTTTCCTGCACATAGAGATAGCCTTCCATCGTCCATTGACTTGGTGGTCTGTAATCTTGGTTGGCTGACTTCATTCTTTGCATGAGTCTCTCCACTTCCTGCCTCGTGCTCTCAAAGTTATTCCGTGTCTAAGATCCCCAAACAAACAAACAAACAAACAAATCAACACACGTTACCTCATGTAAGTGTAAAAACGGTAATTAAATGAGGAACTCATAATGCCAAGGAGCAAGACTGCATCAAAAAGAGACCACAGAAGCATCTGCGGTAGACATAAAAGGGAAATGTATACCAGAATTATACAGTTTCTTGCTCCAGAAGCCTGGGAATAACGCAGTAAATGAGAACTAAATTTAAGCACACAAATCTGCAGGTCACTAACCACAGAAACAATGCCACCTCACATTTTCAGGTATGCTTACACACTATTTTGCAGACAGATACATTCTTCTTCTGTGTGTATTCCAGAATACGCAGACAGGATCCAGGCTAAAGAGCTAAACTAGGAGGTACTGATAGCATAACCTCAAACTTGAACTAATAAGCCCCACTGAACCACTCAAACAAGTGCAGAATACAATGGTTTGGGTTAATGCCAGGGTAAAGTCTCCAGACACCTGTGGTCTCTCCACACATGGAAGCAGTATGGCTCAGAGACCTGTGTCTATACCCACAGTAACACTACGGATGCTGACGCCCAAAGTAGTCAGAGCCTGGTTACAATTGCTTTTTGACAGGACTACACAAACACCACAGTTGAGTTTTAATTATGTTAGGCAACAGTCAGGTCACAAGTTGCAGAAGTGTTCCAAAATCATGGAAACAAATGCTGTGTCTGCCCTAAAAATCACGTGTGTGTAAACAAGCAAGCTGCTGGCCAGAAGAATAATTACGTACAAAGGTGGGTAATTCATATTTGCCAATGCCTGTATGGATATACCTGTGTATTTTTTCTACTGAATTCAGTGGGACCAGGGTTTCCTTCCACATAGCTAACACAGTGTAGGAAAAAAGAGGATTATTATGAAGTGCCAGAGGTTTGACAGATTGCTACTGACATACCAGATGTTGAACACTTTGTTCCTATAGGCAATAAAATAAAGATTATTGTAATGTTTTTGCAAGGCCACTTTGAAAAATTATATTATGGAATCTAATCTCAACTAGACAGAAAAATATTGTCTGGACTTTATACACTGGTAAATACTTTCCCATTTAGCTAGCATTCATGGATTTTCACTACAGCGTAATAAGGCATGTTAAATCTTTCCCTGAAGACAAACATAATTGAATTAATTATTAAACAGAAGGTGAGCTAAAATTCAGCTTTCAACCTTGCCAATGATATCTGGAGTAAAGAACCAAACTTCAGACCAAATTTAACAGAGGTCATTTTGAGCCCTTCAAGAGGCTTTAGGTCAGATGCTGTGCTACTGAACGAAGGGGTTTTTCTATACTAAGAGTGTATCCCTGCTTGTCTATTAAGGTTTTAATTTTTCTTTTAAGCAAGCAGGCCTTACAGTTACAGAAAACAAAGCCCAGCTGACATCTGAAGTAAGCCGCTGGCCTGCTGACACAATAGAAGTGACACCAGGCTGTGTTAGGACACAGGGACCTGCTAAGAGCTGAGGGTCTGCCACTTCTCTGCTACTCCTACAGCATTTACTGCTGATGCTTTAACCTGCAGGAAAGTTATAAGAACAGAAGCAGAAGATCAGATCAACAATTCTGCAAGACTCTGAGACCTTAAAACCCAGTGCAATAGAGAGGAGTACCTCTGACAACTACAACAGACAGCCTGAAAACAATTGCCTCTGAGGATTATCCTCAGCTTGTCTTTCCCTATATTTCATCTCATTCTCAGTTTGGGTGTTGCTCGGGGTGACAGGTCAACAGATACCTCAGCTGAATAAAAGCAGATGAGGACTTAGATCTATAGCCGGACTCCGAACTTCTGTGTAGCACTACATATATATGTATTTCTTACATATAAATGTAATTAAAAATATTTTACGTTGATCCTTCTGCACAACATTGCATCCATCATTACCTCTGCAGTCTATTTACATGGTCAAGTTGTACTTAAGTACTGCTTAACAAAGAATGTATTTACCTATTTATTAATTGACATAGAAATTTAGAAAATCCTTTAATAATTCTGTTCCTACTGATCCGTGCATAGAGCAAACTAACAGACACAGACTTACAAAGCTACTTTTCGTCTGTGCTCTGGATTCATATGCCTTGCTGGTACTTCAACCAGCCTCTGGACTGAACCACATTTTTCATCCTTCCACTGAAACTGTGCTATGCAACAACAGTGACCCCTTGTGCCTTCATCTAAAAGAGTCTCAACAGAAAAACCACAATTAACAAATGCAAAACTTGACAGAAAAGTCTGGGAGGGTCTACAGACAGAGAACACTTGCATTTTGATTCCGGAGGAAAAGTTTGATCAAACAGGAGCTTTTGCCTGATTTTCCCAAGAAGCAATTTAAGTGAAATCTATATCTTTATGTGCACAATGGACACAAAAGAGAAGGAGCTACAGGGGAAGCACAGCCTTAGAAAAAGTCCCTTCCCAGCTTTCCTGTAGGCCCCCTTCAGGTACTGACAATCTGTGATCTTAAAAAAATAAACTGCAGCATTCCGTACCTGCTGGAGCTCTTTGATCCACTTATTTCAGAAGATAGGCCCCACTCTCAAGAAAACACACGTTTAAGCATATCTGAACTACTGTGTTCTTAATCAAACTCGGCTGCTGTTCTGCTCTTCTGGTTCTAACTCCCACAACTCTGATTTGCAAATCACAAATTAACTACATGAATATTACATTCTCCAAAGTTCTTTCTGGCAGCTTTAAAAATAATTCATATGTATTCATACCTTAATTTGATTTCAGCTCACTAATACCTTCTAGGATGTAGAGCTTCCATAAAGTACTACAAGGCTACTTTAGTATCTCCAAATTAGTTTACAAAGAAAAATACACATTATTCTTACATTCTGCAAATTGAATTGAAGCTGCTGCTTGTATGGCGCAAACTCCTGAGCCAGTTCATATCCTTCATGGTAAAATGTAAACAATCCTTGAAGAAAGGCCAAAAGCTGGAAAGACAAAATTGAAAAGCATTACTGATTTTAACATGCACTCTTAATACTTTAAATAACATGAAGATTACAGAATGCACACTAACTTGTAAATAAGAAATAGGCATTGACATTTTTCACAATAGTGAAAAATTGGTCTTAGCTGCTACACACTTTATCTATTCAGCTATGTATTAGAAAGGAAAAACTAAGAACAGCTGATTTTCCATTTGTTTTCATCAGGAAAACACAGCAAGCTTCAGCAAAAACATCCTGCCTCTTAACTCCTGGAACACTCTGAGCTTTCATTACTTGCAACGGTATTGCTTTGCTGAGCAAGAAATCTGTGGTCAGACCTTAAGAAAAAAGAGGTGTTAAAAGGCTTCTGCCTCATAAAACTGTCATTTTTATAATAATTTAATTCATAGTCCCAGTCATTTTGTCCAATATTTCAGCTGATGGTGTGCACTTTCCAACCTCATACTATCAGAGATCGATGCTTTTTTTTTCAATCTTAGAATTTTTTTTTTTCACTTTCTTCATAGTAATTACATGGGCCATGACCTATTTTCCAAAATGAGACTCTTGAAAATAAGTTTTGGGCAGCTTAATACAACACAAGAACTCCAGACTATTTCTTCTAACTCAGACCGAGATGTGAGTTCTATCTGGTGTGTCTGTAACTGACTCCAACAAACCAGCTGAAGCCTATATGATCCAGATGAATATTCTTTTTGAAGTTTGTTCTAAAATAATGTTTAAGTTATAAAAAATGCAGTTTTCTGAAAACTTATCGCATTAGTCAATACGTTTCTACCATCTATTAAGTTTTAACTTAAAACTTAAAATGTAATTAAAATGTTTAAATGTAAATTAAAATGTTTAAACATTTCAGTAAGTTGTCCTAGCTATTACTATTACAAACTTTTTAAATTATGGAGTATAAAAAATTTGTATATAAAATTTAGCTTACATATTCCTAAGTAAAGAAAACAACAAAAATGAGCTATGAAGTTGGATGTATAATAACAAAAGCTTATACAAATGGGACAGTTTTATCTGAGCACATTACAACCACCAAAACTCTTCAATCCAGCTATATAACTAGCTGTCCAGGCTGTCTCCTAAACCAGTAAAAAATACCACAGGTATCCAAAAGCATAATATTTGTTCCTTTAAAATTCTCTGTCAGGATGGGATGAAAAATCTAATATAAACATTTCTCTCTATCCATGGATAACTGAAATAGCCTAGATTCAGGCAACAAAAATTCCATAATGTATATTTATTGCACTTACATTTGTGTTACCAGTATCATACATGACTGTAAGTGAAAGAGACTAAAAAAAATACAGATTTTACCATGTTTACATTTTATTTAAAGTTTACAATCAATCTCATTTGTAGAAGTGTAACTAATTTGTTACATTAAGAAATGGATGAAGTTGGAAGGCACCTCTGGGTCCATGTGGCTCAACTGCTGCTCCAGCACGGACACCCAGAGCAGGGATGCTCGGGGCCATGTCCAGGCACCTTTGGGAGATCTCCAAGGAGGAGACTCCACAGCCTTTCTGGGCAACTTGTGCCAATGTCCCATCACCAGCATAGCACAGAAGTGCTTCCTGGTGTTCAGAAGGAACCTCCTGTACCAGTCTGTGCCCACTGACTCTTGGCCTGGTACTTCGCTCCACTCAGGGTGGTGACACTCTCGACCTGCAAGTGATACCTTCCCTAATGCTGCCAAGAATGCTATTAGCCTTCTCA
>JAOWBP010000001.1:145000103-145017138 GCA_028571105.1 Tragopan temminckii
TTGTTATGTACTGAATTTGTCTGAAAATGAACTGTAATGCTCTGTGAGAGTGACTTGCCCAGTAGCATAATTTCAGAGAGTGAGCACTGTTGTCAGTGTAGTCTGAACTCAGAGTTACAGTTCCCATTGTAACAAGTGATAAAACTCCATTGGTCTCATGGGGAGCAAAATTTTATCAGCTTGTAATTGTTGTACCTCAGGGTACAGCTTTGTAAAATAACTCCACATTACTGCATCTTCCAGTGAATGTAGAACGAACTCAGTTTAGTTTACAAACTTTATAATGCTATTGTTTTCATCATTTCTGTTAAAAACTGCCTTTCTAATAAATAAATGCAATAAAATAAATTCACTACACCAAAATCTCAAAGAGAAAAGTAAGATCAAAGGACTGCAGAAGACTAGATAATTTTTGTATTTCCTTGTGAAATGTCCTATTTACTGCTGCAGGAATTCAGGTAAGGCTGTAGTAATGTCTACTTTTACTTAAAATACGTTTTAAATATGCATACATTTAATACTTTAACTGTTTCTGTAGTGCTACAAAATAATTCAGTTGCACTTAGCAGAAGAATTTTGTACTAGCAACAAAGAATTTTGATGTACATTAAATAGAAACATCTTTGCAAAACCTATGAACAAGTTTCTATTGGCTTTCAGCCTCTTCAGTTTTATACTTTGTTTTCAAAGAACATAAAAATCTATTGACTTCTAAACAAAAGCACTTCATCGTAAATATTAGTTTATTATAAATTAATACAAAAACTTTATTTTTGCTGATTAGCAGTCATATGTGATGGTCCACAAATTCTTTTCTGACCAGAAGTAACAGATTAAACATCGAAAATCATAGCTTGTTACTTACAATTAAAAAACTAGTACAAAACAGTAATGAAATTGTTCATTTGTTTTTCTTAATTTCAACATTGTGTTACTTATGCTGCTAAGACACTTCCTTGAAACAATTAGTAAGTAAGCTGCTCCTCTTCTTCATTTTCATGTTTTGGTTTTTTATTTCTGTTTTTCCCTTTCCTGGTTGTAAGACAGAGGATGAAAGAATCATCGTTCTATTCGCTGTGTCTCTCCATGTGGCAGCTCCCACAGGAGTTTGTCAGACTCCAAGTTAGCCAAGAAGAGTTTCTGTGTATGAAAGCACTACTGCTTCTCAATACAAGTAAGCTCTTTTGTTTCTAACGTATCGCTGGTAAAATCTTTGTTTTGACCAGTGTTGTTTAACTTGACAATTGCTGAGCTTTCTGGCTTATCAAATGGAAAACTTCTTCAGGAGGAAAGTGTTAGTATATCAAGATCTAAAAATATGTTTGCAGTGCCTGTAAGGAACAAATAATCTGTTTCATAATTGTCTTTATTTTGTGTGAAGGCACTGGAGAAATGTTGGATCACTTTTAATGTATTGTAATATTGTATTATGCATTTTCAAAACGACTGTGTGTATTTCTGTGAGAAAGAATGACTTCAAATGACACTACAGAGATAAAATCTCCTACAGGCATTGGAAATATATAAATATTTGATTGACTTCTGGGTTTGTTGGTGGAGGGATTGATTCTGGTCAAGAAGTTAAAGCATGCTTATTCAAAAGATTTGCAAAAGTGGACATGGCAAACAATATTAATATTTATTCACATTTTCTACTTAAGCCAAGGTTTAGCACAACTGTAGACAAATGAACTTCTTTTAGTTGTTTACTTGAGTACAAAATTTGTGATCGCTTTAATTGTATGCATCTTTGTAAGAATACAGTATACAGCACTGCACTGAACTGTATTGGAAAATATGGTAGTTGATGAGATTCCCTTCTGAAACCTTTTCTAAAATACTGAGAAAGTCATCAGCTGATGCCTTAAACAGTCCACAAACAGGAAGTTTTAAAATTTTACTGCTACCATTAGAAATAAAGCTAAACACCTCCTAGAACTAGAAATGGAAGAATGCTGAAGTTTGGTTCTTTGCACACTTAATGAGTTACCTGTTTCTTGGGCATTCAAAGGTTCAACAAAAGGAATTAAAATTTATTCGCTCTTAGGCTGTTCTTGCCTGCCGTTTGCGTAAGCTCATGCTTTCAAAAGTCTGTCATCAGCAGAGTATAGACAGTAAAGTAAGTGTAGCTCATAGGAATATAAAAATTACTAGCATAATAGCAAAATAGCACGCACTCTGCTAATGGAATAAAAATAATACAGAAAATAATCCCTATGAAATAGAACTGCAGCTTCTTTCTTGGGATTACATCAGAGTTTTGAATGTATTCCCATTTTAAATGTTTTCCGTCTTCTTTTCATCACGTTTTGAAATCCCTCATCTATGTAAATGCTGGAGGGAAGTCTTACATTTCAGTTAGGTTTAGATACATTTGTGATATTCTAACTCTACATACCACTAAGCTCAAATAAAATAATTAATAAAAAAATGCTGCAGCGATCCACTCCCTCTCAATTATGGGTGCATCAGTTTAACAGTAATCACTAAGCCACCGTTCTTTATCAACTGCACTTCCCTTATAAACTCACTTTTAAGATCATGTGCTTATATGTATGCAAGAAATTAATTTAATAATATGAAAGTATTTTTGCCTGTGTTCATGAGTTTTGCTTTCTGTTCATTCCTGTACTTATTGTCTTATAGGAAAAAACAATTTGTCAGATCTTTGGGAAAAGGAACACACCTAACCATTGTTGCTGAGGCATTTAGTAAACATTTGGTACTGTATAAATACAATACTCTCCACAAAACAATGTTCAAAAAACATAAAACCTGACTGTTGATATAAAGTGTTTTCTTAAGATTATTTCTATTTCATGCTGTTCACCTTTATCCTCTTCAGATGTGAAAGTGTGACCATTTCAATCTTTCATATACTAACAGTAAATCATGTCTCAACTTTTAGTCTCTCATTCTGTTTTCTATCTGAGTTATTATTATGGTGCACTGGCTTTACTTTTAAAGAAACAGTAATGTGTATTGCACATAACTAAATATCAGTCACAATATATTTCTAAATCTATATTTCTTATTTATTATGTTTTACATATAGACATATGTTATATGCTTTGCTGTAATGATACCCAAAAGTTCTAAATAGTTCTCCATGTAACAGAGGCCACACACATCTAGGAACCAATACAGTGAATAGTTCAGACAGAATATGATATAATATGATATAAGGAAGTGGGACTGTCTTATGGAGGACACAGCATGCTTAGTCCAGCATTTCATCTTCATTGGCTGCCGAAAGAAATCAAACATGACACGTCCCTAAAAGCCAAACTATTATTCGATATGTGGAAGCAATCACAACTTCTATTGTCAGTTTTTAATTCAGATTTGGGTTGGAATCAGAATTTGACTTCTACAGCCCAGTTCAGTGCTTAGACACTTGTCTTTGTAGTCAGCTTGCTATTCCATATACGTACATATATATATGTCTCCATCCTTCCCCCAGACATTCAGTTGTCTGAGAAAGTGCTGACATGAGCGATCAGTGTCAAGTTGGGTCATTTCCTCTCTTGGACAGTCTCCCATGAAATAAGAAAATTCTGCTTCAGAGCAAAGCAGAGATTTGAACTTTGCTTTGTAAGCTCTCTCTGGGCTCAAGATGCAGAAAATTCTTAATTTTAATGTTTGCCTCAGATGTCTTTATCTGCCTTACCTTCTCTTTCTATATGTATTTATATCTATATCTATATCTATATTTAAAGATTTAACTGAACTCAGTCATGGCCAGATAGTAGCCATGGCATGATACCAGACTGAAGGTATATGACATCCCTAGCATGTGATTAATTTAATTATGTGAGCTACTACTCACAAGACTGTTTTAGAGTCCATGGAGAAAAATAAGCATTTCTGCAGTGTAATTCATGTCTTTCTAAAGCTGCTTCTACAACAGTGAATATGTCGTGTGCCCTATACTCACCTGATTTTTTCCACTGAAAATACAGGGAGCTGTGGTAACAAGATAAGATGGAGCTGCCTATGTTGTGAAGTGTCCTTCCTCGTATATGTGCTGTCAGAAGATGAAATGTTAAATGTGGCATTACAGTGTGAAATGTCATCGGAAAAACAAAAAGGAAAGGGAAAAAGAATTTTGCTTTCAAAAAGAGTATTTCTGAAACTAGATTCTATTTTAATATATGATTATTTTAACAAAGCAAGGATTTAAATTTGAGTGCCAGTTGGGGATATTTTTTCAAGTTTTTTTTTTTTTAATTTTCATTTTATAGTGTCTTCAACAGCATAAATTATAAGACTTATATATTACATGCTGCCCTGTCATGGAAAATAGTGTTCAGAGCACATCGACGTTTCCTTACAATGCTGCCAGAACTTAGAATCAGTGCCCAAACATGATCTTACCACTAGGAGTCACTAACAGGTTAATTTTTGGTGTTCTCTGTATGCCTTCATTTTGGTCCTAACAACAGACCATTAAGAGCAGAGTGAGTTGAGCCATTTGCTTCCCTTTGCTAATTATCTAATATTCACATTTAAGACTCTAAGAGCACATCTGTTCTTTTGAGTAAGAGAGGTCCAAACAGGAAGCCTGAGCCTTGCATGCTTTACTGTCTACATTATTTAAAAACTGTTACTTCATTCCATGATGCCATCTCCAAGCACTCCAGATAGATCTAGGATAAAAATGCTCTAAGGAGGACAGGCTCTCGGCAGTGTAAGATAAGCCAACCTATGACATATTTCCTTAAGGACCAGAGTGGTTCTTTTGGCATTCTTCTTTCAGCACATGGCCTTAAACTTCATCTATACCTATTTCTAGACGTCAGAGGTTAGCACAATTGACTGTTGCTGATACATCCTTTGACCTTGTTGTGTGACTGTTTCTGGATAAACTGATTAACAGGAAGAAGTACCTGGCAGATAATAACAAATTGCACAGCACACTGTGAAATATAATCTGTTCCCTTGCTTAAATCTCCCTTTTTGCCTTAAGAATACACTGCAACACAAATGCTGCTTTCTTTTCAGTTCCTTTGGAAGGTCTAAGAAGTCAAAGCCAATTTGATGAGATGAGAACGAGTTACATTAGAGAACTGGTGAAGGCCATTGGCTTGCGCCAGAAAGGTGTTGTGGCGAATTCCCAGCGTTTCTATCAGCTTACAAAACTGATGGATTCCATGCATGATGTAAGTTTACTTGTTAACTTGTGTTGTTATTGCTGTTGTTTTTTTAAGTCAGAAGCAATTTGAATTTCTTAAAGGTAATTTTATGAAAAGTGGCTAGTTAACATTTCTAAACTAAAAAAAAATGTAAGTATACCTCTCATTTGATGTGTGAATAGATAGCTGTATATTTGGTAATCAAAACATACTGTATAAAAGATTTAAATATTTGAAAATAGGCATTTGAATGCTACCTCTGCATTATTTCTGTATCTAGAGCAGTTAAGATTGTTGGTAGGGCTCCATGTGTCTGTATGTGTGTGTACGTATTCATAAAAATATTTACAAAATGCAGAGAATAGGGAACTCAAAAGAAAGCCAAGACTGATTTTTCTTCCTCAATTCAAGTATTTTTACACCTATTCTGTATGCTGTTTTTTTTCCAGTATCTGTTCATATTCTGGGATTGATTAATATCGGAGATCTCTAATTGTGGTTTAGAAATTCATAAGTGTTTTAAAAGATATATCTGAATACTTTCCACATCCCTGAAAATCCAGCATGCATCCTATGGGCTTAGCATCCATTAAAACTGAGGAATGATGCTCTCTACTCATGCAAATAATGTTTTGTAATGGCTTCTGTATCTCTGCAAGAGAGGCGAGAAACAGAGATACAAGGCCATACCTCTGCTTGAACAAGGACTGGTGGAATGGCACTGAGATACTTGAAGAAAAGTGATTTTGATTTCAGTGGCTGTGACAAGGTCATAGAGAGTCCAGTGAAGGATGAGGTCTTTGTATTCTATTCAAAAGAATACAACACATACAACACAGGAAATGTGCATTTTATTTTATCTTTTTTTTTTTTTTTTTTTTTGTAAATAAATTCATTTCTTCATATAAAAGCTTTCCTTGTCACTAATTCCTCTTTCTGAGGGAGGAAAAAGCTGAAGATCCCATTTATGAAGGTTGAGAGAGGTAACAATATTGATAATTATGTGGTTCACCAGGTAGTCTGGAATCCTTTGATCCACTGCACAGACCTCTCTATCAATTTTTGCTATCCACAGAAATCACATTAACCATTTAGCTGTCACATCTTCTCAGATACCATCAAAAGATAAATGGGACAAGGATGAAAATCAAAGAATCAGAGAATTTCAGGGGTTGGAAGGGACCTCTAGAAATCAGCAAGTCCAACCCCTCTGCTAAAGCAGATTCCCTTACAGTAAGCTGCACAGGTAGACGTCCAGCCAGGTGTGAATATCTCTAAAGGAGATACCACAACCTCTCTGGGCAGCCTGTTCCAGTGCTCTGTCACCCTCACTGTAAAGAAGTTCTGTAAAGAAGTTCTTCTGCTTTGTGTGGAATTTCCTATGTTCCAGTTTTTGGCCATTGCTCCTTGTCCTGTCACTGCACACCACTGAAAAGTATTTATAAACATTGATCAGATCCCCCCTCAGTCTTCTATAGGCTGAACAGATCCATGTCTCTCAGCCTTTCCTCATATGGAAGATGCCCCAGGCCCTGTATCATCTTTGTCACCCTAATAATCCTTAAATACAAAATTAGACAACAGAATGTTCTGAAGGGAGGATATTGAGATTAGCTACAAGATATACTGGTAGTTGAACTCCTCATCATTTGGGAATGTCAGTGCTAAACCCTTGTCAGGAATCCAGTCAGCCAGCTTTTACTTGCAAAAACAGTTCCTGGCCAGTGTCCTACTCATGCTAGCCAGGTGCTTAAGGAATCTGTCATCTGATGTTTGTATGTGGCTTGCTTGGAATAAAAGAGCTTCCTGCCTTACTTGGAATAAGAATTTTCAGTTTGGATCTCACAACATCCAGAGAAGAATTGAGTACTGAGTTATTTCTTCATTTCAAATTTAACATAGTAAAATAGCCTCAATGGAAGCAAGTGAATGAGGCTTGAAGCAGAATATCCAGCAAAGCGATGGCTGGGGTAGTGTTTGGTCTGGAAAGCATCTGAGTCCAAATCCTCTTTCCAGCTCAGACTGAGAGAAATAGGTGATACAAGATAGGCCATCCCACTGGAGAGACTACACGTTGGTAAAGCCCAAGTAGGATTCTAGACAACATAAAGGTGATAGGCCTTTAAGAAAAACTGTTAAAAAATTGGAACTACCTAGAGAAGGTAGGTGAAAGGGTTCATATGTGGGTTCATATGTGTAGCAGTTGCTTTCTAGCAACAAGGGCCTATGAAATTTAACATTATCAGCATATCCAGATATGATCATAGTCAGAGCTATGGGAAACCTCGAAATAGAAAATGCAGTCCTTGGGGCAATGTTTGAATATCATCTAGTAAACAAGGCATTGAGACTTCTTTTGTTGAACATGAGCATAAAATGAAAGCTTGAATAATTTTTAATAACTCTATTCTGCATGGTACATGTAATAAGTGAGTTCTCATGTTAGTGAGTCTGCCATTTTTAGGACATCTCACTTAGCTATAGCTACGATTTTTGCCTTGGGATTATATTTTAATAGGGAATAGCAAGTTATCCTCATTATTGGTTCAAGGAATAGCATTAAGATATAATAATGATGTCAGCTGATGGACGTATGAGCTAAGTGATTGATAGCATGTTTATCTGCCTGCACTGCTGTTAGCCTTACTTGTTATGTTTGTATTTTATTAAATCCAGCTAGTGAAACAGCTCCATCTCTTCTGTCTGAACACGTTTCTCCAGTCCCGTGCACTGAGCGTTGAATTCCCCGAGATGATGTCAGAGGTGATTGCTGCACAGCTGCCCAAGATTCTGGCAGGGATGGTGAAACCTCTTCTCTTTCACAAGAAGTGAAATGTCTTTTCTCTTATCATAGGGATGATTTCTGGGTCAGTTTTTGTTTGTTTATTTTGGTCAACATTTTGCAATGTCAGGACTTCAGTGTATTTGTCATACCCTGCCTACTGCTTTGTACTTGTAACATACACAAGCCATTTAAGCTTGATGTACATACTGTGAGTTTCTGATTCCTTAACTGCAAAAATCACAACAGTCAGAAGAAATGTTTTGTAAACTTGGGTAGATTGCTTTTTAGATATGCGTAAGAATGACAATGAATAGAGTTTTCAGATTTCTAAGAACAGTTATCTTATACATTTTTCTTACATATTACACACTTTCAAGTTTCTGATATGTCATGGTGAAAACTTTTTAATACATTGTGTGCACGTGTACATGTGGGCATGCGCATGGTCCTAAAGTTTTTGAGGGAATTAAAATCTATATTGCCCACACTTTATCATGGATATTTGACTTTTTATTTACTAATCTGCTTCACAGAAATATCCTTTCAAAGTCAGCTGTTCAAGTTTAAGTAGATACCACTGCAATACCTTCATGAGTAACTAAAGTGCTCTCTGCAAAATATGTAAATGTGGATTCGTGTTCTTCTCTGTGCTCATGCTGTATTGAAATTCTGATACCAGCGTGCTTCTTTCTGCATCATTCAGTGCAGTTCTCCTTCAAAAGTCAGAAAGCAGAGGAAAATTTCAGTATATATTACACCAGAAGTAAGATGTATGTAAACCCACACAGCTTCAGTTTGTGTTATTTTCCTTTAAAGTTTGGCACTTAGTAAAGCTAAAACACATTGCTGTAATCTTAAATTTAGCAACTTAAAAATTATGTATTTCAGAAGTTTTAAATAGAAATATGTTCCCTGACTACCACTCTCAATAACCTTGATGGTTTGAATTCCACTGTATACTTAACCAAACACTACCATCAAATTTTAGAGAGGTTAGAAACAAAAAGAAGTGGAAAATATGACCACAAACATTTTGATACACATAATATTCATCTTAATACCATTTAGTGAAGCTACATATTTTATACTTTAAAGGCTGCTGTTTTATTTGGAGTAACTATATGAGGAGTTGGGCTAAACTAGCATTATACATTCAAGAAGAATGTCATGGTTTTCCTGGAAATTAAATACTTGACTAAAAATGATAGTGCAGTGGTTGTTGTTCCTCTTGTATGGACATGAAGCTACTCGTATTTGAGGCAGTAAACTGCTGATATATTCAGAGAAACAGAGATGGATAAGCCCAAGAAGAATTTGGATTATTAAAATCTGATGAATTTTTGCCAGTCACTGAAAACAAAACCCAACTTCTCTAGCGCTAATCAATGTGGGAAACTGCAAGTCCTGGGTAACTGCTTGCCATATGCTATTGCTTTTCCCCATTAAACACTGGATGCATCCATTGTGGTAGCATTCTGCTTATGGTATGTAACATGGGATGTGTGGACTTGTCTTTGTCCACCAAGAGGAAGCTACATAACAGATAGGAATAGAAGTATCCTACATAGTACAAAACCCACTGGAGTTGTGGCAAAGAAGTGACCCAAGGAAAAATGGTCTAAGCAGACTTTTGTGTTTGTTTACTAGGTTCGTAACTTTTAACTGCCCCTAAACAAGCTATTTCTTACTTGTTCAATACAGTCTGACTTTCAGCTGTCATCCTTAAAGCAATTGTGTTTTAATAAATAACACAAAATTCTGTTCCTACATACCAAAGTTTTGTTTTGTTTACTTTTCTTTGTATTTACATTCAGCTATACAGTTGTCCAACCATTCATCTTTTGTGTAACAACAGTATTTTCATGCATTCCTTGGGGGTTTAAGCATATGATTTACTATTGAAGAACCAGACTTTCTATGTTCTGTTTAGATTAAACTGTTGTCAGAAACTTCCCATACTAAAAGTGGTTCCACAACACAAAATCACAGGATGCTAGGGGCTGGAAGGGACCTCTGGAGATCATCCAGTCCAACCCCCTGCTAAAGCAGGTTCCCTACAGGAGGATGCACAAGGAAGTGTCCTGGCAGGTTTTGAACATCTTCAGAAAAGGAGACTCCACAACCTCTCTGGGCAGCCTGTTCCAGTGCTGTCACCCTCACAGTAAGGATGTTCTCTCTCACGTTCAGATGGAAATTCCTGTTTTCCAGTTTGTGCCCAGTTCCCCTTGTTCTGTCACAGGGAACCACCAAAAAGAGCCTGGCCTTATGCCCTCTCAGTCTTTTCCAGGCTGAACAGTCCCACATCTCTCAGCCTTTCCTCATAAGGAAGATGCTTCTCCAGATCCCGAACTGTATTTGGGATCCAACTCCCTTGGATTCTTTCCAGAAATTCCCTGTCTTTCTTGAACTGGAGAGCCCAGAACTGGACACTACTGCAGATATGGCCTCACCAGGGCAGAGTAGGGGGGGATGATCACCTCCCTTGACCTGCTGGCCATGCACTTCATAATGCACTCCAGGATACCCTTGGCCTTCTTGGCCACAAAGGCACACTGCTGGCTCATGGAACATCCTAATCCTGAAAACAGAAAATGGAGCAGGCATTATGCGTGCTTTAGGAATGCTCTAGATAAATCAACATCTTCCTTTGCTGAAGCCCTAAAATTTGTTCCAAGTGCCTGCTGCGTCACTGTCCCACAAGTAGATTAGTTTGAAAATCTGTATGTTTATCTCAAAGGCATAATCCAAAAAGGAAGAAAAGATGTCTTTTGGGAATAGTTTACAAAGGTTACCACATTATCAAATGGTGTTTCTTGAAGATCTCTAACTCACAGAAAAAAATCCCGAAATTTCATGGTCATGCTAAATTATCCACTGCATAACACAGGGCAAGTTTGGCTAAATATGATTGCTATTTAATTGGAAAATCTTGCGTTCATTACTTGATAGTCTGAAGTTGGACAAAAGTATTTTAATTTAAGATCTTCCAGCTTTGAACAGAGTTTATAAAGAGCCAATAGTCTCCATTCCGATGCAATCATTTGCTCCAGATTACACAGATGCCATTAACAGTAATCAGGACACCAGATTAATTCCTTCCTCATGGAAATCTCATCTACTGTGACTTTTCAGCTCTGCACTTTTGTCCAGAAAGTCACCTGCAAACCCTTTTGCTTTGAGAGCTTTTTTACAGAAGAAGAACTTTTTAGTTGTCTGTATTTCATTGCATTAATATTTCTTTAAAAATTAAGGTTTTTTTTTCACCTGAGATTTCCAAGTAGATGCACATAAAGCAACTTATACTACTTCTCTCTGCACTGAACAAGTCACAGGAAGGCTGGATCTTCTTGTGTTTCATTTTGCATTTTAGAAAGAAGATGTTTCAGCAGACAGGCTGTTTTGTTCTCTGGCACCTTTGTCTAGGTGACACCAGAAGTTATTTATCTTACGATAAATAATTCCAGCTATGCCTGAAACCCTCATATTCTACAATTTGCATGTTTTTAACATAAAGCCTTTAGCATTGCCTTCTGCTGTTACTTAAGTGAGCAAACAAAAGCATGAAGTCCACTGCTTTCTTTGCTTCCTACTGTTGTCATTCAGCTTTGCAGAGGCATCATGTGCTCCAAGTACTGTCATTTCTGTTCTGAACATCAAGCTGCCTGGAGCCCTCTCCAGGACAGAGCCCAGGAGACCATCGGTGCTGCAAGCTCTCATCCCAGCTTGTTTCCCTTTATGCCTGCTGGAGCCAAAGAAATACAAAGAGGTCCAACACTTGTTGACAAGGATCTTAGCTCGGTCAATCTTTTTGTCAGCATTTATGGAAGGAGAAATGTTGGTTTGTCCAGGATGGAGGCAAACAGAGCCTGAAAACCTTCCAGCAGATTTCCTGTGGCTCTGCAGTGCTCTGTTTGTGTGTGCACCATAAAATGCAGCTCTGGAACTCCGGCTGTTCCTTCAGCTGTGGTCTCTGGTGTTGTATCTAAAACAGAGAAGCTGAGATTTCACTCAGCATTTTCATAAGCCAGTTTTCTATAGACCAATTTCTTATCAGTCAATGCTTTGTTAATACCTCAACACTCTTTTGCTGTGCTTTGTGATATTATGCTAGTAATTCCATTTTATTGGGAAATTCAGTTGCTATCAGTTCCTATATAAAACAAATCTTTATTACTGATAGCATATGCTAAAGGTGATGTCTGGATTTCTGTAAATGTTACATATGGTAGTATGGTAATATGGTAAAATGTGCAGGATCCTTCCCATGTCCCCCACCTGCCCAGACTGTGTTAGCTCATCCCCAAGGCAGACGGGGGTGGTGCTGTCCTCCTCCTGCCTCGTGTGCCAGTCATGGCACGCTGACCTCCCTTTCCTTCGGCTAAGTCAGCTTGCAGCCACGGAGCCAATGGCCAAAGCCCTTCCAGACTTCCATGGCTCAAAAGCCTGTGTATATATACTGCCAGAGTGGATTGTCAGCACTGCTGGATTTATTGGTTTGTACTGCTCTGTGTCACAGTGACCTGACTTTTGAACAGAGGAATTGTTTTTCATTTAGTTCTCTTTTCCCCATCGGAAGATGAAAAGGAAAAAAAAAAAAAAAAAAAGTCATGTTTTAGATGTTTTCATATTGAAATTTATGAGTTGTTTTTTAGATGTGTGCTATTAATTTGGTAGATTGACATTATTTACATGTGGAATTATATTGTAGCTTTTCAGATGCTTGTACAGAAACATGCAGTAAAAGGTGGCTGCGTGAGTAATAATAACTTAAAAATGAACTGTCTGTAGTCCTTAAAGAGAAAATCACCTTCAGAAGGCACCAGTGCTGTTGGAACTGAAGTCCTTAATGCAGCAGTTGCAGAACTTTTAAGAGTATGAACAGTACTTAAATACAAAATGAAAAAAAACACATGCTTTTTTTATTACATGTATTTATTTGCTTATGTTGAGGTGGTTTGAGTCCATCGTGCTCTGCACAAAGGTGTAAAGACTGCAACTTCTATCTAAAGACTGTTAAGGAGTGGTGTAATGTCATTGAATTCTAGTTCATTATTTAAAGCTGCCAACATTTCATCTTCTTGCAACCATGCACTGTGCTCATTATGAAAGCACCATCGCAAGTCTGATAGTCATAGATCATGTCTTTCTGACCATGGAAGCTAAATTAACCTCTCACCTCGCCGCGTACAATAGTTCCTCCAGTTCAGCATTCAGGCAGATCAGTGAGGAGGTTCTCACAGTGTCATTTACGTGGTCTCAGTCTACTGCATTTTTCCCACAGCTCAGTTGAAATACCCACCCATCCAGGCTGGTACTAGAAAATCTAGAAATTCCTTTTGTTGTGTCAAGGAACAAGAAATATATAATTTTCAGGAATCCCAGACTTCACATCAGTAAGCTCTATGGCTGTCTACTTTCAAATGGAGTGGGGACAGATTGAATGAAAGCACCTGGTGGGCACAACAATATCTTTGCCATTGAGTCTTTTCAGGGATAACTGGGTGGCTCAGTGCAGGGAGCTTTGTGTTATACAGGTAAGACTGTTGTGGACATGACTGTTGTTTCTTGGATGTACCATTTTCACATTTGCTATTTCTCATACACAAGATAAAAGTACAGTACTGCTTTTACACCTCATATTGTTGCTTTTTTTTTTGTCCATTGTGAGACATTAGTCATCTACAAAGCCCTCAAGTTAAGAACGTTAGCAGCTAATGCTGTAAGTCCATATATCTTATATTTTGTACAAATAAATACATATTACCAAATTATTTTTGTGTGCATCATTATGAATTAAATGCACAGGTTTTCACTGTAGCTCAGAGAAAGTTAAGATTACAACTTTCATTGGACTGAAATTTCAGAGAGGAGTGGCTCGTGGTCAGTCACCAATAGAAGCTGTCCTTTTGTTAGAAATATTTGGAGATACCATCTCTGGAATGTGGCATTGTACCTTCAGAATAGTGAGTTCAGAAGGGGAAAGAGTACTTTCCCAACCATTTTCCTAGATGCCAGCAACACTTGTGACAGTAGGATCTGGATTTTACTGGTCCACATAAGCACATTATTTTGTCGGCAAAGTATGGCATTCTTGCTAAATATAACATGCTATTAAACAGAAGCAACGTGCTGGCAGTGTCAGATAAACGTTTCACATTACTTGAAATGCCCAAGGAGTCGGCATAGGGCAGCTGATGCACCACGGCCAGGCTGGGTCTATCAGGCCAGCAACAAACGCAAGCAATGAGGACATCCCTTCGGGGCTGCTGGCACCGCGCACCATGGGCTGCCCCACTAAGGATCACCTGGCTTTTCACTGAAAAATGTAACTGGCTATGTTGTATCCCAGAGTTCTACTGTATTGCCACATTATGCACTGGCCAATTCTCTTCCTACTGTTGCACGCAACAGCATCAGCACTGAGTTTTCTGTTCCCTGCAGCTGGCAGTGACAGCTGCAGTCACCTTACATTGGGTGGGAGGGAGGAACAGATGCCCTTAGCCAAGCTTTGTATCTGATCACAGAGTAAGGTTATCAACACCTGGTATTTAAGGAAGTCTGAAAGCTGGAAAATATTCTTTTAGGAAGTCATTTAAAGTATCCTCAAAGCCTTCCCTGAAGATAGCCATTGATTTTAATAAATAAAGCACGTTTGTAAAATGTTTATTATCAAATCTTAAAAATCTGAAATATTATTAGAAAGGATTTTTTCTCCCTCCCCCAGCCAGGATACTTTCTATCCCATGGATTACCGGGCTGGGCAGTGCATTAGTGCGTGGTGGAGGCGGTGTAATCCTGGGTGGAAAGTTCTGTAGAAAGCTAAATAATTCTTAAGTTCAAGGCATGTTTGGACTGGTGTTAGCATTTCTCTGTATATAACGTTCAGGAGAGTGGAAGACATAATTCATGGTTTCTTGCATCTGTTTTATTTTTCTAAAAGGAGATTTGTATAAGATATCTGTATTTTCCAGCAAAGAGGAACTTGCATCTCTATATTTGTGCATCTGGCACAGCTTCCAAGTATTTCTGTAAAGGTGCTGCCTAGCTGCGTTGTGTCAGGGCCAATAAACTGGAGATTTACTGTGCTCACAGCATGAGGAGTGCTTGAGTTCTCAGTAACTGCTGGGCTGAAAGCAGAGCCGCAAAATGGCAACTGGCTGCAGTGACCAGAGGTGCGCTGGAGCCTCTGTTGCCATGGAGCACCTGGGGAGGCCGACTTCAGCTGGAGCTTTCTTTGCTTACTGACATGGAAGATAAAGGCCAGGAGCCCCAGCTCTGCATGGACTGACCCCGCAGGCATGTTGGGTGGCCCCAGGCCTGTGCCCCAAGAGACCGGGTCCTAGCCTGCACCTGCTGCCAACCAGCTTTGGGGCAACCCTGATGATTCAGGGCCAGACCTGAGAATGAGGTGTCACTCCTTGCTCAGGGCACATGAAAATGGGAATTGGAACTGGATAATCTTTAGAGTTCATTCCAACCCAAGCTATATATTAGCTTGGAGAAGAGAAGGCTCTGGGTAGACCTCATTGCAGTCTTCCACTACCTATGGGGAGCTTATAAGCAAGAGGGGGAGTGACTTTTTACAGAGTCTGATAGTGATAGGACAAGGGGGAAAGGCTATAAAATAAAAGAGGGGAGATTTAGATTAGATGTTAGGAAGAAGTTCTTTACTCAGAGGGCAGTGAGGCCCTGGCACAGCTGCCCAGAGAGCTGTGGTGCCCCATCCCTGGAGCTGCCCAAAGCCAGGCTTGATGGGCCCTGGGCAGCTGAGCTGGTAGGGGGCAACCAGCCCAAGGCAGGGGTTGGGACTGGATGATCTTTAAGGTCCTTTCTAACCCTAAGCCTTTCCATGGTTCTATGATTCTCCGAGAAGCGTTGACTTTGGTACTTTGTCACGCTATTTCCACATAGTACAGTACATCTTGAAAGTGATGTTTTGGTTTTGTTTCTGAATGTGTCAGTCAGGGACACCTGCACTGTCATCTTTGTGTACGTCCTCAATTATTTATGCAGTAATGCTCCTCTGGATTGAGTGCAATCGTTTCTTTGTATATGTGTCCAATTTCAGTCTGACTGCTCATTGTTTCCTTCAAAAATGGAGTTTTTTAACAAGATATGGTATTGACGAATCTATGAGAGTTAGAGAATTTAACCCATTATTTGAGGTGAGATGTTAAAGCCCCTTGAGGCAGAAGCCTTTGCTTCAGCCTTTGGCTGATAACAGCCTCCTGATGTGAGGTGTTTACTAACTGCATTTCAGTCTGCAACGATACAGGTGCTGTGGGGATATACTCACCTCTGTGCAACACTGGTGAGCATGCACTGTTAGGTTCTTACACTAATCACCAGCCACTAGCAATAAGGATGGCCCTGCAAGGTGTCAGAAACCCTACCACGCAGTAACAGGCGCGAGCTATGATTTCCATGCCAGTGGTGAAGAGGCTGAGGCCATGGAGAAGGCACCAACCCACTGAAGAGGCTCAGAGGGTTGCGTGTCCTCTGGCACCGCAGCTGCTGGCTGCACCTTTCTGTGTGTCCCACAAGGAGAAGGCTGACATGGGCAGTGCCTTGCAAATGGTGGAGAGGCAAAAGCTGTGTTCGTTCCTACTGCACTGAGATGGGTTTCAGTATGAGGGATGTACACCATGATAAAGAAGCACCCTTTCTTCTTTTTCTCTTTGGATACAAAGTGTCCAGCAGAGCTAATTGCATTACCTAAAGCACACAGCAACGTTCACCTGAGGTTCTCATACTGATGCACTGGCAGATACACGGATGTTAGGTTTCTGAGTTCATTTATCCAGGAAATATTTCAAGTGATCTCAAACACTGATAAGCAAAACAATATATTAAGGAAAGGCTTCAGCAACAGCAGAACCTTGACCTCTTAGTACGTTTTGATGTTTTCTGTGTTGCTCCAAGGGTAAAATTAATTGTGCTCATTTGTTTTTCTTTTTTTTTTTTTTTTTTCCCATTCAAGACAGCACAATTTTTCATATTCACAGAGTAGAAACAGTATTTCTTATGACCGAACATCAGGAAAGCAAACGGTATCCTAGGCTCCATCAAAAGAGGGGTGGCCAGCAGGGACAGGGAGGTGATTGTCCCCCTCTAC
>JAOWBP010000001.1:145017238-145042446 GCA_028571105.1 Tragopan temminckii
GGTAGCCGATGGCCCCAGCGAGGGCAGAGCCCCGGGACTGCCCGGCGCCGAGGAGCGCGGCTTCCCGGAGCGGGACGCGGGGCCCGGAGAAGGCGGCCTGGCGCCCGCCGCGACCGCTTCCTCGGCGGCCGTGGAGCCGGGCGCGGGGCAGGACTACCTGCACGTGCCCATCCTGCCGCTCAACTCTGCCTTCCTGGCCTCGCGCACGCGGCAGCTGCTGGACGTGGAGGCGGCGTACGAGGGCAGCGCCTTCGGGCCGCGCTCCTCGCCCTCCGCCCCCGCCGCGGACTTGGCGGAGTACGGCTACCCGCCGCCCGACGGCAAGGAGGCTCCCTTCGCTTACGGCGACTTTCAGAGCGCGTTGAAGATCAAGGAGGAGGGCGTCGGTCTGCCCGCCGCCCCCCCTCCGTTCCTGGGCGCCAAGGTCGCCCCCGCCGACTTCGCGCAGCCTCCGCGTGCCGGGCAGGAGCCCCCGTTGGAGTGCGTCCTCTACAAGGCCGAGCCGCCCCTCCTGCCCGGCGCGTACGGACCGCCGGCGGCCCCCGACAGCCTGCCGTCCACCTCGGCCGCGCCGCCCGGCCTCTACTCGCCGCTCGGCCTCAACGGGCACCACCAGGCGCTGGGCTTCCCCGCGGCCGTGCTGAAGGAGGGCCTGCCCCAGCTGTGCCCGCCCTACCTGGGCTACGTGCGGTAAGGGCTGAGCTCCGCGGTTCTCCTCGGCGAAGCTGGGCTATGGCGGAGGTGCTCCTGCGGGGCGCTGCAAGTCGGGCGTGTGCCGAGGGACGTCGAGACGGCGTTTCGCTCCCTCGGTTCTGTGTTTAGACGGTCGTTGGGGCCGTATTTCCCTTTTCTCCTGTGTTTTGATGCGTGCTGGGGGATGCCAGCGCTGGTAGGAAGCCAGCAGGGGTATTATTTCTTTAATTTGCAGCTGATGCTCTTGTGGGCACAGTTACAGTCTGAGAAAAGCAGCACTTCTGTTACGGTTGCTCACTGCGATGTCTTAAGGAGTCACCAGCAAAGAAGGGGGAACGGCATCAGTGTTGCTGATGTCTGAACTGGCAGGTGGACGGTGTTGGTAAAAACCGAAATATTCTTCAGAATAGGAGTTCTGATTTGGGACAAAGCAGTCAATTTCACATAACAAGTGGAACATTTTGTACGTGCATATTGATTTGCTAGAATGAAATGGCTTACTGTATGCCAAGGCATTATGCACTACCTAGAAATACTTGTAAAAATAACTATATGCAGTGCTACCATTTCAGTGGAAATACCCATAGTGGAATTTTATCTTAAGGATTAGCTAGATTGTTTGTTTGTTTTTCTTGACAAGATATATAGCAATACTTTTCACTTTTGACTTTTCACTTTTGGCTTTTCACTTGTCACTTGCCATAACCTGCCTACTGAATTGCTTGCTGATCAAAAGCTGCAACTTTTTCAGAGATGACATGCTGGTTATTGAGGATTTTTCTAATCGAAATAAAACTTTGTGATTTCCCATGTGAAGGAAGTTTTGAAATCCAGTTGGTTCCATCTCCATACCATGCTGTGTTGAGGAAAAGATATGTCAGTGTGACTTTGCTCGGAAGACTTGAGCTGAAGAAGATGGAACATTTTGACAGTTTCCCAAATTGTACCTTTTTATCAAAACCATTTTCAATGACTAGACACTACTACAAATGTGCCTTTTATCCTGGTGTAGAGAGAGCCTTAAGCAGAAAAGCAGTGCTGCTTTTTTTTTCTTGATCTTCTATAGAGGAACTTTTTATTGTAGAACTGATTAATTTGGGTAAGTTGCTAACTGTTGCAAGTCTGGATGTTTCACTTCTCTTCTTTTTCTTTTCAAGGCCAGATACAGAAACCAGCCAAAGCTCCCAGTACAGCTTTGAATCACTACCCCAGAAGATTTGTCTCATCTGTGGGGATGAGGCTTCTGGTTGCCACTACGGAGTACTCACCTGTGGGAGCTGTAAAGTCTTCTTTAAAAGGGCAATGGAAGGTACTATTGTTCCTAATTATGTGAAATAGTCCTTTCTAGGTTCTGCGAATAACGTATCCTTTACTTACTGACAATCTTTAAAAACATGATTACTGTCATTTTTTGGTAACTCTATTTAAGTATTACAGTGAATGCTAAGTAAGTTCTTTCATCATTGACTTCGCTAGTATTCCTTTTTTACTTTCCTTGTTGGCTAATTGTTAATATAATATATAGGAGGTCACGTGGGTTTCTGGTGAAAATGTTTTAAGGTTGTTTTCTGTGAATATTTATGAAAAATCTGTATTTGCAGGATGTTACTGATTGATAAAGACATACAGAGAAGGTCAGTACAGTTAGACTAACAAAAAGCTTGGCTTTTACCTAGCCTCTTTTTTTTTTTTTTAAGTCTTTTCCAAAGTCTGATCCTATGGTGAAAAAATATGTTTTTTTTTTTTTTTTTTTTTAGTAAGAATATTAAAAAAATGGACAACAACCTCGGAAAGCTGAACTGTGACAACAGAAACTATAGATGAAGTTTTATAGTAAGAATGACAAGTGAATATGAGCTAGATGAACAAATGGGGTTACCTGGTTTATGCATTAGTTGCAGGTCTGCAGGGAGTTGTTTATAACGATGGGCTCGTTTATTTTCACTGAAGTGCAGAATATAATTATTAGCACTGAAATAATCTCATTTACACATTGATCTCTAATTTCATTTATACTTGAAGCACTTCTTCACTTCTTTCGAGTCAGAAATAAAGGTGACAAATTACTCCTCTTTAAAAAGAATATTTTAATTTTAAATGCAAGTGAAAATAGTGCTTAAAATTCACAGAGTCAAATTAATAAATTCAGTTGAGACATTTTTTTACAGAATGTCTCCTTCCCCTTTATTTTTTGGCGCAGGAATGGTTGATGTACCTTTAAAAAATTTAATACTCCTCTCCATGTTTCTTTAAGAATTATTTGTGCGAGTAAGGTGTTTGACTTTTTGAGTGCAAATTTATCATCTCAGCCCTATTTTTTATATACTTTCCATAAAGTACAGAATGCTATAAGAAATTTTAAAAGGTTCAAAATAGATTACTTGGGCTGCCTGCTGGATTTTCTGTATTTAGATTTCTCTTTCATATTGTTGCACAGTTGTCAAGTGCGTACATGACAAGGGACATAATGTAGTAACTATTATAATGTGTAACTATTGGGTTAGTTATAAAATGCCTATTTTTTATTTTAATTATTATGTAATCTCAGATATGTTGACTATTTCAAATCTCATAGCAAATGTATTTTTTTTCCCCAGCAAAACCCACTATTCATACACCATTCATTTTACTTATCCCTAGTGTGTAAGAAGTACTGTATTAAATAAATACTTCCTTTGGGATGAAGCTGACCATCATGTTATCCAGAAAACTCCATTTTTCATATCTAACCTTTTTGAAATAACTGTTTGAAGCTGTGCAGGTGAATCTAGGAAAGTTTCTATGCTGAGTATGATTTAATTGAGTAGAGCTAATGGATATCTGTATATTGTGACAGTTATCCACATACAGTTCTGGACTACTAAAATGAAATTACAGATTTAATTTTTTTTTAGGATGTTGGCAATAAATTCTTACATATGTATATGATTTAGCAAAGCTTTTGTTATTTGGGTTCCTGACTTGCTGTATGTGCCTATGTACATAAATAAAATGATGGTCTCAGTATGGTAAGTATGTTTTGTTCGAAGCAGAATCCCAAACAGTAAACCCAAACTGCAAGGCTTTTAGTGGGAGTGAGGGGGATGCAGAAGAAAAGATATGGAAAAAAGGTAGTGCTGGAGGTGGGGAGGAGAAAATGCAGGTAGGAAATAAATATACCAGTATTTTAGGAAGTATTTCTCTGCATTCAGAGGTGGTCGTTTTTGGTTGGTTACCTGCAAAGGATTGATTTATGTACCCATTGATTCAATTGTACAAACAAATTGCAAAGGTTTTTAAAAAAACTCTTGGTTATCAAGAAAATAATAAAGTTTACTTTTATTTATACTTAGAGAAGAAAACTGAAAACACAAACCTGAATTCAATAAGTTGATGTGGTAGTATCGTTTGTTTTTGTGAGCTGAGGGTGACGGGCAGTTTGAAGTTGCCAATCAAAGAATATTCAGAGTTCAGATTTAAAATGCTTTAAAGAATTACTGTATGTGCGAAGTAATTTACTGTTGGTGGTCAGACATTTTTTAAGTGCTACCGGTATATCAAACTTATGGTCACAAAAAAAATTGTTATAAAATTGCCAGCGGAGCTTATAGGAAAATGAAGTTTAGGAAGTGAGCTCTTCTTTATTTTTCTTCAAATTGACAAATGGTCTTTAATATCTTGCATAGATACCTTCACACAAAACCTTGTAATGCTGTTAATTTTTGCTTTTTATTTGTAAAAGCGTTTGCCTTCCTTTGCCCTTTTTCACAGCAACAAGTGCTTGTGTGAACCAGAATATTTGAGGCCAACATGAATACGTGGCATTGCAGCAGATGAGTTAGGAATTAACTCTTGATTTCTTTGAATGTCTGGGACCCTACTACAGCTGGTTATATGGCAGATTTGTCTGGTTTTAGTATGTGCTTCAAGTTCAGGATAAGAGCACTGTACGAGTAGCGGCGTTATGGACTGTGCTCAACAGCAGCAGCAGCAGCTAACACTTGACTGGTGAGAAATGGACTTCTCTCTGAGACCTAAATTTGGCAAATTCTGCTGGATCAAAAGTAGTTTCCATCAGAGTTTCCACTGTCTCTGCATATGGGTGGAGGAGGGTGCTGAGTTGAGGATGAGCTACGTCTACGCAGTGTGGACGGACTATTGTTTTGAGCAGCCTTTCTGATAAGGTTTATCTGACTTGTGCTGTGTACAAGCAGCTTATGATGGAAGTGTGATTCACTGCATACGTACTGAAATACTGTGCATAAGGAATGTTGCTACAATTGTGCTTTTCCGTAGCTTAAAAAACAGCATAGCATGCCAAACATTGATTAAAACAACCCAGCCCTAGTTAGAAAACCCTCTTTGGAAGGACAGTGAAGTGCTGTACCGTAGAGACCCTCTCATCTATGAAATTAAGATATCAACTATAAAAAGTTCCCATTCTCTTAATTCTTCAGCATTTACCATTTGTTAATCTCACTTTCCAGGGCCTGGGGATTGGGATTTGGTGCAGTGTGTGCTGTATACCTGACAGCTGTGAACACTGCGTGAAGCAGAGAAGGCATGCATGCTGAGAAATATGGATGTTTTTCAATTAATTTATTTAGTATTATTAAACATTTTTATTTTGCGTGTGACCAAAATATAATAACATACAGTAAATTTATTTTCGAATTCAAACATTTGAAATAATCTCCATGAAGGTCATAAAAATCAACTGGAAAATCTCACTTGTGAGAGAAAGGAATTTGCCTTATGAAAAGGGAAATAAGATCTGTGCTGATACATAACATGTATTCATCATATACAAACATACATTGCTCAGTTGTTTGGCAGACAGTAATTTGCTGATATGCATGCAGCACAGTGATGGTGTGTGCTAGGATTATGTTTGTTCTGGGGCTAAGTGATGCCAGGCTGCTTGCTGTTCTCATTATACCTTCGTACTGCTTTCCTGATAGGGACTATTTAGAATGCCATCAGCTGCAGAAATGTCAATTAGCCAAATTTTGGGCTTAATTTCACATGGCATGTTTAGAAGCAGTATTGAATATTGCATCTTTTCAGGTGGAATGTTCTTTCGGATAGTGTAAAACCACTTTCGGTATGGAGCACCAGCACCAGACTGCTCTGTACTACTGAGGTTGCTTTGTTCTAACTTCAGATCTGCACAATGGGAGTAACCTGAGTTACTCATCTGAAGTTCATTTTATAGTGAATGGAGAGAAGTGGGAACTTCCAGGAAGTAATTCACCGACTTATTTCAGATATCTGCTGAAGATGAAAATGACAGTACTCTAGTGCTAACTGCTGTCTGTACTGAGCATAAAGGCAGTGTCAGGTGATGATGTGAGCAGTCTGCTCTTGGTGTTATGAATCTCACCCATGCCACAAAGGTAGCTAATATCTTTTCAGACTACATAATAAATGTGACAGTTATTTAAAATGATCATCGGGCAGTGTGATCTTGTGGGTGGCAGCCCTGCCTGGGGCAGGGAGGTTGGAACTTGATGATCTTTAAGGTCCCTTCCAACCTGAGCCATTCTGTGATTCTATTTCTAGTCAAACTACTAGTTACTAAACAAGCATTTAAGTTTGACAGTGTCCATCTCCTCATTCTGTATATCTGATCCACAAAACTGATGATTACTGGAGCGGTTCTTTAGAGGATACCAATGGAAAGACTTAACCAAGTATCCTTTGTATGTTAGTCTGCCATTGTGCACAGTGATACGTGGTTGCACTTCAGAATTTTCTTTCTTATAACTGGTTGCAACTCCTGTATTCTGACAAGTGGCTGTTGCTTAATATCCTTAATGTTATTATCCTTAATATCCTTTAACGTTTGAGTGTGTTTCAGCAACCTGGAATCTGCTGCAGTTAAAATATAGGAATTACATGCTACACTGAGATGCAGGGGAATATTACCCTATTCTTCTCATATAATTACATCATCTTCCATTATCTGCAGAGATAATGTTTTATGTGAGAATTGCACCAAGCTGAAGGCATTTACAGTGAGGACATACGTATTTGAGTTAATCACTGTGGGCATCCTTTGAAGAGACACTATTAAAATACCCAAATTTAGACACCTACTCAAGGTTAAAGTAAATTCTAAAGTACCTGCTTTTCCTCTAGTGCCCAAGAATGGAGTGTACCTTACTTATTTTGCTGAGTGTCCACACTTGAGAATCTAGTCAGTCAAATGAAGCCCTTCTTCAAGATTTTCAAGCAGTTTGTTGTTCTTTGGATATTTTGATCAAGGGGCAGCAGTATCTGTTTATTTTTTTACTTGTTTAAACACATTACTTCTTTCTTCTACTAATATTTCTGTTTTTCTGCCTTTGTTATTCTTATAAGTGACCTTTTGTTACTCTTACGAGTGACCCTTATCCCACAGGTTCAATTGTAGGACAAGTCAAAGAATAAGAGGAAAATATATATTGAAGACTTCATCAAGGCAATATGCTGTAATATTTTCACTGATATCAGCTGTGTCCATCTTCTTTGGTCCCTTGAGGGAGTCAAACACACCTTTCTGTCCTTGCAACCCTGACCTCTAGGCTGTTGGATTACTTGGACTGCAATCACTGTTCACTATTTTTGTTTTTTACTATATTGATGCAAGGAGAAGGAAAGTTTCCAGAATGGAACATACTCCCAAGTTCCTCTTCTATCCACTCTTTGCCCTCTTTGATCCACTGAATCCTAAGTCTTTTGCTGTGAAGCAGATACACTTCAATAGGAAGTCTTTAATATTACTTTATAGTCCTTATAGAGTAGCTGATTATTTGTGAGTGCATCTGTGCTGAACTGCAGCCAGCCTACACAGAAGCTGTACACTTGTTTGCAAACTCTCATTTCTTCCTGTCTGCAAATAAAAGTGCTTTGTAGAGCTCCAGACCAGACACTTGCTTAAGATTTGGGAAAAGTGAATTTTGATTCTGATGGTCAAAGAGGGGAATTTAATGGAAGTCCCCCACTAAGCACTGAGCTTTTTGTAAACAGATTGTATTTGATAAGGTCAATGAGAGATGTGGTTTGTTCTTAAGTAGTTAGCGACTAAGTCTCACTTCGGTCTCATCTTGTAGAGAAAATGTTAGTGCAGACGAGGAGTTGATATTAAATAATAAGTAAGTATTATTTGAGGTGTGTGAAATCTTGAAGATTGCAGTGGTGTACAGGGACACATGAAGGGCACATTCTCAATATGACAAACTCTGCAGTATAGATTCTCAGTTCTCTGAGATGCATGCTCATAAACACAGTGAGAGGGAAGCTCAGCACACAGCAAATGTTTTGCGCATAGCAACAGTGTAAAAGTGGTGGTTTCAGATCAGATCGAAGGTCAGACAAGTTGCATTTCCTATTTCTGAAGAGGAACAAGCCTGCACTATTTGCCTGGTTATGGGAAACGCTGATGGAGTCAGTCAAAATCCAGAGTAATCCTTATCTGTTATATTAGCTTCAGTTTCAGGAGTCAAAAGTATACTCAAAAAGTTCATCTGGGCCATTGTGTTTAGTACACGTTAGTGCAACTGTTTTCCATTTTGTTTTGAAACCATTTTTGTGGTCCAAGAGAACCACTGATGGTGGGTTAGTGAACAATTAATTCCTTAGTTTTTTGAATCTATCTTCTTAATTGTTTTTTTTTTTTTTTTTTTTTAAATAGTTCTCATTATATGAAAAATACTTTAAGAGGTAAAGAGCATATTGCGAGAAAATTATTGAGCAGAACCTGGCTTTCAGGAAGGCAGAAGTTAATGCTGAGACGTGTTTGGTAATAAAATAATTCACAAAGAGATATGGTAGCTATTTACTGTTTTTAGATATTATTTTATCTATATTTATCTATATTTTAGAATATATTTTATGTATTTAATCTGTTTTTTGATTTCTAAAACACTGTGATGTGTGTTGTGAATAGCGGTTGTTCAGTGGTGGTTATGGGCTGATTCTGTAAGACAGTGTTGCACAGTAAGAGTGGTACAGGGAGACAGAATCAGCTGTGGAAGAGAAGATTTGAGAAAATGTTTTTGTTTGTAGGCAGTAGGAAATGAGAGTTCTCAAACAAGGGTGTTGCTTCTGTGCAGACTGGCAGCAGCTCAGCACAGATGTACTCACACAAATAGCTGGCTGCCTGCGTGTGGTTCTCCCTGTACAGATACATTTTCCATATTTTGCATATCTGCAAAATTTCAGCAACTCCAATAATGCACTCAAATGATTTTAAGGGACTTAAGGTATGTCAGTCAGCTAAGTGAATAGTGTGGTTTTTAAAGACGCTGTACATGCACAGTTTCTCTGTGTTATTAGTGCAGATTTACAGTTGTAGTTCCCTGTTTCCACTAGGACTTCCACCTTTACTCACATAAATGAACATAGATGGGGGTTAAGAGGAGTGCTACCCTATGACAGTCTGGAGTATGTGAGTAACAGGTGAAATCTCCATGTTTTCTTCACATCTAAGTTACAAGCTGAAGCTTTGAGAGGTTGAGAGAAAACTATAATGTGCATTTTTAAGGACAGGTGAAAAATAAACGTGTTTTGGAAACTTTACACTGGGAGAAAACTTCCTAGGAAAAGGTGGTTGCCAGAAGGTTTTTAGGTTCATATTTTAGTAAGTGATACGAATTTACATCTTTACTTTCTGACCTGGGCTCTAGGGATTACACTGCTGTCTTGGTCTTTGTGTTTTACTTTCCCAGTTAAAATGACATAAAAGATACTGAGTGACATGCTGCCAATTGAGCAGGAATTTTGTCTTGACTGGGATCTTTGGATACTTTATCAGTACATGTGTTTAATATTACTGCAATACATTTATTAAAGTGAATCAATTAATACATAGGTGATAGAACATAATTTGGAATTTAATCAAATATCTTTGTTTTCCATTTCCTATGCAATCAGTCCTTCAGATGGTTGTCTGTACTTAAATAGTAATATTGAGCAAGTAGCAGTTTCTTAGAATCCAGCTCTGGACAACAGTAGAAAAACAGATACAGTTTCAGATGTGATCGTTTATTCAGATTTTTCTATCTGTATGAAATCCAATCAGATGACTGAGATAACTAAAAAAGCCCAAACAGGTGAAACTATACAAAATACTAGATGAACATTATACGTGTTCCAAATCAGAGTCAGTGGAATGCACATAAGGATGGAAGGTACTGAGAGAGAGGCTGGATAGCAGTGAGCAGAATGGAAAATCATGTGAAATATAATTCAAACTCAGGATGTGGTTGTGGCTTCTTTATAGCCTGCAAATGAGGAAGTGGTTGACAAGTGTTAAAACTCATGATTTTATCTCCATAATCTCACAAGGGGGTTTAGTGGGCAGGGTGTTGGCTTTTTCCTTTGTTCTTTTTTTTTTTTTTAATGCTGGTTTCTTCTTAATGGGAGAAATAAACCAGGTAAACATATAATAACGACTATGTCATTGGTCTTTAGTAGATTGCAAATACAATGTATTAAATGGGAATGAAATAGTACTTACTTTTTGAGCATCTAAGCAAATTCTTATTTCACAGTATGCTCTGGACAGAGGGATTCTTTAATCCTTTCTAATCTTAAACTCAAATGTGGAGTGCTATGTTCACTAGAACACAGAAAGACTCGAGCAGTTTTCATAATTATCATTCATTTACAGTTTGTTCTGCAGAATTGAAAACATTTGTTCTGTTCTGGATTTATAATAAGCAGTTGGTGAGTTGTTATGTAGTGTTAAAGTAGTTTCTGCATTTTCAGTTGAAGAGGAAGTTGGATCTGTTGATAAACCCTACATTATGATGGGGTTTATAAGGGCTGTAGTGAGCCTTAAATGTGAATTTTAAGTTTTTCAATGTCTTGCACTCTTTAGCAGTGTTAAATTTAAATGTGCGTGAGTATAAATCATGCTATTAACTTCTGTTGCCATTGCTGCTTCCACCCAAGCTTTTTAGCCTCTTTTGGCAGTGAGAGCACACCCTTGGGATGCTGAGGGTGCGCATCTCGTACTGGTAGCAAGAGCATTTTCTGCATACAGACATCATTTTAGAACATGTGAACACTTTGGGTGTTTGAAGAGTAACGTTTCATAATATTACAGTAGCTTTGGTAGATTAGCATTTTTGTGTCAGTGTAAGAAGAAAAGTAAAACTTGAATGCCTATGTCATTGTGAGCTGCTCATAAGCATTCACTGGAAAGACAGTCTGTTTTTGGTCTTGGATGTGGGCTGCGTGGACTCAGGCCGTGCATAAATTCAAAAAATTCCCAAACAAGGATGTCTAGAAGAGATGCTTTTCAGAGAACAGAAGCCAAACAAAACTACAAAACACTCACAGACATAACTTAAACCTTATACTTAAGCATTCCTTTGTAAATTAACTGTTCATTAAAGCATCAGAATGCAATAATGCAAAGATAATCTCATGCTTCGTAGGTTTTATGTTAAGTAACAGAGGCTTAAAGCTGTTGTTGCTTTTCAGAAGACTGAGTGGTTTTGTAGCTAATGAAGGCAAAGTAAGATGAGAGAAAGGCTGTGAATAAATCTCAAGGAAGATGTGTTCAAAAGAAGTGTTTTGTTCATGGTCTGCTGCCAAAAGCAAGACAGATTTGTATTCATTTGGTTAATTTTGGTAATGTTTCCTGTAAGAAGGAATCCAGGATTAGAAGTAATGGGAGAAATTAAATGAGAACACCTTGTAATTTAAAGCATTAATAAATACATCTAAAATGCCAGGCAGTGTGTGAGACAATTACTTGTATTTACCTGTTGTTTTCTAAAACAAAAGAAACTGTTATAAAAATGGATTTCAAGCAATAAGGCTTCTTTCATTAAAACCAGACAAGTTGTTCTTAAAAATCAAGCAGGATAAAAAGGAAATTAATTGTCATAAAGATGTTGCCACAGAAGCAAACTCATTCTGTTTCACGTGGTTTAGCACCACGTCTTTTCTTGTTAGGACAGAGTTGTGTTCATCTCCTGATTTTTTTCATCTGAGGAATTCATTTTCTTTTTCATTTTCTTTTTTTTGTCTCTCTCCTATTTAGAAAACTTATTGGTGAACACTTTCTTACTTTACTGTGTGCAGATAAAGGGTGGAATAGGGTAATAAAAAAAGCAGTAACAGCAGCTGAGCAGAATAATCACCTCGGATTTGTTTGCTGCTGGGGACATCAGATGGCTGACTCAGAGTAGCACCCATCTAGAAATAAGTACAAATCTGAAAGTTGTGCTGTTGTAGTCTTTTATATTTGGAAGTCCACTCTACAGTATGCCACAGAGAAGCATCCCTGATGTTGGTACTTCCTGTAGTTTATCTGTATCTTTTTGATCCATATTATTACTCCTGAAAGAAAAATATTTTTTATGCTTCTGTGTCAGGAACAGAAAATACAGAAATGAATAGAGGGTGATATGCAAAAACAGGAAGGATTTTAAAGTTAAGCCATACAGGATAAATTCTTAATGTGAAGATTTGGTTTGATTTCTTATTACAGCTTTGTTTACTCATGCAAAACCGAACTGAATCACAGAGGTCATCAGTGTTATACAAAAGCATAAAAATATACTTTTTAATTCTCTACAAGAGAAATTTGAAAGTATTGGAAGCTTGTTGTGAGAGAAAAAATGTTAGTGTACCAGCTGGATTTCATGGTTTGCTAATAAAATGACTGCTCTGCTAGAAGATAATTTCATTTAAAACATTCCATTCTGACACACAAATGACAGCCTCTTCCTAACTAAGTGCCACAGAACAATAAAAGAGATGCCATTCCTGAAAGCTAAACTAAACCAAAAATTTACAGCCTTCTTCTCTTTACTCTTATTGGCTCTGTTCAACTGGTATGTCAGCAGGTCCTGTGCAGACAAGATTCTCTAGCAGAGACAGTTAACTCTGCTTTTTTATAGTATTGTGTAATGCTTGAATTCTTTGTTCAATCTGTAGGAAATTTCCCATCAATCCAAGAAAATGTAAGTACTTTACCATAAGGAAGAATAGTGTAAAACAAACAAAAGTCTGACAGAAACAAATCTGTTACCTTTATTGATTTGCATGAGAAATATTGATAATTTCCTATTTTAAGTGGTTTGTACTGTCTACTAATTATGTTGGGTTTATGTAGATGGGAATGCCAGTCTTAAACCACAGGAATTATTATATTTAGATAGTTTCAGGTGATTATTTAAAAGCTAATGTAAAATGAAAGGGTCCCTTAATGGGTTAGGTCACTTTTTTTTTTTTTTTTAATTCTCTGTTATTTTGGGATGTTTTTACACAGAAATAATTTTGTCATGTTAAAAAACATTGTATTAATCTTGTTTTTCTCTGTCTTGCAGGGCAGCACAACTATTTATGTGCTGGAAGAAATGACTGCATAGTTGATAAAATTCGTAGGAAGAATTGTCCAGCGTGTCGCTTGAGGAAGTGCTGTCAAGCTGGAATGGTCCTGGGAGGTGAGCTGCTTTCCACATCTCACTTGGAGAAATAGGCAGTCAAGAAACTTCACTTTCTTGAGTTTAATCTCAATTTGATGCTGTAAAGGAAAGAACCACATTAAAATGGTATTCTTGGAAGAATCACTTGATGTTTAAAATAATTTTAATTCTTTCCTTGTAATTTTTCTTTAATGAAAGTCTAGAAATGCTGGAGCAAAAATAACTTTCTGTATGAACTGGTGATGTATCCTTACATTCATTTTCTTGAAACAGGAGGAATTATATTTTTGGTGTTTATTTATTAATAGTTCTGAATCAGAAAATTTGATAAAAAAGCAAATGGAGATCAACACAAAATCAGAAATCAGCACTTTCTCTGCTTTTCTGCTGTGTTCATCGTTGCTTTGTATAGAATTCAACAGTTTTTTTTATCCTTCTTTTCCACCAAAAGGCCTCAAGCAGTGATTGCAGCAACACAATAGACCTGTGCGTACTAGGTGCTGGGAATTCCTGTCTACATATTATGTCTTACTGTAACAGATTTGTTTTTTAGCATAACTTTAATCTACGTTGAGTCCTCTGTCTTCAGAAGCACGGAGAGTAAATGATACAAGATCATGTAGTTACTTGACAAGTTTTGCTATGCTAATATGCAGGAATGATATGTATTTTTCCTTTTTTTTTTTTTTTTCTTTTTTGGTATTTTACATGAGAACTTAAGCTGTATGATGTTTTGCACCAGCACAGGGCTTGAAGAAATGTATGGCTGAAGGGGAAACAAGGAGGAATATGTTTTCAAATGGAATTAGTAAAAAGAAAAAAAAAAAAAAGAATAGGCAAAAAAAAATTTTTTTCTAGTGTGTTTTAGTGAATTAAGTGTTTCTCTTTCTACGTTTCTGTATTGTTTTTCCCCTTGGAAGAAGAACTGGCATTATATACAGTTGGTAATTTCATTATTTTGTTGTGTGTGTGTCCATTCATAAATTAAAATGAGTATGTATTTTTCAGGCTGACAGTTTGATTGCACAGCTGTATGCTTTCAGCTTCTGTAATATTCTTTGGCTGCTCCAGCACTTTGCACACATGGCCATTGTGTCATTCTTACATTTTATGCTTTTATCAGTGAAGTAAATCAGTATTCCCCATCATAGGCCAGCTGTTACTGCCTCTCTGGGCTTCAGCCTTCTTAAGAGACAGTGCTGCAGCTGCAGGGAACAGTCCATGTGATGCGAGGAGGGAGAGGCAATGCTGCAGGCTGGGTTCTGTTCTGTGACATGCCCCTGAGCTTCTTTGAATCCTGTTCTCCAAACTGTGTCCCTCTCACCTCACAGCACTGGAGGTACAGAGAATAATGACAGCTATTAGCCTTCCCCCCCTTGCTGCACATTGTTTGGCCTTCTCTTGGTGAGAAAAACAGCACTGCCAAGCATGTTGGTGGCACTAAACTGGGGAAGGAGGACAGAATGAGAACGTGTGGTGGACAGCAGCTAGATAGTAGCTCAGCACCTCAATGCCACTCTCTCATTTCCCTTTCTCAGAAGGGCAGGTGAAGAAAATTTGATGGGAAAAAAAAAAAGCTCTTGGGTTGAGATAAGGACAGGAAGATTGCTCACCAGTGACTATCATGGACAAAACAGACTCAGCATAGGGAGATTAATTTAATTTTTTGCCTGTTGCTAACTGACCAGGGCAGTGAGAATTAAAAGCAAACCACGAAGACCTTCCCACCCTCTCCTATTTCTTCCTCCTGACCAGTGCAGAGGAACGGGGCGTGGGGGCTGCAATCAGCTCATAACTCGTCATCTCTGCCACGCCTCCATGGTCATTTTCTGCCCTTGTCCACATGGCTTCCTCCCAGTGCAATCCTGTGTGGCCTTACAAAGACTGCAGCTCTCCCAACACTGCTCCAACACAGCTCCTTCCCATGGGTCCCACACATCAGGCACTGCTCTAGCACAGCCCCATGGGCAGCAGCTCCCCCAGTCCTCTTGCCCCAGCGCGGGCTCCTCTCCATGGGCTGCAGCTCTGGCCTGGGCTGCTCCTGCAGGGGTGTCTCCTTCAGCCTTCATCCTTCAGGGCTCCTCCATGGCTGCAGGTGAGATGTGCTCCATGCTGTGCCCATGGTGGGCCTCTCCTGGGCTGCAGGGAACTGCTGGTTTGTGCCTGGAGCACCTCCTGCACTGACCTCAGGGGCTGCAGGGCCACTTCTCTCCCATCTCTCAGCCCTCTCTTCCAGTTGCAGTTGCACAGCAACTCCCAGAGGCACACCTGGTGCTGCTCACGGCTCAGCTCTGCCCAGTGGTGGGTCCCTGTGCTCACAGAGCCACCCCTGCAGTCTTACCACATCTGAAACCTTTCTACACATAACTACACATATCCTTTGGAGCCTTTTTAGGGAAAGGTGTTATTTTAGATCTGGGGGAGGAATCATATAAAATCCTGAATTAGAAGGAACCCGTAAGGATCACCAAGTCCAAACTCTGGCTTCACACAGGACCATCTTAGACAAGAACATCTAAATGTTTCTTGAGCTCTGGCAGCTTGGGGCTGTGTCCACTGCCCTGTGCAGCCTGTTGTATGCCCACCACCCTCTGGTAAGGAATTTTTTTCTAATACCCAACCTGACCATCCCAGGATGCAACGAACATACATTTTGCTCTGTGTGTAGGTTCCTAAAATGTAAGAAAGTTGGACTATTTTGCTAGCAATACTGGTGAAACAGTATGTCTTCATTAGTGTGTTCTCGTATGAAGATTTTATATCCTCATGTTTGAAAACAAAATCATGTCATGTATTGGGTGAATATAAACTTCCTCGTTCTCTCTGAATGACTGTTTTTTCCAATCTATTACTAGGAAGGTGTAAATGGTTTCTTTATAGTTGGTGCTAGGCGGCTCTAA
This sequence comes from Tragopan temminckii, assembly GCA_028571105.1. NCBI lineage: Eukaryota > Metazoa > Chordata > Aves > Galliformes > Phasianidae > Tragopan > Tragopan temminckii. The sequence continues at coordinate 145,033,239 of JAOWBP010000001.1, forward strand.
CTAACCAGTTTGTGCTGGTGTTGAGTCCTTTTCTAAACATACCTAACCAGTGCTGTCTTTCATTTATTGTGGAGGCTGTTCCAGTCCAGTTCTTGGAGGAGCACGTGATCTCTGCCTACATATTCCTGTCTGCTCCAGTGGTAGCAAACAGGAAGAAGGGATCAGTGATGCAATGGAATAAAGAAAATATCAAGTGGAGCCAGGACTGTGGCATCTCTATTTTTTTCTCAGCTGGTTCAGATTGAGTGTGGTGTGTCATGTGCTCTTAGTGATGTGAATAGGTCTGGGGAGAGTAGGAAGCTAATTACTCTACACAGATTGAAGTGGAGCAATTAATGCTAAAACGGGCAGAAAAGACAAATTTAGGGAAAAAAAAAAGATGAAAACTAGATCGATTTTATATTGCAAATGAGGATTTAAAATCCACATTAAAAAAAATACCCTCTATATTACTATTGGTCTTACTATTCTCATGTATCTTACTTTTGTTCTTTACCATTTTTTGCACTTCATTTGCTGTATCACATGAGCAGTATTACCTGCACACATCTTGCAGTGTTCCTCACAGCATGACTCATATATGGGGGTACTGCTCTGCCTATTTGGATAGTTATCCTCAGGGAGTAAGTGTCCATAAGCTAATTCCCAATCCATAGAGAAAACTGTATACTTGGATACATTGTGAACTATTCTTTGGAATTGTTCAGTACTTCAAATCTTTTCCTGTGTTTACAGCCTGTAAGAATGTTGTGCATTTTGTGATTTCTGTCCTTCAGACAAAACTTCCATAGATATACTTATTTTCTTTTGCTTATATGTGATTTTTTAATGCTAGCCTTCACTAACTGAGCAAAGACCTTCTATAGTATTCAATCAAGGTGAAGAAGGCTATAAGATTTTACAGAATGTTAAATATCGATTCCCAAATACGTGAAATTAATTTTACTGTTGGGAGTGCTCTTGTCTTCCACTGAATGTTACTGAATGGCAACCCTATAGATAGATGAAAAGTGTACTACATTGACAGCAGCTCTATTTTCTGCCCCTACTTTGCAGCAGTTAAATGGGTCTGCACTGTTTTTGAAAGCAATTCTAGTCAGTGCATTACATAGTAGCAAGAAATAGCTTTAGCAACTGTTATTTCTTGATGTATACAAAGAAAATATTAATGAATCATGTTTCATAATGCCCTAATTTCCCTTCTCTGTGGGAGTATTAATTTAAGTTCTGTTGTTTCATAACTGCACATGTTAATCTGTCTCCTTTCTAGTCTTCTACCTAACAGGGTAGCAGAAGGCTGTGTCAGATCCTGGAGTAAACGAACACTCAGCTTTTTTTCCTATCGGTGGATTTGTGATTTTCCCAGGCTGACTATCACTGATTCCTTGTTCTGCTCTACTGCTAAATCATCACATTATCCATTGTTTCAGTCAGCTTTCAGTCCTCATTGCAATGACTAGATGCAGACAAATCTTAATTAATTTTCCAGGTAATGGAAGTGGTAGTGTCAGAGGGCTTATTAAAATCAAGATGTATGAGTTCTGCTTTTCTGCTTTGTTCCTCTATTTTGTATACACCCTACTAGGGTGTACACAGTTTGTTCTGCTACACAAAACGTAAGAGCAGAGTGACCTTAAAGTCAGAGCCACAGTGTTCTGTCAAGAGTAATAAATCATTGACATTTTTCACCTGATTAGAGTGATTGCAGGGTGTGAGGAAGGACAGTGAGGTGTTTGACTTTCACTAGAAATCGATCCATTTTAATACAAAATTTCCACTATCAATAATGACGGATTGGCTGTTTGATTCTGTATACCTAGTTAAAAGAATATTAAAAAACAGAATTATGATATGTGTAATGGAGAAAATCACAGTATATTTGATGCTAAGATGATGTAGCTTTCATTGTTTTTATTACTTTGTCTTCTAAGTACACATACTACTCAAATACTATGTCACTTGCTCTTTGTAGTAAATCAGGGAACTGTCAGTACCAGGAAGCTGTTTGAGTGGCTAGCCATCCAATTTAAAACAAATTAGTGAAAATGACAGAAAGAAAAGATGTTCTGTATAAATGTGCACAGAATGGCCTTACACTAAGACAAATAGTTGCCAGAGTGGATTAGTAGTCTTTACACATTATAGGGCATAGTAGAGACATTTGGTTATCTTAAAGCAGGAAATTATTTCAATGTTTTTGTAAGCTGCAATTGAAAAAACTATACTATTTTCAAATCTTTGTAGTTCTCCCTGTGTCCTTAAGAGTTTGCATTCATCTGTGATGGTTTCCTTGTGGTAGATGGGAAAGTTTACTGTGAGTTACCTATAGGTAACAAGTGGGTTTGGTGTACTCTTAAGCAGCATAATTAGGCATAAACACATACATAATTCTGCTAGCCAGTGCAACATTAATTCTGATTAATTTAATCACTTGGAAACATGGGTACTTATTAACTACTCACATTTCCACATGGTAAGTGCTCTGTCTGTTTCTTTCTTTACTTGTTTTCTGAACTGTAGAAGTATCTGAAACCATTATTTCACAAAATACCTGAAATCATTATTTATGAACTGCCAAATGCATTGTTCCCTTTCTGCTTTCCTTCATGCCTACACAATAGTTAGTGGGAAATTCCCAGCATGTTTAGGACTATGTATGTATTTTCTGTGGTAGAAATTGGTCCAAGTGTCTATTCTTTTTCTGTTTTTTGTTTTCTTTTTTGGTGTTTTTGTTTTCTTTTGTTTTGTTTTGTTTTTTTTTTTGCCCAGATGCAAGATAATTTGTAAGTCGGTGTGGGTTGTTTACTAAGGACTCACTGATAAGGAATATTTGTATCCTTATTACAAGTGATAAAATAAGCATAAGATGGCACAGAACTTGATACAGAGCTAATTGACCTCACAGTTAAGTTAGTGGGAGTACTACCTGTGACTTCATTGGATAGTGACTGCTGTTGAAGAGCCCATCCTTCACATTTATACTGTTAATAACATGTGAAGTGTGACCAGCAGGGCGAGGGAGGTGACTCTGCCCCTCTACTCTGCTCTTGTGAGACCTCACCTGGAGTACTGTGTCCAGTTCTGGAGCCCTCAACACAAGAAGGACATGGAGCTGTTGGAGCAGGTCCAGAGGTGGGCCACGATGATATGAGATGGCTGGAGCACCTCCACAAGGACAGGCTGAGAGAGCTGGGGCTCTTCAGCCTGGAGAAGAGAAGGCTCCAGAGGGACCCTAGGAAAAAGGGGCCTGCAGGAAAGCTGGGGAGGGAGTTCTAATAAGGGCATGTAGCAACAGGATAAGGCTGGGTGGGGCTTTAAGGGGTGTTGGAACTAGATGACCTTAAGGGTCCCTTCCAACCCAAACCGTTCTATGATTCTATGGTTCTGTTGAAATTTTGTTTAGCATACTCCCTTTGGATTTTAAATACTGTTCTAGTTTAAATGGAAGTTTTGCACTTTTGTGTACAGCTTTCTTTTTTGTTTGTGAAATGTGTAAGCGTATTTGTGATAGGAAAACAAAAAACTTCTGCTTTTTAAAGTAAATTCAAGCTTTTTAGATGCATTCATCTACTCAGTCTTGTCTAGTTCAAAAACAAGAGGATTGATTCTGCCTTCAGCTATGCCAGTGTACATCAAGAGTTACTAAAGTCATGGAATTCTGTCTGTATCAAGTATTTAGAAAGAACAAAAGGAATCTTCCCATGTTTGATGTATTAATCTTCCTTGATGTTATATTATGACATTAATGTCCTAATGAATGTTTTGAAAAGGTCAGTGCAATTCTCTGGAGCATCCGTCTTAGGTATTCCGAAGTGGAGATACAGAATTTTGATAAATTTTGTTATCTTCTATTATGTGGAAACATCTGAAGAAAAGGAAATAGATATTTTCCTACATAAATCCATTTTTATTGAAACCTTCAGTTTTTGCATGTAGTTCGGGAGACAGGAAATTTCCAAGGAGGAAGGTGATGGATGAGTTTGACACTGCTTGTGTCTCTAGGTTCCTCCAATGCCCCACTGAGAAAGGATTCATAGCACATGCTGAAATTAAGGTGTGCTCCCTTACTCCAGTATCCTGGAGCCTCTTTGGTGCATGGGTTGCATTCTGACAGTGCAGCATTGCTATTAATTAAAACAAAAAGAGGGCAGTAACAGAGATTTTTCTGTCACATTTATTTAGTGTGTGTTATTTCCCCTGTCAAATATTTCACTTATAAATAAAAATGCTGTTTTTTTCAAAAGATAATATGATATCACAGAATCACAGAATGGCCAGGGTTGGAAGGGACCACAGGGATCATGAATCTCCAATCCCCCTGCCACATGCATTGTTTCAGCCAAATGCATACACAGTGCTACACTTCTACTACTCTTCTCATTTACTTTTAGTGTTATTTGTGTTTTACCTTTTTACAATACAATTTCTCAATGATTCAGTGATATGATAGGCAGGGATTTTCTTTTCCACCAGTGAAATTTGCTGCATGTTTTTTCTACTTTTTACAGTATGCAGCACCTCCACAAGTAAAAACATCAAGATGATTTCTGGTTTGTTTGGCACATATATATTTTGAACAGAGCATTCTCCTTCCTTATTGTTTTCTTTAAGATTGAAACTTGTGAGCTCTTAATTTTCTTGAGAGAATGACTTAGTGTATGTTTGCCATCACCGTGCATCTCCCTCATTGTTCCACTGTCATCTATATCAATATAAGTACCAGCTTCTTTATTATGACATACATTTCTTACTAAGGAAAACTTACTTGGCAGCACTAAGGAATTTAATGATCTAACAGCAAGTTTTACCTTTGATGATCTGTTTAAAGCAAACACGTTCCATGTAGCCGTGGATATGACTTTTCCTTGAAACCCGTAGTTTGTTACTGAGTGTTGCTGTCTTCGAGCCCTTGAAGGTTTGGTTTTTGGTGTACATGTGGTGTACCTCCAGCATGTTGCCCTGAAAGAATTTGGAAGAGTTGCTACCTAGAGCTCTGTATGTTTACAAAGCCATACCAGATGTAGTCTTTATTTTGGGAAAGCAGTTCAAGTTTTGCTTTGTTTTGTTTTTCTGATTAGTTTTTTTTTTTTTTTTTTTTTTTTTTTTTTCCAAACCACTACATTCTAGAAAGTGAAGAGTTTTTGAAGGGTTAGCATGATTTTACAGTATATGTTGACCTTTCAGTCATTCCTGGATTCTGTTTTCATTCTTGTGAACAGCAGGAAAATATTACATTAAAGATTACCAAAATAGAATTTATCTATGAGACTGAAATGCCTTCCTGGAATTGAAGGAAAGGAATTTTTCTGTGTGACAATTACTTACTTGCATTTCTGTTTCTGAATATTAGTGAGAAAAAAAAAAAAAACCAACAAATAGTGTCCTTAATTAACACTGAATAGCAACCGAACTGTAGAGCCAGCTGGCTGGGCTGTCAGATGGAACAGTGGGAAGTGAACCAGAAAAAACTTTATGAGGTTACAGTAACCTAGAATTCATGCAATAATTTTAGTGGGTGGGTTCCATTCATCTCACAGTGTAGGGAGGAGGATTTGGAGAGATAAACTCTTAAGAATTTTCCATGATTATTTCTTAATTATATAAATAGTAAAAAAATAAACTTAGAAGACTGTTCTATTTGTTGTAGATGGAAAGTTAATCTAGCACTACTGGAAGATATTGATGTTTCTGCTTAAAGTTTTTTAACAGATCTGCAATTTTTTTTTTTTTTTTTTTTTTCAGGTCGCAAATTTAAAAAGCTTAACAAAATTAAGGTTGTGAGGACATTAGATGTTGCACTCCAGCAGCCAGCAGCCCTTCAGGATGAAAACCAATCTCTAACGCAAAGGCTGTCCTTTTCTCCAAATCAAGAAATACAGTTTGTTCCCCCAGTGATAAGTGTTTTGCGAGGCATTGAGCCTGAAGTTGTCTATGCTGGTTATGACAATACAAAACCTGAAACACCAAGTTCCTTGCTGACCAGTCTAAATCATCTTTGTGAGAGGCAACTTCTTTGTGTAGTCAAGTGGTCAAAATTGCTACCAGGTAATAGCAGTTCTTGTTGTAGTGAATTCTTGTTAAGCAAATATGTCATAAGGCAAGCAGTCGAAAGAGAAGATTGCTTGTTTATTGTCTGCATGTTACTTAATTCTTAAAAAACTGTTAAAGGATTAAGTTTCCACTTCATCAGATGATGTATACACTAATCAAATGCATTTTAATGGGAAGTCATTTGTAAATTAAAGTGTGTTTATACTTATTCCAAAAAGAAACAATAGAAGTCCAGAGTGTTCCTATTCCTGATCATTATAGCAGCCTTTCCATCCTAACTCCTCTGACTCTACTATTCATACTTTGGGTTTATATATTTTTTTTCTTTTCTGCATATTCTTCATTCTTACTCTTGTTGAAAAGAATTTTGAAAGAAACGGAGAAAAACTACAATACTAATAGCTAAACAGCTCACAATTACTCTATGAACGAGAAGAAACTGAATTTCTGAGGAACTAAGAATTTCAAAAGAAAAGGTCATGATTATATATCTGTGTTCTCTGTATGGTAATAGAGGCCTGGTCCTGGGATCTATAAAAATCAATGTATTAAGTTGGAGGCCTAAAAATGTGGTTCCATTTGGGCTCAACTGACACTTGAATGGGGATTTTGCAGTCTGGAGAAGAGGCTCAGGGGATACCTTATACCTTTCTACAACTGCTTGGAAGGAGATTGTAGTGAGGTGTGGCGAGCCTCTTCTCCCGAGTAACTAGTGATGAGAGGGAATGGCCCTAAGTTGTGCCAGAGGAGGTTCAGGTTGGATGTTAGCAAAAATTTCTTCTCAGAAAGAGTGATGAGGTGTTGGAACAGGCTGCCCAAGGAAGTGCTGGAGTCACTGTCCCTGAAGGTGTTCAGGGAAAGGGTAGATGTGGCAAATGGATGGTGATAGGTTGATTGTTGGACTCAGTGATCTTAGAGGTCTTTTCCAACCTTTATGATTCTATGCTTTTGTGGTATTTCATCTCATTAAGTGAAAAGAAAACAAACATTTTTTTACTGAGTCTAATTTTTTGTTGACTTCATAAGCTGAACCAGTTCACTGACAATAGGATGAATGCCGGAGCTTGCTTGAAGAAGGTAACAGGATCAGCTAATGAAGAGCAGTTTTTGGTGACAGGAAGCTGTTAGATCGTCTCTGATACTTAGCTGCAATCCATAAAATTATCCAAGAGCAGAAGTTATCGTAGGCACACACACAACTGATATTCTCTGGGTTTAAATGCATTGAAGATGTTCATAGGTGGATGTTTATTGTGTTATTTAATTTCATTTCCAGGATTTCGGAATTTACATATTGATGATCAGATAACTCTCATCCAGTATTCCTGGATGAGTCTAATGGTTTTTGCAATGGGATGGAGATCATACAAACATGTCAGTGGTCAGATGTTGTATTTTGCACCAGATCTGATTCTGAATGAGTAAGTAGACACTACTCATGCACAATATGGATGTTATTTTTGAATTTCTTTGTGTTGATGGGAACGTGACTTCATTGAGACCAAAGTTTCATTCATTATTTGTTCTGTTTCAAAATTAACAGCAAAGTCCACTGATGACATAAAATTCAGTAACATTGGGAAGGATTGTGTGGGAATCCCAAATATTTTATTGATGTGGCCAAACAAAATAAGTTCAAATATTATTTTAATTATCTAAGAGAAAAGAATTAGAATTATGCTGTCAGAAGATTTATATGAATTCAAACATGTAACACAGAAGTACATATTCATTAAATGGAACTAAGTGGGACTTCCTTTGGTCGTTGTTGATTGGATGGGTTTTTTGTGAGACGCTGGATGAAATTCTTTCATCTCCCATGTGCATTAATTATGCTGTACAAATTGAAATGCTTTCAGGGATAAGACTCAGAGAGCTTCAAATTGTATTGTGTCCCCTAGTGTACTCTGGGATGTATCTCATGGTTATATTCAGAAATCCACAATAATGGCTTTAGGCAGTGGTAGTAATGGTATGTCTTGGTGTATTACCCTGCATGTGCTGCACTGCATGCCATATGAAGAAGACTTTAAGTACTTTCTTCCAGAGGAGTATTGAGATTTATGAGCCCTGCTTATAATTCCTTGTAGACAGCTTCTTGTTTGCAGCTCAAGACGATTTATATTGAGAAAGAGATAGACTGACCACATGCAGTTCTCTCGGCTGTAGAACATCTCATCAGATTAGTGTCAGAAAAATTATAAGCAAAGAGCTAAACATGAAGAGTAACTGTACACTAAATCAAAGCTGCCACTATTTACTGGGGGGGAAAAAAAAAAAAAAAAGTTTTAACTTTTAGATCAGTGAAGGTAACTGCTGAACACCAGCAGAAACGGCAACCCTTCCTGCCTGCTGCCCTGGTCATGCATGCCTAAAATTTTACTTAAGCAGGATCAAACGCTATTTGTCTGCATGGTAAAACAGATAAGGAAATGATATATTTGAAAAATACACTAGGATAAAACCTAACTTGCCAATTAAGCTGATTCCCCATCTGACTCACCATGCGGGCTGGAAGGCACTAGTGCCAGAAGAGTAGGAGTGCACACCTAGGGGTGGGAAGAGGTCATGGAAATTCCATCTACCGTGGCAACACACACTTAGGTTGTTTTGAAATAACCATGAAACCACAGTCCAAAGATTGTTTTGCAGCCAGTTTGTTATGTACTGAATTTGTCTGAAAATGAACTGTAATGCTCTGTGAGAGTGACTTGCCCAGTAGCATAATTTCAGAAAGTGAGCACTGTTGGGTTGACAGTGGTTTCATGGGCTTGTATTAAAACACTACAAGGCTTTACTGTTACACCTTGTGGTCTCTGAAAATATGCTTATGAACAGCATCTAATGCACCTTGAAAGCTATCAGTTATCTAAGATGCTGTTTATGAATAGGGACTATCAGAAAGGCCAGGCTCAGTGGGGCTGTGAGCAACCTGGTCTAGTGAGAGGTGTCCCTGCCTGTAGCAGGGGGGTTGAAACTGTATGATCTTAAAGGTCCCTTCCAACCCAAACCATTCTATGATTCTATGAAAGGAATTAAAGTGGATATGGAAATAAATCCAGCCAGATCTTGCGGATCAAAATTTCGTGTTTGAGTCATTGAAGAGCTGGTACAAAATTTCAGATATGGAAAAAAACTGAAAACATTTCATTTAAAG
>JAOWBP010000001.1:145043321-145053347 GCA_028571105.1 Tragopan temminckii
CTGCACATAGCAGGGGGGTTGAAACTAGGTGATCATTGTGGTCCTTTTCAACCCAGGCCATTCTATGATTCTGTGATTCTATGAAAGTTCATGCATATTGTTTACTATTCACTACAGTTGTAGTCATTGATCTAAGCATGCAGAGATGATATGAAGATGGCACGGTCTAGCAGCATCATTTATATCTACTCAAGCATATTGCACTGGGTCCCTGAGACCTCACTCAGCGTCTCTGGAACATGGTAATTGCCTCAGATCAGATGACTTGATCATCTAGTCCAGAATCCTCTGTGCAGCAATATCTCCAGATGTTCAAGTGTAAAATAGAAATTCTTTCCAAAATAGGCAGAGCTGAGCTTGCAGATGTACTTCTGTTGGAGAATAGACCATGGTCTGAGCAAGGTAAATTGTGGTCTATCTCTTCAACCTACTTTTATACAGATTTATTTATCTGTTGTGCTACTTGAGCACCTGAACATGTTTTACTGTCTGCTTTTGGTAATATTCTGGAGCAGTGTGTCAGACTAATGTTTGCTTTATACTCCTGTGTGAAGATACTGTAGAAGATTTCTCATTCCCAGTTCTGTACAGAAGTCCAGACTGACTCTTATTTTTGGTTTATTAAAATGCTGATTGGGAAGAGTGCTCAGAGATTTGATACCAAATACTGGAGGGTTCCAAAGTATGTTGGTGGGAAAGAACAAATTCTGAATACACATTCTACCACAAGATTGAAGAACTTACTTGTATAGAATGTGACAAAGTTAACATCCTAACACCTCATTTACATACAGAGAGCAATGGTTGTTAAGGTGAACGCATCTCAAAAATCCAGTTTAAAGAGGCTGGTATGACTTAAACAACAAAATATACTAAATTAAGCTGATGCCCATCCTCTCCCCCCCCCAAAAAAAAGATAAAGGACTGTCCTCCTTTATCACAGAATAGAATCATAGAATCATTTAGGTTGGAAAAGACCTTTAATATCATTAAGTCCAACTGTTAACCTAGTACTGACAAGGCTACCAGTAAACCATGAGCCTATGCACCACATGCATATACCTTTTAAGTTCCTCCAGGGATGGTGAGTCAACTACTTCCCTGGACAGCTTTTTCCAATGCTTTATAACACTCTCTATGAAGATTTTCCTAATATCCAACATAAACCTCTCCTGGTGCAACTTGAGGCCATTTCCTCTTGTCCTGTCATTTGTTGCTAAGAATAGAGAAAATAGACTGACCCCCCACTTCTCTACAACCTCCTGTCAGACAGTTGTAGAGAGCGATAAGGTCTCCTCTGAGCTTTTTTTTCTCTAGACTAAATGACCCAGTTCTCTCAGCTGCTCCTCTTCTCACTTGTTCTGTGAACCTTCAACCATTGCTCTTCTCTGGATACACTCCAGCATCTCAATGCCTTTCTTGTAGGGAGGGGCCAAAACTGAACTCACTACTCAAGCTGCAGTCCCACCAATCTCATGTAAAGGGGCACCATCACCTCCTTAGTCCTCCTCACCACCACTATTTTTGATGCAATTCAAAACATCATTAGCCTTCTTGGCCACCTGGACACACTGCTGGCTTCTGTTCAGCCAGCTGTCAACCAACACTCCCAGGTTCTTTTCTGCTGGGTAACTTCCTTTGTTGTACAGGGTTGTTGTGACCCAAGTGCAGAACCTGGCATTTAACCTTGTTGAATGCCATATAGTTGGCCTCATCCCATCAATCCAGCCTATCCAGGTCCTTCTGCAGAGCCTTCCTACTCTCAATCAGATCAATGCTCTCACCCAAAATGGTGTCATCTGCAAGTCATCTGCTATTACAGTTACTGTAGGGCAGCACAAATTAAGCAGCAGCATGAATATGGAACACTCATAACTTTAAGACAATAAAGAAAAAATTGTAATTTGAATTCCTTCTAAGGTTCTAATTTTAGTGCAATAGAAAAAAAACAAAAACAAAAACAAAAACCACAAGAATCACTGATTTCAGTGTCACTCTGCTTACGTCTGAAGAAAGTTTCCCTGCTTTACTGGCTGAAGACTCCAACTGCTCTGCTGTTATATAGATAATAAACAGTAAGAGTCAGAATGTAGGTGTATAAATGTTACTGTCCAGTGAAACTGTAAACAAAAGCACAATCAGTCTTGGAGTAAGATTACATTTTGGCACTTTTCACAGATATTAATTAAGTGTTAATAATATCAGACCATTCAATAGCACCTTTCACCCCAAATCCTTAATATTTATAAATATATTTCTCTCCCAACAGCAGTTTTCCTTTGGCTGATATTTTTTGCATTCTGGAAAGAGCAAACAAAAATGATGCAACTATTCCTAGTTCGCAAAAATAGTCAATACATAAGCTAGTTATGCATTTATAGTTTCAAATAGATCCCCCATCTGTTTTTGACAATTAAACAAGTGAGGAGTATCCTGTTGTTTTTAAAATTTTCACACTATACCTGTCTACTGTTGAATGAGGAAATACAAGGTTATGAAACTCTGGTGTTTTATGATCTGTTGATTCAGAGCAAGAACAAGTTAGCAAACACTATTCTTAAAGCTGTGCTGACATTATCAGTGTTGTTAGTGCATAAACAAGCCCTCAGATGAAACCAGCTTGGCCAGTGCTTCACATCACTCCCTGCCAAGTGGTAAAATACTTAAGTGACAGAGACCAAATGACATATTCAGACTTCTAAGGAGATAGAAGAGTACTGCTGGCCAGAGGGACAGTTTCAGAGTAGAGTTTGGATTTCGTCTTTACTCTGGGTAATGTTTTGGAATTTTCCCCATTCCTTGGAAAAAAAAAAGAAAAGAAAAGAAAAAGAGGGTATAAGCTGGGGAGATGTCTAGATAATACTGACTGAAAGAAATAGTTCGTATTTATTGTGTCACCAAGGTATACCAATCCATGAACAAAAAGGATATAAGAAAGAAGGAAGAACTACTTGGAATAGGATGTGTTTTTGTAAAAATCAATTTGATTTCTGTACGTGTTGTTGTACATCTATGGTGTATGTATGTATGGTATGTTGGTCACTTGTATGGTGACAGCTGCCAATTTTCCTCCATTCCTGGAGGGTGTCATAAGCCAGGCCATGCTTCACAGAATCAAAATCACAGAATGGATGAGGTTGGAATGGACCTCTGGATCCATCATCTCCAATCCCCACTCCAGCAGGGATGCCCAGAGCAAGGTGTCCAGGGTCACATCCAGGCAATTTTGTGGTTTGAGGAGACTCCACAGCCTCTCTGTGCAACCTGTTGCTCCTACACCCACCTTCTCAAATGTTTTTCCTATATACTTCCTCATCATTTTCTGCTCAGAATGCTTGTCAGAGATAACTATTACTATCCGCAAAACTGCACTAAATCCAAAAACAATTAGGAACAGCTGCTAATTACTGCCTGCAAAGGTAGGGAAAGCACCAGCCTGAAGATCAACTAAAAGAGAAAAAAGGGAATTAAAAAAATATTCCCTCCTTGAGAAGAAGGGATGTGGGGCAAAAATTACAGCAGATAGCAGAAGATTTCTGTCTTCAACAGATAGCACCATAAGCAGCAGCACATCATGATTTGTTTTCTCAGCTGTGCCAGCATTTGTGATACCCTTCCCTACAAAATCCAGATCAACTTTGGAGGGTGATAGAGGAGAAAGCAACTTGCAGATCTCTTTTGTTACTGTTTTTTTTTCCTAAAAAATTCAGTCCCTTTTTCACATTTTACAAAGTACTTCCTAATATCCTGCTATGGAAGCCTCTATGTAAAAGTGCTAATTGTTAGTGGTCTTTAAGAGAACAACATTCTGCTGGAGAAGCCAATTAGCATGGAAAAAGCTTCTTCTAAGGCCACAGGAAGGCTGAATAGTAAAACAAAGCATGAGTGAGAGTAAATGAAATACAGTTGTTTGTTCGTAGGAGATGGCATAGAGTTTTATCATCTAAATACAACATGCAAATGTTAAGCAAATGAACTGTGTGATGTAAGAAAGAAAGTAATATGAGGAAGCCTTTTTAAATTTCAAAGTATCTGAAGGCAAATATGCCTAAAATGAGTTCTAGTCTGGTGTAAGCAGAGGCAGTTTGGTCTTTCTCAGGATCAGACACACAGGACTCAGGTCAACATTAGAAAAGAAAGCAAGTACACGACACACCTCAACAGCTTAAATTCAGATAGGAAAACAGCTTATAAACAAATCTAAGAAAAAGGCATAAACAATTAAATGAAGAGGTAATTATGGAGGTGCTTGTATGAGAATGTTTACAAAATGAGGACGTTGCATGGCAGTAAGTGATGGTGGAGTCTGTTGGTGAGCTTAATATGTTTGTATGTGTTTGGGCTATTAGTATACTTTTTGAGACTCTTTCAGATAGAAGTATTACTTAAATGAGGAATATATTCTGATGCTACAAAATATGTATTTTTTCAAATTGGTTTGAGCTGAGTATCGGAATGATACTGATGTTCCAGCATACAAAGATGAAGGCATGACCTGGTTAACAGCAATCATATTGTTTTGCTTCATTGTGTTTCACAAAATGAAGTGAAAATGTAAGTGACCTGGACCGATGGGTGCAAAGATTGTAAAATGGGGATAGGTGATTTGATTTCTATCTGTGCAATGCTCCATTAAGAAAACAGAATACCTCATTGTACGTGTATTGCCTACCTCATTTCCAAAACACTCAGCGTTGCTCTTACTTACAAATATGTACCTTGCAAATATTTATAACTTCATTTCCCACATAGCTGTCTTATTCAATCTCTCTGTTAACGTTATCAGATTCAAAGAGTTTGGTGGGCTATGTTACCATCCAGAAAAAAATGAAAACACACTTTAACACAACAGCTGAAAACACGCTGTATCTTTTAACCTGTGCTGCCCTTCACACGTTTTAGTGAGTAAAGGTCCCTCAAAAAATTCCAGTCTCCAAAATCAGAAAATATATCATGCTGAGCTCTTCAGCCAGTAAGCTGAATCATACCTAGATGAGGGCATCTGCCCATACTTTTGAATATGCATTCATACTGTGCTGTATGATTACAGTTTCTGTAGGTGGATTCCAACTAGCAAAATCTACCCAGCTCATTGCCAGTAATATTGAAGACGAGACAGCAAAGGCTGCCAAGAAAGCCAGGGCTAAGGACTAGCATCTGCTGAGCATGCTAGATCCTTAACACCATGGTGGTAAGGGAGGGCCCATGAGACTGGACTTCCTTTTGATGAACCTGGCAGTATTCCTGTGGAATTCTTCCTCTGCTCTTGTCTGTGGATAACAAGCTAGCTGAGTGTTCTGTCCACAGAAGATCTGATGGGTGGTTTCATGGCATTTTAGTTGAAGTTCATACTGTACTGCCCAATCTGCAAATTATATATTTTACATTGCAGACAGTAAAAGATTGACCTTAAATAACAAGCCCAAATCAATATAAATAAAAAGAAACAACAAGGCAGGGGCATAATATTTAGATAATAATAATAATTAAAAAAACATTTTATATATCTTAATTTTACTTTTATGACTAACAAGAGATGAGGGCAAGAACACATAATTATCAGTTTTGCCATGTAGCAGTTTTTTAAATATTTGAGCCCCTGTACTAAGAGTTCTTCTACTAACAAGTACTGTCACATTTATCAGACGAGAGGATGTGAGTCAGATAAGACTTATGGAAAGATGCTGAAAACAGTAGATCATCATTTAGGTCAGATGTACATATGGAAAAAAACACTAGCTTTTAATGACTCCCAACCCACTTTTCTTAGATTTGAATCAGGAAAACCAAACAGGCTCATTTCATCTTCTGTGTTCAAAACACCTACGCATTCTCATAATTACACACCAAGACAGACCACAAAAAAAAGCTACAGTTAGTCAACAGTTTCCATAGCCTCTACTGTGGCATCATTTAGTTAGCTTGTTTTATTATTTTTGCCTGTGGTTCTAACCAGGTTATTTTTCAAGTGGCTAACAGAATGAAACAAATGGCAAATTGCAAAAGCATTTCAACTCTGAGCTTTGGAAGGTCATACGGCTCAGGAGATGAATTCGTAAGCAAGGAATTCAGGTAGATGATGTGCACCAGCTGATATTTTGTATTCTGGAATATTGCTCCCAGGACAAAAGCAGATGTATGATTTGGCCTGTTACTTTGGGTATGTTTTGTGCAAATTCTGACGGTTCTGTCACATTCTCTTGCAAGCAAAAAGAATCACAGTTCTCTAACATACATTTTGACTTAGAGAAGTTTGCAACAGCAAAAACAACTCATTTGTATGAAGAAGCAAAAGGAGAGAAAAATTCCAGCTATTTCCTTTGGCAAAAGAAAGCAGGACTAAACTGCCTCTTTAGCCACAATAAGCTCTCTAATACAAGCATTAGAAAGGGAAAGATATATATACAGTATTTCTTTGCTTTGGGAACTTATAAAAATCAAGTGGAAAAGGGAAGAATAGCTATAAATGTCAGAAAAGCTATTTCTGAAAGACTTATGATTTGGTCATTAATATTTAGGAGACCCTTTTTGTGCATCTTTCTTAGAATCATCCATGTAACTTTTAAAAGTTAAACAATAATGAAATACCAGTGTAAGGAAGATGACACAATATGAATAACATTCATAAATAATTTTGTGAATTCCCAGGTTCACCCATTATAACTGTTAAAGTTAATTTGGTGGCTCAAATCTTCCCCATGGTTTAACTATAGAACTTTATATTCTGACTTTCCAGCACTTTTCCACTCTGGAAAAGGGAAGAGGTGTGAATTCTCTCCCAGTTCATGTCATGTCATATGTTGGTGATTCTTCATCATTTAAGTCCACTAGTTTTAGCGTTAGGTCTAATGTTCTCCAAATAAGGATCTTCAGCATGGAGTTCAGCCTCTTGGCTTCATCTGAATAACCAAAAGCAGCCACCAGAATTTAACTGAGCATCTTTCATTCTGAAGTCAGAAAGAGCAAAGTCTTTCTGGTTACACATTCATAGATTTGTTTCCTTTTGACATCTTGAGGTATATCTGTCCTCTCCATGGTGTTTCTCTGCTAGATATACTTCAACTCCCACTTTTGGTTCCTGGACAGGAAAGCTGAATGTTGTTTTGACTACCAAACTCTATGCAACGTGCACTGCTGAAAATGGATTTCTAATCTGATTTTTTTACCTGGAGATGTTTTTTAAAATCAAAGGAAGCACTACATATGTCTTTCTTTTTCAGCAACAAAAGAATCAAAGGGATATTTAAAAACTCCTATAGTTGATGGCTGGCTTCAAACACACAGAAGAAAACAATTTAGCATCTGCAAATGTACATAAATGCTGTAGCACATTTTGGAGTGATCACCAGAGCAGAATCAGTGAGTATAAATTCAATAAAAGAGGTGTAAGTCTAGAATAGGATACACAGAATGACAAAAAATTAGGCTGGACCAGCAGATGCCAATGTGAACGTAGTAAAAATATATTTTTATCTTAGAAATCTGCCCTACTGTTAAACCACCATAAGCATCCTATTAAAACTTTGAAGTGAAATAAAATTTCTGGGGTTATTTTATGTCTTCTCACAAGTTCCCTTAGTCCCAAATCTATCAGGAAGCCCATGACTTCAGTCATGTAAGTCTATTACTGGCGATTTGGACTTGCCTGTTCTGATGCTGGTATCCATGTTCTCTGCGCTGTAATGAAACTGAAGGGCCATGGTGTGCTTCCCAGTTCAACCTTCTGAATCACACTGTGGCTCACTCTCTGCTCACATTGCTGTTTTCATCCAATTGAAAAAAGGTGAGTACATGGTCTCCTCCTGACATGAACTCAGCATGTGTCAAGAGCACACAAAAGAACCTGCAAGATTATTCTGGACCTCACGGGCTAGATGTATCTTTGCTGATCAGCTGATCAACATTTCACCACATTTCTTATCCATATTTCCCTATCTGGTAAATTAAATGTCATGCTCTGTGCTCAGACACAATACTGAAGCCCTTCAGCTGACATAACAGGCATCTGATGGACTTAGTCTCATTTTATGCAATGAAGACTAAACAGTTCTCCATCAGAATAATACTGTAGAAACTGCTTTTGTAAAGTATTGCAGTTCTATCTATCCTAGAATGTACATCCATATATCTAGCCTAAGTATGTGTACTGTGTGTTCATACAGGTGAGCTGCCCACATATCCTATGTATACACACACTATTACATGTGAGCAGGTTCTAGTCAGAATTATTTCTTGTCTGTTTAAAAAAACAAAGTCAGCCGCAAGAAAATAAAACAAAAACTATTTTCACTTCACAAGTGCCACAAACTCTCACATATTGAAAACTCAGACCCCGGACTCTGCTGATCTATCAGTAGGCTGAGAGGAAACAAAAAAATACTTCAAGACTTCTCTCTTTGCTACATTTCCTTACTATTGCAGTATAATAAATTATCTCTTGTTTACTTGTTCCCTGTCTTCAAAATTCTTGTATTCTTGATTGTACAGAGCCTAAGAGTGATAAATACATATACAACAATTCAACATTAATTTATGTTTTTTAATTTTCTCCTTAAACATGACTTTTGATTTTTCTGTCAGGCTCCTGCGCAGTACGCGTACAGTGAGTCATTACATCACATCTTTAATCATCCTTTAAATAAAAAAAGCCTGCTTTTGCATGGGTCAGAACAACAGTTCTGTGCTGTGACCTGGTTCTTATTTGGGTAATTGTTTTGTACTGTTTGAAAGCTTTTTTAATGTTCTGCTGAGATAGAACATTCTTCATATCCTCTGTGAACTACTGCTAATGCTTTGAAACATCTACTGAGTTTTATACCAGAGATAGACACTCTTTCGGATGAATGAAGTCCTGCATCAGCAACAGAGAGCATTTGAATGCATCAGCCTGAGAGGCAGCTAAATATGAGTCAGTATCATTTTCTATTTTAAGATTTATTTTGTATCTATGATTTGTCTACTCAAGTGCTGTTTTTGCTTCTATTTTCACAGTGATGCCCATAGCATGAAGATGTAGATTCAATTCAGATTACCTTTGGAAGAGATACGGTGTTTTTGGTCATGTTAATTTTCCCCACAGACTTGTAAAAGCACAAATATTGTAAAAAATATTGTAAAAGCCAGACATAGTGCACTAACAGTGTTTTGTAAACAGCATCCCAGAAGTCACTGCACTTCATTTTCCAGATCATGAATGGTTTGGATAACTGTCACATCAAAAGCATCAACTTCTTATTTTCCATCCAAGGAGATAGGGAACCCTCCACACAAATGCTTATTTTTAGTTACTTAAAAATCAGATCAGAACACTGTGTTTTGAAAGACCAAAGATAGAGTAGTAAGCTCAGAAAGCAAACTCAGAGTGATTGGAGCACTGGTGCAGCTTACCTGGGGAGATTGTGGTCTCCTCTTTGGAGATTTTCAAAAGCCGCCTGGATGTGGTCACAGAATCATAGAATTGTAGAAGCATAGATTCTTAGTCAAAGAACTGTTTGAGTTGAAAAAGACGTTTAAAGGTCATCTGGTTCAACTCTCCTGCAGCGAACAGGGGTACCTACAGCTCGGTCAGGTTGCTCAGCACCCCATCCAGCCTGACTTTGAGTGTCTCCAAAGGTAGGGCACCCACCACGTATCTGGGCAACCTATAACAGTGGCTCACCACTCTTATTGTAAAAAACTTCCTCCTTACATCCAATCTAAATCTTGGCTCTTGCAGTTTGAAACCATTTCTTCTTGTTCTGTCACAGCAGATCCTTCTAAAAAGCCTGCCCCTCCTTCTTATAGCCCCCCTTTAGATACTGAAAGGCTGCTCTCAGGTCACTTTGCAGCCTTCTCTTCTCCAGGCTGAACCGCCCCAGCTCTCTCAGCCTGTCCTTAGAATCATAGAATCACAGAATTGCTCAGGTTGGAAAAGACCTCAAAGATCATCAAGTCCAACCGCAACTTGACTATACTACCCTAACTCTAACAACCCTCTGCTAAATCATGTCCCTGAGCACCACATCCAAACAGTTTTTAAACACATCC
>JAOWBP010000001.1:145057938-145082965 GCA_028571105.1 Tragopan temminckii
ACAATCATCATGTTTCTGTTCACTCTGCATAGCAAAGGTCTTTGAACTTGCTTTTTTCTTAGTTGATATGTGCATTCGTTTTGATGTCTCATAAATTAGCAAAACTCTGAGTCGCTTCTCGGATGAAGTGACTTCAGATATTGCCATTGTAAACTGAGATAACACAGGTCTGTCAACTCTGACTGGAGAAACAGCAAAGCAAAGGAGTGATATCACAGCTACCCTGGAATCCAGACCTTTTCATAAAGACTTGGAGCTATCCTCTTCCTCCGAGATTCATAGAATCATAGAATTGTTCAGGTTGGAAAAGACCTTAAAGATCATAAAGTCCAACCACAACCTAACCATACTACCCTAACAACCCTCCACTAAATCATGCCCTTGAGCATCACATCCAAATGGTTTTTAAACACATCCAGGGATGGTGACTCAACCAGCTCCCTGGGGAGCCTATTCCAGTGCTTAACAACCGTTTCTGTAAAGAATTTTTTCCTGATATCCAACCTAAACTTACCCTGGTGCAACTTCGGGCCATTTCCCCTCATCCTGTCACCTGTCACCAGTGAGAAGAGACCAACCCTGTCTCGTGCCTTCATGTCTCATTACTTGCTGTCTTCTGAACTCAGAAGCATCAAGGAATTATGGTACATCTCAGGACAGATCAGCTTTTGAAATTCAAGAGCAAGTCCTCTATGTGCAAGAAGATAGAGTTGATACAAAAGAATCATCACTGAAGATAATTACTAAGTCATGCACATAGGGAAACAGTAACAGCACACACTGATGCACAAAAATGATGAAAGCAGAAACCACATGGGAAAGATATCACTTTATTGAACCAAATTTTCTATGCAGACAACAAAAACATGTGAGAGGTTATGTTAGCTGGAAATAGCTATAGAGCAGAAAGCGCTGTTAATAGAATCATAGAATCATAGAATGTCTTGGACTGGGTTGGAATGGACGTTAATGATCACCAGATCACCAGATCACCAGATGCCCTGCTGTGAGCAAGGTTGCCACCCACTAGATCAGGTTGCCCACTGTTATGCCACCATCTAAATAGCAACCGTGCAAAAAAAGTGTATTTCATTGTGAGAGGTTAGACAAAATGTCTGAAAACTATGCATGCTGCTTATACCTCCAAGTTTTAAAAGGCTTGATTTGGAAGGCAGGAATTTGGGAAAAGGTTGCATGCAAGGGTTAGTGAAACTATCACTAGACGAGAACACAATCAGAATGAAAGGTCACACAGTGTGGCTTAAAGTTAACGTCTGACTCATTTCAAAAGACACTTTTGATAGTTGCCATGCATTAGATAACTTTGTGTACATCGTGTATTGCTGTTATAATTTTCAGATTCACTCAGGAGTGTTTGCAAGAGGGAAAGGGGCAAAGCTTCTGTAAGTACTCTTATCAGATCTTATACTTGTTAAACGAGCAAGAAATAAGACAAACCTCCTTTTTCTAATCACAATAATACTGAAAAACAGAATCAACAGAACACCTAACACACAGCCTTCTAACTTGTCACTAAAGAAACTCAAAGAACAAAGTGAATTTAAAATTGTAAAGGTGTTTTCCAGAATTGCTATACTTTGGAGGGCAATTGAGAAATAATCAATCACAAGCATGCATGTTTGAAAATGTCTCTTAAAATGTCAGATGAAGAAGGATGTGTAGAAGCTCCAGGAATAGTCCCATGGTCTTGCTGCTGATCATATGAAATCTATACGTTATCTATAACTCATGATTGTTTTCAGGAAATTAGGTTTAGGAAAGTAGAATTGAAATTTACTATTGTCTTTTTTATTTTCCTTTCTTACGGGTATAGAAGAACTTTTCAAACTGAAGAAGATTGTAGAGCCAGTGTCCACTTGCTCAAGAGAATTCAGGGGCACGTCATGAACTGATGCAAGATCAAGGAATGCAGTACTATTTGGCTGTTGAAAAGGTGATTGAGAAACATTTTGGGTCCTACCCTGTAAGTATTTACCTGTGGTCACATGTAATTTTTCAGAATTATAAATAGGGACATTGATCAGCTAACAAATTATCTAAGAAAACAGTTTTACTGAATGTCAAGAGTAAGATGTTCAGACTAGAAATATGAATTAAAAACAGGATAGTGAATTTGCTACCACTTAACCTTTAAAATAAAGTCAATTTTTTTCTATCAGAAGCTTTTTCTGGAAGAAGTTCTGTGTCCATTCATATGAGTATGTGCAATATACCTGGAGTGAAATGCTTGTTAAACTCGTTTCTAACATTTGGTCAGTAATTAGGTTTATACCATCTGTTATGTTCAATGGCTGGGGAAATCTCTTTCTCAGATTTGAGATTTGAGGCACTTTCATTTTTCTCTGTTTTTCATCTGTTATGAGCAAGACACAGTTTATGAGATATTTAAGTGCCCCAAATTAGCAACATCCTACTGCTGGCCAGTAGCACATGGTTCTGTATTCTACCAGCTGCAATTTTTCTCTAAAACTGCATAAAAGAATATTTCTATAGAACTTAATGACTTATACTGGTATAGGTCAGAATGGAAGATGCAGTACTCTCTCACAGATGTAAATGCAGTGAAACATTTCTAGGTGAGGTTCGTACTGAACAAGTATCAGGTGTGTTTCAGTGAAAAGATTAAGAAATGGCTTATGGAATGTCTTTAAGAGACAGCATGACACTTACAGTTAATGAAAACCAGAACAAATATTTTTAAATTGAATGTACATTAAGTTAAAATATAAAAATAAATGAGAATGTACTGACCCCACTGTGAGTTGCTATTTTCGTTGAACATGTTGAATTGAAAAAGAATGGGTAGACTCTGGAAACTATCAATACTTGTACACCAGAGCCATCTTAAAATAAGTAGCTATAGCTAATTAATAAGCACTGCTCAGTCTCAAAGTACCGAATTTGTCATCGTGCCTTTGTTCCAGTAAACACGTTTAGGCATCACCAATTAAGACGCATTATAAATCCTTCAAACCTCTTTGCTGGCCTGTCTAATCATTAGCCAAGAGTAACTGCTCTCCCAGTTTTGTACAATAGAACAGAATGAGCTAGAAATAGAGTAGCTGAGAAAATTTTTAAATCTTTTGTTGGTTAGAAGTTACAGAATCACAGAATCACAGAATTGTAGGGGTTGGAAGGAACCTCAGAGATCATCGAGTCCAACCCCCCTGCCAAAGCAGGTTATTTGCTTGTTAAAACAAGCAAATAAAATAAGCAAAGTATTTGTGTATGACCAGATAAAGCATTATATTTGTATGGATTTGTGTCAATATAGAAAAACTTCTTGTGGAGTCATCTAAACATTGAATCTCCTGATGGGAATAGCCATTAGAGAAGTGCATTATGCAGCAAACACTGAAGATCTGAGAGCTAGCTCTATTGTGTGTAAGTGGTGAGGTTTTGGAAGTTTGGGGGCTGCAGGGGTGGCTCTGTGAGCTCAGCCCACTAGTGCTCCGTCAGAGTGAAATCAGAATGATCTTGGCATGAACAAAGTATGGTGCTGTTATTTAATCCACTACTGACACTGAGAGAGTCTTCAGAGGATCAGTCTTTTTGACACATCATCCCCACTGGGAAAAAGAAGGTCTGTAACAGGAAAAATTTCTCCTCCACCATTAACCTGTCTAGGCACAGTAAAACTTGAGGAAGGCATTTGACCAGGGGATTTAACTCTCTGTTCATTCTTTTTTTCTTGAAAGAACAGTTCATCTGGCAAGCCATAAAATGCCTACTATAGAAACAACTAATGGGCAACCTTCTGGGGTGGATTGAATCTCCTTTAAGTTATACTGATTGTTTCAATTGATTTTCATCACCTCTTGTGGGAATGCAACCACTTAGATTACATGTAGACGCCTACCAACATATACCTACATCTAGATATTTTATTAATAAACTGAACCAAACCCAAGCAGTTCAGTTACAGCAGAATCAGAGTTGTCTTATGGAATCATAGAATGGTTTGGGTTGGAAGGAACCTTACAGATCATTCAGTTCCAGTTCCCTTGTCACAAGCAGGGACATGTTCCACCAAACCTGGTGCTCAGGGCTTCATCCAACCTGGTCTTGAACACCTCCAGAGATGGGGTGTCCACAATTTTTCTGGGAAACCTGCTCCAGTATTGCACCACCCACACACTAAAAAAGCTTTGTCCTTTTATCCAATCTAAATCTACTCTCTTACATTTTAAAACTGCTGCCTCTTGTCTTGTCACTACAGGTCCTGGTAAAAAATCTTTCTCCATTTTTCTTGTAAGTCTACATTGTATATTGAATGGCTGCAATAAGGTCTCCCAAGATCTTTCTCTTCTAAAGGCTGAACAGCTCCAGCTCTCTCAGTCTTCCTTCAGCCCTTTGATCATACTCACTGCCCTTTACTGGACCCACTCCAGCAGGACCATGTCTTTCGTGTACTGAGGACCCAAAGATGGATAGAGTCAGGAATTATAGTCTCTGAAAGGCGCTGAAGAAGGCTTGGATGAAATACGACTAATCGCTAGGAGGAAGAGAAGCTACCTTCTAATGTAAAACAGCAGTTTGCCCTGGGCTGTATGTAGAACTGGTTGTATTCGATTAGTTTGTGAGATATTCAGTTTCTTCTCTAAGCAGAGTGATAAGAAAATCCCTCTTGTCTATCTTGATACTGTGACAGAGATAGTGTGAAAACTTTTGAATTAATGATCCACTTTGTCTTCCACAGCCTCTGCCTTTGACAAGTCTATAATTTTTATTTTCTTCTGTGTGACTTTCATCACCTTGACTTCAGAGTGAGCATCACACCATCATGTGGGTTATCCTTACTAAAGTAATTTAGAAATCATCTCAGTAGCGCAGGACCAGCAACTGCTCTCTTTAGTTTATCTCCCCTTTCTGAGATAGTCTGGATTCTCAGGTACAGTGTCAGGTCCATCTAGTAGCAGCCCTCTATTTAGAGAAATTCATTTATTGAACATTGGTTCCACCCTATGTTTCATTTCTGATACAGAATAATAAATCATTAGTTTTACATAGATGTGTGGTGATTTGTCAATCTCCACCTCTGGAGTTTAGCTCCCATGCTGAGAAAAGCTGTTGGTGATAATTCATGGCATGTTTTCCTGATGATTGTTCAGCACTCACTATAAACACGTGGCACTCTGCCTAGCATTTAAAGTATTTTGCCTCTGAGACACAGACCACCAGGAGATCTTTGCCCTGTTCTATATCAGATAGAAGGATATGGGACTAATGGCCCACACATGAGACCAGCAGGACAGCTTATTTGGCTTGTGAGCAGCAGAGAAGCAGAACATGCCTCTTAGCCCATGATGGCCCTGCACACCAGGCAGGCATCTCACCAATCAAAGAAGTGAACCTCACTAGCAGGGGCTGTGCATTACCTCGCTGCCCATCCACAGCTTATTTCATACCTCTGGGGACAGTGGGTCTTTCCATGCTGCTGCTGGCCAGGCAACAGCTCTTGGTAGTTTATCACCCTGCTTGTCGTGCGTGAGGGACAGCATGATTGAGGCAGCAGCAATCATATCTCCCCTTACAGAAATGATGTGATTCATAATTATAGTTTTATACAGTCTATAATCTGCCATACAAACATATATTTCTCATTCAAATGAAGGGGTTATTTTGCAGAGCTACTGCAAGAGGACTGAATAGATAGAGCTAACTGTATGCTTTAATGCAGCCATATTAATAACTCATTCCCTACATTCGGAAACTACAGAGATGCTATACATCTTTTCCTTATCTTAGTGTCTAAGACAGCGTATTTTGAAACCGCTTATGCATCTTATTCTGAACACAAGTTATGTTGTTTACTCATAATTCTCTTGGTAATACATCTATGTCTCATCATTGATAAGTTAGGTTAGTCACTGAACTTTCAAAAGGCTGTGTATTCGGAACCTTCAGTTGCTCAAGTGCTAGTATTCATTTAGGTTACAGTTTAGTAAGACTGCCAGTAACTACTATAAGAAGAAAGACCTTCAAGTTAAAATAGAATAATGTAACACAAAGTATTTTTATGATTTTAAAGAAAAAATTAACACAAGCTTCTGAAAGTCTTCCAGTTCTATTATTGTGAAGCAGGTTGCTTTAGAGTAATATTACTTACGATGGAGGTATACAAGTCACTTTCAAGAGCAGAGACTATCTTACATAATTTTCAGACAGGTGAGCAAAACTATTCAGTATAAGCAAAGTCTTAGTATTTCAATTCATGTTAGTGCATGTTCCCCCAATAAAGAATGAAAATTAAATATGTCTTTGTGATAGTATCTCTTGCTTAGCATTGTTTTTAGAGACACTCTTATTTCTCATGCAAGTCAACAGGACTTAGATTTTTCCCTAAAAGCTTGACTGAGTGGGAGCTTACATATCTGATTCTACAGTCCTCATTCTTGCAGAGTAATACAGTGTCAGCCCAACTGAAATTACATAGCTCATCCTTAGTTGAGTGTTCAGTTGAAATACAGATGGCTGGGCTTGGTGAGATTTACATCCTTTTGCTCATCACTTGCACAGTTCCTGAGAAGCTGGCCACTAAGTCTTCAGCTTTTCAGAGCACTTGCAGTAGTTCCCAACAGCTGCATTCTCACAGATATTACAAGTATCAAAATGCATCACTGCTGAGGAAGGGCAGTTAGCAGAAATAATATTTATTTCGTTTCCTTTGGAAAATATGTAATTCCCTTCCCCCTACCCCCCCCCCAAAAAAAAATCAAACACAAACCAACAAAAAACAAACTAACAAACAAAAAAGAAACAAAAAACCAACCCTACTTTAGGAACTGGGTTAATGTAGATGATGGAGCAAACTGACAGGAAATATTCAAGCCAGGCACAGACAAAGACTGAGAAAAGGATCTTCTCCTGGAACTGCTCTTGCTGCTTTCCTTCTGAGAGCAGTGGCCACTATCAGACAGGATACAAGGCTGGATGTATCTTTGACCCAGTACAATTGTTTTTGTGTCCTTGTGACATCCTTCCACTACAGACAGAAATGGGCAGGTACACACTAACAGTCCCTGAATAAATGAAAGCCCCGAGACCATCTGTTGCTGGAACAGTTTCTGCTGTTTCTACAGGACTGAGGCCAAGCTTTGCAGCTGCCTTATAACTTTCAATAAACTTGCTGTTGCTCTTCCATCACCCATGTCAAGTTCTCTTCAGCTTCACATCTTAAAAGCTGAATTTGGCAAAGTCCAGAAGCAATAATACAAACGCTTCTCCCAGCCTACAAGCACAGACCACACGCTAAGTTGAAATCCAACTCATTCACTCCTGACATTTGTTTTTTAACTTTTATTGATAGTTGTTAATAAAACATATAACAGAGGAGATTAGTTCTAACCTCTTCTGCTATGACTGTTCCCAGGCTTTCACTGCTCATAGTTAAACGTTCCCAGGAAATCACACATATTCCCTCTTTCCTGTCCTTTTTTTTTCAATGTGAACTTATGAGTGTGCTAATGCTGCAGACCACAGGTAGAGTAGGGATGTGTGAGGCAACTTCAAACAAACTCTATACTGTGAATATTCTTGCTATGGCAGCACTGAACTGTGCGCATTTTGATTTATCTTTCTAGTTTTCACTGAAAAACCTGCCAGAATAGCCTTTATCAATTAATATGAAGCATTTAACTACTTCCTTTAATTAGTTTGGATTGATAGAAGGTGATAAGAATGATAAGATTATTAAATGACTAAATATTTTGATGGTAGAAGTTAGGTTCATTCAAATACTAATTCTATAAAAGAAGGTATTCATCAGATGAGTTTTAAACTAGTTTGGTTTCTGGCACATTATCTAGTAATGTGTACCAGTAGTATGTTCATAAAACACAGTATATATATTGCAGGGAGTTGACTATTTTCCTATGCAGTAATCTTGTTGTATAGAAATTACTGTTGTGTAGAAATTATGAGATTGTTGGAATTATTGTCTTTCAGTTTTTAATGACTGAAGTTTGTAAGCTTTTGACACAGGCATTTTACAACGACAGCCTTTGACAGCCTTCAGCTTTACTGGAACTACACTGTGATGTCTCACAAATGGCCTTTGAGGCAGGAAGTTTTTTGTTCTACGTATCATTGAGCCAGGCTCTTTCAGTGTCAGGACAAGAGGTAATGGGCAAAAACTGGAACTTTTATGGAACAGGTTCCATCTGTGGGGGTGATGGAACAGTGGTACAGGTTGCCCTGTACCCTGATTGGTTGTAGAATCTTCTGATAAGAGATTTTCAAAAAAGCATCTGGACATTGTCCTGGAAAACCTGCTCTGGTCATCAACACTTGAGCAAGGTTAGGACCAGATGGCCTCCAGAGGTACCTTCCAACATCAGCCATTCTATGATTCTGATTCTGATTTTAATTGCAGAATAAATTAATGACTGAGGGGAATATACTTCCTTCAAGCATAGCTTTCAAGGTGTAAAGCATCAAAAGCTCCTTCATAGCAAGTATAAACAGTAGTTTGTTCTGAACAGCTCTTAAGAGCTGCAAGACAGGATATTCCTTATAAACTGCTTCAAATTTAAGAAGTCTACTATAGGAGCTTCTACAAAAGAACTGTATTTTTGAGGTGCATAGAAGAAAAACTAAGGCCAGTACTTCAGCAAATACATCAAAGTTGGTGATGCTGATGTCCATGTTAAGAAAAAGTTGTATTTGATAGTAAAATAACCAACTTACCTTCTGTTGGTGGCTTCATTTTCTCACTTAAATAATTTTCGCCCGGTAGTGTCTTCACCATTCTTATGGCTATCTCTCTTCATACTTTCTATTCTTGACTTGGTGTAGTTGGATTGCCATGTCAACTGTCTACTTCCTTCACTGCCTATTGCTGCCTGGTCACTGTCCATTTTATTCCAATTCTCTGTATTTTCATACTGTTCTTTTCAGCTGTTCATTTTCTCTCTCTCTTCCTTTTTCTTTTTTCCCCAGAGAATGAACCACTTTGTTTTAGCTCATTTGCCATCTTTGCATTTCCTTTTCACTAGTGTTTCTATAATCTTCCTCCCAGATTGTAAATCTTTTTTTTTAAAACTCAGCACTTACTTACCCGCTGGCTGTGCTTCTTCTAGATATTTTGTTGTCACTTCTCCTAAAATATATGGTGGAAACAAGGCTTTTCCCCTGAAGTGTAATTAGAAGCACACTGCTTCACTAACAGATCACCTGCTTTCAGGGCAAAGCAAATGACTGAACATGCAGACATGCAGAAATATTTTATTGTACAACCGTAGCAGTCACAAAGCAAGCAAACAAACAACAAAACCCCACCAACAATGTAACTGAATGATTCAAAAATTTTATCTCTTAATCGAGAGAAGACAAATACCTAATTTAGATGAGAAACAACTATATTTGGACTCCGTACTTTCCTGTAAAAGGAAATGAGAGGATAATGTAAGTGCCAGGGGCCTCAGTGAGATAGTTTAGAGTCTATGACACACAGATCCTTTTTCTCCCCCGCAAACTCTCAAGCTCCTTTCATCCAGGAATTCTTCTCCCTTCCTTTCCAGTTGCTTCCTATCTTCACAGACTTTGTCCAGCTACTGCAATCACTGTTTTCTTGATCTGCCACCACAGACCTATGACTCCTTTATACAGTCAACATTTAGAGCAGCAGCAATAACTTGAAGAGACCTATTGGCATACAAGAGCCTCTACCAAGGTTGTGACTGAGTTACTCACACATTCTGCTTTAGTTAGGGGCTTGGCTGCAATCACTGTGTTCACAGTGAGCATACAAGTTACAAAAGTGTTGGTCAGAATAATTATTAAAACATTTCATTGTAAGAAAAATAGTATGAAGGACTTGATTTATCTTCATGAAGCACTGTGAAGCTGAGAAGTGCTATGGAAATACTCTATATTTCATTATTTTTGCACTAGGCAAAAATTCCACAAAAGTTGCATCCTAATACCACTAGAATGCAGAGGTCACAGGCATTTACGGATAGCTCATCATTCATGATCATCAAAATAAAATAGTGTGGCAAAATAGATACCATTAGAAATACCACGAATACTCTGCATACAGTGTTCAGAAACATAATTACTGCACAATGTTACAACAGTCCTCTGAAATTTTGTCAAACAGGGCTATAGCCAAGCATCTTTTGATAGGACTTACCCAAGGTGACGAGGTAAAGCAAGGTTTGGGTCTCTGCCGAACCTATTCTTAATATTGCCACCTGTGGCACAGTTGAAGAATTTCCCAGAAATTATTTAACTATGAGATCTACTTTTTTCAGCAGTTCCTTTGAAACAACACTAACTGAAGCCAGAGGCACAGTTTCTCTCCTACTACTAACTCTAAACCTAATCTAACTCTAAAATAAGGTCTTGGTCTTGCATAAGACCAATTCCAAGGTCCCCAGTTATGCTCCTCTTGAAGAAGTTATCAGTGTAGATTTCTCTTGCATCCCACCTTCCCTTTGCAATCCCACTCCATCTGGAGCCCTAGGTTTTGTTTCTCTCCTAGCTCTGTCTGTTATCCTAGCTGTAGTTCTTGTCCTGGCCTGAAACCCTATCCCAACACCATGAGCCGTTGTCTTGTTGTACAGGTCCACTGTTGAAGTTTGTGCAGTCTATCCATTTCTTCAATATCCCCTTTGTACTGACATCCAACTGGAGACCTACATCTTGACCTTGGCTGAGCCTTAGCTACATCCCTGTTGGTAGAAGAGGACATTTATCCCAAAACCTTGTAGCTCCCTCCTACTTTTTCAGCCCTTTTGCAACTTTTACTTGTTGCAGTAACCTTACACATAAACAACAGTCTTGACAGCAGCCGAGCTTTCACACGTATCTTTCAGCCACAGACCTTGTAAGCAAGTTCTCAAGAGGAAATCCTTCTTGCAGCTCATCCTTTTCTTGGGGTGCGTCTTTGTATCTATGTTATGGTTGGAGTTGGATTTGAGTTAGGAAAAAGACAAATCCTAGAACTCCAGTTGGAGTTGGTCTGCAAAGGGAATGACCAAGTGTTGGGCTGCAAGAAGAAATCTCCCCTGAAGGCTTGTTGAAGGGCATAATGGCATAAGGGCATAATGTGAAGTTTGGAAAGGCTCAGACAAGGTCAAGGCAAAGATGTGGAGATAGGCTTGGTGTGAGGAGGCTGACAAAGCCTTATAATGCATAAAGGGGCAAAAGTTAATCCGGCAAAGAACAACACTTTTGATGCAAGTTGGGAAGACACAATCCACATTGTGCCAGGCAGATGCTTCTTCAGCCAGGCCTGAACACTGCAGAAACAAAAGGAATAAATGGGCATCCATGAAGGGCTGGAAACGCACTGCTGAGGATGCTCCAGGTCCAAAGGGGCTGGGACACCCCTGAGGGACAGTCATCCTGCGTACAAATGTATTTTAAAACTGTCAACTGGCTGCTGACAATTTCCATCAGCTGCCTCATCTCTAAAAGGTACAGTTCCTTGGTGACAGCAACATAATTATCCCCTTTAGGTCAGCATCACCAGAACTTCATTTCTGAAGAAAAAATCTTTTCCGATCCCCTTCCTGGTGACACTTGCACTGGAGGTGTCACCATGGCAACCTGGGGAGGTCAGTGCTGACGTTGCCAGGCAGCTGGGACACAAAAGAAAGCTGGGTGCTGCTTGCAGGCCTTGGCAAGGCCACGGCCCCCAGAGGCTCAGCCCAGGCCTTTCAGGAGGCTGAGCCACAGCTGCCCTGACAGTGCCCCTTAGCAGAAGGGTCAGGAGCTGGAGAGAAACTCCAAAAGCAGCTTTTATGCATAACTGCAGCACACCTCTGGCAGGTGCATGAGCCCTGAAGCTGAAGGCAGTGTGACATCACCCACTCGACATGCAACAGCCTTCCAAAAATGGGCTGTGTGAAAGGTCCCACTGCCATTCAGAAATTGAACTTTCCTATCTGTATTTATTGATATAGGCATGAATGCAATGTGTTGCATTAATTGCCTTCAGAAAGTGGTGCATGTAGGTGAGAAATGAGCAAATATTTGCATGTAATTACAGCTTGCGGTGCTTGTAATGTAAGCAGCTGCCCATAAAAGCAGGCAGCTGGAGGGCAGCAGAACAAGGCACTTCAATCTGTTTTTCTCTCTGTGAAAGCTCAGTGGCGTCATTAAGTTTCCTCTAAACTTCCATGGTACTTGATAGGTTACACCTGTGACAGTAGTACAGTACCAGAGCCTCCCATCCAGGACATTTCTCTTTTCCTCTCCACCTCTAACAGGCAAGGCACAGCTCCTGCAGTTGCTGCCTTGAGGGCATCAGGACAGATGGTCCAGGACAAAACCCATCTCTCTATGCCGTGAGCCCCTACCCACAGACACAGCTGAAAGGAGGGGAAAAGGTTTTGCTCCACAAACCCACCCTTGACTTCCCAATGAGCAAACGTTGTTTGGAGAGTGTTTTCAGTTTTACTTCAGCTGGGGCAAACACAGAAAGCAGAGCAGAAAAAGATATCTTTCTGTTTCCTGTCTGCAATGAGCGATCTTTCTGTCCCAGCTGAAGACATGTGTGCATATGCATCTCTATCCACACTTTATAGTCGAAGATCAATGAAATGACCCTTCTCCTCCTGCCTTTCTTCCCTTTAATTCATACTCTTCCACTAAACTATGCCGTGTATTCTCCCTCTCCCAAAGAAATGAGTGTGACTGTGCGGTTTAAAGCAGTAAGTTGCCTATTTTGGATAGTGACAAAACCAATGGAAAAGAAAAAAAAAAAAAAACAGAAAACTTACTTACAGTTTTTAACAATTCCTTGGTAAGGCTGGAGATCGAAAACAACATAGCCTGCAGTCACATTAAAACTTTTATTAGGTATTTTATAAGCAAAGCAAGATTGCATTTTTAGGATAGGTAATTTAAGATATCTATAGAGTGTTTTTCAAAACAAAATATTATTTAAAACAAAATAATTTGCAATAAAATAATTTTCAACATAAACTATACTAATGATCTTATTCAAATCTCACTGGTATTTAAACTGCAAAGTAATAAATTATACAGCACATTTTTTCTGGCTTGTTCTTCTGCCCAACTGCACATTTTCAGCATTCCACTCAAAGACAAATATCCTAGTTTTCTGCAGTCTGTGGAATTAGGAGATGGCTACAGATCAAACTAGGATGTGTTTTTTGAAGAATATCAAGGTTATAACTATTTCATGGAAACCAAGCTCACATGATAATTCAATTAAATAAAATCTGCAGGTACATTAAATTAAATATAACCAATTACAGCTGCATGTGATCATTATTTCAAACACTAAACCTTAAAGTATTCACACTTAATTTCATATCTAAAGGCAAACAATTCAAAGTATCAAATCATCTAAAGTATGTAAAGGTTCTTCTCATAGGCAATATTACAGTTTAATATTATCTTCACTGGTAGGCAATGCAAGCCATAAATGGGAGGCTTTTAATATTGAAACTGTACTAGACAGTGGCATATTCTGAGGCAAGCATGGCAGGAGATAAGGTAAAGAGAAACAAACAAAAACAAAAGCACTAATGGAACTGTACAGAAAATGATAAGCAAACACACAGGAGATGATACAGGTTTCTACGTTGTACAGACTCACATAAAATCCCTTCAAGAATCCAAGGGAAAAACAAAATTTCTCCTCATTTTAGAGGAATATATCATCATCTTTCTGTCAAGACTCTTGCAAGATACAGAACAAGGAATGAATTGTGATTATTGTCTGGTTTGATGGTTTTAATCACTACCCATCACCAGCCCTCTCTTAGAATGTGAAATATATCATTTTTTGAAAGAAGAAAGAAAGAATACATGTACAGCCTGATAGGTGGGCTAGACATTTGGGAGTTAAGCAGTAGATTGGCAAATTTTTGTTTCTCCCTTGAAGTTTGGCCCTGATGCCATTTTTATTTGGGTAAATCACCTCATTACTGTTTGCCTTTTTGTCTCTTCCCACCCTTTTCAAGGACTAGCTATCATTTTGGGCTGGGATTCATTACTTAGCTTCAGTACCTGGACTGCAGAAGCCAACACCTGAGCAGTTATCCAAGGCTCTCTTCTTAATCAACAGAGAAACACTGGCACCTGGAGCAGGTGATTCATGTGCCATATTACATATGTCTGCATTAGGATGAGGTGAATCACACCCTAAAAGCTCTTGCTACTTTTCTTAACCACAGCAAGATCAATGTCAGAAGCACAGATTAAGTTGCTTGTGATTCGCATTTAAACAGGTTTGCAGCGTAACTCCAGCCTCACTTCAGGTTTCTAAGGTATTACAGTTGGACAGTCAATATGTAAAATTAAAATGAGGAAGTTTCCAGGATTTTCTGATTCTTCACTCCAGCCATTAAACTAAGGCATTTAGGGCAAGATCTGCCTTTAACCAAGGAATTACAGTCTTTAAAATATGCTACTGACTTCTATGAATTTTCCTCCCAGAACTGTTTTAAACTTCTGTTCAATCATCCTGATTTTACATTTTCTGTACTTGGAAATACTACTAATGGATAGAGAAACCGTTGATCTGAAATAAATATTTCAAAACATTTGGCAGCAGCAATCATGGCAAGTGAATCTGAGAGGAGAGTTCTTTACAGAGAGAGTGGTGAGGTGCTGGAACAGGCTGCCCAGAGAGGTTGTGGATGCCCCATTCATAGAGGTGTTCAAGGCCAGGTTGGATGGGGCCCTGGGCAGCCTGGTCTAGTATTAAATGTGGAGGTTGGTGGCCCTGCATGTGGCAGGGGGGTTGGAGATTCATGATCTTTGAGGTCCCTTCCAACCCTGGCCATTCTGTGATTCTGTGAGTCTTCCAATAGAAGCGAGAGTACAAAGAAATGAATTCTGAATTGTTTAATTCTTTGCACTCACATATTAACTGCAGGTAACAAAACAGGAGTGAAGATAATTTAAATCTCTTGGTGGATGAAATGTTGTTAAAAGAAAATAACCCTAGTAATATTCAGATATGAATGAGAACCTATAATGGGGAAAGAGGAAAAGGAAGAGAGGACCTTCTTTTGCCATTTAATTCCATAACGTGGGCAATGAAATCTCTGAGAAATTGTCAGGGATAGAATTTGTCAGACTGATGTATCAGCCACAAAATCTACAATTCTACATGGAAACAGACAGGCAGGCATACATTTCTCTTACCTTTGGCCTATGGCTTTCTCTGCAGATTCGATTATTTCAGTAGCTGCAGACAAAAAAATGATCCGTCTGGTATTATAGCTGAACATTTTAAGATTACTGGTGAGGAAATTCAGTTAAAGCGGTTGTTAAAAATATGCCTCAAGAAAGAGAGTGTAAGTCGTGCATATATTTAAGCATCATCATCCAAGCATTGTTATGTTGAAATATTATTTGGGAATTCAGAATGTAGGTAGATTGTTCCAAAACTAATGCCTCTTATTTAGTTCTATGGAAATTACAATAGATACAAACTGCACATTAGCACCATGTGATGGAACAGCTACAACACACTATCTATCTTTCAACATAGTCACCACTAATAGCTATTCATTTTCACCAGTGATGAACAAGAACCCGCATACTGTACTAATAAAAATCTGCACCAGTGGCGATTACTCACTGTCATCACTGCCGAAACACATCACCCACCACCTCACCATGCTCACATTCGCTGTTTGGTCTCCATAAGTGCTCAGCAAGCATCATTGAATGTCAGTGGGTGCAATCATTTCCACATGAAGGAATTTAGTGACACACCTTCATATGTACTCCCATGTCAGATACTGTTTTGTTACCCTGCCCCTCTAGTGCCATCTGTCACATGTAACGAAAAATTAGCAGGAAAGTTCAACCTCTACTGTCATATCATGGTCTGCCTCTGACACTGTGGGCCAGTATAATAAAATAAAAGGTGTTATTTTTGGAGCAGCTCTTGTAGTTCATACTAAAAATGTGCACAATCACTTTTATTAACAATTTCCTCTTGACTGATTGGAAGCAAAACCCCTGGGTGACCTTAATTTTGGTTTTCAACTCTAACTCAAATTTGGATAGTAATGTTAGAATCTTAGCAAATGAAATTAATGTAAATTCACAATGTAGTGATTGCCTTTGAAAAATTAGACAATGGACTTTTATCTTGCATAGACTGATAGAGAATAATGAGGCACCAGATATTCCCAGTCCCTTTATATTGACACAGTCAAGAAAAGAAATGCTAACCATTTTATTATTCGTGTGAAATATTTGAACTCCATCTCTCCACGTTATTGTAGAGTTGGCAAAACTTGAATCAAAAAACTCCATCCCTATCCTTACATCTGCACTAAGAAATCACACCCAGATGAAAAAGTTTATGCAAAAATAATCTGCAGTTAAAATCATAGGAAAAATTATGTGCTAGTCATTTATTTTAGTGAGTGTACTACTGAATGCTGCCAATTCACACTTCTGGAACATGTCATTTATGTTTTATTTTTTTCATTAAATGATTCAGAACAGAATATTATCTAATTCTTAGGGGTTTTATTTTGTTTGTTTTTGGGTTTTTTTGGTCATAGACAGAATGGTAAAAACCCAGATTTCTGACCAGAGTAAAGACACTTGGGCAGAAATGTATTTACTTTGACTAAGACTTCAGCAGCCTGCAGTACACACAGAAAAAGGTGGAAGTCATATAAATAACAATCAATACATTGTATAGCTGGCCTGCACGCTTAAGAATCCCAACTGAAGGATCACAGTCATCCCGCTGTCTTAAGCTGTAATCATACTGCAGCCCTGATAAACAGTCTCACTAGACTGGCACTGGCAGTTGAAAGCCAAATGAGATGGCAACATCTGTATTGTTGGAATTTAGTACATTTTCTAATTGAGCTATGAAATAACTGGCTGATGTATGTACCTGAAAGTACACAGCCTCAAAATGTGAAAGAATTTTTAATTTTCACTTTTCTTAATAATGAATAGATGATGGAGTGGTACAACAAACAAGTTGGCACAGAGAATAAGTTTGTCTATAATATTTTTAATATACTGTGCTTTACAAATACAGGCTCACATTGAAGCAAAAGAAAAACTGCATTGTATCAGTTCTAACTACTACAAAGTTAAGTGAGTGAGTATATATTTCAAATTTTGCAGAATGCTCCAATAAATATAGTATGGGTGCATGCTACTTCTGTACTTTCCCACTTTCACTGCAGAAAGTGCTACTTTTGTACTTTTCCACTTTCACTGTTATAATAATGCAACCTTGGCTTCATTTTATCCTTTTGTTACAGTAAGGCCTAGGCATCTCAGATAAAGTAAGACATTCCTTGTTGAATACCATCCAAACCCTGAACAGAAATTGCCCAGAAACCTAGCCATTGTATAGATATTATTTCCGAATATATTTCGTATAGTCAATTGTTACAGAAGCTGACAGTTGCTTAAACAAGTGTTAATCCTGGTAGATTTTAAAAGCAAAATCATTATTAAAAGGAGTTGATTATTTGATCAACTCCAAATAGATCTGATGATTAATTTAGAGGAAAGTAGTCATACAATAATTCTTTCTGACAAATCATTGTAACCTAAGTAGATGCTCTTTTTGGAAGAATGGATCTTGACCACTAGGGCAACACATGAAATTAAGGGGGCAAAATTTAATTAGGAAAAACATTTTTTAGAAGAAAAGATTAGAATCTTTTTAGAAAAAAAAAAATTTGATAGGAAAAAGAAAGAAGAAATTAAAAACAGACATAAGAAAATTGTAAAGTCATGCTATTTTTTCATGGTTATACTTATTTATTTAATCTTGTATATTCTATTCTGAGTGCCATTCTATTGCAAGTGCACTTAAGTGTCTGCTTTGTTGGTTTATTTGAATCACAGAATAATGAAATGGCTTAGGTAGGAAGGGACTTTAAAGATCACCTACTTCCACTCCCCTGCCATTGAAGAGTTGCCATTCACTAGATCAGGTTGTCCAGGGCCCCATCCAACTTTGCTTTGCACGTCCTCAGAGCATCCACAACTTCTCTGGACAACCTGCTGCAGAGCCTCACCACTCTGAGTAAATAATTTCTCGTTTTTGTGTCTTTGGCAGCCTGGTCTGGGGATTGGCAACCCTGCACATAGCAGGGGGGTAGAAACTAAATGATCCTTTTAAACCCAGGCCATTCTGTGATTCTTTTTAATCTCAATCTCCCCTCTTTTAGTTTAAACTGTTCCCCCTTGTCCTGTAACTACTTCTGTTGCTTGAGAAGTTTCTCCCTATCTTTTTTAGAAGCCCCCTTTATATATTGACAGGCCACAATGATGTCTCCCTGAAACCTTCTCCAGGCTGAGCATCCCTAGATCCTTCAGCCTTTTTCTGTAGCAGAGGTGCTCCAGTCCTCTGATCATCCTTGTGGCCTCCTCTGGACCTATTCCTTGTGCTGCAGACCCCAGACCAGGACACACCTCCAGGTGGGGCCTCGTGAGGGCAGAGCAGAGAGGACTGGTCATGCTTCTTTTGATTCATCACAGGATGCATTTGGCCTTCTGAGCTACAAATGCACATTACTGGCTCATGTTGAGCTCTTCTCCACAGGACTGCCCTCATGGAGTCCTTCCAGTCTGAACATTTATCTGGGATTGCTCTGACCCAAGTACACCTTGCACTTGAGCTTGTTGAACCTTAGTTCATTCATGTGAGTCCAGTTTTTGGATTCTTCCAAGTTTCTCTGGATGGCATCCCTTTATTATGTTGTGTCAACAACACCACTCAGCTTAGTATCATCAGCAAACTTGCTGAGGTGCACTCAATCCTATTGTCTTTGTCACTGATAAAGTTCCAAAATGGACTCCTGAGGGACACCACTCGTCACTGTTCTCTGTTTGGATATAGGGCTACTGACCACAAACTTTTGGCAACGTCCCTCCATTCTTATCCATTGAACAGTCTTCTGTTCAGTACTCTCCAATTTAGAGGTGAGGAATTTGTGTGGGATCATATCAAAGTCTTTGAACAAATCAAAGTAGATGACATCAACTGCACTTCCTTTGTCCACCAATGCCATTTCTCCATCACAGAAGGCCATCAGATTGGTCAGGTACGATCTGACCTTGGCAAAGCTGTCTCAGATTAACTCCTTGTCTTGCTTTTGCTTTCTTATAGCTTCCAGGAGGATCTGCTCTGTGATCTTCCCAGGCACAGATGTGAGTCTCATTGATTTGTAGTTCCCCAAGACTTTTTTGCTATTCTTAAAAATGAGAGTGACATTCCCCTTTTTCCAGTCAGCAGGGACTTCAACTGACAGACAAAGCTTTTTTAATATGATGGAGGGTGGCTTGGCAACCACATCAGCCGGTTCCTTCAGGATGCTGGGATGCATGTCATTGGGCCCCACAGGCTTGTACGTGTTCAGTTAATATAAAGAAGTATCCACACTTTTCTTCTGTTTTACTGTATTTTCTATCAGGTAGATTTACACACAGAAAAGTTGACCACAGAGGGCAGTTCAGTTTTTGATTTCTTTTTTTCTTTTTTTTCCTTTCTGAGGCACCTCTCTCTTCTCCTAATTCTGTATACAGTTAGTTTTCTCTTGGAAGTGAGATTCTTCTCCAGAGACAGTTACCAATCACTTTGGTGTTCAGGCACTAGAAAACCCGCCTGGATATAGGCATTAGTAATAACATTAATCCTATTTTAGGTCCTGTGCCATTTCATGGTTGGGGAAAATCATAATTCATAATTCATAATTATGAATAATTACTAGCAATATTACTATTAATACTTATCATAACCTATTAGCAATAAGAATATTGCTGTATTTTTATTGCTCATAATATCTTTGTTATTAAAATCTGTAGTTGTTCATCAACAAGAGATGTGTCGTTTTCTTAAATCAGTGGGAGGAAGAGATGGAAGACAGGACAAATTGTATTCTTTGGAAAGGGCACAAAAAAAAAAAAGAACCACAAAAAAAGCATAACATTGTCTGTGCTACTGCTTTTCTTTGCAACACCATTTCTGCTCTCATTCTTTGTCAGTTCTTCTGACAATTCGTACTTCCTCTTGTAACACAAAGTTGAAAGACACAGTACCGAAATGACCACAGTAAATTCTTCTTTCTAAGAGAAGGAGGGAGCAGCAGAGGCATAGTCTGTAAAGACCGATCAACTGAGATTAGAAAGCACACTTAAGTGTGCTTCAGGTCAGGAATATTTTTGGGGATACAGTGCTGAAACAGCCCCTCAGCAGTACATACGCCAGAAGAAATGGCATATGCTTGCAACCCAACTCCTGTGTCTTTCAAAGGTGCAATTTGCTCAAGATCTAAGATTCACTTCTGAAAAAAACAAAGGGCAAATAAGAAATAGGTCTTGTTTTAATCGCTCTATAGTAATTCTTAATGATGATTTCTATTTTACAAAGGGAAGAGACAACTTAGTGATGTTAAAATGACAATGGTTTACAGTTTTCAATAAAAGAGAAGGGTTTGAGTCTGAAAATCTTTCAGAATGGACCCTTCCCTTTCTCCCTTTTGTTGGTTTAGCTAAATGGCAGTTTTGGAAATGGAGAAAGACATGGCAATAGCTGTGGGTTATCTTTTGAGTTTGGAAACTTCTGAATTTGTTGATTTTCTTAATAGATGTCATTGCCTGTATCTGCTGATGCTTGTAGGAAAAATATACACAAGTGAATTTATACTGCGGAATAGAGGTGAACATATGAGAATGTTTGCTTGGATTCTGAGTTTTATGGTTTGATTTCATTTTGATTTTTGTTTATTTCATGTTTATTCAGTAGTAAAGGAAAAAAAAAACAACAGCAACAACAAAACCACAAAACATCTATGACACTGCTTGCTTGCTTTATTGATGAACAGAATAAATCAGAATGCATAAATAAAAAAAAACTTAATCATTTTTGTTGGGTTAACAAGGAAAAGAAGAATGAGCATATAAGACATACAACTGGATAACCCTTAGCATATTTAATATCTTAATTAAAGGCCTCAAGTTGCACTGGGAGAGGTTCAGGTTAGTTATTAGGAAAACTTTCTTCTCCAAAAGGGTGGTGAGACATTGGAACGGGCTGCCCAGGGAGGTAGCTGAGTCACCTGGAGGTGTTCAAGAAGT
Organism: Tragopan temminckii; assembly: GCA_028571105.1. Lineage (NCBI taxonomy): Eukaryota > Metazoa > Chordata > Aves > Galliformes > Phasianidae > Tragopan > Tragopan temminckii. The sequence goes on from JAOWBP010000001.1 coordinate 145,079,023, forward strand.
GTTCAGATGTTGTACTAATTAACATGGTTTAGTGGGGAAATATTGGTGGATGGTGGATGGTTGTACTGGATGATCCTGGAGATCTTTTCCAACCTTGGTGATTCTATGATTCTAACAGTCATTTTTGTGAAGGGTTCCTACAGTTTTATCAACAGAGTTATTAAGACTGATAAAATATGACCTGGGGAGAGAGGTATATAATAGACATGTATTAAAGAATGTGTGTGACAAAGAAGAATCTAGAGGGATTTTCTTGCAGTACAAGAATAAGGCAGGCTGGAAGGATCAATCTCCATTAAAAATGAGAAGAATTTCCTCACAGATGAAATAAAGGGCCTGAGGAACTTAGGTTGCAGGAGATCGCAGCTCACTGAAATTAATAAGGGATCAAAGAGAATATTAAATAAGTTCCTGAAAGAGAAATACACACTACAGATATATGTCTGTATATAGCTTAGATATACCACGCTTATAAGCAAAGTTAATTTGTGTTGATATATATTTGCTATCACTGTTAGGTGAACATGGAGAACCTGTTCAGGAATGATGGAACACTGTTTGATAAAACCTCAGCTAATGCAAAGATTAAGTTATACATACATATCAGTAGCACTGAAATGAATTACGTGTTACCTTGTGATCGCTAAGTGCTGGTGATCACTGGATGACCTAAAGAAAGTATTCTGTCCTCTTCTGCTACTAGTGAATTATGTACCAGAAACTGTGGTCTCTGCAGCCTTGTTGAATTCTCTTCAGTCCTGGAGCCTTAACATTTTCCTTGTCTGGCAGAACAGGTTAATGAGAAGATTCTCTTATGTAAAAAGAGGGTCTGAGGGTGAGAGAAAAGAACTTGGTGCTATTATAGAATGTAATTCTTGGGTTCCAGACTGCCTGTAAATTTATATTAATGCTTTTAGCAATTTCTGAAGTTAAATCTGTGAACTCATCTAAAAAAAAACCACCAAAAACCCAAACCAGTTACTCATGAGTTTCATGTTCCATTTGCCTGGCCTAATCATCTAGCTCCTAGGTACAGATCAATGTAAAATGTCATTGAGAATCACTTCTGTTTGAGCAATGCAGATAATTAGCGATGATTACAATGAATCTGAAATTTCATAAAATTACAGTAAAGACAGCTACATTTACAGAATTTGAATTGAATGACAACAAACTTTTTAGAATGACATTTCAGTTGGTAACAGTGGAGCATTCCAATGGCATATCTTGGGGACCTACACAAGAATACAAATTTTGTGCCCGTTATTTTCTTGAGCACTGATGTCAGCCTGTTTTTAGCTTAAAGAATTACAGTCCCTAACAGAACACAGCATAATGAAAAATTTTTGGAGAAGTCTGAAGTAGCTCTTAAAAATGCCAGCATGACCTCTACAATGCAATAAAATCCTCAAAATAGAACAGTTCTCCATCACTACTGGAGAAAAATTCTACTCATTTCCACTCTTCTAAAGTGATAAGATGGAATAGAGAGGGGCTTGGGGTATTACGGTTACAAAGAACTCTTTGTAACAGCTAATATTCTGTAATATTAGGGGGAGAAGAAAAGCTTTCTTGTTTCTTGCCTCTTAGCAGTACATTTTCAGTTCAGTGGGTTTTAATTTGATCTGAACTATGCATTCTCTTGGTGTGGCACAAAAATGTTACTCTAAGAAAGCACCTTCTCTCAGATGGGTTGCTCACCACAGAGTGCATCCAAGGGTACAAAAATAAAAGTACACAACATCTTCAGACTTCAAATCCAGAAGAAAAAAAAAATCATCAGACAGCTATTTTATTACCTTTTTTGGTTCAAATATTTTAGCATAGCTACTTCATCTGATAAAATCAGGCAGGGCAGAATGGTACTAAAAACAACCATGTGACAAGAAAGCAAAGATTAGGAGAAGTTGCTGCAGCTTGTCTTGGGCAAATAACACTGCAGTAACATTTTTCAAGACGTGGTATGAAGAAAGCCACGAGATACTCAGGGCTGAGAACTTTGTTATTTAGGGTATTGAGTGGAAACCTTGTGTTAATTGATCAAATTCTTGCAAGAGGAAAGAGAAATCTTATTTGAACTTCCTTACTGGCTCAAAGACTCTAACTGTATTTCCCCCATTGCAGTGTCAGCCTGAAAGTTCTAACAGCTCACAGGCATGCTACTGGGTCACCCAAAACCAAAACAGAAAACACAATTTGAAATAATCAGATGCATTTGAACCAATAGGATTGGTTCAAATTTTTTGAACCGATAGTTATACTTAGCCCTGGATTTTGTTCTGCTAAATGAGGCAAAACACAACCTTGCATAACGCAGGGTGGGCGTCATGTGCATGTGCAGCGTCTCTGAGTTAACCCCTGAGCTGATTTCTGAGGCTGGACTTCCTGACTGTGCATGTTGTGGGACCTTTTTTAGGGTGAACTCCAAGCTCACTACATTGTAAAATCCAGAAGTGTTTTTAGGAGCATTTCACTTTGGCAGCTGTTCCCTGTAAATAGCATAGACCACGTAACTCCAGATTTGGCACTGTTTGCCCCCACAAAGTCTTCCATCCTTATCCAAATGCTTCATACACCTCTGTGTGCTCATTTATGTGATCCTACTGCCTTTCTCACCAAATGTGATTATGCTCCCCTCCACAAGAAAGCTTCCAGTTTTCAGGCTATTGCAGAAACCTGAGGAATATATAATCTACACTTGAGTCAGAGATGAAGTAGGCAGTATTGGAACCTACTGTTTTCAGTTGAGAATTTTCAGCATTACTCTTTGGTGTATTAATTTTGAAAGGTAATATTTTCTGATGATTATATGCTATAATATGCCTCTGCATATTACTATACAACGTCTGATTCTCCAGAATATTATTTTTATATGATAAATTCTAAAAGAGAAAGAAACATGCAGGTACACTCTATTCCATTCATACTCCCCCTATATTTGGAATAAATAATTATATTAAAATCCAGCAAAATCAGACAAAAGGGTTTGTACCACTCTGAATTAATGAAGTACCTTTTCAGCACTTCTCAAACCTGCTGCATCTATCTGTCTACTTTCAGATGATTTTTTGTGAATCTCAGGAATGAGACGATATATTTTTATTAGACCACTGATTTTTTGTTTTCTTGTTCTTTTTTTTTTTTTTTTTTTGGCTAATAATATAAGCCTTGAAATGTTTGAAGCCTCTGAATCAGATCAAGTGAAATCACAAAAACTGCTGGAAGAAACTACAGTAAAAAAGCATTTCTTTAGAAAGCTTAATTCCATTCTATTGGGTTAATCAGTTCGCAATTTATATAAAAGTTTTGACTGAAGTCAACACCAACATATTTAGAAGGATGCTTTTCAGATTTAAATTTATTTTAAAATGCTTAAAGTTCTATCTTAATGTTTTTAGTTGTAATATAATTCCAAAGCAATATGATCCAATTTCAATTTTATCAAATTTCCTCACTTTCATTAAGCTTAAATTTAGCTTAAAATAGCTAGTTTCATCAACATTTCTGTAATTTCACTTATATGCTCTTTATCTAGCTGATAGTTTTTGCTCCAGATGGGAACTAAGTTAATTAAAATATTCATCATTTCTTCACCAAAAATAATTTATTTCCATTAGATAAAACCTTATTAGCAGTTAAATGCAGTGGCATCCTTTAAAATGTATATTTCAAGCTCCCATATTTTAGAAATCTAATGTGGAAAAATGTAGCCTTTACTAGTTAGCAAACTCGTTAGTAACAACTAACTAGTTAGTATTAATACCTGTTAGTATTTTTATTCAAATTTTTGTTCAGTTCCAGCTACTTTGCATCTGGTACAACATAACTCTTCAGTGAGCCACTGCCTTGCAGAGCTTGGCATCTAAGGGCTGGAGCACCTCCCCTATGAAGACAGGCTGAGGGAGCTGGGCTTGTTCAGCCTGGAGAAAAGAAGGCTGTGGGG
>JAOWBP010000001.1:145092661-145142285 GCA_028571105.1 Tragopan temminckii
GTGTAGGCTAGGTGCTGAGGAGCAGTCTCACAGGCCTGTAATGTAAACTATTGCCTAAAGCTGTGAAATATTCTGTACCAGTTAGTGCCAATGGAAAGAGCTCATCTCTTTGTTCTGAAAAAAAAAAAAACAAACCCAAACTTTTTTTAGCTCTAAGAATAGGAGCAAAACAGCACAGAAGATAGAAACATTTGTTTATGTGCATATCTACATGTTTCCCCTGATAGCCATCACCTGGGAATGTTGTAAATACAGAGGCCGTTGCTGGGAACAGACAAGTTGTCTGTCTAGTTCCTCAGTACCTCACTGCACTGGTTTTCCTTGCTCGAAAAGTTTTCTGTTGAGCCTCAGTTTGCTCAGTGCTGATTCCAGAAGAAAATCCTGACGAAGTGGTGGACTAAAGTGTCTAAAGTGATTGATGAACACTTCCAAAGTCCTGCTTCCTGGATCATGGTGTTCAATCTATGCCTTTCCTATCCCTCCTGCCTCCATTTAGTTTTATAGAAAGGAAACTCGTATATGAAGTTTGGAAAGAACCATTAATCTCCTGAGTTTACTCAGTGCTGAATTTTGAGTTAGGCTTAATAAATACATCTCTTTTGACAGTTTCATTTAGCTGTGTATTATAGTCACAGCACAACCATTAAAAAATCGTCTCTGACAATACACTGAAAGGGAATGTATTTATAGTTGTATGATAGAAGTGTAAATATGTTAGAATCCTTCTAATAAATTTAATCTAATAAATCTAATTTAAAAAAAATTCTAATAAATAAAGGATTTTATTAGAATCCTTCTAATAAAATCAAGGTGTTTCATGGCAACGAAAAAGAGAAATTGGCCTGAGAAATGCTTAGGAATTTAGTGTATGATAGTGTTTTACTGAAAGGTTATTTGCAGTGTTCGATGTAGAGTATTTGTGTGTATTTTTGTGTTTTTTTTTCTTGTTTTGTTTGGTTTGGTTTGGTTTGGTTTTTTTTTTTACTGTTTGCAGAGTCTCTGGTAGATTCCATACTTCTGTTAACTCCTCTATATGATACTTCTTAAATGGTACAAAGTACTCTTCAGTATGTTTCTTATGAAGATTTTTGCATGTTACAACCTGATTATTTTATTGCTGTTGTGTAGTATAGATATTCCCCTTGTTAAAAACAAGTATAACTGAAAATACTCTGATAGGGAACATCAAGACAGGTCACAGCTAGCTAACGTCTGCAAATTTTAACAGAAAAAAGACTCATCGGTCTTAAGTTAGTTGATCCTAGATAAATACAGGTGTGTCTTGGGAAGCCCCTTGAAAGCACCAAATTAAGTCAACTAAATCACAAAAGTTCCCCAGATCATTCAATCTGAAAAGTAAAGGATTTATAGCTACAACTACAACCAGAGAACTGTTACAGTAAATTCATCAGCTTCCCTAATCAATGACTTCCAATGTCACTAGCAAAATTCAGACCAGTAACAGAAAGATGGAAAACACAGAACATAAATTGAAGCCTTTTCTGAAGAAAATAGGTGAAGATAAATTAAAAAATAACACAATAGTTTGTAATAACTAATAAAAGCTATAGAGCAGGTAAACAGTCTTTTATAGAAGGAAAGACCAGAATGTCGTACCTCCAATGCAAGATGATATTCTTCTTGCCCTCCTTTCAGAATGGTATCAAAGATCTATGGTGAGGCTCATACATGGTTTTCATAGAATCATAGAGTGGCTTGGGTTGGGAGGGACCTCAAAGATCATCAAGTTCCAATTCCTCTGCCACAGGCAGGGTTACCTGCTGCTAGATCAAGTACTGGATCAGATTGCCCAGAGACCCATCCAACCTGGCCTTTAACACCTCCAGGGTCAGGGCATTCACAGCCTCTCTGGGCAACCTGTTCTAGTACCTCACCACTCTCTCAGTGAAAAACTTCCACCTGAAGTCTATCCTAAATCTCCCCTCCTTTAGTTTAAAACCATTCCTCCTTGTTCTATCACTATCAAGCTGTGTAAAAAGTTTATTTCCCTCATGTTTATAAACTTATTTTAAATACTGAAAGGCTGAAAGGATATCTCCTTACAGCCTTCTCATTTCCAGGCTAAACAAGCCCAGATCCTTCAGCCTGTCTTCGTAGGAGAGGTGCTCCAGCCCTCTGATCATCTTCATGGCCCTCCTCTTGATATTCTCCAAAAGCTCTGCATCTTTCCTGTGTTGGATGCCCCAGACTTGGATGCAGTATTCTAGATGGAACCTCACAAGGGGCAGAGCTGAGGGGGAAAATCACCTCCCTGTCCCTGCTGGCTACCCCCCTTCTGATGGAGCTCAGGATACCATTGGCCTTCCAGGCTGCAAGCACACACTGCTAGTTCGTGTTCATTTTTTTTATCAGCCAGGACTCCTATGTCCTTCTCGGCAGGGCTACTCTCAAGCAGTTCTTCCCCCCATTTGTATACGTAGCTGGGATTTCTTTGACCCAAGTGCAAAACCTTTCATATTGCCACACTGTTTTACTCCTTTACTCTTCTTGATCTCATATACCAGGTGCAGTGAGTTGCTGGATCACAGGTAAAATAACTGGATGCCTCTGGTATGCTGGGTTCTGAAGAGAAGGTTGGGATGCAAGTGCTTGCAATACAATTACATCGTTAAGAAGATGCAGATTCCTCCCTCCTTTTGTTGAAAATAGGAGTTGAAATAATTATTTTATGCTCAGAAAAAGACTTGTTGTTATGTGCTTCACTGTTCTGGCCCTGCTGTCCAGACTGAGCATCCTTCTGTAGCATGCTGTGTTTGCCTCCCAGCCAGCACAATCATTTTCTCTCTCTGGAAACCTAAAGATGTTGCAGTAAAACTTGCATTGCATTTTTCCGGGTCTTGTTCTGATGTGGAGCTGGTATCTCCATGGGATGCATATCTGGAAAGCGGGAAGAGCTCTTAGGCTGTGTTTATGCTAAATAATGAAGTGTGCAACCAAAGAGGATTGGCACTGAACAACCCATGAACATTTATTAAAATTTCAATTTCCAAAACAGGATGACAGCATGTTGACTACCTAATTGAAATTTTTTATGGCCTGGGTTAACTCCTAAGCACAGAATGGGAGTATTTGGGAGTGCTAGTTGGCTGAGTCCAAATACATGCCTGTGTATATGATAACAAATTAGCCATGCAGACTGAGGACCACTACCCAGGAACATTCCCTGGTACTTATTCATTTAATAGTATAGACAACCTAAGAATTCACTGAACATAAGCCCTGTGTGTGATATGCTGTCCAACACTTAAGAAAACATAATATCTTTGCGATCACAGGTTTACAAGGGAGACTTGAAAATATAAATTTTGTTTTGATACCTAGTACCTATTAATTCTGTTTGCAGGTGTTTTATGAAACTTCTGGGTACTTGCAGAAAGTTGAAAAAGGCACGCTGGGTCCTGAAGGAAAAACGTGGAGAGAACAGATGTCCAAGAATAACCCTAATAAAGCTCCCGTGTTTCCAAAACAAATAATAAACCTTTCATATCCCAGGAAACAGGTCTAGTTGAATGACATTTTTTTTTCCCCTCCATATATTTCCAAAGACAAGCAATGAAACAGAACAAAGAGGAGGGAAGAATGCTCTGGTACTATTGATGTATTTGAGAGGGAGACAAAAAAGCCTGAGGTCTCAAAGTCATTACGAGTATATAATGTTCTTTGTTCTTTCTACAAGAAGTATTAGATACATTTTTTTCCCAGTCTTCTTGAATTTTCTTTTAATCAATCCAGATTTACATTTATTAGGAAAAAACTAACAATTTGATTTTTTCTGTATATGCTGTTTGTAATGCAAAAATATAAGTATTACTTTAGAATAAATGTTAATTTGTAACCTAGTAAAAAGAAGGGATGACTCTGCACTAGTGTGTACGTGAAGCATCTACAGTCTGTAAACAAGAGGGAATTTGAGAAATGGAAAATTGAAACACTTAGAAGAAGTTGAAACTTCAGTTAAAAATGGTATGTCTAGATAGAGTTGTTAAATTATATGTTAAGAAAGATTATAGAAAATTAAACAGAAAGTGAGGAAGGCTTCATCCAAGAAGAAGAGCACAACAATTTAATCCCATTTGATGGGCCTTATCAAGGTCCTTTGGGTCTTTAAAATCCTCCTATGTAATTAATTTGCAGCCTTTTATCTGAAGCAGTGGACTAAGTGGAAAAAGAGTGTGATAATAAGAAAAAAAAAATGCTTGGAAAATGTTCTTCAATATGAAATAAAAACAAAACTGTAAGGAAGGGAATTTTTTGATGGGGTCGAAATTCTGTAATCAATATAAGGCATCACTTCTATGTCTTAATTATAATTGAGGTGATGATAGAAGAAAAATAGATCATATGCCTTTAATCAGAGTTGCTAGTTAAAGTCATCCTTGAAGTCACGGAGATTTTTCTGTTATTCATGTAGTAGAAACAGACACATCAAAATTCCTGGGCAGACACGTTAATGGAAATAAAAAACAACACTGCAGCATCTGTATAATCTTTGCCTGCAGGCATGCATTCATTCTGTTGAGTTTCTGGGCTGACCCAGTGCAAACTTCCTGCTGCAGAGCTGAGTAATCACAATTAACTCAGTGTTGAGTCTAAGCCCTCAACCTCCCAGCTGGGTTTGTAACCCAGCCACCGTACCATGCCAATGACAGCCACAAGCTAAGACCATGTACAGCATCTGCAGGCCAAGCTCACATCCATGCGGAAAGGACATAGCCACCCAGGAGTTCTCTGTGGGAACAATAAACCATCTATTCTGTGCATAAGTAATGTCTGATTTTGTAGACCACCACCAGAAGAAAAAGCATTGTCATAGTTATAGCTGATAGACCTGCAGAATTGCATTGAGAATGCAAATTAATTTCTTATGAATACTGAGCAAGAGGCTGACACTAATTTTGAAGTTAAATCCTTGAAATTCCATGAAGTGTGATATTTTTAGCAAGACAAGGATCTTTCCTTCATTTTTTGATAGATTTGAATTTGTTATACAGATATTCTACATTTGATTACAATTACACTGATTCTTATGTCACCATAAAACATTCTGTATTGGACATATTCGTTCAAATCCAGCCTTCTGTTACATCAGCTACTTAAGGGAAAAATGATTCTTGAACAACTTTCTGAATAGACGTATGTCGTTTATACTTTTCTGCTTAAACTATTATCCTAAGATAATCAATCAAGAATATCTATGAACATTGTAGCCTAAGAAAACTGCACTTCAAAGAGAAAAGAAAAAAAATAGTATGAGTGTATTTCATAAACTGTTTGAAAACCTTTCCTTCTCATGTTGGTGGTGAGAGAACAGTGATGGAATGTGATTATCCTATTGCTTCAAAAGACATACAAATTCATTGTTCCATTGAAAAAGTTTGTTCTCTTGCTAATTTGCACTAGTAATCCTATTTTATCTTTTGCTTCAGGAATTCACTTCGAATTTATCAGTTGTCTTTGTGTCCTGCAGAAATCTAGTGAAATATATACCAGGGAGGTGTTTTAAACCCGTAAAACTGTTAAAGCTTGAATTCAGTATTGAAGTCAAGCATGCACCTCTACTATGAAGGCAACATGTAGGATTTTTCAAATTTACGCGAATGAGTTTGTTTTGCATAGTGCAGCAAAGCAGAACACAGCTCTCTTGAGATCTGTGATTTTGATAATTGCAAATCATACAGTGAATTCAACGGACTGAGGAGCAAAACTTTTATTATCTTTGATGGAGTAAGAGTTTTATCTCTGATTTTTTTATTTGTCTTCATTTTGATATTCTAATACAAGGTGCTAACTAAAGTAAGGTGACTGTTTATTTTGATAGCGATTCATCTCTTCCAAATAGAAGAGATCTCATCACAAGACTCTTCAGTCCCTTTTTGACCATTAAAGGTCCAGAGCAGTTCCCACACGAGTCAGTAACACTTGGATCTGATCCAAAGAGATGTTTGGCTTTAACTAGCTTCTGCTGACATGGTACAAATGCAACTGCCTGGGGAATTTTCACAGCATTATTTGACCTTTTGCCAGAGCTTAGACTGAATGTCAGAAAACTATGTTCTTAAGAGGGCATTTGTTCACATTTAAACCTTTGGGATTCATGCTTTTAATCTGATTTTGCATACAACTTCAAGCACAGTTTTCAGTATCTTCCTTCATAGACAGATGTACAATTTAAAAAATGAATATTGAGATTCCAGAGGCACTTTTACTATAGTTAGCGTGATTTAAGAACATTAGCAAGATAAAGTCTGTAGATAAAAAAGGGGTCTTTTTTGCACCAATTAATGTGGACTGGAGTAGGAGCATGAAAAAGTCTGTAGTCATATAAGGTAACTTTAGTGGTGTAGATCTGATATCTACATCTCAGCTAGGCATGCTTAGCTCATTTTATAACTGATGGAGGTAAATAGGCACTTCTAATGTGCAATGCAATTTAGACACTTACTTAGGACATCAAATCTTGCTGTGAAAGGACTTATTTGTGTCCATCAACTGGTGAAGGTTTGGAGTGCTTAGCTCAGTTGCAGATGTCTGCATTGTGTACATCTATATTCAGTCAGATCAATCTCATATGATTGTGTCACACATAAAGGGTATGATTAGACATTATTTCATTTCCCAAGTCAGTTCTGGTGTCAACATGAGTATATCTTCAGTCTTCAGTCCATTAAAAGCCAGATTATTTTCCCTATGCTGATGTTTAATTTTTAATTTTTTTTTAATAAGAAAACTACACCATACTAACATACATGGTATTTCTTATCAGTAGGTATTTTGTGCATCAAAATCAAAAAGTTACTGCCCAGTGTCTAGACTTAAGTGTAGGGTACAATTGGCCTTCTATAAACTGAGCTGTAAATTGAGCTGCTTGAGAAACGGAGATTGTAGGATATTATCATGGGAAAGCCTTTCAAAATGAAATCCATGGAAAGGTGAGTTGATGGACGATCATATAAAACCTCTATTTCCATACGCGTTCTTTCTTAGTCTTGCAGCAAAATGAAGCAGAGTACTGGGGCACATCTAGAGAACCTTGTGACAGCGGGGATCGCTGGTGGCAGTGTTCAATTGCCAGTTTGTCTTCTTTAAAAAAATGTTCTCATGACAGATGGCGATCATAGAGATATAGATCAAGATTCCCCTGTAAGCTCTTCCATGAAGCTTCCTGGGTGTCTGCTGAGCAGCCAGCAGAGGAAGAATTAGGAGGCTTTACATGCTGCATAGATAAATAATGCATGAAGGGAAAACATTTCTCATAAAACGAGGGAAATTTATTTAGTTATATGTAGTATTTTCAACTAACTTTTATTGTGTCATTGCATTCAGTGCATATGAAACCGATACAAATTTTTATTCTGGAAGGGATTTCAGCACATAAAGTTGAAACTGAGTGCAGCTCCTTCGTGCAAAGAGCTGTGGTTCCCCACCAGAAAGATGATTTCAGAAATTGTATATTAATAAAGGAAGAACATGAAAAATGTTGTTTTACGTAAGATAGGAGACTTATTACTTCTTTGCCAAGTACAGCACTTGGTACGTACTTCTTTTCTCCTAGCAAAACAGGCACTTTAGGAACACTGGACATTAACAACTTCTGACATTGTGTTCTACACAGAGCTGCCCTAGACGTAGCAATGCCCACTGCCACGTGGGCCACAGGGGGTTACATTTTTTGCCTTATTTATTTATTTCACGATATTAATTATTCAGTCTGTAGTAGTGTTGCTTTTGCAAAGCCTGAAGAAAGACGTGCTGTTCCGCAGGGGTCTGGTGACACACTATTTTCCAGAGTGAAAGCATACAAAAATTGATTGGTGCCTCTCAGCGTGCCTGACATCGAGCATGAGATGCTAACACAAGACTTATTTTGCCTTTTAAGGCACAAAAATAGCAATTTGGAAACCAGCTTCTGACTTTGAAGATGGGGATTTAAATGGTCCTTTTGACCCCAAGAAAACCATTTAAGACTTCTTTAGACTTTGCACTTCTAGGCCTGCAGAGAATCCCAAGATAGTGTTCCGGTTTTGCTCCATACCCGCAGTCACTGAAACCCTTCAGTTCCTCACTAGTGAACTTCAGGAAAATAAACTACTTCTTCCTTTATCTTTACTTTCTTTGATCCCATCTGAAGTGTGTTTACAATGGGATTTTTTTTTCATTTAGTGTCTGCAGATTTTGAATTTGAGTTACTACTATTACAAGGGAAGCAGCATCATCTTACCTTGTTACTATTTTGACAGAAACTTAATTAGCTGACAGATATAAACCTGAATGAATTATGGACATCCAGGTCAGTTCCAGCTAGTGATATTTGCAAGTTTCTTTTCTACTTATTTGCTTCCTTATTTTGCTGAAGGACTAACTCATCTGGAAGGTCAGCTTGTGGGTTTTCAGAGCTTTTGTGGAAGTGCCAGTAGGTCTAAGAAACTTTTCCTGGGTACAAGGTAACATGAGTTTGGAGAATCTAACAAAGCAACATGTTCGGACTGTTTCCCTATGGATTATAGATGTCTCCCATGATTTCTTGGGAAAATAATTTTTAGTTTTGCTGTGTGCTATTTTATCTGCTATTTTGTGCTACACAGAGACCCAGGATGGTGTTGATACAGCTGTGAGTGGAGCTGGAGCATTTCTATTATGCGAGAGGGAGGACAGAAGTTTCGGAGAGGAGCTGTATGCTCACTCATTTTATTACATTCCATTCACACAGAGAGGTTGCTGCTTACAAGCCTTGCAACATGGCTGTTGGGGAGTGGCATTTCAAAGACATACAGATACGTAAACCTTTCATTACTCTGGAGAAGCACATTTAGACCACCTCCCAAATATTTCCAGAAACAGAGACTGTAGAAGATTATTTTTTTCTTTGTAACTCTGAATCTGTTTGGTTGTACAGCATGAGAATTCCCAGCACTTGGAGTATGTAGATGTTAGGAGTTCGGGCAGGGTACTTTGTCTAGCATTTCAATCCAGCAAAATGTTTTGTAGGGCACAAGAATTCTTAAAGTAGCACAAGAAATATAATGTCTGAACAGAACAGGCCATGATGTTTTCATTTCTATTTTTTTTTCTTTGTTGAAAAATGCTGATTCGGTGATGCAAAAGGAGAATGCAGACATGCAGCCAGAAAGGGCTAGACAGTGTTCTCTCCTGCAATGTGCATGACCCAAATTCAAGCTCTCTCTGACTCCGATGGATTTTAGTTCTGCAGAGAAACATCCAAGATCTTATAATGCTTCAGGAAACTGAGTTTGTATTCTTGAATAATTTTCTGACCTGAGGTCCTGGTTGTTAACTTTTCACTGAATTTTCTCATGCTCTCCCCTATTTAGAGAACATTTTCCCCATTTGACTTAACTTGTCATTTTTTAAGTGCCTTAAATAATCCAGGTGCCAGCATGAGAAGCTTGTTTATAAATCAGATTTCTTACATTATTTTCCTTCTTGTCAACAGTGCTTCCTGATACAGCTGTGGAATGATAACACAACCCCTTTAGGTCATCCAACTGATTTTTTTTTGTGGGCCATTCTGACAAGTCCTACTCAGAGGAATCAGACTTCATTCAACTGCTCCCTCCCCTCCTCCCCCCCCCAAGGAAGAGTCTCTCATCAAGACTTAATTTGTTGATCTTGTTTCAGTGGTATATATTTTTTATATTTGCTGTTGTTTATTTTGATAATTTATTCTAAATTTTAACTAATTTAGAAATAATTTCTTCACTTATTTTAATGTTTTCTTCTTCCTTTTGAATTTTATTTTTATTTTTTTAATTTTAACAACCCATGGGCAGCAGAAATGTAAGGAGATATGTAGCCTCTGTCTTGGGATTGTTTTTTTTTCTCTGTTATGTTTGGAATACACTTAACATCCTTTCAGCAAGTTCATTATTGCTATTTTCAGTCTGTCTTCATTGCTCTGGCAATTACAGTAAGCAACAATTTCAACACAGGTCCAGCATACACGTAACTCTGAAGAGTTAGACCACAGTAAACTTTGTTGTGAATGATGATGCAGAGAAAGGACGCGTACCATGCAAAACTTGTTTTCAGCCTGCTGTAGTTAAGGTTGACACAGAAAATAAGCACACTTTCCTTACTACTGACCTGTCATAGAATGAAATGAACTCAAAATGAAAAAAATTTAATTGAAGTCTCTGGCCTGAAGTTCAGGTTTATAGGACTCGTGGTTAGAGACGGATGTACAAAAGATACACAGAAAGCAGGAACAAATAGTACAACTTGTTCATGAAGACCTGAGAGTAAGGTCCCTACGTTTTGTATTTGTGAGTAATTTTGCAGCGTTGTGTTGTTCTCCATACAAATACATCAATCAGGAGAAAGATAAAATTCAATAAGTTTTTATGAGGAATACTGAGCATTCATTTATATATGTCTATTACGTTCACTATTTCAAGTGTATTTCATCTTTTCCTTTTGTTTGGTCTTGAACTTATTTTTGTGTTTAATTCTTTAACTGTTATTGGAAAATTTGTCATAATGGATAATAGAAGTCTCTTCTGCATGCTTCTTCTCCGACTCTCATAATACCTGTTCTATTTTTTTTTCCTAGTCCTCTTCTCCATAATCATTTTGAGAAAAAAAAAAAGTACAATATCCCAAAGCATGCAGACCCTATAAAAAGAGCTGTGTTTATAGAATCACAGAATTCTTTCAGTTGGAAGGGACCCTTAAAGGTCATCTAATCCAACTCCCCTGCAATGAACAGGGACACCTACAGCTTGGCCAGTTTGCTCAGAGCCCTGCCCAGCCTGACCTGGAGTGTCTCCAAGGATGGGACATGCACCACATCTCTGGGCAACCTGTTCTAGTGCCTCGCCAACCTTACTGTAAAAAGCTTCTTCCTTATATCCAATCTAAATCTACCCTCTTTTAGCTTGGAATCATTTCCCCTCATCCTATCATAACACGCCCTGCTAAAGAGTCTGTCCCCTTCCTTCTTATAGCTTCCCTTTAGATACTGAGAGGCTGCAATCAGGTCTCCCCAGAGCCCTCTCTTCTCCAGGCTGAACAGCCCCAGCTCTCTCAGTCTGGCCTCGTAGGAGAGGTGTTCTATCCCTTGGATCATTTCTATGGCCCTCCTCTGCACTGCACAGCTCAGCATCATCTTCAGACTTGGTGAGGGTGCACTTGGTGCCACTGTTGATGTCACTGATTAAGGTGTTAAAGAGCACTGGTCCCAGTACTGACCCCTAAAAGGACACTATCACTTGATCTCTACCTAGAGATTGAGCCACCACTCTGTGGGTGCAATCTTGCAACCAGTTCCTCGTCCGTTGAACAGTCCACCCATCAAATCCATGTCTTTCTAATTTGGAGAGAAGGGTGTTATAGGGAACCATGTCAAAGGCCTTACTGAAGTCCAGATAGATGACATCAGTGGCTCTTTCCTTGTCCTCTGACACAGTTACACCATCATAGAAAGCGACAAGGTTTATTGGTCAGGCGGGACCTGCCCTTGGTGAAGTCATGCTGATTATCCCAAATCACCTTCCCTTCTTTCACATGCCTCTGAATAGCTTCCAGGAGGATCTGTTCCATGATCTTCCCCACACTGAAGTGATGCTGACAAGTTGGTAGTTCGCTGGGTCGTCCTTTCTACCCTTCTTAAAAATGGGTGCTATATCACCTTTTTTCCAGTCACCAGGGACTTCACCTGAATACCATGGCTTTTCAGATATTGGGAGTGGCTTAGTAATTTTATCAGCCAATTTCCTCAGCACTCTGGGATGCATCTCATTGAGACCCATAGGCTTATGAATGTTCATATTCCTCAGATACCGGCAAACCTGATCTTTGCATACAGTGGGAGGGGCAATGCTCCCCCAGTTCCCACCTTCCAAACTATCTGGCCAAGGGCTGTGTGTAGAACAGTCAGTAGTGAAGGCAAAAGCGTTGTAGAATACCTCAGCCCTCTCCTTGTCTGTTGTTACCAAACTGCCTGTGTTGCTCACTAGGGAGGGTACTCCCTCCTGGGCTTTGCACTTTTGACTGATATACCTGATGTGCCTTTCTTATCCTTTACACTCCTTGCCAAGTCCAATTCCAGTTGGGCCTTGGCCTTCCTGACCCCATGTCTGCACAGCCTAGCAGTATCCCTATACTCTTCCCAGGTTACCTGTTCCTGCTTCCACTGCCTGTGCATTTTCTTCTTGCTGTCCAGTTTGACCAGTGGGTACTTGTTCAGCCATGCTGGTCTCTTGCTTTCCTTTCCTGACTTTCTACACCTGGGAATGGAGAGCTCTTGTGCCCTGAGGAAAGCTTCCTTAAAAGGAAAGCTTCCTTAAAAAAAAAGGTGAGCCCTATCTGCTCAGCTCCGTTGTCCCTTAGGACAGTTTCCCAGCGGTTTTTGTTGACTAACTCCCTGAAGAGCTGAAGTTGGCTTTCCTGAAATTAAGTTTCCTGATTTTACTCTTTGCTTGTCCAGTAGCCCTCAAGAGTTTGAACTCCATCACTGCATGGTGACTATAGCCCAGACAGCCTCCAACCCTGATGTCACCAACCAGTTCACTTGCCCTGATGAGCAATGGCTCAAGCAGTGCATCCCCCCTGGTGGGACAGTGTGTTACCTGGCTTAGGAAATTATCTTTGATGTATTCCAGGAGCCTCCTGCATTGCCTGCTACTCACTGTGCTACTTTTCCGACAGATGTCAGGGTGGTTGAAGTCCCCCAGCAGGACAAGAGCCTGCCATCCTGATGATCCACCTTATTCATCCCTTGCTCACCTCGTTCATCCACCTTATTTTTCACTTCTGTTAGTGCTGGGAATTGCACATTTTTAAGGAGACACAAAATGTGCTTAGGTAAGAAATTTATCTGTTCTGAAACTAAGGGTACCATTACATGAATCTGTTCACTGTTTTGGATAGCTGAATGAATTTTTGTACACTGAACTTGGTCCAGATGCTTCATACCACTATTACTTATTTATAGGTAAAATGTAAAGTGTTTTTAGAACACTTTAAAAGAAAAAGCTCATTCTTTGCTTACAGGAGTTCTTTATTTAGGTCACATAAAAGGAAGGAAATGGCAATTTCATACAATATACATGAAATGCAGATATGTGGTTCTGGCCATGTTTCCAAAGACACCACTCCAGATTCAAGCTGCAGTGGCATTTGTTGCAAAGCAAGGAGAGGGTAACAGTTACACCAAAGGCTAGCTTCTTTTAACTAAATTCTGCAAAGCTTTGGGGTGATATGGATTTTTTTTCTACTTCCACAAATGAAGTCACTCTTGTATATGGAGATACCAGTCCTCTCCATATAATGTTTTTTTTTATTACTGAAACATAACAGGCTGTCTGCTATCCGTTGATTTTTTAGTGTAAGGAAGTTAAACCAATGGAAGCTGTAGCTCTGTGCTCAGCATGTAGGGTTCTCTGGCTTTTGCTCCAGTCAAGAGGAAGGGGCTGGACCTGTGTTGCTCTTCTTCTTAAGGGAAGGTTTCTAAATACTGAAGCTCATGTTTCGTTAAAACTTTGGTGAACATAATTGTGTTACTTCATCTCAGTCTGTTATATTGATACGATGCAAGGTAATGGCCTTGAGTTGCACCAGGAGAGGTTCAGGTTGGATATTAGGAAACATTTCTTCTCAGACAGAGTGGTGAATTATTGGAACAGGCTACTAAGGGAGGTGGCGAAATCACCATCCCTGGAGGTTTTTAAGAACCATGTGGATGTGCCAGTGAGTGGCACTGACATGATTCAGTGGACATGGTGGGAATGGGTTGACAGTTGGACTTGATGATCTTATTGGTCTTTTCCAACCTTAGTGATTATATGATTCTGTGATTATTTGTTCATTTGTGCATTTTTTTCACCCTAACTGGCCCAAAGCATAAGTTCACATCTTTATTCCCGGGAGTTTGAAACTCATGTAGATTTTAGGTGAATCTATTATTTCTATTTTGAGACCGATTTTTAGTGTACAATAGAATGAAATCTCCTAGAAGCAGAACAGAGCTGAAGATAGACAAGAATGGTTTAATTATTCTCAATTTAACCTTGTCACAACCTGGAGTACATCAGAGCACGTGCACAGCGTGGAGTACATCACATAGTGTGTTCTTGGTGAAAGTTAAACTTAAGAAGATCCTAAATGGGAACTGTCATCTTCTTGGAAAGCTCAGGCACAAAAAGCAAGAAAATTGAATGTTTTACAAGGAAAAGGAGCAGATGTATTTTTTTATAAATGTAACTAGTTCTGAGGAATATTTAATTACTTTAAATGATTAGTAACCCTGATAAAAACTAATGACTGTGGTTCTTTTTTACCACTTTTTACTTTGCAGAGAAGATAATAATTGTCTGGGCTAAATTTAGTATTACTCATGTTATTATGTGAAAAACAGTTTTTTGTTCAAGAAGAACTCTTTTAATGGGTGTAGTAGTGGGTGTAGCACAACCTTCTACAAAACCAGTGAATGCAAATTTAGCATTCTTTAGGAATCCCATCTAGATATATACTTTCTGTTCCTTCTATGTTACTTCCAGTTTCTATATTTCATGGCTATCTTTCATTCTGTTTCTGGTTTATTCAAAAGGAAAGAATGTGAAAAAGTAATTCTACAGTGCTACATATATTACGTATAATTATAGTATTAGAATTTGATAAAGTATTTTTGTATGAGAACTCTGAGGTTTATGTGGTTTGAGGAATTGGAAAATCCCTGAAAATGAATGATTTATCCATCAATGGCCAAAGGACTTTGAAAACAAGACAACAAACCTGGTTAATTTTCTAAAGTCCTTTTTAAGTACCATAAAAATGTTGCATCAGTTAAGTGATATTCACTGGAGTATTTTTACTTTCTAAAATCATTTGACAAGATTCTTTGCTGGAGATTGTAAACTGAAGTGGTGTCAAGTGAAAGATGAAGCAGGATATTGGCTAATTCCCAGGAACCAAAGATCCATCCATAGATGGATCGTTGCATAATCGAAGGGACTAAGAATGGAGTAATCCAGCAGCCTATTCATGTGAGAAGAGAAATTTATTATACTGCTGGCTTCTTGTATTGGAGGTGAAAGACAGCTGGAAGAGCAGTAATAGCATGGAAAATAGAGACAAATAGTCTCCAGCATTCTGAAAAAAAAATCATACCATATGTTTTGGGAATGTAAACATACCCTCTATATTCTAAGAATTAGAAATTGTAATGGTAGGTGGTCTTTTTTTTTTAAAACCAAAAATGCAGTCTGATTTGGATTATCCTCTGATTTTGGATTATCCTCTACATTTCATTCTTATAATTAAAAGAGATTTTGAACCCAGATTACTTGGAAAGGTAGTTGTCTATCTGCCAGAATTTGGTGCACCTCCTTGAATTTTGTGGATCCTCTTCCCTGTACGTATTCCACATGGAAGATCAAACGAGGCTGTCCTTGCAGTATGTTGTAACCCAGCTGTTTGTTATCAACATCCATCTTTTAAGCTCAGACTCTGTAAAGTGCAGCCAATTTCTGTCCGAGAGTGCTTTCATTTTACAGATAGCAAACAGACAACCCAGAGGATTGGGAAGAATGACTGCATTATCTTTCATTTTCTATCCCAGTATTTAAATTTTATTGTATGTTATTATTTCCAGGCACTTTATAAATATCTGCTGGCAAGTTTTCAATACAGAGATAGTAGGCGACTGTTCCCTCTAAGGAGGGTTAATTTAAAAATTAATGAAGGAGAAGTTAAGAAGGTCCTTGGGGAGAAGCATTTCAAAAATGAGGTTAGTGATCACATATGTCAGTAAGCTGAGTTTGTTTATTAGAAAAATTAAAGCAGAATGAACACAAATGATGATAAGAGGTAAAGGGTACAATCAAACTAAAGAGGAACAATATTAGCAAGAGTGTGAAGTTCCTCTGCTTTTAAAATATTTTCTTGAATGTGCCAGCTTTACACGCTGAAGCAAAATTAACCTTACAGTGACAAATTCCACTGTTATCAGAAGACTAATACCCCAGGACTGTAACAGGACATCTCTTCATATCTGAGGCAAAACTTAAACACATTCTTCCCTGGTGCTGCTTTAATTTTCTGCTCTTTCACCTTCCCATTTTTTGTTGACGATATTCAACAAGGACTGTTTCTTGTCCCTCTGTGCAGTCTCCCTCAGATCTGCCTATTCTAGCAAGCAAACAGCAATACTATATAAGATGCTGTTACTAAAGGCTGGTAAGTAAAGTTTGTCCATCATTTCACAAATTTGCTACCTATAGTGTCCAGCTATGGTCATCTACTGTCATGTTCCCTGCACTGGCATTTTGCTGGAGCTCATAATTGCATAACTCAACTTCAGGAAACTCTTTTGCCTATACTCTGCTTTAGGCGTAGAGAATATGAACCAGCCAATACTGATAGTGTTGCTTCTCTCACTGCAGACAGCCTGGAACTGCAAGAAAGATTTGAGTTTTCCTACCTTTACTTCAAAGTCAACCAATCCCAGCAGTATTAAGACTCATAAGTTGTAAAGAGCTATTAAGGAGGATTAAATGTACCTTATGGAGATGGATCTTGTAGATTCGTTTTGTTTTGTTGTTAAGGTCAAAATGTGCTATGTAAAGTATGTTTGATACAATATTACGTATGCAATTCAGAAGATGCTAACTAGTTTTAGAAAAAGGTTCTGAGCTATGACTCCTGATACTTTAAAGGACTTGAATTCCAATCTGGACTCCTTGGAGAGCACATTGGAAAATCTTTTTCAACAGTATTTCTTACCATTAATTACTTTTATAGATACTATTATAGCTCATCAGATCTATCATCATCAGTCTTATGTTATTGTTTTTCTCCAGATATGGTTTTGCAAAGGCAAGAAGGGCTAGATATGGAGAATGTCAGATGGCAGGAAAGTGAATCAGTATTGCTGTAGAGCTTATAGGCTGTTGCTGCCACTTCAAGAGCTAATACCACTGAGCTTTTACATTTCCACTCTGGAATTTGCTAATGAAGAATACTGTGCTGCTACAGAGCTAATCAATTAGGGGCTGATCTCCCTGTCTTTCTGATACGTTGTACTCAGATGTTAATGTCTATTGAAGCTCCTGTTTAATTTCAAGCATTAGAAAGGAGCCTAAATCAAGAGCAGCTGTATGAATACCATAGTCCTTCAAATTTTAAAGAATAATTGCATCTCAGGCCAGCTTTCAGTCCTTATACTTATTTGCACTAATTTCTTCACTGTTCATTTCTTTTAGACATGAAATTGTTTTAGAAACATGAATATAATAACTATAAATTGCCACTATACTAAATTTTATTCCATTTATCTATGATAGATTGTGGCTTTACACAGAGAAGCATTGCAAATATAATTTTGTCTCTAATATATAGGCATACATTCAGTTGCTTAATTTAATCATCTTTATCCATACACGAGCCTTTAAAATGTCCATTCAGAAAGGGTTTTTTATTAATTTATGCTGTTACAGCATGCACACATCTATGTGATACTTACAAATATTAAAATTAGTGAGCTAAATCCCAAGCTATGCTAAATCCTGGTCAGAGAACGAGAAAAGAAATGGTCCTTTAAAGAGATCCTTGTGCTTTTCATGTCTGTGAGGCATCCGAATGAAAGCTGCTTACCTCTTAAGGTAAAGGATTCAAAAAACAGACTCTTTCGTTCTACCTGTGGTTCAAGAAAACCTTGTGAATCAACTAATTATAATTATAAATGTGTTCATATATATGTATATATAGACATGCTGTTTATGTTACAGACCTCACAGTATCCTGTCTCCAACTGGGGCCAAAAGCATATGCCAAGGGAAGATGACAGTAGTGAACACAAGAAGACATATTTTCATCATTTCCTGCTGTTTACTGCTGGAAAGCTTCAGAAGCAGTATGCTTAATAACTGTGGTGGATTTCTGTTCTCTGCATTTGCATAGTTGCCCCTTTAGCCTATTGTAAACTTAGTTTTGTGTGGTGGGTTCCACATACTAACTATACAGTGTGAATCCTTTTGCTTGTTTTCAACCAATTATCTACTAATTTCACTTACTGCTCAATTTTCTTCAATTTACTTTGTAGGGGAGAGTTACAATCTCAGCTTGTACTTGGAAAATAAGTATGCAGTATAAGTCATCATCAGCTGTCTCTCCAGTGCTATTTAAAAACATGCCTATGATGTGGTCAAAATAAAAACAGGCATGACAGAAGGAAAATACATACTATGGAACTGCACTGTTGAGTTGCCAGACAGTTTAAATCTGTTTTTGTGTCAGTTCAACAGCGTATGCTCTCTAGAGGGAAGGTTTGTCTGCAAATGGGGCTTTGCTCTTTCCAGTCTCCTGATCATTCTCGTGGATTCTCAGTAGCAGAGTTCTGTAGTTGCCTTATGCTGAAGCAGGGATCTAAGCAAAAGCAGTCCTTGGGGTAGGAAGTTAGCTAAGGGAATTGCTCTGCATTCACAGACTGTAGAAAGTAAGCTGATAGTAAAAAATTCGACACTGAGAAAAATCCTAGTCCTTCTGGACTTATAGATGTCATCCTGTTTTCTGCTACGTGAATCAGAACACTAAACTTGAGATATAATTCCTTTCAAGTTTCAATGCAGATTTAAATAAGAGCAATATATCCAGCTTTGGTTTATGCAGCCATGACGTGGGCAACTACAGATCTCGATAGAAAATATCTATATGAGATTACATTACCTATTTTGCTTTTTATCTGTCTTCTAGATAATTTTCTTTTCCTTTCACTATCATCATAGATAGAACATCATTGATTAATGAATATAAAATATTGCACTTTTTTATTTTTATTTTTTAATTTTTATTATGCTCATGTCAACAAATAGAGCACACAGTCTGGATGCAGTGCAAAGCAAAACAGGCTGTTGCAGTGAATTAAGCAATGCAACAGACAGTAGTAGTTTTTGAGGCACAGATCAGTATAACTGTAGATCTTTGTATTCATAGATTTCCATATATTGCAGCATGACTTTCACAGAATCATAGAATGGTTTAGGTTGAAAGGGACCTTGAAGATCATCTAGCCCCTGCTGTGGGCTGATTGCCCCCCACCAGATCAGGCAGCCCAGAGCCCCATCCAGCCTGACTTTGAACACTTCCAGGGATGGGGTATCACAGGTTCTCTGGGCAGCCTGGCCAGTGCCTCTAAGGAATTTTTCCTTACTATCCATCTTAAATCTTACCATCTAACCTAAATTTCTGCTCTTTTGGTTTAAAGCCATTCCTCCTTGCCCTAACACTAACAGTCCAAGTAAAAGTTGGTTGCTCTCCTGCTTATAAGCTCCCTTCAAGTACTGGAAGGCTGCATAGAGGTCTCCCCAGAGCCTTCTCTTCTCCAGTTTGCACAAGCCCAGCTCCCTCTGCCTTTCTTCATAATGGTGGCCCTCCCATGGACCCAACTTTAACAAGCACTGTCACCAAAGGGATCAAGCCTCCCTCTCTGCTTGTTCCCCATCACTTATTCCTTGTCCTCCCACCACCTCTTACCATGGGCCAACAAGTGTTTCTATCTATATGATAAATTGGGTTGAGGAGCTGGGCTTAAAGTAAGCATTTTATTCAGCAATACCATCCTTTGGTTAAGCTCCTTGGTTCAGGTCAGCCTGGAGTTGTTCCAGCACTTACATCACCATAACAAATGACATGGTACTGGAGGGAGTGTTTCTGCAAGAATGTACATGAAACAACATCCTGACCTAATCTACTAGGCAGCAAAACTGCTGCATCAATAGATTATAGTGGTGTAGGAATTAACCTGTTTAATTGAATAGAAATCAGTTTTAACCTTTTAAACAAACAAACAAATAAAACCATTGTATTTGTCCCTTTGTCTTCGTGAGATCAATATCTAATGTTAATCAGATTTCTGAAACACAGAACCTTGTCAGTAATTTATATTTTGAAAGTCGGTTTCTCTTTAAGAATCTTTAGGTTCCATCAGGGGAGTAGCAAGATCAACTTGGCTGTGTAAAATAGAAGTTTGCTTCATTTGTACCCAGTTTTAACATTGGTACAAGTATCCATGCTCTATTTTAAGTCTTTTATTTATAACCAGTGGGACACAGCTCTCAGGCTCATGCTCCTTGGTAGCACAACATTCCAGAGAGCTGTATGAGGGATATCTTGTTGATGTCTGCTGCTTCATTACTAATGTAATAATGTTTTGTTTATGGAGGCATGTTTGTCACAGAGAGCAGCTGTGTTTGTGTTACAGCCATTCTATTAATTGTCATCATTCTAACTGGACAATGCTTAAGCTTCATTTTAAAAAGCAACATGAACCATTACCATAAGTGAATGTAGTGCCTAAGTCTACAATTCATCAAGAATAATATTATGATAGCAATAATAAAATGACAGTAATAGGAAAAAATGACATTAGAGGAGTTTGAGGAATTTCAGTGCTGGACCTAATTGGTGAACTGATCAGTGGTCTCATATCTAGGTAAACAAATGGATCCTGAATAACCATCCCAGATAAAGTCAGATACTGGGTTTTTAGATTGCTAACTTCAGTAGCTTATTAACACAGGAATTCCAGTGATAAGTGGGGAAAAGAACAGTGAAGCTTGCTTGAAGTGGCAAATCATGTAGCAGTTGTTATCTAAAATAGTCTTCTGCGATAACAGCTACTGATAGTCTACTCCTAATGAGGTGAGTAATGAAAACTGATAACTCACCAGAGGCAGCACAACTGGCTGCTTCCCTAACCTGTGTACTGTACAACAGTAGTAGTTCCACAAAATGCACGTTTTGAGGTGGGCAGCAGGCACATGCCCAGGAGACCAGGGCACTACATTTCTCAAAGGATAAATAGCTTTTCAGTGCTTACACAGTGACCTTCAGAAAGAACCATCAGCCTCAGCGACAAAGCTAGGCACCGCCTGGCTAACTGAGAGGAAACAAGACAGAGGAAGTTTACAAGCATACAAGCTCAGATAGACCTATGGAGATTGTTTAAGGCCCAACTCCAAAGGCATTTAAGTACTTTCAGAATCACAGAGTTTCTTATTTACTCTGAGAATAGCTGTGGATAAGACTGTAGAAATAGATAAAGAACTTAAACTATCCCTTGAAATAAGTTAATAGTGGGTTAGTTCTATAAAACACATGGCAGTGAAGGCTGTGAAACACCCATACCTTAGGTGTTTTGTGTAAGAAACACAAACCAGTTAGCAATATAGCCAGTTGTGAAATTTATTTTAAAGTCATACTTTATATTTAATTGACTTTTAACCTCTTCTTTCCAGTCTTTTAGCTAAAATACTAGTTTTAATTTGAATAATTATGACTATTTGATCGTAGTTTTACTGTTGTCTAGTATTGCTGAAACCAAACAGTTTTGGACTGTCTCCCCCAGGGAGGTAGGAGATATAAAAAAATTATGTGGTAGAGCTTCAAAAGCTACTTTCAAGGGAACATATAAGGAACTTGGTGCTGTGAAATTTTTATTCAGAAGCTGAGAATGTTGGGGACTGATGTTACCAAGTGCCAGGCTTAGTAAGGAGTTCCCTCTGGTGGGCACATACCCTCTGCAAGAAAGTTTTCTAAAAAAAACACTTCCTAGCAACTGTCACAGTGATACTAAGCAATTATACTTAGAGTGTACTTTGAAGCTTGAATGCATTCTGCATTCTGCAAAAATATTTCCGTAGAAATGTGTAAGTATAAAGGATGCAGTTTAGCAGAAATAAATACATTTCTGAGCAAGATCATCAAGTACTGGATGATAACAGTTCAGATTTTCAGCAGCAATCTTAAAATTAAACTTCAAATCTTATATGTAATGTCCAGTCTTATTGTCAAAAGTTTCCAGCAGCCAATATGAAAGTATTTGTGTCCTCAGGTACTACAGTATCTTCAGTCCTACAAAACCAGTTCTGTGGCAGTCTTCTGAAGCTTAAAATTACACTAATCCTCAAATAAAAGAGTGATAAAGGGCACTCCGTACCAAGCACTCTCAACTCCATTCTAGTTGTCATCTGTCATGTTATACCAGCTTACAGTGTTAATAATCTGCTGTTTTCTTTGCCGTCCACGTATAGTATATAGCAGGTTCTGGGATGGTAAAGGACTTGCTTATCTCCTTTTCTTTTCTTAGGAAGGAATACGAATCCCATTTCTTCATTTGAAATCTACAGGCAAGCAGAGTTCTTTAACCATTTATTTGTTGTTTCTGATAAATCTCCTTCAACCAGATTCAGTTGCAGTTTTCCAGATTGCTTTTCCTCTTTGGACCATTTTTTTCTGCAGACACTATTTTCTTACTTATTTCCCTAAATTCTTCTATTCGTTTGCCATTCTCTTTTCAATGATGAGCAGCTGCTTCATTATTGAATAAGCCACCAGTTTTATTGCTGGAGAATGACAAATGAAATGAGGAGCCTAGGAAATGGTTGCTTCGCCTATGCTGTGTGCATTCTCTCCATCAGACAAATAAGTATTCATTGAACTGCTTCCAAGGGGAGGAGGAATATCTCCCGCTGTTCCCTGAAGAAAATGTTAGTCAGATCATTACCCTTCCAGCTTCACAGCAACAGATGAACTTTTAACCAGGCTGTGGACAATAGAATCCTCTCTAGAATCAGATTGTTTTTAACCACTTCTGTGTAAAAGTATTTGTATGACATAATAAATCAGCTCTGAGAAAACACCTTTCAGTTGTACTTAAGCAAAAAGCTATGGCAGTGCAGGTCCCAGAAATGTCAGGGCAGTCCCAGAGGATGCATCAGTTTCTACTGTAACTTCAGAAAACACTTCTAAAGGTAAAGGTGACATAGTTCATATTTGGTGTTGGATGTGTATCTTCTGATGTAAAAAAAAAGTCTGTCCAAGACTTAGAAATAAATCTTATTTGTACCTTTCAAGAGCTGCAAAATAAAACATTTAAGAGATGATCACTGTGAGCTTTTCCCACTTCTACTCATTTCTGCTGCAGTCACTGTCATTGGTTATTTGGAATATTTTCTATAAATCTCCACAGATAGTTTTGAATTGTCATTTACAGAGCACTTCAGCTCTACCCACTTATATTTTAGCATCGGCTTCTAAGGCCTGTGGAGAAACTTTGAATTTTTATACCAGCGTGGATGTATTACAAGATTATATATTATCTTACACAACAGATTTTTTAGGTTTGTTATATATATATATATATATAATCAAGAAATAATAAAGAATAGAATATCCAAGTAATCCTCTCTGCTATAAATAAGCTTGTTCCTTCTTACCAACAAGTTTCAGGGTCTTCGGGGCTGCAGGATGCTTAGCAATCCTAGATCTGAATAGATATCCCCTTCTTTTACACTATAATTTGAACATTATCTTCCTGCAGTCCTCTCTAGACCAAACAAAGCCTGCTCACACTTCATTTCACATCCTCCAGACTTTTGATCAGTCCTGTTGTCATCTGCTAGACCAATTCCACTTTGTCTGTGTTGTTTTTGAAGTGTCGGGCCTACTCATCACTACAAGACTGTGTAACCCCAATGTAATTTCATATCTGTTCCTTTCAGGCTAACCTAGGCCAATCCCGTATTTTAGTGTACACCTATTCTATGCTTATTCTTACTTAGGGATAAAAATTTTTACTTAATGTCAAATTGCATAGCATTATTTTAGACCATTTATTTTCAGGTACATTCATAACTGTAACCTTGCTTTCCTCCCGTTTTTGATTCCCCCCAGTACGAATATTTGAAATCTGGAGTTTCTACTCTATCATACACAAAACTTAGTGAAAATAACTAAATAAGATCTAAGATTTTCTGAGCAACTTGTCTTTATAGCCTTGCATTGATAACTACAGTTTTCCAACTGGTTCAGCTCCTTCTTCAAAGTTTCATTCAACCTCTTTCTTCAGTTTGCATTTAAAATGTTATGGGTGACAACAACAAAAGTCTTACTAAAGACCTGTAGTGTATGTATGGATCCTGTT
The DNA here is from genome assembly GCA_028571105.1 of Tragopan temminckii. Classification (NCBI taxonomy): domain Eukaryota; kingdom Metazoa; phylum Chordata; class Aves; order Galliformes; family Phasianidae; genus Tragopan; species Tragopan temminckii. Next base: position 145,116,618 of record JAOWBP010000001.1, read on the forward strand.
TGACTCAAATTTTCTGAAATCTTCCCCAGATAAGTGGGTGAGAGTTGATTACTATGTTTTGAACATTGTTTCAGCCAGCTACTTGAGCTTCAACAAGCAGTGTGTGCTATTCTCAGGTTTAGTAATCGGCCATTTTTCAAAATTCTTGAGCCTAAAGACGTAGAGTAACCTGTGGTTAAGCCAGAGTGACGACATGCTCTACTGTCTCCTTTCTCTCTACTTTTAGAGTATTTATGACTTCAGTATATCTCTTTAGGACGCTGCTGGCAGTTGTAACTCCTTTTATTCTTCAGCCATGCTTCAAGGCTGTAGTGCACAAGAACACTTTTATTTTCTCTTAATGAAAACTACAGCCATTATGTCTGCTTATGCATGAGTGTACTTAAGTTAATGGCTTCACTACAGTCTCTTACTAAAACTTAGTTATAAGACAAAAGCGTAAAGGGACAATGACTCCACCACTTCCCTGGGCAGCCTGTTCCAGCGCCTTCCCACTCTTTCGGAGAATAAATTTTTCCTAATTTTTCCTTAACCTCCCCTAGTGCAGATTGAGGCCATTCCCTCTAGTCCTACTACTATTTATGCAGGAGAAGAAGCCAACGCCCCCTCACCATAACCTCCCTCCAGCGATAAGGTTTCCCCTGAGCCTCATCTTCTCTAGGAGGAGACTAGGACTAAACAATCTCAGTTCCCTCAGCTACTCCCCATAAGACTTGTGCTCCAGATCCTCAGCAGCTTTATTACCCTTCCCCGTACATGCTCCAGGGCCTCAGTGTCTTTCCCGTAATGAGGGACCCCAAACTGAACATAGCACTTGAGTGCAGCCTCACAAGGACTGAGTACGGAGGGATGATCACCTCCCTGCTCCTGCTGGCTGCACTTTTTCTGATATAAGTCAGGATGTCATTGACCTTCTTGGCTACTTGGGCATGCTGCTGGCTCGTGTTTAGCTGAGTGATGAATCTAACACCTCCAGGTCCATTTCTTCCACACAGTCTTCCAGCCACTCTGCTCCAAAACTGTAGCATTGCTTGGGGCTGTTGTAGCCAAAGTGCAGAACTTGGCTTTCCTAAGAAGCTATATAGTATTCCTCCAGAGCTAATACATTTTTGAAAGTAAAACCAGACCACAAGCTTAAATGAGTTAACAGAGTACTCTTAAACAGTACCTAGCGCAAAAGAAAAAGAGGAGGAGTCTGTACTCTCACCACTAAGCTCGTGCAGCCTTTATTTACTATTACAGATTCTCCTAAAAACCTTTTTACTTTGGATTAGGGTGCTGGATGTGCTCAAAAGCTTTTCCATTCCCAAACTTTCCCATCTCCACAGCTCTTCATTGTGAAAGTCAGTGTCCTTGGAGAGAGATGAGGTTTGAAATAGGATCTTTCAACACAGTTCTTTCAGATTCTCACTTCCTGAGAGCTGATTAAGGAAAACCTGCAAAGGCAGGAGACTTATCTCTGGCACCAGAAGAGTCATTAATGCCCAGGTGGTGTCTGGGATATAAATGCACCAGTGAGATAACTAACGATGTACATTTTAACACAAAATGGTTTGCTAATCGTTTTACTACAAACACTGACAAATGGGATTACTGTATAGTTTTGTTCTGTGGTAGATGTAACGTAGGGATGTAGCAGGAGATGGGATTAGCTTGATTTAGCTGAACAAAATAAAGATTGAGTGCATGCATGACTGCTATGAATTCGAGTGTTGCAAGTAAACACTATCAGGGGAAAATGCTACTTAATTTGGAAGACAATTCTGATTTCCAAACTAAATCAGATAAATTTAGGGTGGTCAATTATTCACTTTAGATTGAAAATTAGATGAATATTTCTGAGAGAACAATCAAATTTTGTATTAGTTTTTCATTGGGATTAATGAGAGAAAAGAAAATCCCAGCAATAAATTGCCTTCCTTTAAGTCAGAGCCTAATATATTTACAGGAACCATTCGAGATGATATCTATGCTTGTAAGGGGCTTGCCTCCATGATCCTTTAGTGGTCCATGTTCCTACTAAGCTATATACCTTGAAGAAGACCTTAACTTCATCTAATCTAATTTTCTCTCTTTTTGTAGAGAATAAATCCACACGACTAATTTGTAGGAGTTGCTATGGTAGAAGTTAGATGACTTGAATGTGACCCAGTATAATTCACAAAACCTACTTTATTATGCTCTAAGTGGAAAATGCAGTAGAGACTATATGACCTCTACTGCTCTCTTGTGTTTTATTTCTTTATTTTGTGGAACTCCTTTCTGTAATATGGCATCCAAAATGGTGCAGGTATTCTAGTTTGGCCTTGCTGTCTCTTAGTAGTATGTTAGTACAGTCATTTTGACTACATTCCTGCCAAAGTGCATTAATTATTTGTTGCAGCCAGCAGTTGCTCAGTAGTTTGTAAAGGCTGAGATTTCATGCTGCTTTAAGAATAATGTGGCTAATGGGTCCTAACACAGATATCTTTTTGTTTTCTTTTGATTGAATAAGAAGATGCCAATAATGGTAAAATAAATATACTATTCTGGATCAAGTTCCTCTCCTTGTCTTTGGAGGCAACCAAGTATTTTATACCTTTATTAACAAACTCCTCAATTAATATTTATGGTGTGTATCTAATTAAACAGAAATACTAAAGTAGAATTATTTGCTTCGTCTGTTGCAATTAAACGTATTTATAGTGTTGTGCTATGAAAACGAGTTTTAATTATAGAGCCTTAATTTTAATTAACTGTAATTGCAAATGAGCAAAATGGGAATTTTGTTTCATATGTATAAAATATATCAGTTGAGGGAAAAACTACTGAAAATGTATTATACTGAAATTCTAGAGCTCAGCATCAAAGATATGCTACAGCAAACAGTACAGTATTCTATTTCAGTCTATAATAAGTCCTATGCCAGAAGATGAGCTTCTCCCTAGGGAATGTATGTGCTAGTTTTTCCATTTAAGCAGAGATTTTCTTATATATTCAGACAAGGAAAGAGGAAATTATACTGGACAAAAAACCGAAATCTGAGTGTTTTTGATGGGCAATGATTACTCTTTGTTTTAATAAATCATACTGACTATGTTGCTGGAATACAAATATAATCAGTTTCTATTATTTAGGAAATGAAAGAGAAAGTCAGTTAACAAACTATACTTTTTGCCAGTTAACTGAAGTTCAGTTAGCCAATCAGGAAACAAACAAATGCTAATCTTGTTGAACTCAAGGGTTTTTCTTTTGACTTTACACAGATCCAAAGTCGTCAAAATCATTTTATTATATTGGATTAGTTTTACAGAGCAGGCAAAAATACACGTTTTAAATTGTTATAGTGATTGTCATGTAGTTTAAGTAAGGTGATAATATACACTGAAGCCAATGGGGAGCTAAAAACTTGGGCACATCTGTCTCCCATGGATAAAAATTTCCCTAGTAACTGTGCACTGTCAGAGCTGACAGAGAACATGCTCGTGGTGATGTCTGCCAGCTCCCTCTGTACCCTTGGTGCAAGGTTTCAGGGCCGTGGATCCAACTGGCTTACTTGCAGTCTAGGTCAATCTTCCTCAAACGTAGGAATGCTTCACTTTGCAACTTGGTTTATGGACCACTGAGGTCTGAGGTCAGAACAGTAAAAAGTGGAGCAGAAAAAGCATCATCTATCTGTCTTACTTGTGATGTCCTCTGTCACTAGGTCCATCAGCCTGTTGTACAGTGGCTCTATGTGAATTCTTTAGCCCTCCTTTTGCTGCAAGTTTATTCTCAGAAGCTGTTTGTGCTGCTTTTTCCATACTCTGCATACTCTACTCCTATAATCTGAAGAGATGAAGTTTGTGTTCTGAATCCTTGTGTAATGGTGTCTGTTTGCCTTTATTGATTGTAGGAGCTGACAAGATTAGCGTTATTAAATTGAACTGTCTTTGTGAACGCTTCCCTTGATAGAGAGAGGCATTGTGGCTTTTTGGAAGGTAGATTCATGTGTGCACTTGCAGCACATATGGAAAAAATGGGAAGAAAACTGATGGAGAAAGGATTGAGGAAGATACGATGATATGATTTGGAGGAAAATAAATACTTACTAAAAGAGAGTTTGGATCTTTAGAATGGATTGAAGTAAAATAAGGTAGAGGAAATGTAATTGCTCGGGGAATTTGAAGGTGAGAGGTGTCGCAGTGTATTTGTCAGAAGATGGTCATCTCATCTTAAAGCCTGCAGAGGCCATGAAGAGGGAAATTGCAGCAGAGTTAGTGTAGACACATGTATGCATAACAAAATGTGTAGTAGTTGATGTGCTAATTAAAATATGTCAAAATTTTTCCTTTGCTAAGCATAAGAAATAGATTAAAGTACATAACACTTGTTACCTTAGTCATAGCCCTGCTTCTGCTGCCTGTTGAGTTGGGCACAACTCATGCTGAGAAACACCTACTATGGCTTTTACCTGAACAGAGCAAAGAAGTGCTCAAGGGGTTAAAATACTGCACAGTTTCAGAACTGATTAGAGAATTTTTACTTCATTAACTCGATTAGAAACTCAAACTTCTGTAATATGCAATTCTATAAAAGTGCTTGCTGTTGCATTTCAGTTGGAGTTTTGACTCCTTAGCAAACATAGTGAAGAAGTACATTTAGTTTGAGTAATAAAACTTTCATTTATTATTGTGAAAATATTTTTCATCAAACAACTAAGTCGAAGAGAAACTGAGCAACTGATACTTTCTGTTGGAAAAATGAGTAAACTGTTTATTTAAGTCAAGAGCTAAATTGCCCAGTGATTTCTCAGATATAGATGGAAGTTTTCTCCACTTGCTACCCTGTGTCATTGGAAAAAGGCAAAGAATTTTGACAGAAAATATGTCTCCCCCTGCACTCCCCTGCATTCCAGCTTGTCCTCAGATATTAGAGGGGCTGGGGGTGTCTCATTCAAAATATGAACTATCACAATTACAAGTAGCACACTGTCCAGTTCATCTGGTTGTGTTCAAATTGGCTCTCGCAACCACTCTTAAGAAATATGGCTGTGCCCAATGAGAACCCTCATGGCTAGATTAGTGAATAGTGCAGTTTATTAAAGCAACAGATTGTAGATTCTTTTGAATTGCCAGTGATAAATGTACTGCCTACATAACATGTGAGGTTTACCAAGAGCTTCAGTAATATGGTCAAATGTGTTAAATGATGGAATAACTCTACAGAGATTTCTAAGTTTCCTGGGGAAGAACTCAGTGTAGATTAGTGTGCGTATCTCTTCCAATAGGTGTCCCTTTGCAGGAGGAAGAGAGGCTCAGCCTATTGACTGGCCCCAGAAGCCAGTGATGTCCTTCTGACTTGTCTGTACTTTCCCTAAAATTCCTTATGTCTAAGGTCATTTTAATACTGTCATCTTACACTGAAGTGCAGCTTGGGTGACTATAGTCAAATACGCCTTTGTTTTGCAAAGTTTACTCAGAGAACACGTTTTTGACAGAAAGATGGAAAACTGCTATCTGAGAGCTGGCTCTGAAAAACAAGATAGTTGATCACTTTCAATAGTTTCATCAATAAAAAAAGAGATGGCCTCTTTAGTAGGGGAAATTGTTTCTAACTAAAAGAGGGCAGATTCAAATTGAATATAAGAAAAAATTATGATAAAGGTAGTGAGGCACTGGGAATACGTTGCTCAGAGAGGTGGTGGAAGCCTCATCATTGGAGACATTCAAGATCAGGCTGGGTGGGGCTCTGAGCGCTCCTTATCTAGCTGCCGATATTCTCACTCACTGCAGGGAAGCTGGAGTAGATGGCCTTCAACAGTTCTTTCCAATTCAAATGATTCTGTGATTTTATGATCATGGGGTCCCCATCCCTGAAGGATGATCATGGGGTTTGACTCTATGCTGCTTTTTTTTCTTCCTAGAGTCAGCATGGAAGGCTCCCATGGTGTCTGTAGACACCTAAGGTCGCATGTCATGTAGCTTTCCTTGGAAGTTTATCTTCTCAGAAGAGGTGGGCCTTTTGTAATAAATGGCTTTTCCAACTTTTTTTTTGATAGGACGGTATTTATTCTATGTATAAATTAATTTTGAAAGCAAGCTCTTTTATTTTTAATATATATACAATTACTATGAACTGTAGAGCTGTAGCTCAGGAAAAAGTTATATGCTCTTTATTTTTAAATTTATCCTAATTTTCCTGTCTTGAACTCTGTAAGCTTGCTATATTTTTCTAAACCAATATTAAAGCTATTCCTTTTTAAAGTAATCAGCTTGAAGCATCTTTTTTTTTTTTTTTCTTTTTTTTTTCTGTATTTCATCTAGAAGCACAGGTTTTGACTGAATAATGCTTTATTCTTTCTTGTTTAAGATTTCCTCCCATGATTTTAATAACTTCTTGCATTTATAAATCATTCAAGTACAGAATAAAAAAAGGGCAAATCAGTATGCATCAGAAAAAGAATATGTTCGTTCATTAAAGTGCAGTAGAAGAAGAAAAGAGTAATTCAAAAAAAGCGTATAATATATCTTTCTGACAGTAATCTGACACAATGATACTTGCTTTTCTGAATATCTCTTAAGAAAAAATGGCAATTCACAATTCAGTGAACTGGCATGGCATCACATTATAAAATGTCTTAAAAGCAGTACAGCCAAGGTTTTTGTATCTGCTTTTTGGAAATTTGTTTTCTTTCATTAGTAAAACTTACTTTTTATTAGTTAAATTCTAAAACCAGCTGATGCTAAAGTAAATTTGATGGAACCATTTGTGTACAAGATACATAACTACACTCTGTATTGGTTTTCTCGTCTCTAACTCCAGTTGATTTCACCACAAAAATGTATTTTTTTTCCAAGCATTGCACAATTCTGATCATTTGATAAGAATTAACTATAATTGTCTTGTTCAAAATTTTATTATTATTTCACAAAGCCTTTTTTTCCAGGAAGATGCAAGACTCAAGAAGCATAAACCCTGGTTAAAACCCTCAATTATAACTCCGCAGAGGACACGTGTGTTCTGGTGGACAACAGGTTGATCGTGAGCCAGCAATGTGCCCTTGTGGCCAGGAAGGCCAATGGTATCCTGGGGGTCATTAAAAAGTGTAGCCAGCATGTGAGGGATGTGATCTTCCCTTCTATTCTGCCTCCGTTGAGGCCACATCTGGAATGCTGTGTTCAGTTCTGGGCTCCTCAGTTCAAGACAGACAGGGAACAACCATAGAGAGTCCAGGGAAGGGACACAAAGGTGCTTAGAGGCCTGGAGCATCTATGTTCAGCCTGGGGAAAAGAAAGCTGAGAGGGGATCTTATAAATGTTTATATACATTTCTAAAGGGTAGATGGATGTTCCATCCCTTAGATCATTTTTGTGGCCCGCCTCTGGATGCTCTCCAACAGATCCACGTATTTCCTGTACTGAGGACTCCACATCTGAATGCAGTACTCCAGCTGAAATCTCACCAGTGCAGAGAAGAGGGGCAGAATCACTCAGGACCTGGTGGCCACGCATCTTTTCATGCAGCTCAGGATATGGTTGGCTTTCACGGCTGCGAAAGCACACTACTGGCTCCTGTCGAGCTTGCCCTCCACCAGTACCCCCAGGTCCTTTTCTGCAGGGCTGTGCTTTATCGTTTTGTCCCCCAGTTTGTACTGATTGCAAGGGTTGCTACAATCAAGGTGCAAGACATTGCGCTTGGATTTGTTGAACCTCATGTGATTCAGCAAGGCCCACTGTTCAAGCCTGCCTAGATCTCTCTGAATGGCATTCTGTCCCTGAATGTCCAACTGCACCACAGAGCTTGGTGTCATCCATAAACTTAGTGAGGGTGCACTTGATCCCACTATCTATGACCCTGCTATGTTCATGCAGTGCATGAACCTTAAATGTCATCAAATTTCTACCCTCCCCTCTCCCCCCCACTTTTTTTCCCCCATTTTTTTCCCATACTTGTCTTTTGTCTTTTCAGCCTATCAGCAGACTTTTATATTTCATGTTTGAACTTTTCAGGATCAGTTCTTTAAAGCATACTTTCAAATCTGGGGACTCTGGCACCTATTTTCTCCTCCTAAAATGCTTGCAAGTAGGTAAAAAAAACCTGACTTCTATTTAATGAATTTCAGTTTTGGGCACCAATATTTTGGCCAGTGCCAGTAACATTATCATCATTTAGTTTTTATGTTTGTTTTTTTTTTAATGAAACTTCTCCAGAGGAGGACTTCTGAACAAATATATATTTTATTTTAAGATTTCTGAAAATACGGATGGAAAATTTTATACCAACAGTGTAACATATCCATCTGTAAGACATTAGCATATCTATCCACGGTCTCTTGTATGCTTTGAAACCACAGGAACTGAGACAGCCTTCAAGAGTGATCTCAAGGAGTAGAAGGAGTTGTATTTTTATTCTATATTGTGACATAGTTCCAACTAAGGCATTGGGAGCTTACAACCTTACCATTGTTGTACATATTAGTACTGTCTGGATATTGAGCAATGTTATAGTTACCAGTTTTGAGATATCCTACGTTCCATACCTCTAAATATCTTGCAAAGAATTGTCCTGTTCAGTTTAAGACATTGTCAATTTGAAGCATTTCCAGTGCTGCAGAGTTCTGTATCTCTACACAGAAAAGGCAGGAAGGAAATTTGTAGTAAGGTTAAATATAAAGAGTCTAGAAGATTATTCTTAGAAGATATTTTGTATTGCTAATTTTTGTGAAGAAGTTTTGAGTCAGATTCAAATGATGATTTTACTTTGTTGTTTAAATACTCAAATTCATATTAATTGGTACATATTTAATGAATAAAATATTGCTTGCAATTATTATTTTATGAGAAATACTGAAAATGCTGAAGTGTATGTTAGCATATGTATGTAAAGAATCATTAAGTTACTATTCAAAAAGGAAAAAAAGATGAAGTTGCAGTAAATACTGAGTAGTTTAACAGAGTAATTTTAGGAGAGAAAATGATTTCCAGTTGAATTTCTGTTGAGGATTAGGATCTTATTTGGCAGAGATAGCAGTGTCATGAATTAGATTTTCTTGTTAGAGAGAATGTAGGATATTTCGCACTGAAAAAAAACAACACCGCATGGTTGAGGAATTAAGCATTCCTCAACAAGCTGAGTTTTGAAATGGTTCATTTTATGTTGTAATAATTAAATGGTTCATGAGTAAGATAAGTTAAGTGAGGGATGGATTACAGTTTCAGTAGTAGAACTATTTGCATTTCTGAGCTGTCATAATGCTAGAATAATTTGGTGGCAAGCCACTAAGTGAAAGAATTAATAGGAGGATATCAGTGTTCTGAACTGTAACAATGAAAAGGATGAGGAGATGGGGAGGAACAGATGTCATACAGCATACTAGGTGTGCTTTTATCATATCGAGTTCCAATTCATGAATGAGCTGTTATTTCTAGATATTAGAAAAGGATCAGCAAGTCAGAGGAGAAGCCTAACCGTAGGTTAGATAGTTGCTGGTGTAATAACAGCAATAAGGATAATAAAAGCAAGCTTAGTGTGCCTGCGTGCTTTTCTGAGGCAGATGGGGTTTTGGAAAATTTCCTTGCTCACATATCCTGCTGTGATATGCAATCCCAATCCCATGGCTGCTGACCCCTTTCGCACTGTGACTTAGCTTCACTCTGAGCTGTGACTTAGCACCAAAGTAGACCCAGCAAAGAGCTATGAGTGAAGGGCTGCCTGCGGCCACACAGGTTCATGTGGTGTCACTGGGACTCCTGCCAGCCGTGTAGACATGGCCTATTCTCTTTACCCTGTGCTGTTGTTATCATCTGTTTCTGGATTGAAGGTAGTCATTGCACCTAAATACTATTTTTCAGGTCATCTTTGTATTTAAAATATACATTTAGGCAATAAACTCGAGATCTGATGATAGCCAGCTGTTGCAGTGAAGTCCTTCAAAATATCTCTGCTAGAGCAAGAATAGGTGTCATAAAGTGGTACATTCATCCGGCAAAATGTAATTTTGCCCTTCTTGAAGTAATTCTCATATTTAGCTGAATGTTTTCTGGTGAAAATATTCTTCTAACCAGAAAGTGGAATCAACGTATACAAATGTTATTGAAATGAGTCTTTTTGAGTTTTTTTTAAGATTGAAATAAAAAGCATGAAGTTACTGTGCACATTGGAGTGAAGAGTGAAATATGAAGCAACAATGAGAAGATGAGAAGTTCAAATAGATAAAGTACTTTAAAAACAGAGGATGGTTTCCGTGTCAACTTGAAAAAGAACCTTACCTTAAAAACTGTTACGCTACCTCTGTAATGTAAAGCAGAATTCAGTTTTGTCAGAAGTTACAGAAATACCAAAAGAAGTATAGTTTGAAATGATGATTGAATAGCATTTATTCTTGTCCAAAGAATGTGATGTGTGCTCACTACTGATTCCAGAGCTGTGTAGTGATAGTAGTTACAAAACGCATCAAAGTCAGGGTTTATAATCTCCATACTGCATTAAAAATACACCACAGATAAATGATTAAAAATATTTCATTTATTGTTATTTAAGATCAACGTGCCCTGTCATACAGCAGAATTAATACTTTCTCTGTTTCCACACAGCCGAGGCAACGAGAACAGACTAGCACTACGACGACAGACCATTCTTCGGGAGAAAGGGAGGAGACAGGCCAGTCGAGGGCCAGCATATATGTTTAATGACCACTCAACAAGTCTTTCTCTTGAGGAAGAGCGCTTCTTGGATGCAGCAGAATATGGAAATATCCCAGTGATTCGTAAAATGCTGGAAGAATGTCCCTCACTCAATGTAAATTGTGTGGACTACATGGGGCAGAATGCCTTGCAGCTAGCAGTTGCTAATGAGCACCTGGAGATCACAGAACTTTTGCTGAAAAAGGAGAACCTATCTCGGGTTGGGGACGCTTTGCTTTTGGCTATTAGCAAAGGTTATGTTCGGATAGTAGAAGCTATCCTAAACCATCCCGCATTTGCCGAAGGCAAGAGGCTTGCATTAAGTCCTAGCCAGTCAGAGCTCCAGCATGATGACTTCTATGCATATGATGAAGATGGAACACGGTTTTCTCATGATGTTACACCGATCATTCTGGCTGCTCACTGCCATGAGTATGAGATTGTCTACACTCTACTGAGAAAAGGGGCTCGGATTGATAGACCACATGACTATTTCTGCAAGTGCAGTGAATGCAACCAGAAACAAAAGCATGACTCTTTCAGCCATTCTAGGTCCAGAATCAATGCCTACAAAGGTCTGGCCAGCCCTGCTTATTTGTCTTTATCCAGTGAAGACCCTGTAATGACTGCATTAGAGCTAAGCAATGAGCTGGCTGTGCTTGCCAACATTGAAAAAGAGTTTAAGGTGAGTAGAAGGAGACCTGATCTGACAGACACAGAATTACAAACTTCAATCAAAGGTGTTTCTTCTGAACAGGAAAAGGTTGGAGTCATCTTCATAAATCAGTAGGATAATGTGAGAGGTGGGATGTTTTGGTCACTTGTGCAAGCCAGATGAAACAGTTCTACTCATACACTCAATATTTTCTCATGGTTGGACTGAAAAATTTTGCTCACTTCTCACAATATTTTACAGGTATTTACTAAAAGGATTCTAAATATTGTCCTTTTTTAATATGCTGATTTTCTCTGTTGTTTCTATATATCTCTTAATCTTTTTTATTCGGAATCATAAAATCATAGAATGATTAGACCTTTAAGACCATCTAGTTCCAGCCCCCCTGCTATAGGCAGGAACACTTCCCTTTATATCAGGTTGCTCAAAGCCCCATCCAGCCTGGCCTTGAATGCTTCCAAGGAGAAGGCATCCACAGTCTAGCTGGGCAACCTGTTTCATTGTCTCACCACCCTCACAATAAAGAATTTCTTCCTTGTATCTAGTCTACATCTACCTTCTTACAGTGGTGGTTTCACACTGATGGGCAACTGAACTCCATCACATCATTTAGTTCTATTATTTCAGACAGTAATAGTCTCACAAATGTAAGCTTTTTGCTCTCAGTAGCTGAAAAGTCAGACCTTGTGCAAAAACAGGCGGTGTTAATGGTTGTGGTTAAACTCTGCAAACAGCTTAGCTTCTCACAGCTACTCATTACCCCCCAGTGAGATGGGGGAGAGAAATGGGAAAGGTAAAAGTATGAGAAATTGTGTGCTGATGAAAAGGCAGTTCAATACAAAGGCCCAGATTCTGATAAGAGCAAAATTAATTCAGCTTAATTCAGAGGATGAAAGTCTGCCCCATGAAGTTTCTGGCAGAAATCCTTGGGATCTCAGCGGACTGATATTTCATCCAGTGCTTGCACTTACAGTTTAGAGAGGAGTGTTTAAACCACATTCTCTTGTATCTTTCAATTCAGCAGCTGCTGAAGATGAGAACAAAAGGACTTGATTAACTTAAAAGGGAGTAAATTTAGAACAGAACAGATAAACATTTTTATACACCATAAGTGAAGCCTGATAAGTGGCATGTCTGATTTGTAGGGACTGTATAGCTCAATTTACTGCACTTTGAGTAACACAAGTTAAGACTGATAGAGATAAATAACATCATCATCTCAAACTATCAGCAAGGATTGTTCTTCAAATGTGTGATGCACAAGGGAGCCAGAATTTGGCCCTGATACTACTGGGGAAGGAAATAGAGCTCACAAGTGAGGAAAGATGGACTGGTTCAGTGAATGGGTTTTTGGAGCCTGCACTGCCACACCGTGCAGAGCACCTTGCTCTGTGTGACTGCTCAGCCCTGCATGACCTTTCTTCAGAGTTCCTCTTTTTGCCACAGTTGTCTTCTCTGAAATTAGAAGTCTACTTCCAGGATAGTATTGTGAAAGAACTGCAAATTAGATTTTGAAGTAGTGTCACTCAGCAGAAGCAGGAGGCTGCAGAAGAGGCAGAGCTGTTGTACATGAGCTAATCTCTGCTGGGGACATCTATATGCTTTAGGGCAGGAACGTAAGTGGATAGGAGCAGCGAGGAGCAGGATCACAAGACAGTGCAGGAGTTTAAGTCACCATTAATTTAAGGTTTCACCAGAAGCAGACAGCTGGCAGCATAAGTTTTGGTATATTTTTGCAAGTACTAAAGTCACATGGTAATTCTGGATAAATATCAGAGACTAGACAGTACATTTATACGTGCATTTACAAGTGATAACATTTACACTATTAACAAGTGGTAACATTTACAGTATCAAGACAGGATAAGGGCTTGACTGAGGGCTACCAGGCTTTGGTTCAGTGCAGACAGCACAAAGGTTATGTTTACAGAGCTGCAGGAAATGGACATTTGCATTCTTACTGAGCCTGGGCTTGTCTGGGTTCCTGCCAGCTCATATCCCTGCTCATATCCCAGCAATTTTTATAAAAAACCATCCCCTCACTTTATTTTAGGACTTCAGTGCAATTATCTCGCTAGTGTAGACTCTGTGAAAAAATATGGATTTGATTAAAATGTGCTACACGTGTTAGTGTAATCAATGCAAGAATATTTCTTGTGCATAGATTAGCTGAACATGATAAATCTTTAGCTCCACCTAGAGTTTACCTGAGCCATTTAAAGCCATTCAAAAACTTGCCCAAATGAAAATAGAACTTAACGGTAACATATCATTGTAAAATTCACTTATTTTACACTGCTTATAGAGTATTTTTAAGGTGAAATTGAACATGAATCTGTGCTATAAACAGCAGGAAGCAGTGCTTTCTGGCATAACTTCCTTTCTTTCAGACCCCTGTGGCAATGTTACCTAGCACTATGTGCGTGTTGTGTTTGGTTACAGGCATTGTTCTTTTAAGTGTTTTGCAGAATCATTCTTTATTAGGAGTAAATACAGAAAAAAAGTAGAGGACAATTTCTGAAGGAAGAGTGCTTGGACAGATGTGTGTAGTATTTCTGTATCAAGCGAGCAGTTAATTTAGACTTCCCGAGTAATTAGGACATTTGCAAGATTTTCTGAAAGCCATTTAATTTAGCTTTGGACAACACAGCCAAGCATGCAGCTTTAAGGCATACAGAACACTGGGGGATTTTTATTGGTTTTTTGTTTTTTTGTTTTTTTTTAAATCTAAATTATTTGCTCACCCTCAAGCTAACGTCTGTCTGTAAGGATGGAGATGATATCTGACGAATGCTGTCCTGCAGAGATGTGGCCTGGAGTTTTGAGAGGAACAGCTGTGGCCCAGTGCTGCTCAAAGTGGATAAGATTCGTATCTAGTGCAAAGTCCTCTGCAGCTCTAACGGCAACACACTGTTTTATTGTGTAATGAGATGGAGTGGAAAACTGCATTTTTATCAATAAATGTCTGGTGTAAAGTAATATCCCTAAAAAAGCCTTCTGAGTTTATTTTTCTGATGAGAAACAAAATGCAAATTATGATCTCAAAGCCTGATTTTCTGTCTGTTTTCAGTTTTACACACCGACAGAAATCAGGTTGCACTCTTCATCATGAGTAGTCTCAGCTCTCTTAGGGAGAAGTTAACAGTATCTTTTAGAGATGAGGAACTGAGGCATGGGAGGAATAAGGACTGTATTTGTAAGGGGAATAATGCATTTGTCTGCCTTTGTAAATGCCTGTCCCCTCAGCCTTGGGGTGCCAAAATTTGGCAAAAGAGATTTTTCTGAGCTGCTGAGGAGCCCTGAACCAGCTATGTCACATTCATAGAACGAAACACACACCTCCCTGGTTGCAGAGCTAAGGGCTGATTCTTTTTAGTGACTCCAAATGCAAATTAATTGCAAACTGCCTTCTCAGTTCCTGAGGGCTGCTTTTTTAATTGATTATGTTTACAATTTGCTGTAGAAGAAAACTTGTGGAATTCTCTGTGTGCCGCTGGCCATTCTGAAAAAATGAGTTAATCAGAACACTTTCCCTTGACTCATATTAATGTCAAGAGACAGGAGAACTGGGGGACGGGCAAAAGTGTCTGCATCTGTGACAGGGACAGTGAGATGGAGAGAAGCATGTGCTGCAGTTAACCATTTTGTCTGTTACCATGCATTTAAGTGGATGGAGGAAACAATGGGCCCAAGGCAGCCATGCAATTGAACAGACTTGAAGTTCCCTGACTGGAGGTACCTGATCTGTGCTCAGCCCCTGACAAATCATCCTGCAGCAGTTTAAGATACGTAGGTTGCTCCAACACTAATGCCTCTTATTTATTTTCATGAAAACTACAATTAATGCAAAGAGCACAATAACACTATTTGATAGAGAAAATTCTGAGCTACAAAACACTTTTTCAGTGCAGTTACCACCATTAGCTATGTGTTTTTGCCACTGATGAGCAAGAGCGTGCACTCATAAAAATCTGCCCCAGCAGTGGTGACACATTGCAATTATTGACACTGCTGAAATGCACTGCCCATTTGTCAGACTGCCCCTCTGCTGCCACCTGTCACACAGCAACAAAATGTAATGGAGTGCTGGTGAGAAGGTTCAGCCTCTACTGCCATACCACCAACATATGCCTCTGATGAAGATGGACAACATAATAAAATAGGAGGCATTACTTTCAGAGCAGCCCTCATGTTATCATCCCTCCTGTCCTTCATAACCTTCCCTAAAAATTCTTCATAGATGAATATACTTCAAGACAGCAAGCTGAACAGGATCAGGAGCATACATTTCTTTTGACTAGCTCTACCGTGCAGCGGCCTTCCTGCACCATGGAGGGGTGCCACTGAGCATGGCTCCAACCCCAGAGCTCCTTTGTAACCCCACTGGGGAGATTTCAGCTCAGCAGCTGCTATTGATTGCAGTCATGGCAGTATTTCATAGAAGGGGATGCTGCTTTATCGTGCTTGCAAATGAGAAAGTGATGGAGTTTGCTAAAATATATTATGATGCTGTGTGCAGAGTGGAAATGGCGGCGGGCTAATTCTACAAAATGGATGCTCAGTAAACATTTTTGTAACATTTTAATAAAAGGATTAAACTCAGAAGAAAAAAAAAACATTTTTCACTGGAATGAGGTATCACATCTGAATTTTGTTTGGAGAGTACTGAAATGCATTGGAGACCACCATGGAGAAATTGTCTCCTCACATCCTGTTCTGAAGATCAATGCCATGTCTCAGGCGCTAGGGCAGGCAAGTATTGCTAACAAGCTTGTTAGTGTGCATATAAATACACATATTTAGATGACATATCACAAGATATGCCCATACCTGTATATTACAAAATAGCTACTTATGTAGGCCAAATTGTTTTGTTCATAACTTTGTAAATATATATATATTTTTTCATTTGGTGTTCAGGTGTCAGACATCAGCCTAAATCTGCTCATCATAGCTCATGTGAAAGGGTACATCAGCTGATTCTTTGATTCTCCTTCGTCTAGGAATCTCAAAAGGCTGCTTTCCCTCTAACTTTGAGGACATTTCACTATTAACATAATTGAATACTAAATCTTAGATGCTGTTACAAAAATGAAAGCCAGAGAGAAGGTGATGTGTTACTCACAAAAAATATCTTCCTGTACTGCTACGAATTTAGGATTTGGGTTAATCTCTATAGTTATTCTTCTGAAGAAAGACAAATTAAATAATACAATAATAAAATACACAACTTGTCACAGAAAGGTTCATTTTATTATTAAAACTTCTTACTTCTGTGTAGATAAATGACATTAAAGTTCTCTTGTCTGATAGATCTGAGCTATCTGGTTCACATTACTTTATTAAAAATATAAATCACAAACGTAGTTATACAGTGGTGTGTATAAGTACTTGTCTATGCATTTTTGCATCCATTTAAGGGAAGTGAAATGTAAAATTCCGATGCAGTTCTTTAGTTTATCCAAGTAATTAACTGCCATTGTTTTGTGGTTAACAAAGGACAAACGTGTATGAAGTACACCCTCAGCAAACAAATTAGGGTGTTCTGTGTTAAATAATGTTTTGTCTTCCTGGCTGTACATTAGATGGCACTTGGTATGAAGAAGTAGTTAAAAAGAAAGGACTAAACAGACAGAAAGAACCAGAGAAGAGAGAATGCTATTAAGATCAAATCAGAAGAGGTAGAAATGTGTTCCTGTAGTAACAGTATTCATAGAAATTTACTTTGAACATGAAACTAGAGAATGGTAGTGTTTTGTTTTGTTATTACTTTCGTTTTTTTGCATTCTTTCTTTTGGGAAAAAATATATTGTAATTCAATAATTACAGCTTTAAAATAATTCCTAAAATTAGTAAAAATTAGTAAATTAAAAGTAGTAAAAAATTAGTAAAAGTTAAAATATGGAAAGTTTTGGATGTATGCATGACTACTTCTCTCAGAAGTTTTAGGCAGAGGACAGCATGTCTATACATATTATTTAGCTTTAGATTAACATCTATATCTAAATGTATCAATCTACCTGTCTGCCTACCTAATTCATCTTCTAGGACCCAAAAGCAGCTGCATGCAAAAAGTTATTAATGATCCATGAAGTACAGAGATTAAAATCTCTTTTTCTGGTAGGATTCACACCTTCTGGTAAACCAAAAACGAATTGGCAATTGAAGCAATAATGAGCTGAAGCTGCCATTAGAGAACAATATTTTGGCTAACTTGTCAGAGTCTATTGTCAGACGTTTGATCTAGAGAGTATTGAGTTGAAGTTAGAGATGTGATATCGGTGTACTTCTGCTGAGGTGACTGCTAGAAAACAGCAGTGAGATCCTGTGTTTGCAAGCTAAAAAAGTTGTTGGAAAATGAGAGAGAATTCAGTAGAACTTACAAGAATAATGCAGGGCCTAAGAAATGAAATATATAGTTCTCAAGGAAGTTGGGAAGTTGTTTAGTTGTGCTCTCTGTAGAATACTATTCTTGTCCAATTTTGTTACCTACAGCGTAACTTTCCACATTTGAGCTAGTTATGTAGATTTCTGTGGTGAATAGGAAAATCATTTCCTCCATGCTATACAACTCAACTTGAACTAGTCATTAAAATAATGTCATATAATGTTTCTAAAATTGTTTTTTACTTTGAATTGGGTCTAATGCAAGTCTTGAGAAGTAACTGAGGTAAAAATTGATGATATAGATATCCAAGGTGACGAAGATGAGGTAAATATTACTCCTAATGAACATTCAGAGGAAGTAACAAAATGCTGTTTAATTTCCAGAAGAAAAGTAAGATGCCAAAAAAAACCAAAACCCTATTGATTCTCTCAAACATGTTACTGGAATGCAAAAGTTTTCCTCTGTTGTTAGCTCTAAACATCAAGTCATCTTCTTTCTTCCTCTCTTTTCCAGAATGATTACAAGAAATTGTCTATGCAATGCAAGGATTTTGTAGTTGGACTCCTTGATCTGTGCAGAAATACAGAAGAAGTGGAAGCTATTTTGAATGGTGACGCAGAGATGAGCCACAGCAGTAATGGAGAGCATGGTCGCCCCAGCCTTAGCCGCTTAAAACTCGCAATCAAATATGAAGTAAAAAAAGTAAGCAAATGTGTGTCATCAAACATGTGTCATCGTGATTATATTAAAATGTGGAATTACTAAGTGTTTATGTTTTGGAAGCTTTAGGACATCTAAATGAACATTTGAGCCCTTCTGTCCAGTGTATTTTACAAACAAAAGAATCTTTGCCCCACACAACCTGTAATATAAAGAAGCTGGTATGCAGGGTGGATGCTGGTCAAAGTGAGTATGAAATCCAATGGTTCTGAGCAAATGTCTAGCTATATGCAAAATGTTTAGATATTTACTTGCTTTTACTTTCAGTCTAAAAGAAATAATAGTAAGAGAAAGAAATATACACTCATTTTGAAGCCTGGAAATGTATACTCAGGTGAAAAAATTTATTGAAACTGTGTCACAGAAAATGTGTATTTTTCTCCATGGTGATCAGAGACATGATGTAAGAGAAACAGCGCAGTGGTTTTTGCTTCTGAAGAACACTGGGCTCCAGGCAGTGTCAAAAACACAAATTATAATATCTGCTTTGGCTTACTTTCTACTGCCAGTTTAAGACTGTGATCCGTGCTTGAAATATGCTCAGTTGAGTAGGATCTGGCTGAATTATTGGCTGCATGGAGGCTCTAAAATTACCCAGGAGCTTCTTTTGGATAATACAGGTTGTAAAGTTTCAGATGATGTTTATGTAAACCAGAAGTTATGTATATGTGATTCGTAGAAATGAGGAACACAAGGCTTTGGCTCAGGAATGCACTTTGAAAGCAGGTTACCCTAAAGTAGGGCTGTCTTCTCTCAGAGCAGCAAGACCCTTGGTAACTTTTCCTACATAGTGAAATAGATTTGGTCAACACAGTGAAAATAAACTATTTCTTATTTAAAATAAATAAATAAAAAGGGAATCAGAATGTGTGAAAATCTAGCATGGACTCAATTCACAGACCTAGTTTGTCTGGGAAGACTTGCAAATTTTTAGCAGAAATTGAATTCATATCTCTGGGGCAAACATTGAACGTTTGTAGCAGTATTTACTGTGTTCATGAAAAGGAGAAGAAAACCATTTTAACTAAAGAGCACCTAGTAGCAAATGAACACGAACATACGAAACATTTGAAAAGGAAAAGTCACAAAAAAGAGCTGAAGCAACTTGCAAAGGGCAGATGCAACACTGGCTGGGACATTCATGGTGTTTGAGTCTGTATCTTGCCTTCAGTGGAAGTTCTGTCTTCAGTTGGACACCTGCAGGCACATTCTCTAGCCTGCTATGTATAAAGACAGTTCTTGCACCTTCAACCAGTCATACTTCAAATAATGGAATTTATTGTAGAAGAAATACTGGATTGAGTTAAACTTCTAACTGTATTTCCAAATTGAGACTTAAAACCTAATGTGCAGAAGAGCCTAACTTTAATACTACCTTTGTAAGATCCTTCTTACTCTTTTTAGAAGTTTTAACAGAACAGAAGGTTACCGGTCAGACTTCTCAGTTTTGCAGTGCTTGCCCAGAGGATTCCATAACCAAGTTACAAATAGGCTTTATCCAGTGTCCTACCAAAATGACTCTTATATTCTTATATCAGCTAAAAAAGTGATCTTTTCCACCTTAGCACGTGAAGGTACGGCACATTGTTTTTCTTTTATGACCAAAGACTATACTATCATTTGCAGAACAAAAGACTTTGTTTTGAAATTTCTGAAGTACCAACATGAAAATTTTAACTTTTGGAAACAAGTGGAGTTTGCACAGATAAAGATGATGGATAATTACACTGAAGTGGACATTAATAGCTTGCAATAGAACACAGTGTCAATAAAATTAAACTGTTTTAAGGTTAATGCATCTGTTGTTGCTGATAGTGATGTGCCTGCATGTGTACTCATAAAAAGCCTTTCTCTTGTAGCCTTATTAGTGCTCCTTTGCATATTTGTTGATTTTTTTGCTATTCCCACAGTCTTAACGCGTTTGATATAGCTGGTATTTTAATCAAAATCATTTTGATAATAATATACTTTTGCTGTGCTCTTTTTCTTTATTATAGTTTGTAGCACATCCAAACTGCCAGCAACAACTTCTCTCCATCTGGTATGAGAATCTGTCAGGTTTACGGCAGCAGACTATGGCGGTGAAGTTTCTGGTTGTTCTTGCCGTTGCAGTAGGACTGCCATTCCTTTCAATGGCTTACTGGATTGCCCCTTGCAGTAAGGTCAGTTGGCAGAATCTTGTAATGAACTTTTATTAATGTGTGTATCATCCGCATGTAGATTCCTGACTGGCAATGTTGAAACATGGCTATAAGCTACCTTCATGCTCAAATAGCACATGACAAATCTGTTATTTCAAAACTGAATTAGAATATAATGTCTTCAAGGTTGCATGTTCTGACAATTGTAGTTATGATAGGCAACCGCGTGTGTTAAATACAATGTATATTAAGTCAAGTAAATAGTGGAGCAAGAAATGTCTTGTAAAAACTGTAGTTTATAAACAGTGGGTCAAGATATTCTTCATTTAGTTGTACTAGTAGTCAAATACTGAGGATCTTCATTTTTCATTGACACAGAGCTAGACTAAGCTTAAGTTGTGGGTTGACTCATATTAACTCAAAGGCAATTTTATTTTAGATGATTAAAAATGAATAGATAAAAGTCACCAAAACATTAATGTCATAAATTATCGTCATTGATTTTCTTGAAGTCAAGGTGAATGATGTTGGCTTTTCAGGATGATGCTAATACTCATTATATTCCGTGAAGTTCTTAAAGCAGCTGCTGAGCCTCCCCTGCATCCATTTATAACGTGTTGTTGTTTGGATTTGGATGCTACTACTGTAAATGCTTGAATGATGCATATACTGTGGAAGGCCTTTCTGCTGGAGACGGGTTACGGTCTCTGACCTCTTTAGAAGTTATTCTGAAACTCTACTTCAGTTAGTTACTATCCATTGCAAATGGACACTGATTGAAGTATTCCTCTGAGAGCATATTAGAAGGAACAAATGGATCTTACAGGGCACAATATGACATTCATCCATTATTTTAACAGGCCAAATGCAGTGTGCAGATGATTCCAGGGGAAAAGAAAGGTTGATTGAAGACTCAAGTATTTGCTATTTTTTTTTTTCCCCTTTCATTTTTCTATGATAGGAAAAAGTTTTTGTTTTGCCATGTTTTTCATTTCTTTCAGTCTGGACAATAAAAATCAGTAATGTCATTTTCACTTTTCTTGTATAGTGAGTAGGATTTTTATGAGCTCTTTGGTCTTAAAATTCACCTTGAAATTCAACATACTTTAGTAATTGTTTTTCAACCATAGCAGTGACTTATCTATTTGTCATTTCCCCTTTTCAGTGATTTATTGGATCTTCGAGCCATTGTGAACTATCATACATTCTATAAAAGCTATTTCAGAGTAACTTTTTAATGTCAAGTTGCAAGGGACAACATCCTTTAAGTTTCACTTCATTTGTTGCTTTTTAGTAATCTCCTGCTGTCGTCTGTGAACATGTTCAATTGGTTTTGTTTCATAATATTCTGCAAATGTAAAATACAGAATACTTTTTTACCAGTTGTGATTTCTTTTCTTGTGCTTCACTCATACTTCAAAATTGGATTCTTTGGTTTTTAGAAGACAAAAATATTTGTTGCTTAAGTTCAATATAGGTTGTTCCAGTACAGAACATTATCTGTATCAATAGACTCCATTCTGTGTATGATCTGATGGAATTTAAAACTCTTTTTTCTCCTCCTACTGAGATAAATTGACCATTGTTTTTCATCATTTGGCCTTGTAGGGCACAGTGACAGGAGAGAGAGAAGACAGTGAAAATAACAGCTGGCACTGAAATTTTTCTGACACATTTCTTTAAGTTCTCATGCAGTGGCTCTGAGAAAGCCAAAAATAGGGTCAGCCTTTGTCTTTGTAACATTTGCATCTCAACCTGTTTATTTGTACAGATAAACAATTTCCTGTTTAGGAAAAAATTTGACAATTTGAACTTGGGCCACAAATACTGAATTGAGAGTTTCACATCAGGAAAAAAAATATTCAGAAAAATCTGTGGTCAGATTCCTGTTAAGTTGGCAGAAATTCATGAATGCCAGATCCTGGAAAGATTAAAGATTGTCGCTCAGTTGAGTTTCAGCAGGTGATCCACTTGGAGGCTCCTCAGAGTTTTTTGAACTATTTACTCTGCTTTTCTAGCTGGTAATTCAGTATAACTACGGAGATAATTAACCCAAAACTTCTCATATAGTATTTAATAGCATGACATTTTGAAGGACTAAAAATTATTTTCGGGTTTATCTGAGAATCTTTATAATGTCCAAGCTCTTCAGCTATAATTAATAATGCAATTTATATTTTTAATGTTATGAATTAATGCATAATTTTTTCAGCCTCTGGCTGAGATAGGGGATCTGAATTTGACATACAATCTTCTTTAACTGTTCCCAGCCCTTGGGGTTGAGATTTCTGGTAGTAACTTGATCAGTCCCTATTTATTTCTTGAAGCACATTCTGAGAGTTATACCCATAATTCTCTTACAGTGTGATAGGGCAAAAGAAATTGAATTTTAATGTCCATTACACAAGAAGCTGGGAAATTGTTCCACAAAAAAACATTTGCATTATCCCATTTTGTTACCAGGCCTCTTTTCCTTTGTGAAACATGTACTACCCAGAGTCCTATTTTATCTTCTCTATAACAATGCCATGCTCCATAATGTTGTGTTTATCATTGTTTCTTCAGATATAGAGGAGAAATAATGTAAATCACCGACTCCAGCCCTCAGCAATTTCAGGTTACCCCTATACAGGGGGTAGAAGGAACCACAGTATATCTGTTCTATATCTTGTCCTAGAATCATAGTACCTTAAAGTGTCCTGAGTTGGAAGAGACCCATGAGGAACACTGAATACAACTCCTGACTTCACACATGGCACTTGAAACCTGAATTGATGTATAAAGCACTCTCCAAAACAAAGACCGTAGCACAAAGAATCAGAAATCTGCAAAAGCACTTAAGTTACAGAATGAGACCATGCCCTTGATCTCTGCAATGGCAAACAATGTATTATGGCAAACCCTCAGGGGAAGTGCATTAAACAGGGAGTTTAGCTTATAGAAAAATCTCAGTATCCTGAAAGATTATGCTGTGTCTTTATATTTGGTTTCTTTTTACCTTATTCCAATTTTCTGACCTATTTGCTCTCCTTAAGAAGACTGCAAATTTAAAAAGTGCCGTTACAAGTTTTTCTTGGATCTCTATGTAGGAACATCATAATAACTTCCAGGTTTTGTGTAATCACTTCAATTGCAGTCAGTCCTACCTCCAGGGAGTTTTTTGCTATCTATTGTAAAAATACTTCTATATCTCTTTTGAAAGGGGTGAGGGGCTAGGAGTTCAGTCTTTTAAATTTAATGGTTTTTGATCAAGAGTTATATTAATATTACTTCCTTCAGTATTTTTTTTCTTTCTTCTCTGGGTATGACTCTTTCTGGCATCTGTCTCCTAATCCATCTTCATTTGTAAACACAAATTTAATGCATTTAAAAGGACACGGTCAAGGTACTTTATCATTTTCCAACTCTGCTTTATTCTTTGTTGTTCACAACTGTTCCTTGATAGCTTGAAATAGAATCTTTTCCCATGACAAACACCTTCTCTCCTTGTAGGCAGCACAAAACAATTGGTTGTTGAAGATCATTTCATTAGGCTGAAAAAAATATCTAATAAATAAATAAATAAAGATAATTTTTTTTTTCTTTTTGAGTGAGAAACATAATGAAAGGAATGGATTTGCAAAATAACCTATAAAGGAGAAATATAAAATTTTGTGCCTGCTAACCTTGACAGTGTCCCTTCAAGAGTATCTTCTTTATATGTCTCTATTTTTTTAATGTGATTGAGACCATACCATTGCATCCTATTCTTTCTTTCTGTGAAAGCTGATTGTAAAGTCAAAAGTATTTTTGCTATTGAAAAAGTTTTGGAAAATATACTTAAGGTGATAATTTTACTTTCTGCCTTCCTCTTCCTTTTCCTGACTACAGATAGTAATATATTTTATCTGGGATCCGCGATACTTTTCTTTCAAATCTTACGGTGAGATTTTTGTCAGAAGGCTAAGAGAGTATTTTCCTACTGTTGCCAGCTAAGTGAGCTAGCTAAGACTTTTGCTATTAATACAGACACTTTCAAGACATCTCCTCTAGTAAATAACCATGAAAAGTTCAGCGTTGCGTAAGTTTGTATGGAACTTTTAGGTTTTTTAATGTTGCACTACACTGTTAGGCAGTAGTGCTTAGACACTGAGAGTCGAGAATGTTTCTGTCAAAGGAGTCAGGAAGGAAATAAAGACACTACAGAACTATAAACATACCCTCTAGAGGCCTAGTGACATTTTTTTAAAGAGGGAGTAAGTTGAAAAAACTGCAAAACAACTGCCAAACTGCGCATCATGAAATTTGGGAAACAGAATTCTTTAGTCATAAATGTGCTCCTGGTGATAATTTAATGCTTTTAGTAAGTGTCAAAATCCCATTTTCTTCGCTATCTCATAAATATCACTGGAATGTAAATTTGAAATATATTTAACAACTATAATAAATACTTCTCTTGATTACCTATAATAGACATAAAGGTGCCGCAAAAGAATTGTAGAAGTATTTCAAAACACTGAGCTAGAAACACATATATGGTGAAAGTGAGTAATGAAATTATTCCTCTGGAGATAGCAAATAAGGGGAAAAATTTAAATGTGGTTGTCAGTGTAGCATCATAGTACAATTTCTTTCCAAATCTTTGTTCCTTTTTGTCATTGAAACATATTTCTCTGTGTTCCTGTTCCTTTTATTCATTTTTCTTATTTTGGAAGAAAGCAATGCAATATCTTTTTGTTTTATAACCTCTGTTACAGTTGGGAAGGATAATGCGTGGACCATTTATGAAGTTTGTAGCCCATGCAGCTTCTTTCACCATTTTTCTTGGTCTGCTCGTCATGAATGCAGCTGACAGATTTGATGGCACCAAGCTCCGGCCCAATGAAACTACAGGCAATGTAAAACAGCTATTTAGAATGAAAACATCATGTTTCTCATGGATGGAGATGTTAATTATTTCTTGGGTAATAGGTAAAGATTGATTTTTCCTTAAATTTGTCTTGTTGTGATTTCACTGAAGCTAGACTCAAATTAATCCTTTGCTATTAAAGATAAATATAAAAAACTAACAAAGTGAATTTAGTCAGGTGGTTGCATTCCCACACTGGCCTCATGTTTCTT
>JAOWBP010000001.1:145148610-145165870 GCA_028571105.1 Tragopan temminckii
CCCGAGGAACATCTTGTATGGTGGTGATTAATGCAGAAGAGGGATGCAGAGTACAGCTGAGATCCAGAAGATCTGCAGTGTGCCTCCTCTCCATTGTCATGAGAGGGTAACACATGTAGTGGTATAACATGGCATGATGTGGCTCCCTCTTAAACTGTGGGCTGATACCAAGGAGGAGTTTCTTGAAGTGGTCATTTAGTGTTTATGCTGACTTTACTGCATGTGTTGTTTCTAGAACATGTTTTTCAAGCATCTCTTTGACACTGCTTTGAATACTGTAGTTTCTGGATTTTAAAATTAATATTTTAAGAGAACCATTTCTTGTATGTGCAGCTAAAGCCCTAATCCATCAACTACTACTACTTTAGTTCAGTGATGTTACTCCTGAGCTTTCACATACAGTCCTTTTGTAAAAGGAAATGACTGTTTAATAAAACATCAAGTTTGCCTTTTTTTTTGTTGTTTGAGAAGATTTTTTAGATGGTTCATTAATTTTAAAATTGTGTAGTTATATTAAAATAGGAATAATTGCCTGTGGTCAACCTTATTGGCATGGTGGTGTGTCAGTGAGTTCAACAGCACAGATTTATTGTTTTTGATTACATTTAGATTGAAACAGTATAAATACTTTCATGTATTCATGTGTGTATGTACTGAAATGCTTAATAATAAACGATTATTAATGTAATACTTAATCACTAAATTGCATGTAAATTGGAAAAATATTTGAAATACTGACCTGTCACTGTTAACTGACTCTGTGAGTAGTAAGAGTCCTGACAGAATTACTTACATATTTGAGGCTTTCTCTGAGTTTCTGTATTTTTACATAACATTGTAGGTCATATTGAGTGAATAGGGATCAGCACCACTCTTTCCAAAGAACAGCTTTACTATGTCTGGGTTAGCTACTACTTCCCTGCGTACAAGACTTCAGCAAGAGGCTCTAGTGGGAATTTGTGCTGAAATATCATGCTTTTCAGAACCTTGGTAGGAAAGACACTTCTCAGGCAATTTGCAGAATGGTTTCCAAAAGATGAGGTTACTTTCTTAGGAATGTAATAATTGTGTGTTAAAAATGTTATGTAAGGAAACACTCTTTCTAGTAGTCTTCCATCTAGTTACTAAACCTGGTCTCCAATTGTTGAAAAATGTATTACCACACGTAAGTCAGAAGATCACCTGCTGAAGTACAAAAATGTGCATAAATTCTCCCTCTTTTGCAAATAGTTCATGGGTAAAAAACCCAGTTTTGTACTTTAAGAGATGATGGAAAGTGCATTTTCAGGTCTTAGCCCAAATCTGAGCACTGATATGCAGTGGAATTTGAAAATTGGCAGTATTTTCATGCAGCAAGCATGGTGTTGAGGAATAAATTGCCGGCATATAGAGGTAGTCAGAATGCTCTAATGCACTCAGACATCTGATTGTATTACTTATTTATATTTTGAAATATTTTGCGTTGTGAAAAGAAATACATTTTCTCATACATGTGAAGAAGGACAATTAGGCATTAAAATGTCAGTTGTAAATTAAACAAGGCACACAAATTATTGAATGAAAGTAGGGAAGAAAAAGATTCTGATATTCATAACTGCCTTGAGGTGCAGATTATTTCTCAGCTTCTGTGGTTTTAAAATCAAACGTTTCTTGACATTATTAAGGCCAGTGCATTCTTTAAACCTCTTCCTCTGTTAAATAATACACTACGTATTAACATAAGGACACTATGTATTGCACACTACCTATGCAATATAAGGATTTCTGCTGTTGACATAGCATCATTTTTGTCTGCAGCCTCAACTCTCTTACTTGAAATGATCTGTAAAATTATCTTCCAGACTCTTCATTAGACATAATCTCTTTGGGGAGCAGTGTGCAGTGTGGCAGCTGCGTTTCAGAACTAGTCCCTTTGCTGAGATCCTACATCCTCTCAAAATCTCTTGCAACAGTTTCATTGACAATATGAAGATACAGATGTGATTTCTGTTGATAGTGGGTAATGCTGTAGCTTAACCATGCAGCTTAATCCATAAAGCGAACAAAGCTGGGCAGGGATGGGGAACAGGTTGGTTGTCTTCAGAATACTCTCTTCGAGTTCATCCCTGGAGCACACTCTGTGTTTCATAGATGGAGGTTTCTCATGAGGTTGTTCTACGCTTTCAAGCTGCCAGAAATACAGTAAGCTTATGCTGGAACTGGTACAAGGCCTGAAAATTGCTTCTCAAAGGTGAGCGAGGCACGTGTTCATTTTTTGTGAAGACTTAAGTGATTTGTTGGGTTTAGTTGATAGGTACTTGTGTATTCACGGTGTATGATCACTAATGTAGCAGTGAACTTCCTTGCATCAGTTGCCCTGCCAGAGCAATGACCTGTGACAAGACTTTTTCATCAGTTTTGCATGACCTGTGGTAATATTTCTGCAGGCTTATTCATAATTCCAATTTGATGAGTAAGATGACCAATCTCTGGTGTGTGCACCTTTCTTCAACAATGTAAAAGGAAAAAATTACTGTTGGATCGATATAAGTGTTGTATAACTGCATTCCTGCACCATGACCTGTAACCAAGGCCACTTCCTGGGGTTCTGTTAGTAGAAGTCCTGTGTGGGTCTCGGCCCTTGTGGGTCTTGCTGGGTGGTTGCCTACAAGTCTGTGACAGTTCAGTGTATTCCTGTGAATCATCAACTCCTCTGATCCAAATCAGATTGTAAATAAATGAATAAATAATTCATGAATCAAGCATCTTGCATTTCGGTGAGATCTAACTGCATTTATTGAACTCTGAATCCAGGAGCAAGAAAGCTGTAGCCTTACAACAACCCTAGAGCTACAGACCCAGCACTCATTG
Organism: Tragopan temminckii; assembly: GCA_028571105.1. Classification (NCBI taxonomy): domain Eukaryota; kingdom Metazoa; phylum Chordata; class Aves; order Galliformes; family Phasianidae; genus Tragopan; species Tragopan temminckii. Next base: position 145,151,461 of record JAOWBP010000001.1, read on the forward strand.
AACACTTCTGTGAACATTGGAAACCTTTCACAGACTTTCTGAGGTCTGCTTTTGGCTTCTTTGGTGAGGAGTCTAGCAACTTTATGATCCATGGATTGGATGCTCTGTCCCTGGAAACACTAAAGGTCAGGCTGAATGGGGCTCTGAGCACCTGACTGACCTGTAAGTGTCTCCCTGTTCATTGCAGGGGAGTTGGACTAGATGGTCTTTAAAGGTCCCTTCCACCTCAAACAATTCTATGATTCTCTGATACTCATCAGAAAGAAAAAGGTAGATTTGTGGGTCACTGTGATGAAGTTACTGAAAAAGTGATAGTTACCTCCCCATGGGACCTAATTTTATGAAATTGGAAACTCTCCATTTCATCCTTTTAATTCATTTTCCTCCAAGTCACTCGTTGGATTTGTGTGAGAAAGGTGGAGTAGTGGTAAAACAACATGTATGATGTGTACAACACACTTTCATTGCCAACACTAGTAACGAGTGTGCTCTTTGTGTAACATCCTCCAGCAGCATTTGCCACTGTAGGAGCTGTGGGTTATAGAAACTGACTCTTGCAAATGATCAGTATCCCCACGTACCAGGGAATTTGCATGGTGCTACCTCATTAAGCCAAGTTTAGATGTTTGAGCTCAGCAAACATGGGCAAAAGAAAATTTTGGCAGTTAAACTATATTCATCACTTTCTATGGTTTCTTACATCAAACTGACGCAGTATGTGGCAGTGACTTAGCAAAGGGCTGGAATTTGAAAGTGCATAACATTAGACTTGTATACATGTTTGCATACATACAGACGTACTCGTGAGTGTAGACATGCACATGACATCTGCTCAACAGGAGGCTTAAAGCATTTGGCTTGATAAGATGCATTTAAATGGTAGTTTTGATACTGAAATGTGAACAAAAAGCTTAGTGATAATTAAATTGCATTCAGTGTTCTCTGGGATAGATTTAAGGTTTTATCTTGCAGTAGAATAATTATTTGCTAAGCAGTGACAATTTAAATTCACAGTCAAATTTATTTTTAGCAAAATAGAAGTCGTGGAATATGATGTGAAGATAACTAATGCAAATTGGGGTTTATTTTCTGTGCCCATTTCTCCACAACTACACCTTTTTTGTACCATTTTCATAAAAGTGACAGCACAGCTTTATTGTCTCACCAACACGATATGTGTAAATAGGCATTTGTCAATATTAAAAAAAATAGGCTTTTTGAGATGTGAGATGTGACAAAACCCACAAGCAAGTGGAACAAAAATGGAGCTGCGTGCACATCAAGAATTGTCATCTTGGGTGTGTTCTCCAAGTTCTGGGGGGAGGGGTGGGGCTGGTGTGGGTGATTTGCTTTCTGCAGCACTGGAATGTGACTTCATTTTGGTAAAGAAATAAAAAATCAACTAATTTGAACAAAGCAACAGTGTTGCAGATGTGGATTTGCAGGGTGAAACCTTTCTTGTAGCTGGCCTGCTTCCTTTTAATGCGGGATTGTAGTCATGAAATACAAGTGACAAATAGTAATAATAACAGTAGTTGTGAATCAGTGAGAAGTAGATGTGATATCTGCCTCTTTGCTCAAACATTCCTTTGGTCATGCCATTAGTCATACCACTGTAACATCAACACATAATTAATGAAATTAATTAAACCAAAACCAACCTGAGCTAAGAAGAATGTGGCCTGAGTTATTCTTTTTTGCTCTTTGAAATTAAGTTACGGTTTTGACGTCAGTTTTTGCCTTAGTGAAAAAACTAAAGAACGGAAGTTTTTAAATTATTTGTTATGTTGGCCTTTCCTGTGCAGGTGGAAGGAAGGATGATGAGCCAAAGGATAATGCTGTATGCAAATTGCGTGGAAAAAAGATCAACAAAACAGTATACAGATTGCAAAGTTTGATGATGCAGCATTGTTAGTTTCAAAGAATATTCAGACTGCGAAATTATTATGAAACTTGTCTGCTGCTTTGGTACTAAATTTTGAATGAAGCAGTGCCTCTCTTAAAAATGACATCAAGTATTCATTTAAGCCCTGATCTCACTGGAGGTAGTGGGAGTTTTGCTGGGTAGCCCATATGTTTAGCAGGCTCATGTTGAGGATCAGCTGCTAGAACAGATTTACACTAATCTATAACCTCTGAGCTGCATGGGAGAATTCCTGATCAGGCTTTGGTCAATCACTGCTGTAAGGGCAAACTTACGCTGTTGAGCCTGTTGAGTCGTTCCTTTGAAAAAGAGGATCTTTGCTTCAGCCATGGTCATGCAAGCAGACTTTTCAACTCACAGCTGAGAGCAAGGAGACATTAAAAAGGCTGCCAGCAGCCGCAGACATCTTGATTCCTCTTTAATTGTTTTTTTTATTATTTTTTTCGTATTGTGGTCAGCTAGCAAGTAGGCATGTGCCCAGCTGCCTGATAGTCTGGACTGCAGTGCTGATCTGTTGCCTCTTGTCTCCTTTTGGTGCTAATTCCGATGGATGCTCAGTGGCTCTGGTGGCTGATTTTCTCTAGGCCTGTGCTGGGTTTCACCACATTCTGACTATTATAACTGACTGCTTTAAAAGTCTTTCAGAATGGAAGATTCTCACATTTTTAAGAAGTGATTTATGTTCTTTCTCTTCTGTAAGATTTTTGTTTGCGGCATACATATTGCACATGTTCTATACGTGATTTTTCTCTCCTTTTTTAGAACAGGTAGCTGCATCAGATTGCTCAGCTTTGTTAGATCTACACTCTGTACATGTCTTCTGCCTGCCAAGTGGTAGCAACTCGTTGCTCAGCGCTTCTTGTAAGGCTGCCTTAGCCTGTTACAGACACAGTGCATGCAGTCCAGCTGTCAGCCTGCCAAACGCTGGGCACTTGGCAGTTGGGAGATATTCTTAGGACAGCAGCATTTTAAATCATAACCTATGTCAATTATTAACACTTCTGCAGCACCCATCCTATTGCAGGAGCAAGCAACAGTAGTAATAGCCATGTGCGCACGTGAATGAGATTGTAGAGCCTCCTTCTCTGGAAATGTTCAAGACCCATCTGGATACTTTCCCACATGACCTGCTGTAGAGAACCTGCTTTAGCAGGGATATCGGATTTGATGATGTCTAGAGGTCCTTTCCTATGCCTGTAAGTCTGTGGCTCTGTGTGATTCTGTGAAATCAGACAATAATTTTAACAGAGGTGCAGTTTGTAGAAGGATGCGTTGGAACCTGGCATGACAAAGCTCAGGAAGTCTGTGCTGCTGAGACTCACTGCAAAATCATTCCTCTGCTCATCACAAGGTGGGAAGGTGCCCTGCATTCTGGTTCCCCCTGAGCCCTTCGCACCTCTGAGTTTGCAGTGGGGAAGGTGCCTGATTGTCTGACCTCTTAGCATCTGTCCCATGTGTAGCAATACAAGCAGCTCTGAGAGCCAGCAAGAGTAGTTCTAACTCCCAAACCCTACGAGGTACAGAACCTAGTGCCAATCATAAACAGTGGATTGCATTTTTTTTCCTAACCATTTGCAGTAGTGCCTCATTATTCATGTGCCAATATTTATGGTCAAATTCCATGAATTTCTAATCATGTTTAGTGATTTATATAGGATCAGATCCATTGTACTGTTCTTTTCATGTTGATAATCGTTTCTGAAAACACAATGAACCTTGTTCACAATGGAAGTTGTTCTTAACCAGATATTTTTCATGTTCAAAGACTACAAACAAATTTTCCATTCCATTTACCAATGCAATAGTTGATTTTCTGTATTAGTTTAGTTCTGCTCTACTGATCTTTGTTTTTATGCATTATTTCCTTAAGCTAATTTAAAATTGCTTTCAGTTTGAAAGTACTTTCTTAAGTTTATTAATGAAATGTCATAAGTACCATGACTTTCTCGTTGGTTATCTGTACTTACGAGGTTGGTTGGAGCTGAAGACACACACGAGTTTAGGATACATTTCTATTCTTTTTTCATGCTAGATTTATTGATCTATAGTTAATTGCAATAAACCTAATATGAATAATGTATTAAATAGAAGAAGATTTTGAAATTGTAATTTAAAGCTTGTGGAAATTTTATGACAGGCACAATGAGGGAGATAATATTTTTATAAGCTTGCATAAACATCTAGTGTACTCATTGCACTTATTTAAAGGGAAATCCAGTGCACCAAGAACTCCTGAGCCTCTTTTAGCTCTCAAATGAAGGACAAATATGTACATTCATGGATGGTGATGAGGTGCTGGCACAGGCTGCCCAGAGAAGCTGTGGATGCCTTCATCCCTGGAGGTGTTCAAGCTCAGGTTGGAAGGGGCCCCTGGCAGTCTGACCTGGTAGGTGGCAGCCCTTCCCATGGCAGGGGGGTGGTAACTAGATAATCTTTGAAGTCTGTTCCAACCCAAGCCATTCAGTGATTCTGTGATCTCCCAGTGACATGTCCACTTCCTCTCTTTTGCATTCTTCTGTGCATTTGGCTCTGGATTTGTCATGACAGGAGCACATAGGCTAGGACATGCTCAGAGGGTTCTAGCACTGTATAGGACCAACATGTACCAGGGAGGTGAAATTAAATCAATTCTAGTGCAGCAGGATATTCGAAGATACTTGCAGTAAACCTTTTAAAATTTCCACTGAGACATTTAAGTCCTGCTCCGACTAAGTTATCTGACAGATCAGATGCAAAAAGCATGCTGCTGGTAGGCAGCAATTACTCTTCCTCTCTGTAGCCCTCCTTTTCTTCCATCTCTTAGAACAAAATTTCCTATTAATTTATTAAAACTTCTTGGGAAGACTGCCATCTTCTTAGCTTTCTCAAGTGAACCCTGGAATCTTATTCTCCCCTTGCAGTGTACTATTTAATTTTCCTTTCTGTCTCTGCATGTAGAAACCTGAATTAAAGAATGCAGTGGCCATTAACAAAAATTGCATGTAAGAGTGGTAATGCTAAGAAGAGTGAGTTAGCATAACTTCATTTTTAGGTAGTGGAGACGGGATGAAATTTTCCCTGACATTTTATATGGCCTCACTTCAGTGTTCTCACTTCAGAATCTTAAAAAACTGCACAACATCAAAGCCATTGGGAAGCTTGACCACAGCTCATGTTACTGCTTTGAGTCACAGCAAGGCCAGCAAAGCTGTGAGGGTCTGTAACAGTCTCTGACTGCCCAGGATAGATGAAGGAAGTACAGCAAGATGGAAGAAGGAAGAATAGCAAGTGTCTTGGACTGGCATCTCATAACAAGGAAAAGAGAGAAATGTAGGTATCTGAAGGAAAGGTCTATATTATGTAGAACATTTTGGAGAGAGCTACTAACAAAAGAGTCTGCAATAACTGAGCCCGGGTCTGCAGGCAAAAGCTGGGGTCTCAAAATGAACACTCCTTGCTGTACAAAGCAGTAGAAGTGAAGGTTTATGCTTTTCTTCAGAAAAGAATTTTAGAGGATTAGGTCAGAAAGTTACTTAATCCATCAGCAGCATATGATAGGGTAGATAAACAGAAATAGATGTGACAGTGAAATTTTGGCACTGCTTTGTATGATAAAATAATAATGCTCTTACATAACAGGTTGATATATAAAATATATGCTGGGATTTCTTACCCCGCAGCCACTTCCAGCCTAAAATCAGCAACAGAGTTGAAAAGCGAAGCTTGAGGGGAAGGGAAACTGAAAAAAGAATCTGTATAAAGATTAAGGGGACAGCAAGGCTAATGACTCAGGTCTTACAAAACTGTCTGAGGATCTTTAATGACCTGAGGTTTCAATATTATTGATTTTTGCACCACATCAGAAAAACAGCAGAAATCTCCATATCTGTCAGTGGGAGCACTTGATAATACCTTATAGGGAGATTAACCAGGTTCAGCTTCTGCAGGATTTCTGACCTGCCTGCAGGAATTGATGGGGAAATCATTGGTGCAGGGATGGCTGCACTGTTGTGTGTATGTGCTGTATGTGCCTGTCATTGGACTTGGCTCCTACTACTGGCATGCAAACCTCAGTACATTTAGAGTGTCGGAAGTCGCACGGATGTACATGCAGAAGAGGAGGGCTCACCAATAGGAAATATGGTGCAGTGCCTATGTGGATTTTGTTCTTATTGAAGATTGAAGAGAATGTGGGAGGGCTGGTGCATGTGAAGGCATTGTCCCAAGGACAACATATGTGCATATATGAAGGTGCAGGACCTTACAAGCACTCCTGGTGCTAATAATGTGGGAACAAATTCTGATTGCTTTGTGTTTCTGAGCTTCACCTCTCTTGGAAGCAGATTTCATGAGTTTCGAAATTCTAGATTAGGTTCTACATATTGCATATTGCGGATCAAACATAACATAATTAACAGAAATTCCACACTTACATATGGTTTGTTTTCAAATCCTACATCAGTTAGTAACAATGTCAGGAACATTAGCGTTTATTTTCTTTTGATTTATACACGGAGTTTGGGTTGGAATGTGGGAATCCTGCTGGTACCTCCTTTCATCTCTGTGGCAGTTTTTGATATTTTCTCTTAGCTTAAGGCTGCTGCTTGGGTGACAGAAAGGCAGCAGATGTAGGAGAGGCTGAGGAGTTTGTCTGAAGCAGCCAGCTTCATCGTGTGAGCTTCTTCCACTCTGTGTGGAAGAGATAGGCCCTTCCAGAGGACGGCTCCTCAGGTCTGCGCCAGGATGGGGTGAATCACACTGGTGACTAAAGTGTTGTTGATGAATGGAGCATCTGTAAGTCACAATGTGCAGATGTACTGCTGCTGACATGATGCATTTTGCATGCCTGTGCGGAGAATATTATCCTTGGTTTCTGTTATCTCTGAATGTGCATTTTATCCTCTTTTTGTACGCTTTGTAGAGTAGCTCAGAGATGATAACTTAAATATGGAAGATGATGTAGATTTCAGAAATGATAAATAAATCATGTGCAGTGAAAAACTGCACGTAATGCTTTGACTGAGGCTAAACTGACATAGATGTATATGGATGGATTTTCGTGTTCTTGCCTACTGAACTATAGAACATTTAGACTGACTTATTTTTTGGGGGAGAAGTGAGAATTATGAGGGATATTTTTCATATTAATTGCTTGCACTTCATTAGAGAACAGAGGCAGGAAGAACAGATACTAATAGCTTTATCCTTTCAGAGAAGTAATTTTGCGTATAATCTTACAATCAAATACGAGCCAAGCAATTAAGAGCATGACCTTTCATTTTCATATACAATTCCAATTCCAATTCATTCCAACAATTCATTCCAATATACAAAAGTCTTAAATGTGATGAATTTTTAAAACATGACAACATATTCAATCAACATCACAGAAGATTTTGCAAAATTTCACCTGACTCTCCCCTTGGTCAGCATGGATGAAGTAGAATTGGTAGTAGTGATGTAACTGTCTCAGAATAGAATTTCTTACAATTAAGGCTGTTTACCAACATTCTGTGATGTCAGATCACGTTCTCCCCTCTGAATTATACTCATGGCTCACTGACATCACCTTTATTTAATTTAATGCTTCTGTAGTCAGCTTGCAGCCTAGCATAGGGTAAATTTGGGAATGTTCCTCAGTTGAAATGAGGATTTTTCTCTGCCATTTTTTAGATGATAAAATAGAAACTATATAAAATTCACATAATGTTTACACAGGAGACGGGAACATTGACTATTTGAGGAAAAAAATGAAAATCTGAATTTTCAATGTCATGGTGACCTGAAAATTCATCCAGAAACAATTTAAGTGAGTAGATTTTTTAAATTCAAGTGGCTTGTGGCTGCCCTGGGAATTTAAGGAAGGATGCTGCCCACTGTAGATTGTGGGAAAGCATGCTATTTTATCCTCAAGGCTGAAAGGCACCTGTCTCTCTTACAGACATGAAGGCAGTTTTAGGGAGACAGAAATGCATGAGAGATGCAGCAGCAAATTATCTTTTTTGGTTGAGAAGTAATTTCTGAATATTTATACCTTTTGGAGGGGAATAATTCTTTTTTAAATATATCAGTATTATACTGGGAGAGGGGAAATATTGTCCCAGGTAGGAATTTCTGGCCAGACAGCCCTGAGACAGCAGCACAATGTGGCTGGCTGCCTTTCCTCATAAGAAAAATGGTGCAAGATTTGGAGCTTGGAATGTAACTGAACATTCAGGTGTATCCTTCGTCTTGAGCGCTCAGGCTGGCTCAGCAGCAGGCTGCTGCCTCCTGGGTTGTAAGGGGCACAGCAGTGACTTACTCTGAGGTGTGCTGTGGAGTGTCTGGATCTTGTCCTGAGTTTGTATTGCTCTACTGTGACTACAGCAAACAGTTTGTTGCAACTTTATCAGTGTATGTCCCACTCATTTAGTAAGCACGTTTCTTTCTCTACCAATCCTTGGGCATACTCATGTGTGGCTGTACTAACAGTCTTTAGCCCTAGTATAGGCAGTGGACTAGTAATAGAACATACTCAGTGAAACACTTTGCAGCATTTTCACTAAGGGGATGATACAGTTCAGCAGTATAACTGACCAGACTGCCCTTGAGAATGGTTTGTTACCTTCCCAGTTGTGGAGTGGTTTCAACTTGTGTTAGAAGGTGTGATTTTTTTTTTTGTGAACATAATTAATTTGTGAACATAAGTATAGAATGCTGTAATTTAATCTTATGGGAAATTGGAATTTAGAGGTGCCACTATAGTTCTGAATAGGTTAGAGTGAGTCCATTTGGCACAACCTGGAAATCTCTTTACAGCCTTGGCTGAAGAGTCAGATTGTGCCTTGCTAAGTAACCCCTGACCTCAAGACTGGGACAGAAGATGGAAGGGAACAGGAAAGCATTTACTGCTGTGTGTGTTACTAAAAATTATCAGTTATGAGAATATAAGAGGAAGTAAACATCAGAGCACCAAATTATGACTACTAATTACCTTAAAAAAAAAAAAAAGGATGCAAAAAATGATGCAATTTGAAGGAATGTAGGAAATGAGGGATATAGAAAATAAGAAGAGTGACTTTTATTACAATCTGTCTACAATCATCAGTCAACATCATTCTAAAAATTCAAGGTAAATTTCAGAATGCAACAAAGCCAGCTGAGTGGGTGCATCTTCTTCACCATGGAACTTTAGTTTGCCCAGATACTTAACTCTGCACAGTGGAGAATAGGGACGGGGAAATTATTTACATGATATTTCTTGTACACAGCATCTAGATAAGTGATATATTGACTAGGCTTCTTTCGTATTCAAAAGATAACTTCTACAAGGGAGTGACTCACTATTCTCAACTCTTCTACACTAACTGTTACACTAGAGAGTAGGTTTACCACTCGCAAGAGGATCATGGGAAGAAAAAACTTGTAGTAAACAAAAATTGCAAGTAAAGCACTGCAAATTCTTTTTTTTTTTTTTTTTTTTTCTCATTTGGGATTATCACCTTGTGGAGTTGGCAAATCAGAAAAAAAAATATCATTTTTCCAGTATAGAATATATATGAATTCTGGTTTTCCATTTTTCCAGATTCTGTGTAAAAGTGAAAGCTAAATAAGTCTGGGATTTCTATTCTCTTGAGAAGTTATTGTTGTCATATTTGTTTTCATGCTAGAGTAGTTATAAAGTTAAAAATTCCCTTTTTTTCTCCCCCAAAATACTCTAGAAAACTCTGTTCTCAGAAATGTTCACCATTTACTCTTTGATCAGCTTGTTTCAATATGTCTGAAATAAAAATATTTGGTTTTGCTTTGTTGAAGGCACCTGCAAATCATGAGTGAGTCAATTCAATATTAATTGCTTTTGTTTCTTCCCCCATAGCAGATTGTAGAGAGGATGGTTTCAGCTCTCCTGTAGCACATGTGTGGCATGTCTCCCAGGGCATACGGCAGAATTCAGAGCGTATCTGTGCTTGTGCATGGCGAGGGTTCTCTGGGGAGACCAGCCCCTGTGAGATGGTGGTGGCTGAGGCTATAATTTGATCTCCTTTCATCACTAAAATGTAGTCAAATGCTCTGTGAAAAAGGCCACTTCTGGCCATTTCTGCTGGATTAGTTTTACCCTAACAAATACCTGTCCATGACAAAAAACTGATGTCTTAGGATCTTAATTCTGCTATTATACGTGGAATTTCAAGTATGAAATGAATGATTCAAACTCTTATTCTGGTTTGAATAATCAAATTCTCTGCGTGTTCATGTTAAGTGATCAAGGTTAATGTTTCTGTGTAACTAAAAGCTTTTAATTATGTTATGATTGTTGTGTAGAGTATGTTACAAAAATAGAAATATAAATTCTCTTGATGGAAATGAGAAGTAGGCAAGAAATACGTTGAGTGGGTATTTGCTGTTGTGCTACAGTGGTTGTTCTCCAAAACCTGTGTGTTAATGTGTCAGTTCAAATAAATGCCTTTCTAGGACATTTATTATATATACTTTTTTTCAGCTTAGAGAATTATTCAGTGGTAAGGCGCATGATTGGAGCATCCAAGACTGAGTTGGAGGACCTGTTTCAACTCAGGCAGAACAGAAGTCTCAATCCAGTGGTGACTGAGTTGGCTCAGCAGAAGCTTCTTTAAATTTTACAGATCTTGAGAAAATATTCAGCAGTTATAAAGTTACAGTAACTGTTAAAGGTATCAATTTATACCATTTTTATCTCAAATTAGGTTTTCTTATCACATTTCAGGTCTGAGAAGGGCAAACAACCTTCCCACACTGGCATTTCTTGCATCACTTGCTTCCAATTCTGTTTTTACTAAGGTTAGGATAGCAAGTAAATTCTTTACATGTAGAAGGGAACAGTAAGCATGATTATTATTTCCTTATTATTACAAAGTATTTTTTTTAATAGCAGTAATTACAATGATTATAAGTAAATCAAAGACATTGCCTTTTTTCCCCACATTTTTTGTCTTTTATGTAAGCATGCATTGAAATGATCAACATTTCATGGTAAATCTTTATCCTGAAGCCATACTATACTGTTTTCATAGTAGAATTCTCTTTAAAAAAAAATAAATAAAATGTTTCTTCAACCTGCTTTGCAGCAGATAAAGGGTAACATCTACAGAAATAACTGTTCCATCCTTGTTTTCATGGAATTCAGTTTCCTACTATTTATCTATTTTTGTTTTACTTCTGGGTAACACCAATCTGTTCTTTCTATTGGATATAACTTTGTTTTTTAAATACATACTGCCTTGCTTCTTACTTTAATTAACTATACATCATATTTGCATAATAAAAATGAATACTTCCTGGCACGCATGCTCTTTCAGTTCATCACTTTGTTTTCTCTAATACCTTCATCAGTACTGTAAGTGGAAATACTGGGATCACTGTAGTCACCATAGTGTTACCTGTTGTCATGGATGGAGACTAAAGCACTGCATGCCTCACTCATAAGAGGAAGGCAGAAAGATATTTATTGATGTAAAATAGATATAATATTGCAATTTGAACATGATGACAGCAACTTAACAAGATTTGAAATGGCCGTATATCCTTGACTATTTGCTACAAAGAGGGTGGGGAGTGCATAATGAATCCAAGATCAAACCTTAGCAAAGTCAGTATAGCTTAAAATAATAAATCACTTGTCAGCATTCTGTCAGCAAGGAGTCACCACGTCAATCCAAGTGAATCTCTTTGCAGGTGTTAATTAGCCTCTAGTGGTGTCCCTGCTCAAGATTCTAGTGTGCAGCCAACTGCGTGCAAGAAGGACTTGCAAAGGGGTTCTTAGGCTGCTTACTGTTTTTAAAGATGATTGACTCACAGTTACACAGCTTAGTTTGGATCTATTGAACTAAGTGTCATCGGTTCTCTGAACACCTAGTTTGAGACAATATGGTGATCTTTAAGTATCTTCCATGAAACCTGTATTGTTATCAGTCCCAAGGACGAGGTCTTTTGCACCTCACTGTATGTACGAGGTCTTGGGCATAGTGACCAGGCTGGGTGGGGGGACAAGGAGTGCACTGTCACACCTGTCTGTAATTCATACTTTGCCATGTGATTTTGTTTTATTGTCAGTTCTGTGCTGTAGAATATGAGGATTATTATACCACAGACCCTAACTTTTATGCATATTTTCCTTAAAATATGTCCAAACTGGGAAAAGCAATAAAAAGATGCTAACAGCTGAAATTAATAGTTTTACAAAACTAAGATGAAAGTATCTGATGTAGTTTGCTTATCTTTCGCAGCCTGTCTCTGACCAAGGAAGGAGGACAGGAAGGAGCAAGTAAAAATACTGCACTTGTCATGTTTTTCCTCTCATGGGCTTCTCTTATTAGAGCATTTTATGTTAGTCTTAGCATCCTTTTTGTAATTCTCTCTGGCTTTTCCCTGGGAGACAGTTTTTCTGGTTCTTTGACCTTTTTGCTGATATCTTACCCCCATTGCGTGGGACTACACAACTCTGTTCAAAGTAATGGTGAAAATTTGCCAGAAGTAATTCTCACCTCTAGGAGACAGGGAAAAGGAAAATGAGACAACCCTGTGAGGTAGGTCTGAATTCTGTGCCTATGTTTAACCCTTTGCTCTGATCTTCCCATGCACTTATGGAGCTGTGCAACAGTTGGGTTTAGATGCATTCAAAAATGAAATTGAATTAAAAAATTCAAAAATGGAATGAACTCATTAAACTGTACTCTGTGATGTATGTTTGTTTTCCTTTCATTTATAAACATACATAAACTGATATTTGCATACATACTCATAGACATTCCCATCCCCTTCCCTCCCGCTGTTCTGAAAATGCGTGGAATAAATGGAATTAAAGGGAATTACTCATTTTTATTAAACAACAAAGGCAGTGAGAGCTCAGCAGACCTCTTGGCATCACCAGCCAGTGCTTGAGTTATTCTGTCAACATAGCGTCATTTCCCTTCTTATCTGCCAGAGAGGTTTGGGTCTAGATTGTGGCTACTTTTACATAGGTGTGGATGGTGAGATAAGAATCAGGAGCTGCTTCTCCCTCCCTGTCACATAATGTAATTGAGGAGAGTTACAGCTTTTGAGTGGTACGGCACTTGCAATGGTACAGCTAATTGCAAACATAAGCAGAGCAGCTGAGTCAGAGTATGGTGTTTTGAAACAAAACTGAATACACAAATATTTACCGCTTCAGCTTATGTCCACTATTTAGAAAGGGAAGAAGACTTTCTAGCGTTGCTAGCCAGGCAAGGGAAGGGATTGTCCTATTGCTCTGTGCTGTTGCAGCCTCACCTCGAGCACTGTGTGCAAGTTTGGGCTCACAATATAAGTACATAAAGCTATCAGCATCCAAAGGAAGGCTTATACGGGGTTCAGCATGTAAAATTTTTAAGACAGAAGTACTGAACATGGACCTACAGTAATGAAGATGCAATCCAGCAGAATGCTACAAAATCCAGTTTGACAAAAGCAACAGTATGTTTAATAACATAAATGTTAAAACAGAGAGTGCCACAGTTGGCCATCTGTCTTGGCTGTTTTCTGCCTTGTCACGGGTGCTAGCCAGAGGAGACAGGAACCCTGGACTGGAAAGCAGACCAGCAGGGCTAGAGCAGCTTCTGCTCTTTTTTGCACAGGGGTTCCTTACAGACAAAATATAGCTTCACGCATGACTAGAAGAATGTGAAAGGGTTGTTAGTAATTTAAAAACATGAGAGAATTACAATATACTTATTTTTTGAAACATTGATCTGAGGTTTAAGACAGCTGTTCAATTCAGAAAACACTTGAGGAGGTGATTTAGTCTTAAGTGTTCTAATGGAGCTAAATTGTATTCTTAAGTGAAAACCACAAAGCTCTTATACTCAACATGCTTTAAATACAGATGAAGAAACAAAAATAATCCATTCTGGTGTTTTAATACTTTTATGCTTCTGCAAATACATCTTTTTTCCTAGTTTCACATCTAAGTGAAAAAAACATGAATGGTATATCCTGTTTGACAAACCTGATTTTGTTCTATGAAAGGTGACCCACTTAGTGGATGAAGGTAAGGCTGTCGATGTGGTCTACCTGGACTTCAGTAAAGTCTTTGACACTGTCCCCCACAACATTCTCGTGGAGAAGCTGGCTGCCCATTGTTTGGATGGGTGTATGCTCTGCTGGGTGAAACACTGGCTGGATGGCCCGACCCAAAGAGCTGTGGTTAATGGAGTTAAATCCAGTTGGCTGCCAGTCACAAGTGGTGTCCCCCAGGGCTGAGGCCACTTCTATTTAACATCTTTATTAATGATCTTGATGAGGAGATTGAGTGCACCCTCAGTTAGTTTGCAGACGACACGAAGTTGAGAGGGAGTGCTGATCTGCCTGAGAGGAGAAAGGCACTACAGAGAGACCTGGATAGATTGGATCGATGGGCCAAGGCAAACTGTATGAGGACCAAGTGACAGTTCCCGCGTTTTGGTCACAACAACCCCAGGCAACCCTACAGGCTTGGGGAGGAGTGGCTGGAAAGCTGCCTGATGGAAAGGGACC
>JAOWBP010000001.1:145176219-145213789 GCA_028571105.1 Tragopan temminckii
TCCTTCCTTCCTTCCTTCCTTCCTTCCTTCCTTCCTTCCTTCCTTCCTTTCTTCCTTCCTTCCTTCCTTCCTTCCTTTTTTTCCCCCTTCCAGACTTTTGTCTGAAGAAGATAACCTTTGCTCCCTAACATGTGAGTAATACAGTAGACAAAGAGTATCAAATGGTGCTTGGTATCTCTTCATGATTTTCCTTTATAGTCATTTCTTTCTACGTATTTCAACCATCACTAAGGCAAAAGGGCTTTTTTCCTCCTTGACAAAGTCTGGTTATTTTGCTTTGGCACTGCAGAGAGAAATTTGACGTGGGCTCCTGAATCTTCCCTCTTTTTATGTGAGCTATTGAAGTTCATAAACACAAAAAGTAACTTTTTTTGGATTTATCATTTCTCTAGTAGTGTGGATGGTGGAAAGAACTAGGAAACACTTCACCCTCTGGATTGTTATTTTCTGAAAATGCTTGTTTCAACCGACATATGTGAGTGCTTTTTTGCTGTAAGTTACATGCTCTTGCCTTCCCAGATTGATTAGGGAAGTAGTTTAAAACCTGGAGAACATCTCCATGAGTTTTATTCTCCAGGGAGATTATCCTACTGGAAGATCATATCAGGAAAATGACTATTTTATATATATCTCCTGTTGCTTATATTCTTTCCATTAAAACTGGCTACTTTTCACAATTGGAGGCAAGATACTGTGCTTACTTTTGCCTGACTTTTGTCCTGACCTTGATTCTTGTCAGAAGTTTTGAACATCCAAAACCATATTAATCCTGAAGTTTCTAATGCTGACATTTTAAAATTATCACTCTTGACAGTGGCTTTTTGTTCTCTTCCACCAAGTGAACATAAAAGGCATAAAATCTTTCCTGAGATTTTATGGAGCTAAAGCAACGCTGTCTTCAGATAATTCACACCTGCCCGCCCAGTCGTGCATCTCTCCAGCTCCATTTCTATGGAACTGTGTGATCTTTGATGAACCTGGTAGCAATTATTGAAGGAGAGGGTTTCATTCATCCTCTAGCCACCAAGCCATGGTTGAGACACTCAGTTCAAGGATATATTCCATTCCTTGTTACTATAGAATATGTTCACCATGGTTTCTCTACTTAAATGACATAAGACATTGATGTCAGCACTTTCAATTTAATGCTAAATGCATTCAGATAACTTTAATTTAGATAAATTAAACAATCTCCATAACAAAATTTACTTCAGTGGTGGACAACCAATTAATTTTCTTCTTTTTATCTCATTCCCAATAAATATTAATTTAAATTTTATCATTGATAAATGCCTTGTTTTAATGTACTGACATGGTGTCCTTGTTCTTCTTGCTTTGCTGTAAACCTGTAGATCACCCAAACTCCTTGTATTTGAGAAACTAAGATATGAAGTAAATTGTTTTTTGCATTGAGTACTTAATCATTTTTGCCTTAATAATCTTCTTTAGTAAAAGTAAAGTATAGCAGTCACCTTTAAAATGATTAGGAAAAGGAAGGAATAAATATAGAGATAAAGGAGTATGTTTGTGGTTTCTATCATGACAACACTCTTCTATATCAACTTTCAAGCAAAATCTTTAGACTCATATTTGACGGATGGTTTTTTGGGGGGAATGGTCTTTATTTTCCAGAATTCAAAAAATGTAGAGTTCATGTTGCTAATAGTTGTCATTGTCTAACATTTTCTAATGTAAACATTGCAAATATTATAAACATATTTATAATTTTATATTTTAAAATAATTTTATTTTTAAAATTTAATTTATAACAGTATAATTTATAGTAATATACAAATATAAGATAAATTTATAATAAATTGGACTTGCAGTCCATCTAAAGATGAGGGCTCAACATTCCAGATAGAGAGTTTCATAAAACAATTAACTGTTGTACAATTTTCTATATGGTGGGAATTTTATTCTTCCATCAGAATTACTTCAGTTACAGGTCCACATGCACCCCCTACAGTTAGAGTAGGTAAGGAAATATCTACTGAAATTTACCTTCTGTTGGAATGCTAAACCATTTTCTCTGAATCTCAGATAAACTGCAAGGCAAGTTGGATAAGTCTTGCGGAATCTGATGAAAAGCATCTTGCCAAGCATATGGTGTATTCTGTATAAGAACTCTCTAATTGGCTTATCTTTGCCTCTTCTTTAAGCAGTTCACTGGAGTCAATGATTTCTTCTGTCCATTAGTTTGGTAATTCTACATACAATTCTAGACCTATTTTCCTTAAAGTGTAGTTGCACTGATATTTTCACCACTAGGAAAAATATTTAAGAAAACCTATGCCTCCTCTACAACTGCTTCTTGTTTCTATGCTATACCACAGTTAATCATGCTCCTCAACTGCCTTACTGAAGTATACAGAAAAGATGCAGCCAGACTAACTGGAGGTGTAGACAGAAGATAGAAGGTGGTGAGAACACAATCTGGAACACGGGTATTCCAATTAAATATTAATATTTCTTTATTTTATTTTTTATTGTTAGAGTGGTTACATATGAGAACAAGGTACTGGAGATGTTTTAGGACCTCCATTCTTGGAGGTGCTCAGGGCTGGATACAGTCTTGACAAACTTGATATAACTGGACCTGCTTTGAGCAGGGATTTGTGATAACTTACGTCTGGGGATTCCTTCCAACCTAAGTTATTCTATGATTGTATTGAAAAAACTCTTAAAAAAAATATTTCCCTAAATGAATTTCATCTTTGAAAACTAATTCGAAGACTGAGACTTTTTTCAGTTCACAACATCTGTGTGAGCTTGAGGGAGGTAATCCAAGCCATCATCTATCCCTGATGATAAAAAGGCATTTTCATGGGGAGATTAATCTCATCCTAACTTATGTATATAAAACATGTGAGGTCAGATACCTTTGGAGACTCCCCGTCTCTCTTTATTACAACTTAGGAACAAATAAGACTTGCTTAAATTAGACTTCTACCATTTTTATGATTTAGAAGGTTACTCCACAAAAAAAAAAAAAAAAAAAAAAAAAATAGCATTAGGGCCTTGCCAGAAATTAATACCAGATTTTTCTGGTTGAGATTGTGTATTTTACAAGGTACAGAAAAAGTGTTTTCAGTAACATGAAGATTTTCATTTGTGCTACCATAGCTCTGCTCCTGCCCTGAGTGTTACGTATCTGTGAGAATATTTGAGATGACATGAAGACTTACGGCCTTACAGGTGTAAGATGACACAGACAAGATTTTCAGAAATTCTCTCAATATTGACTAGTGTGTATGTAGTTTTACTGATTTAAATGACGTCATGAATCACAAGCTTCAAGTATTATTGCCTTATAACAATTCCATCAGACAACATGGATGGAAAACACACTTGGAATGGCCTGCAGCTCCTAAATGTGAGCACTCCTATTCCTTTTACTCAAATTAATCAGAAACTGGCATCTAAATACAGTGACTACAAGTATATAGTTGCAGGTAGATTTTGAAAAATTAAGGATAGGAGAAACCACTCCAAGTCATCAGTGAGGACAGTACCCAGTAGTGTTCACTAAGGATACTAGACATTTCACATACATAAGGTGGACAGATTTAATTCCTTATTGCTTGCAATTGTTGGCATCTCCTCGAGATGTGCATCACTTCTTTTTTCCTACTTTCAGAAAGATTCCTTCTACAGAGGTGAGAAAAAATCAAATGAATTCTTATCAGGCAAAGTTATAAGTAACTAGACCAGTGAGGAGTTACTAAGTTGTAGGATGACTCTTTTGTTTTGTAAGAGGAACACCAGCATTACCACCTTCAGAAAGTCACCTGCAGCACGTGATCACTGACAGTGCCAGATTTGCCTGAACCTACTTTAAACAATGGTAAGGAGTAAAATGGAAATTAAATTTGTTTTAGTGAGACAAAGGGACAAAGTTCTTGATTATATTTGAAAAAACATTTCTTAAGAAAAAAAAGAAAAAGAAGACAGAATAGAAGGGCAACAAGGCTGGTGAAGGGCTTGGAGAATATGCCCTATGAGGAGTGACTGAAGGAACTGGGACTGTTTAGTCTGGGGAAGAGGAGGCTGAGGGGAGACCTTATTGCTCTCTTCCGATATCTGAAAGCTGCTTACAGCGAGAGCAGTCTCTTCTCACTGGTGACAGGTACAGGAAGAGGGGAAATGGCCTCAAGTTCCGCCAGGGTAAGTTTAGGTTGTATATCAGGAAAAACTTCTTTACAGAAAGTGTTGTTAAGTGCTGGAATACAATCTCCAGGGAGGTGGTTGAGCCACCATCCCTGGATGTGTTTAAAAACTGTTTGGATGTGGTGCTCAGGGACGTGATTTAGCAGAGGGTTGTAGTTAGGGTAGTATGGTTAGGTTGCGGTTGGACTTGATGATGTTTAAGGTCTTTTCCAACCTGAACAATTCTATGATTCTTTGATTCTATGACACTATGATACTCTGAATCTTCTCCCAAGTCTTTGAACGAAGAAATAGCAATTAATCACAAAACAAATTTCTCTAATTTCTCTAATATTTTGCTAGCAATGCATCTAGAAGGCATGGACATGAAAATAAATCTGTCCAGCTCTTGGATGTTTCATCATTACATTGGATGTACTTGTCACACAAAATTAAATGATAAGATAGCTTCTGAGCACTGACTTCAGAGCAGACATTTCATGCAGCCAGATCTTTTAAATTATTTTTACTTTTAGTATAAAGCAATTTAGTCATATTTTTTGATCTAGAAAACAAAGACCTGAAGTATAATTCTGTACAAAGTGAAAGTGAAAAGTGTAGGGAAAAAAAAGAGAGAGGAGAATGTCAGGACTTGTGACTGACATTTGAGGCCAATATTCCACACTGCTTCTGAAATACAGTTCAGAGTTGCCAAAATGGACAGTTCGGGGCTTTATTGTCTAAGACAGCATTTGCAAGAGATGGAAAAATATAATAATTCAAGTTTATTGTGAATGCTGTTAATAATTTATCTGATAAAATTATTAGTATTCCCAAATAACTGATGTCATCTAGCTGCTGTTCTTCAACTAACTGCTGTGTCAGTTCTCAGGTGATCATGCAGCCAGTGGTGATGTAAAACAAGAGTGGAGTAAAGAACTACAGAGCTTTCTAGCAATCAGTAACATTAACACTCACTGGCACTGGTAGGCAGAACCTGTCTGCCTGCTGCCTGCAGAGAGATCATTTAAACATCTACAAACGTTTATTATTATTATTTTTTATTTCTTTTCAAAGTTTTCTTTAAAGCCTATCCCAGCTTTGAGTGAGAATGAGTGGCCAGAAGGGAGAGAGATGGAATACCTTGTATACTGCCATCTCTATTGAACACATTCTAGCCTTAATTCACACCCTAACTGAAGATTGAAATGTTCTGGAAAGACTGATGTAGAAAACAAGGAAAATGAAGTAAATGATCCCACACTTGTCTTGCATGCAGTTAAGTTATTAACATTGAGGAGCTGTGGGTTTTGACACACCAGATTAGGACACAGATTTGGGACTTGAGAATTTAGCTGCTGATTGGATTTGAGTTTAAAATTGTATCGGAATCAGGAATACAGAGCGGTGTCTTGCATATCTTCTTGTTCACCTTCCTCTGAAAAACATCACTTTCTTCCAAGCTACTCAGCCTTTGTAGGCTATAGAGGTTATGCTAGCAAACAGGAGCATTTCAGAAAAGCTGGAAGAAAAAATGGAAAGCACAAATATGTCTAGTTCATGGAAACAGAACATGGAACAGAAGAACTTCCGTTCTTCCCATTTGGGAATGTGGTTAAGAGAAGAATTAATTTACAAATAAAAACACTGAGTTGGTAGATGGAGATATTTTTACAGCTACAAAGAGCAGCCAAAATACACAAAAGTTCTTTTTATATATGATTTGTCATTTGGCTTTCCTTTGAGAGAGTGCAGAGGAATCTTGAGGCCTTTGAATTCCTGTTATTTCAGAAAGAATCTAGCTTGCATGTATTGAGCATTTGCCCATTCAGCTTTTCAGACAGCTAGAAAAATTTTCATTTTGTTCAACAGATAAAAAATCACTGTATGTATATGTATATAACACATTGTGAGACACCAGGAAAATGAATGAATATTTATTAAAAATAAATTCTCTATGGAGGAGTAGTTTTTATATTGTTAAAAGGAGGAATAACAACTACCGGATATTTTCTTGTTGAAGACACATGCAACATGTGCTGTAGGATTTTTTTCCTTTGGGGGCTGCAGAAAACACTGATGTTAAGGGACAGACCAGGCATTTCATGGGTTGTCCAACTGTCTGAGTCCTCTTGCATCTTTACTGATAGATTTCCAAGAATTAATCCAGATCTTTGGGGAACACGAAAGATCCATATTAGAATACTGATTTGCTGAGCCATCTTATTAACTGCCATCAGGTTTTTTCTCTGCTACAGCTTTCATTACTCACCAGTTATTTTTCGCTTGTATAAGTTCCATTAACTTTAATGAAAATTATATATTCACTTTTAAATGGAGTGTAAATCTTGAAGAGTGGAAAAGCTGTAGTATTTCCTGCAAAGATGTCTGGGGAGGAGGTAGGTTTTGTTCTAATAACTACTTTCTTCCCCACTCATTACGTCCACATACTTACTTCTGAATGTAAATTGTTGTCAGAGCTACTGCACTTTAGTGAGAGGAGAATTTAAGCAGCAGAATTTAGACAGATTCTCGAGTATGAAGCAGTTTACAGGATGCTTTGGAAAAGTCTTAGAAGTGTAATTTAGATTAGAGAGATCCAGAGTAATTGTGTGTGTGCAAACACAGACTTCTCATCAGGAGTTATGAGGTCTGACCTATGTGGCATAGCCCAGCAAGACCAGGTCCTGTGATGTAACTGAGATATGGATCTCCTGGCTCCTCTTTCATTCATACCCAGAAGTGTTCCTCATGGTCATCTGAGCACAGAAGGCTGAGGATTATTAAGGTTCTGCACTGCATTTTATTTATCATTTACCTATCCTTTTTTAATCACCTTAGGCTTACCATAACTGCAGAAAATAATTTAGTTTTAATCTGCCATGGAAAGTGCATTGACCAAATTTTTCACATCAACTTACGGCAAAACTTTTTTTTTACATTCACTCTGGATGGGAACTTGGCTGCTAAAATCTCATCTAATTTGAGATGTAGACACAGAAATTAAAGCTGTTTGCATTTCTGCTAGACAGCAATCTAGACTTGCTGCTTTCAACAAACATTGCCTAGTGTCTACCTAGCCTGAAAAGTCCTCTGGGTATCTAGCTTAAGCCATTCAGACATCATCCCAAGTGCTTGTTCTAGGAACATGAGATCATATCTTCAGTCTCTATTTATTTCCATCACAGTCCAGGTTTAGGCAGAGATCCAGCTACAATCTGCAACTCCTGAAAAAAAGAAATACTACATGTGTTTTACACTAAATAATGGTGGATAAAGCACAAACTGGCACTCTGAACTCCCTCCTACAGAGGTTCCTACTCACTTTCTCATCTCTGAGAAAAGTACTCTCAGCACAACACTGTGGGTTGTTGGAGTGGGAATACTTCTTTACATCTCCTTACAGAGTTCAGCCTGGGATCAGAGATTTAAATCACTGGGCCAAAGGCAGAATGGAAAGAGAGAGTCTGGCTTTAGGACTGCCCTGGGCATTCTTGGGATTGTAATATTACAGTCTGTAGTGAGTCTGGACTTAATTCCCAAAACCTGTTTGTCTGCAGTCCATAACTTTCTCTATTCAGCATCAGATTTGACATTAGGCAGGAGCTCCAAGAGCAGGTTGGATGGGGCCCTGGGCAATCTGATCTAGTATTTGAGCTAGAGGCTGGCCATCCTGCTGATGGAGGGGTGTGTGGAAATTGATAATCCTTGGCGTCCCTTCCAACCTGAGCCATTCTATGATTCCGTGATTCAAAAACCCAGTTCAGAGTGAACTGACGTGGAACCCAAACTCTGATAATTTCAAGATTAACAAGGCACTAAGCAAAAGCAGTTTTGACGTTTGGGTCCAAAAGTCCATCTCACCTTTAAAGTTCAGGCTCCTCCTGAGTTCTGCAGCCCTTTGATTTCTGATCTCCAGTTGTTCTCATGGTTCTTCTGTACCTGAAACCTTAGAAAAGTGCTCTGAAGTCTGAATCGCTCCAGTTTATGGCTATGCTCGTGATCATCCCAGCCACGATGCATTAATCCTGACTTGGAAGGCTCTCATCTTTTTGTGAGAGTAATGCAAAATAGCTTAAACAAATTATCCCTGTTAAGAAGCAGTGATCTGATCTATTTTGGGGAAGCCATTCCAGCCAGCCACAGGGTGGCTGTTATCTGCCACCATTCAAATAAGAAGCAGCAATGCAATAATAATAGTAAAAGTAGAAGCCAAAAACTCAAGAAATGGTAATGCTAGGGAGAAAAATTAAGCACCTGTTGCAGCAATTTAAAGAAAAGAATTTCAGCAAAGATTAAAAGAGGATTGAAAACAGCAGGTCCTGCCTACTGCCTACTGCCTTGTTTTAAGCGAAAGATTCATGTGGTAATAGCTGCTAAGATTTGTGGGTTTGAAGGCTAGAGTCTGGAAGAAAAACTCTTGTCAGTTAGGGTGCAGGTACTATTTCACACTTTTGGGATGATTAAAGTTTGGACTCAGCCCCAAAGCCTTCAGCTAGAACCGGCTGACAGTGGGAAGGACATTTATTTCGGTATGAGCTGCAAGCCTCGTACCTTTCTTTTCCTGAAATGAGCTGGAGATTTTGCAAGGGACTGTCTTGTGTTACACATTTCAGCTGGACTCTAAACCAAAACACATGAATTATCTTCCATCCGCTTGCTTCACTGCAGGCTGTTTGATCCTCTTTAACATTTGGAGATGAATTCAATCTACAAAGCATTTCAGCTGTATGCTATACTCTATTCCTACCAAATTCTCATCAGTATTTACCACTGGTATAAATGTAGTGCAAAATCAGGCTAATAATAGTTACAAAACCTCCAGACACTTTGGTGGGAAAACAAGTAGGCCAAATAAGATTCTCAACAACAAAAAAAAAGGGAGATTGAAGATCACAGAATTGTAGGGGTTGTAAGAGACCTCTGGAGATCATCCAGTCTGAGCCTCTGTTACAGCAGATTCCCTGCAGAAGGTTATAAAGTAAAGTGCCCAGGCGGGTTTTGAACATCTCCAGAGAAGGAGACTTCACAACCTCTCAGGGCAGCTTGTTCTAGCGCCCTGTTACCCTCACAGTAAAGTTTTTCCTCATGTTCAGATGGAACTTTCTGTGTTCCAGTTTGTGGCCAGTGCCTCTTGTCTTGTTTCTGGGCACCACTGAAGGAGCCTGGCCCCATCCTCTTGAAACCTGCCCTTTATATATTTACAAACACTGATAAGATCCACTTCTCCATGCTGAACAGTCTCAAGTCTCTCAGCCTTTCACAAGAGAGGTGCTACAGGCGCCATATTATCTCTGTGGCCTTCTGCTGAAATCTCTCCAGCAATTCCCTGTCTTTCTTGAACTTGAGAAGCCCAGAACTGGACACAGTACTCCAGATGTGGCCTCACCAGGGCAGAGTAGACAGGGAGGATCACCTCCCTTGACCTGCTGGCCACGCTCTTTTTAATGCACCCCAGGATACCATTGTCCTTCTTGGCCACAAGGGCTCACGGCCAGCCTGTTGTCCACCAGGACACCCAGGTCCTTCTCTGCAGAGCTTCTTTCCAGCAGGTCTTCCCCTAACCTGTACTGATGTATGTGGTGTAGGACTCTTCCACCCACTGAACCTCATAAGGTTCTCTCTACCCAGCACTTCAGCCTGTCCAGGTCTCACTGAATAGGTATGAAGATATGAAGATATGAAAAACCAAAATCAAAACAACTTGCTTTTACCCCAAAGTAATATATGTATTGTGAGTCTCAGGATATATCCCAGGAGAAAAATCCAGCAAACCTGGTGGGAAATGCTTTTTTCAGATTCATTTTTTTCATTCATAACCATTACTTTTCCTCTCATGAGCAAAAGAGGCTACCTGGAGATTTCCTAAATCAGTTCACAGATTTCAAGCATTTTAGCCAGAGTTTCTGCAGTATTTCATGTTAGAGATAATGGGATATTTATGTTCTAGAGATTAGCTGATGTGAACTTGACCTTCCTCTACAGACAGAGTTTAGTTTATCTACTCATTTTTTTTTCATGTTTGTCCTTCTGTTGAGCACAATCAATAAACAAAGCTTCAGGCTGAAACAAACAAAACCGCCATCAACATAAAAGAGAAGATGACAAGAATATAGAAAAATACCTTTCTCATTATGTTGCCTTATGGATTCTTTTGTTTAATCTCATGTGGAATTAATTCTTTAAAAAGTTTGCTCAATGCCATTGATAATTGACTCCTAGCCATTTAAATTGACTATTATTATTAATCTTGCCTGGAACTAATATTTTACATTAGTATATTTATATTTTCAATCTATTACTTCCCCACCTGAAGAAAAGCTCAATATTTCAGAAAATATTAGTGAACATTGCTCATATTCTGCTTTGGATGTTCTTCAATTAGTATTCAAGCATTTCCTTCAAAAGATACCATAAAAATCTTATAAATTCTATTTTCTAACTTCTCTCTAATGATTTCAGTGAGAACTGACTCTAGATGGATCCCCAAAGAAGTCCAGAATCTGCTGCTGATTCAATGACTCAGTGAAATCCATACATCTGGAAAATAATTACATTCCTATTCTGGAATAACAGATTTTTTTTAAGTGCACAAATAACATCTGGCTAACAGAGTTAAAACCCTTAGTGATTTAATAACACATAAAACAGCGGCTAAATAGTTTTTACTTAGCTTGTCTGCACACATTTTTTGGTATTGTCTGTGGAAGTTTGTAGACAACATTTTCCTAAATTTCCATAACACCTGATTATCAAATGAAACACATCTGCACATAGTCATGCATGAGTAGTTCCATTAAAAGCCCTGGGAGACATATGCAAGAAAACAATTTGATCTCCCCAAAATTAATGAATTTGAATTCTGATAAATAGTATCCTACTGTAAAATTGTTACATTAGGAGACTACCAAAACAAAAGCAACAACAGCAACAAAGATAACAATAAAATGTGAGCCATAAATCAGTAGAGCCATATATCACATTCCACATGATAGTAAGAAGCCCATGAGGTCGATCACGGGATATGGTGAGATTTCACCTTTTCTGTTTATTTTCCCTGACATCCAAGCAGAGAAATTATTCTCAAGCAGCTGTCTGTGCCAGTGTCTCTGTCCAGGCTCACAGCCTGGGCGTTGGGTTATAATCCCTCATGCTACTAGATAAAAGGGGCATGAGGGATAGTATGCTGGTTTTGTTTTTCTTTTTCTATTGTTTAGTAACTTTTTAATTTCTTATGTTGACCTTGTGGTTGCTATCCCACTGCCATTACTTCTCAGGATGCTGCAAGATTGAATATCTAGAAGGCCAATTGTGCTTTCACCTGTTCCTCTGCCACAGCATGGTTTACTGCCAGCAGAAACATGAGGAACTGTATACTCTTTCCAGGCAAAATTTAAAAAAAGTCTACCAAAATGGGATATTATATCGATCTATTAGCATCGTCAGCCATGTGTGTAAACTGCAAGGTGTTGGCTGAAAACGGCAATGTGACTTGAACATCACCATCCTCTCCTGCTGACATTTCTTCTCTGCAGAGCAGTGAGGGACTGCACTGAGTCCTGGGGTGATGGGAAAGGGAACTGTTGACAGAACATTTGGTTGTTTGAAGGCTGAGATTTAAGCCTTCAGAGTCTTATTCTATGGGGCGTGATGGAAAATAAAATTCATGATGAATGGAGGCAACTTTGTGGTAGCAAGTAGAAATTGTGTTGGGGAGTATATTTTGGAGGAGAAGAGAAGGCAGTGACTGATTGTGTTTTCAAAAGTTTTCCAGTGCATCTGCATCAGGGCACGTACAATCTATCTCAACAACATGAGAAGTTTTCTTTTGCTAATTCTTCCTTCATTTCTTGATTTGATTTACTTTCTTCAACAAGATATGCAGTTGGGGAAATCATGCACTGCTCAGAGATGTCAGAGTTGCAGAGTCCCTCCTTAGCTTTTGCTTGCTTTTTGTGTGGGAAATAATAGTGAAGAGAGTTTAAAATCCACTTGCTTTGAATCCTTAGGCATTGTCAATACCAAAATTGAAAGTGTCAAATGTGGCTCTCTTCCTAGGCTCTGTTATATATCTCCAAGGCTTTCAGACATCTGGGTGAGTAAGATGAATTACTGTCAGCCATTTAAAAGGTTGAGAACAAAGAACATGTCAAGGATGGTGTGAGAACCTCTCCAGCACTTACCTTTGAGCCAAAGTTATTACAGACTCTAAAAAATTGCTTGTCAACTGGCAAGGTCACTCATTAACTATTATGAATTGCCAAAAATTCCTTGAATTTCGTGAACTCTGTAATCAAAGGCAAGAAATAAGCTTCGCTAATTCAGTGTTACAACCTTCAATGACAATACCCACAATTTTTATGGGGTCAGCTCAATTTTGATTACAGATTATTGAAATAGATTCGTAAACAACTCTGGAGAATGTGAATCAATAAATAAGGTCTTTAAAGGGCAAAGTATTGCAGGAAGACTAAAATAGTTGACAGATCACTGGGTCTATATCTGGTCATTCTCTGTGTCAGGAAATATGGTTTATTATTTTTGGATTGCATGAGTGAGAATTTCATTGGCTCAGTCTGTCTCCTTGGGAAACGTTAGGAAATTGCTAAACCACTGTATTTTCTCCTCAGGTTATTTTGACCTCCTTTCTCTGTATTTCTATCATTCTTTTTATGATTGCTGCTTATGCACACATATCCAATCTAGCTTTAGATTTGTTAATGTAATTTTAGCAGCATATAGCTCACTGTAGGCTGCAATAGTCAGGTTAGGAGTATGGTAGAACATTTTTTTCCTCTTCCCCCAGGTAACAGCGACAGGACAAGAGGCAATGGCTTTGAGTTGTGCCAGCAAAGGTTCAGGTTGGATATTGGAAAAAATTTCTTCTCAGAAAGAGTGGTAATACACTGGAACAGGCTGCTCTGGAAGATGGTGGAGTCACCATCCCCAGAGGTGTTTGATGTGGAGATGGGGCACTGAGGGATATGCTTTGTGGTACAGTAGTGATGGCTTGACAGTTGGACTAGATGATCTTAGTGGTCTTTCCAGCCTTAATGATTCCATGATTCTATGATTTATCCTCTGCTGGGTTAGTGCTGCCAACATTACCAGACTGCCTTGTTTTAATCTTGCTCGTGCTTGTCTACAGAAACAGTGGTCAGTGTTTTGACACAGTGCAATGCAGTTGCATGATATCCCTTACAATTTGAGATGGTCTTCAATTTGACTTCCAGATATCTTTCCTGAAGGGCATTGAGCTCTCACAGGTTCTGTGTAGCACCAGCTTACTGTGTAAGGCAGTCTTAGAAAACTGTGGTATCTCAAACAGCACAGCATGTGTGTTTAGGCAATTGAATTGAGCTCAAATTGTTAAGGAACAGGCTAGAAACTCAAACTTTTTCCTACAAATCAATCTGCCCGTGGAAACTGCTGTGCCCATGGGAAGCTTTTGGTGAATTACTAGGCATGCATGACATCGATGTTAGGAAGGAGTGCTAGGTTCTGGTTGGAATAACTCTGTATCATCTGCCACAGCAGTCACTTAGTGCTTACCTGATTTTAGTGTGAGTTCAGTTGTCGCACTCTACATACCTTACAGAAAAGAAAATTCTGAGTTACATTTTTAGTAGACTAACTGATTAAGTAATACACTGACAGCTTCTTGCAATATGTTGTCCTGTCTCGCAATGTATGTAACACAAATATAATATATAATTGTGCATAGCAAAGTTTAAACTGTCTATTTTTTGAATTTCTTTTAAGTCACTGTTCTCAGCTAGAAATAAATTCTGTGGTTTATGTCAGGTCTGGCATTGCAGGGCTTTTTGTCTAACGTGAAAAATAATCTGCCAAATTCCGCACAGTCTTTTATCCAATTTCAAAGCATGAAGTTACTTCAAAGTCTCATCATTTTTTTCCTTTCAAGGATGAAGACAATCCTCATCAATTATTCTTCACAGTTGGCATAATGAAGACCTAAGCAAGCCTAAATTGGTGTATGAAATAACATCAAGCTCCCAAAGCTGTCAGCCATCTATTTGAAATGTGACTGTCTAGGAAAAAAAACAAAACATCTACAATTAAATTCTGTAAATTACTGGGGTAGTTGTGTGCATATTAAAATGATTGGAATAAGCAATAACTCTTTAACAGTTTTCATGGGAAATATTTCATTTTTTTCTTTCCTCACTTATGATTTTTACACCATGCTACATCAAAGCAACTTCAATGCGAGAAAAATAATTTTTATGAAATAGAAATTCAGGGGAAGAAATAATGTATGTATATACATATATTCTTGGAATGGGATGAAAGAATTCACTGTTGTCTGATTTATCCTACAAATAACCATGTCTTTACGGCAACAAGAATGAAGGCAGAAAATGATTAAGTTGGAAGCTGAGGTAGTTTACTGTGGTTAGTGCTAGGTAAGAAAATTCTTGGAAGGAAGAGAGGCATAGTGGCTATGAGAGAGTGCTGGAGTCTTTGCAGGAGTTGATGTGGCTGAGAGCCATCCAGCTCCCACAATGAACTAAGGCAGGAGCAGCCCTGAAAGGAGATCGAAGAGAAGTGGCTCAAAGTTAAGGTGGCTTACAAAAAGCTACAGAGACAACCTCAAAAGGAAGGCCTGTTCCTTTGAATGTTGAATTATTTTTTATACAGGATGAAAGCCAAGCTCTGGAAAATGAATCCAGGAGCAGACATAAGGGACACAATCCTAAAACATTTGTCTCTTCAGTGGGAGACAGAATTGGAATGGAGTATGTAAACAATTTTTCTTATCAGTATTTTGTTCTTAAATTTAAGATCTGTCTCCATCTTCAGATAATGAACTCAATTGCATTTAATTGTAAAGCATTTCAGGGGGAGAGGAGGATATACAGTACTGCAAGTTTTATCCCTGTAATTCTCATTTCTGTGGATGCAGCAGGCTTACTGTAAGTACTAGCTGAATGAGGATGTTTAGGATCAGGTCTAAAGGTGTATGGCATCAAGTCCCCTATATCAGCTTGCCGAAAACATTTTCATTTTTTTTCTTATTTACTTGTGAATTCATTACTTACATCTAAAGCACGAGTAAATATTACAGAATGCAGAGCATAGAGTGTCAACTCTGAATTTCTGCTGTGCTTACTGAAAGAAAATAATCCTTCTTCCATCCTGCAGCTCTCAAAAAGTAAGGAAGCTAATGTATTCTGTAAAACGTTTAGTGTGTAAGTGGCATCTACATGTCTTCAGACAATAGTAAATATTTAAGGATGTACTTCCTATTAAACAGCGTAGAGTTTGACAAATCAGGAATGTATGAGAAAGAGAAAAGAGAGTATCTGAGACACTTGTTATGCAAATGGAAGAAATGTTAACCGAATAAGTTTCTTAACTGCCAAAAGCTTTCACTTGTAATGGGAAAATGAGCTAGGCTCTAGGAGGGCTGTTTTCAAATACAAAAAGCACTATTTGTTACTCAGAAGCAGAGTGTTCAAAGTGCACTGGTGTGATGCTGTTTATCATCACTTCAGCCTGAGATTTTATCACAAGTAAAGTTTGGTGGTATACTCAAAATAATAATAAACTTCCTGGGACTGTGAGCTTCATCCATTGGAAGATTTAGGTCGTCTAGTATTTCTTCATGCTTATAAAAATCAGAAGAGAGAATCACAGTTCAGCCAAATCTCTGACTGAATTGAGCATGGTGACAGGGGTGGTGAAGCTTCCTCAGTAGCAGCAGAGCTTTAGACATCTTCCAGCAGCCCATAAACCATTGCAGAACAGTAGTGAGATAGCTGCAAGTTGTGTGCTTGCTTGTTAAAACTCCTGTACATCTACAAAACACAGGTGTGCTTTTGGCATGTGACTGCAGTGGTTGTGATGGGCAGTTTTTGCTGAAAGACAGTGGATGACTTCTGACATCTGTTTGGAGAGGCTGTATTACATATGGCTAAGGCATACAGGGACTCACACATGCATTGCAGTTCTGTCAGTAGCTCCATAAACCAGCTGGTACTTCAGAGTTCAGCTTTCGTGTAGAGTTCAAAGATGTGCCTGAATTTTGTATGTACTTATGTGCTATGCATGATTCTCCAAAAGAGAAAACTAGGTGGAGAAATACAGGAAAGGAATTCTACTGCTCATGTAGATCTCAATAGTTTTAATTGATTTTGGGGTTGTATAAAAAGACAATACTGTCAGATTAGGAAATAAATAAAACATGAAAAGAAATTCCATTTTTGAGAGATAGAAACTGGGTGTTAAGCTCTTCTCAACAGTGTAATAAATGAAGATCTCTAATTTTATATCATACTTTTCCTCCCTAACTTTGTTTAAAATCACTTCTCAATTTATATGATCAGGATTTTCCCTTTAGAATCATTAAATCATTAAGGTTGGAAAAGATCTCTAAAATCATTCAGTCCAACCATTCACCTACCACAGGTATTGCCAACTATATCATGTCCCTAAGTACAACATCTACCCTTTTCTTAAACATCTCTAGGGAAGGTGTTTCCACCACCTCCCTGAGCAGCCTGTTGCAATGCCTAACCACTGAGAATAAATTTTTCCTTACATCCTGAGTCTTACTGCTACCTCACTCCTGTTTCCAGTCTTACAGAGCTGGTTGGCATTCCCAGTCCCTGGTGTGAGCCTTC
Organism: Tragopan temminckii; assembly: GCA_028571105.1. Taxonomy (NCBI): domain Eukaryota; kingdom Metazoa; phylum Chordata; class Aves; order Galliformes; family Phasianidae; genus Tragopan; species Tragopan temminckii. The sequence continues at coordinate 145,193,016 of JAOWBP010000001.1, forward strand.
CCTAACCCAGCTGTCCAACTGCATGCACAGCTGCAGAAGGGACTCAGGTGTCTCTTTAAAGGAGTATTTATCAGATAGTAATGGTGCTATGAGAAAGTTTCTGCAATTTCAAGTCATGCACAGTTTCTTTTCTTCAGTAAAATGGCTAAGTATAGCTCACAAGCAAAGGAAAGTAGTGAAAATGCTGCCATAACTGCAGTAGAATTTATTTTGCATTGACAGAAACATCATAAACTACTGTTAGAAATATATTACTTGCTGATTAAACATCAGCATCTCCAAGTAAACACTTGAAAAGCTCAGCTTTTAATCAGCCAAAAGTAAATTATCATAAATAATATTTAACCGTAAATAAAAATAACGATAAAGTGGGTAATTTAAAAGCATTTATGCATGGAAGGTAAACAAATAAAGAAGCATTCCTATCTTACAGGATTTGCTCATGTATCAAAGCATCTGGAATTGCTTGGAGTTTTCTCATCAAATATAAATGGTATTTATGGAGAAAGAGGAGGGAATATGACACTTTCACTCTGGAAATAAAGGATTCTTAAGGTGCTCAAGCTTTTTTCCCTGCTTCTCAGATAGCATTCCTCTGAAATGACCACAGCATGGTTTTCAGTGATATGTTGTTTACATTCTACTTAGATTGTTTGAGAGCAAATACATGAAGAATAATCCATAAGTTTTTATAATTGGGCAAACTGCTCTGGCCTTGGTGCAAGGCCCCTCTTAAATAGCATCTATAACACTGTACCAAGTTGTACAGGTACTGCATAAACACTGTACAAAAGGTATCAAAATCAATTTGATAAGCCACAGATGCTCATACAAAAGTCATTGCCAGGTAACTAGCATAATTAACCAATTTCTGCTTTATTACTTCCAACAAAACCTAAGATACTTCCATTACATCATAACTTTGCTACTCATGTACTCCTAAGTACTCATAAAATACACATAACAGATTTCAAAACAAAACAACAAACTATGAAATTGTAGTCTGTATTTCTGCAATAATCAAGGCAGTTTGATTTTCACTGGTGAAAATCAGCACCTGATGTCTTTGTAGTGTTCTGAAATGCTGCAATGGAGTTTGTTTATCCAACAGATGGTCAGTATGGGTGATGTGATTTTCCTTTGCTCTTCACTGAAACCGTGCAAAATGCAAAGCTTGGAGTTCTGGGGAGGAACTAAGGTCACTATAAATTACTTTTCTTATTTATGTCTTGTAGCACAGACACAGAACATCTTGAATTTGATTTAATTCAAACAGGCTTGAGTATTTGTCTAAATTACAAACATCTTATTTCTAGCTTTGGGCATCCAGAAATAATGTCTAGACCAGGACTTGTGGCAGGGTCCTTGTAAATCAGTACCATACACTGCAGTGAGAGAAAATGTAAGGAAAAGAATTCACTACCTGAACATGATTTACTCAGTGTTTAAAAAAAAAATTACAAAATAAATGTATACTGCATATATCTTTCAGTGGAAAAAAAAAAAAAAAAAGAAGACATAGCTCCTATTATAACCAATTATTTTTTTATATAGCACTAGTCTTCATATTACCAGATTAACCAGGTTGTGGAATTAAAACTCTTTGTTTGCTGGTTTGTTTGTTTGCTTGATTGTTTTAATCTAAATTATGCTACCTTTTTGAATCTTAACTTTGTGGTAAACAAAACAGTAACTGCTGTTTTATCAGCATGGTGTAGAATTTGGAGAATTGAGAGACAGTGAGTTTAATTGTCATTGATTACTTTGAAAAAGTCGTGCAGTGTGTGCTCCGTAAAACCTCTTTTCCCCCCTAATTTTCTGTACAGCCATGCTGGAAGCTGTGCATCCCAGAGGACTCCCCCAGGGAGCAGTTCAACTTGTCCTGATTGCTCTAGGGGCTCCCCAGTTGGAAATCACAAGCAACGGCCATGAGAGCTCCACCACTGACTGAGGAAGGACAACCTAAGGCTACTTCTCTTCAACTTCCACTCTCTCCCTCCTCCTGGAAAGGATCATTCCAAATATAAACTAGTTTTGGGGTTCTGTCTTTTATCTTCCATGCAGTGGCTCCCAAATGACGAGCTTTGTTGCAGGAAATGCAAGAAAGGTTTGAGAACGTTGACAACATCACCCGCCTGTGCTCTCATGACCTCTCTGCTTCTTAAATATACCAGGATGAAGGTGGTGCCCAGTGTTCCAGAGTACGAGAGTACTTGTTCTGCCTCCCACGAAACACTTGACTCCTGCATGAAGCCATTACAGCCAATCTGTCTGTTTTTTGCAGTTTCCAGTGCAGATCTGGGGATGTGTCAGACAATTCTGCAAACATTTGGTGAATTCAAGGAGTCATTCGGCTTTCTAGGGACAGTATCTAGAATACTGCAGATTATATAAATCTAAATGGTAGTAGGAAAGAAAGTAACAGTGACAAAGATAATTCCATTTACTCCACCAGCCAAGGGAGTATCAGACTCCAACAGCATGGGTTTAACTAAGCCTGGCACTGACAGCCAGGGATCAGCCTTGAGAGAGGCTACAGATATCTAAATGGACTAATGTGAAATCTGTATTCCATGAGACCGAAACACAGCAGCATCCTGGCTACATCTATTGGCCAAGCAACTCTTTAATGAATTAGTTGTTAATCTTTTGCTTCCCGTGATTCTTCTGTGCATCAGCTGCTGAAATTCAAAACAAAACTGCAGGTAAAGTGGCTAACAATAATTTAAAATGGGCACGTGCAAGTTGTTCAGGACTGTGAGACTGTTTTCCAAGAAAATTTCTGATCAGATAATGGTTGTAAACAACACTAAAGCAAGAGGGAAATGGAATTACCAGAGGAGGAGATAAACTGCACCAATAAAAGCTGAAGGGACCTTGTTACAGGGCTTCTGTAACCTGCAAAGAAGGGTGAGACAGTTTATCTTTCTTGTGTGCCTCATAGTGATAGCCAGAAAATTACAGTGTTGATCCCTGTATCTTACTTTTTTTTTTTCTTTTTTCCTGATTTTTCAAAACCTCAGTAATGCTTTGCAGGGAGTAATTGGATGAGAATTAATCACCCACTACTGCAGTAAGTAGGAAATTCAGCTCCTACTTGATATCTGTGTGTATGAAATGGGCTATAATTGCAGTGGCTAATATCTAGAACAATAGAATCATAGAATCATTAAGGTTGGAAATGACCTCTAAGATCATCCAATCCAAACACTACCTGGTAGAAGAGGCCAACCCCCACCTCCCACAACCTCCATTTCTGTTGTAGTGGATCCACGTTTCCTGAAGCGGTGCTTCAAGCATTCCTAACATTAACAGTGTTAACCATGTTCTGGACAGTGCAGGCATGCTTGCTGCATAGAATCACAGAATCACAGAATCACAAGGTTGGAAAGGACCTACAAGATCATCTAGTCCAACTGTCCTCCTATCACCATTACTACCTGCGAAGCTACTAAACCATATCTCAAAGCACCTCATGGTGCTACAAACTGCATGGTGGTATAAACCGTAGTCTCAATGTTCCTAAAGCCTTATTGGTGCCCCTAGCCTTTTTTCCTAGATAAATTTTTTAGATGATTTGAAATAAAACTTTAGGAAAATCTAGTCATCGCACCATAATATTTTTAAAGAAAATGCACTACTAACTGAACAAGCGAGTATATTAGAAGTTGAAGGGCTCCCAAGGAAGACTGTTGTTCAAGCTGCCTTGAACAGTAAATTTGAAGATGAATGTGTTTAATTACAGAAGCCATTGTTCATTATAGTGTATGCAGTCCTTCTGTCAGCACCTGACTGGAAGCTAAATGGGACAGGTTTAGATTTAAAGAGGTCACTGGTAAAACGCTGATTTGTACCTCCCAGCAAAAGGGTAAAGAAGCAAATTAAACCAAAAGATTTGGTCCTAAATAAGTTTGTTTTCCCCAGTTACAATTACTAAAAAAATGGATTAACAAATATTTGAATTGAAAGGAAAAGAGAAATTAAATAACTTCTATCTGTCTCATACCTGATCTCATGGCATAAATTGTGCTGTTGGCTGTTGCTGGTGTTGCCCTCCTACTCTGCATTGCTTCTGCTCTCCCTCGTGTGAGCACATTACAAGGAAACACAGCTTCTCACACCGTACACATTCAAGGTCCATCTATCTGTAACCTCCAGGAAAATGAGTTCTTTAGGGCTGTTTATAAACATCTTTAAGGGACATATTGCAAAATGACAGAAAAATGCACAGACGTATAAAACCATATAAGAATAAGCTGGTAACAACTGACCTTTGGCTAAAAATCCAAGGGCGTCCTGAACATGACCCTAGAGAAGGACTGGAATGGTCAGAAGAGTGAGGAGAGAAGTAAAAAGTGATCCTACACTTAGGCAGTATTCAATAATATATTCACACGATGCATTCAATAGCCCAAGTGGAATGATTCAGGAGGTCTTCAAGCCTGTGTTCCAGTGATTTGAACTAAAGGTATTCTCTATAAATTCTTTATTGAGAAACTCCATAGTTTGCCTTATATCATTTTCATTGGTGGTAAGGAATGTGTCACCTGTAACACCTGCACCCAGCTATTTATGCAGTAGTTGATTAATAACCTGATTTTAAGGAAAATATGCTGTTCCAAATTTGCCATAAATATTTCAGCTGTTGCAAAGATAGGAAACCTTTTTGATTCTTAGTTTGCTCTAAGGGAGAAAACAAAAAAAAAGGGGAGTAAACTTTCATTATAGCTGCTCTTATCCTTGCACCAGTACTGAACACTTTTATTGTGACCTCATTTCTTGCTAAGAAACTATTAGAAAACACTGGAGCCACACAGCTCCAGTTAACTGTGAAAGTTAATTGTGAAAGCTTCTTGGTCTGTGAAGTTTACATCCAGAAGCAAACAGGAAACACATATTCTGTTAGCAAGTAAAGGTGAAATATGCTATGAAGAGGATACAAGGGAATTTCTGCACTTTGTGAAGCTGAAAATTAAAGAATACAAATATTGTGTACCCATCTGGAACCCCAGGGAGCCATCATCCTTGCAGGCCAATGCCCATGGCAGCAGAGCCAGTGATAGCTCATCGTACTTCCAACAGAAGGTGATCAGAAACTGATTTGTTGTGATTCTTTTTTCCACATTCTGACTGTGCAAAGGATACTCATGTGTGCATATGCCTGTGTTGTTTTAATAGAATTTTGATGACTTCCATTGGAAAGTTCACACACTGTGTGAAGGACAGCGATTTATACTGCATTTGAAAAAAGGTTCAACTGCTTCCTACAGACACTATGGCTTTTACAGGTTACTAAACTCTTAAAACTGAGCAAACTGTTAGAATAAACCTAGTAAGCTGTACGGAGATCACTGTCTGAAGTACAGTGGTACTCACCTACTGGGGAGTGCTCAGTGGAATGTTACAAGGACTCATATCCATGTTCATATAGAACAGTGGATACCACCAAGGCCTGGAATACTGTCTTCATAACACTCAATTTTTTAAAGCAACTTGCAGATTTTTCTGGTTCATTTTGTATTAAAATCTGTAAGAATGTCAAATGTACTGTAAACAGCAGAAGAAGAAGGAAAGGAGCTGAAGCTGCTGATGGCAATTTGCTCAGTTAGCACTAATATGGTTTAGATCTGCATCACCTGCCTTAGAGCAAATAAATTATCCAAAAATGTTTAAAATATGATTTTTAATCTCTGCCACTGTATCATGGAATAAATATGAGAAACGTTTTAATGGGATCCTCTTGTGACAAATGATTGCCTCCTGTACTCACTGCAAAAACTGGCAACACGATGCCTAAATTCAGAGATGTTTTTTGCAACAGATGGCTCTTTGGGGACCAGAATTTGCATACTAAATGGAGGATGCAAAGGAACGACACATTATCTAATATATCTTCATTGCAGGATCAAAATCAAAAGTCTTGGTTTGATGTATAGTCATGGGAGAGAAGAACAGACCTTTATGTATTCTACTTGAAACATCTTTGTTAAAGGGATAGTTTAAGGGTTTTGTTAACTGAGAGATGGTCACTGGTAGGTGAAGGTAAACTCTGATAACTCTCTGAATGGCATCTTGTCCCTCTGGTGTGTTTGACCACACATCGTGATGTCACCCACAAACTTGCTGAGGGCACTTGATCCCACTGTCAGTGTCATTGATGAAGATGATAAAGAGCACTGGTTTCAGCACTGACCCCTGAAGAATATCACTTGTCACTGATTCCCATATGGACACTGAGCCACTGACCGTCACTCTGTGGGTACAAGCTCATATGTTCAAGACAAGTTATTTCAGAGGAAATGAGTCATTCTCCTGCAGCGAAATGCCTTTCTAAAATTGCTCAGAAAGGAATAATAGGGAGTCAGTTTTATGGTGATGAAAACAACACCCTGAGAGAAAGACTGGTGAGGGTAAATGCTCTGTGAGCTTTGACATTTTTGAAATGCAGAGAAGATTTACTCACATTGCTCTGAATCCGCAGGCAGTGGGTTGCAGAATGAAAGCAAGAAGTCTGAGGGCAGCTGTGCTTCTGGTGGTGGATTTGCTAATAATTATTTTTAACAGCTCTGAGCAGAAAGGGCAGCATTGTGGTTAAAAAAAGTATTTTTTCTGGATGGTAATAGGAGAGGTAGATGTGCAGATTCACAGTAGGAAAACAGAATTAACCCTTTGGAAGTGATCAGAATTTGGCACTTCAAGACAGCCCTACCAATGCCCTTATGGTTGAGGCTGATGGACAGTGCTCTGGCACAGTCAGATAACAAGAGATAGAAGCAAAATGACCCGAAGTATAAAAAAGCTCAGAGCCAGCGTGTATTTGCCATGTGTAGCTCTGGGATCAGTTTAGCCTTTTTGGGCAGAGAGACTGGAAAGGAGAGAAGGTAATATCAGCAGTGGATTATCTCATTTGGCTGGGCTTTGCAAACAACAGCACTGTGCATGCTGTGGGTTGGCGATCAAGGCGGTGCCCTTAATTTAAAAGAATTAGGCCTTAAGGCAAAAGGTTGTGCTGCAGCAGAAGATGAGCTAGCAGTCTGAAAGCAAATGCAAGATTTGTGGACTTTGAGTTGGATAAAGAAAGGCGATAAGGCAAAAGTTGGGGCAGAAACAGTGATATTAGCACTACAGAGAAGATAAACAGCTAAAAGATGGGCTGTACAGTGCTGATCTTACAATAGAGAGTGTGATTATAGAGGTAAATACCAGCTGGGGAAAAAATCCATTCTTTAACAGTGCTGGGAAAAAGGTATGTTAGGTAAAGGGGAGATTTGAGTTTCATCTCCAGTGCTGCCACTTCCAGGCCATTATAGTGACCTGGGAAGATGTTGAGGACAGACACAAACCTGCAGCTCCCAAGAGGAGATCTCTGGGAATGTTTCTGTTGTCCTAGAGCAACACAAGTCATTGTGGATGAAATTCAGGCTGCAATTAAAATACCTCAGCTAAGAAATCTGTAAATGTCTGCTTCTTCAGAAATTGTCTAAGCTCGTATTGGAGTCAACAGAGATTCTGAGTTTAATGTAGTTGCTCACATGTAAGCATTTGATAGCATAATCTCTCTGTGAGACATGGACTTCTCAGAGGTCGTACTTCATGGTTGCAGACCCCGTGCAAACATCTCCAATACCAAAAAGAGGTATGCACTGGGGAGGATGTGTTTGCAATTTATAAACATTTAATGCTTTTGTAGGTGCAATGGTTTATTTTGCCTGGCCTCCAGCAGCCCTAAGAGCAAGGTATGGATTTCTGGTGGGTATCACATCCGTCAGACCTCTGAGGATGTTTTTTGTTATTAATTAAATAATTGCTTGTGCATCACTTGTTACATGCATTCATTTACATGTATATATGCATACATGTATAGTCATAAATGTTATCCTTTTCCTTTTCCATATCTTAGTAAATAGTTTTATCAATCATGAGGTTTTTTTTTTGTTTGTTTGTTTGTCTGTTTGTATGTTTGTTTTCCCAATTCTCTCCCCCATCCCACTGGGAAGGGGAGAAGAGAGCGAATGACTGTGGTGCTGAGCAACCTGCCTGGTTAAACCAGTACACAATTACAGTAAGAGCAGTCTGAAAAAAAGCCCTCAAAACAGATAAAAACCCAACAAATCAAAAGAAGAGCAAATGTAGGGTCCTGCACCTGGTGAGGAATAATTGTAAGCACTAGTACAGGTTAGGTGCTGACCTACTGGAGAAGAGTTCTGCTGAGAAGGACCTGGATGTCCTGGTGGACAACAGGTTGGTCATGAGCAGCTGTGTGCCCTGGTGGCCTAGAAGACCAATGGTGTCCTGGGGTGCACTAAAAAATACATCACCAGCAGCATGGTAGAAGTGGTTCTCCCCCTCTATTCTGCCCTGTGAGGCCTTATCTGGGGTGTTGTGTTCAGTTCTGGGCTCCTCAGTTCAAAAAAGACTCTGAGAAAGAGTTCAGCTGAGGGTGACAAAGATGATAAGGGCATGGAGCATCTTCTGTATGAGGGAAGGCTGAGAGACCTGGGGCTGTTCAGTGTAGAGAAGTCTGAGAGGGGATCTGATCAATGTTTATCAACGTCCAAAGTGTGGGAGTCAAGTTGATGGGGACAGATTCTTTTCAGTGGTGTACAGCAATAGAAAATGAGGCAACCTTCACAAAATGGAACATGGGAAGCTCCAACTGAACGTGAGAAATTTTTTACTATGAGAGTGACAGAGCACTGGGACAGGCTGCCCGGAGAGGCTGGAGAGTCTCCTTCTATGGAGATGTTCAAGATCTGCATGCCTTCCTATGTGACCTATGTACTGCAGGGAACCTGCTATAGCAGCGGGTTGGACTTGATGATCTCCATAGGTCCCTTCCAAACCCTATGATTCTGTGATTCTGTGATTCTGTAAAGACATAAAGCAACTGTCTTGATCCAGAAACATGCTTGAGGACTCTTGTACATCTTAGCCATGAAGTGGCTACGTAGGACACCAGGCGCTGGGAACAGAGATGTAACAAGAGAAGCCTGTGAAGCTCAGTTCCACAGTATAAAATATTATAAATATTTCCAGTTTCAGCTGAGCTGCCTGCACTCGTCATGATCTTGCTTGTGTCAGTTTAAAAAGATTCTTATAATCTCAAAGTCAGACCTCAGTGATGTGAATTTGCAACTGAGCAAAGTGTCTGTGTTTTCATACAGTGAGATAAAGCTTACCCAGACTTCGTGTTTCATGCACTGCACTTGTGGAAAAATAGAATTCAAGAAGTTTAATGGAGAAAGAATGACTTTCACAATGTTCTTTTTTTGTGCGTGCCCTCAGCTCTGTAAGACAGCTGCAGTTCAGACCTCAAATGTGTTTTTCTGCTCTCCCAGTGCTGCTCGGACTTCTGCCAATGGGAGCTGGCACCACAAGCAAGCCCAGCTGTACTCTTGGCCTTTCCAGGCCATTATTGCATTTTGGATTACTTAGACCATAGGGGAGACATTTTTACCTTCTATGTGTTTCCTAGTAATTTTTCAGTGTTTTTAAGGTACTGCTTGCCATCTGCTAGTGTGAGTAATAGCGGTGTGCTCTGGCGGTGATGCTGGGGCTCCATTTAATGTCTGCAGAGGAGAGCAAAACGGATGCAGACAGTTTTAAATGCTATCAACAATTTTTAATTCCTCTTCTGACATAGACTCACTATGATTCATGTGAATAACCTTATTTTCGTAGTCTGGCAGTTCGAGGGCTTGTTTTATTTGTCAGCAGAACACATCACAGAACAATTCCACCTGTGTTTTGTCTCCGGAACAGAGCAACCTTATCATATGGCAGTAGAAAATACTTCTAGCATTTTACAAATGAAGAATTAACACCTGAATAATTGTTTGATGTGCAATTATTCAATTTAATTAACCCCCGTGATAACTGATGATAAAATGTGCAGTATGTAGCAGATCTCAGGAAATCATAGGATCATAGAATGGCTTAGGCTGGAGGGGACCTTAAGGAACATCAAGTTCCACCCCTATGCTCTGGGCTCCTCACCAGCTCAGGCTGCCCAGGGCCCATCCAACCTGGCCTTGAGCACCTCCAGGGATGGGGCACCACAGCTCTCTGGGAGCTGTGCCAGGGCCTTGCTGCCCTCTGAGTAAAGAATTTCTTCTAAACATCTAACCTGTATCTCCCCTCTTTTAGCTTAAAGCCATTCCCCCTTCTCCTATCAGACAGTGTGAACAGTCAGTCCTCCTCCTGCTTACTAGCTCAAGTACTGGGGAGAGCTTGTTTAGTCTCTTCTTGAGATTTGCACTTACAATGCTTTTTTTTGCTTGTTTTTCCATGTCAGTAGTAGTGAAAGGTCCAGGTGAATTTAGTCTGATAGCAAAATTCTGTGTACTTCAAGGACTATTAGGATACACATTTTATTTGAATTCCTTTATTTATGTATTACTGTGTTATCAGTTTATTCCCATATTCACTTTCAGAAAGTGAAGAATTCATGTTCCCTATAAAAGATATGCTGAGCAGAAGCCTAAGGAGATCTTTGCTGGTGATGCTGCCATAAGCAGGAATGAAAACGAGGTCTCAAGTGTCCCTACTTCACACCACAAGCATGATTTCTTTCACATTGCTCTCAATGTGCAATAAATCAGAGAATGGTCACTAGAAGGTGATTCCTCCTTGAAATTGAGGTCAGAATTTTCAAGCAGATGTCCCCTAAATGACACATGAGGACTTCTGAAGCACTGAAGCACTCAAATATTTGTTTTTTAAGGAAAGCATTGTGATTGCCCTCTTTCTGCACAAGTTTTCAAATAGAGCAGACACTTCTTCTGAGACTATGGAAGCCAGTTTTAAGTATCTTAGATCGACATTTGTCAAGAATATTCTTCCTTTACTGCACTGAGTCTAAACTGCAATTTCAGTCTGAAAAATGACTGTGTGAAAATGTTACTCGTATTTTATGAGATTTTCCTTACATGGAGGCGAATGGAATTAAATCCAGCTGGCAACCAGTCACAAGTGGTGCTCCCCAGGGGTCAGTATTGGGGCCCATCCTGTTTAATATCTTTATTGGTGCTTTGGATTAGGGAATTCAGTGCACCCTCATAAGTATGCAGACAACACCAAGTTGGGAGGAAGTGTCAATCTACTTGGGGGTAGAATGACCAGGGGGCAGGAAGTGTGATCTGGATGGACTGCATCAGTGCGCTGAGGCCAACGGGATGAAGTTCAACATGACCAGGTGCTGGATCCTGCACCTTGGCCACAACAACCCCAGGCAATCATACAGGCTTGGAGCAGAGTGGCTGGAAAGCTGTTTGGAAGAAAAGGATCTGGGGGTGCTAGCTGACAGCTGGCTGAACATGAACCAGAAGTGTGCCCAGGTGGTCAAGAAGGCCAGTGGTATCCTGGCTTGTATCAGAAATAGTGCTGCCAGCAGGAGCAGTTAAGCGACATTGGTGGTGGGTGGATAGTTGGACTGGATGATCTTAGAATTTTTTTCCAACGTGGATGATTCTATGATTCTATATATATGTTTCTAAAGACATGGATCAGGTACAGCCACAACGATGGCTGGTGATGTGGAAAAAATGGGTTCTTAATTCATTGAGTTGCTTTTCTGCCATCTACCCTGTGGTGAAAACTGCACTGGAGAGTACTGATGTAGAATTAAAAATAAAAGAGAAAGCAAACCAAAATAATAAGAGCATGTTACACTTTGCACTACAAAGATAACGTTTTTCAAGAGCCATTCTCTTTTGAATTGGGAAGTCTTTAATGTAATAGCCTGAAAAGCCCTAAACTAACTGTGAATTCCTTACTGACATTTTGAGAAGGTAATTGGAAAGTAGTTTGATTTTTTTAATTTAATTTACTACGTTCTCTAATTCCTGTTTCAGTAAGATTTTGTCCAATGAAAAGGCAAGAAATAGGCCATAAAAATCTGTGAACTTCATGAAAAGAGTGGAAGTGGTTTTTTTTCTGACTAGCTTGTGTATCACCTCCTCTGGAATGCCTTCTGCTGAAACTCTGGAAGTCTGTGACAGACCTGTAAGATCTATAGTGACTAGATTTCATTGTTGTTTAGGGTCATTAGGTTCATATTGCAAACAATAAATTATCAGCCTTTTTTCTTCTTTTCTATATTTTCCATTTTCAGCATTCACATAATTATAAAATGATCCTTAGGCTGAGTAAAGTTTTCTTCAGGAGCAACAGGGTTCTGGAGGGAGTTCATTAACTCCCAAGCAGATCTGGGCTAACTCTGTCAAAAGAGAAGAGGAGAAAACCGGTCAGTTACAGTCAGCTGACTATAGGACAATTCCTAGATTTGAGGAACTATAACAGCTACTCTAAAGCAAACAGTCAAATATGTGGTACAGTATGTTGATCAAATATAGGAATTGTCTTCTCCTTCTGCATCACTGGGCTTATGGTTAGCAATCAGGGGATAAGCTGGCAAAGAAAAATATTTCTGACCTTAAGAGTTGTGTCATCAAAGCCTAGAATGGGGGCTATACTTCCTCTAGAAGATATCTAAATAACACTGATTTTGAGTGCCAGAAATATGTTCATATCTAAATTAAAAACTGGATTTTATTTCTTCATCTTCCAAGATATAAATTATATTAGATATGTGATTCTGTAATAATATTAATCTCCTTCCAAGGTATAAATAATAAACATAACAATATAAACTCATCGAGTTTCATGTTTTATATGTGAAAAAGCTTGACAAACTGGAAGAAAAATATCCTGATGAGAGAAGTCTTCAATTGAGTGTGCAAATGAACACTTATTCTTATGTTACCGTATGAGCACGTATGATGGACATCACTGGTGTTTAGAACGTTAAGTCTGGGAAAAGTTTAGGAGATTGGCAGTCTCTTTCCCATGCACCAGGAAAAGCTTTCAGTGTAATTATAACCAGCTCACGCAGCACGTTATATACAGTACATTTCAGTTCATCTTGGCAAATCTCCATTTATAAAATAAAAACTAAAATAGCATTCATGAGCTCCAAATTCCTTTACTTCCTATCGGGATGGAGGAATTCCCTTCGGGAATACAGTCTCATTTAAGTGCAGTCAGCAAAATATTTTGCTGGACATGTTGAACATTGTTTCTCAGTGTTAAGAGGAAAGTTTTACTTCCAGGACAGTAAAGAACTCAGCTTTCATGGGAACAAAATGAACAGCCTGAAAAGTCTCTGGTGTTAAGAAACTGCACCTTCTGGACAATCAAGTAAAAGACCTGTTCTGCTTTTGGATGTCATCAAAGAATCTGAAACAATATGGATGCCAGAGTTTCATTTGCCTAAACATCTGTGACAACTTCAATATGAGATACCTTGTAGCTTCCCATTGCCATTCATTGGTGAGGCACGGTCTGTTATCAAAAATGTTTTTCATCAAATATATCATCCTCACGAAGATGTCTCAGTGTATAGAAAACTGCTTCTTGAGTTAGGGCAACTGAATTGAATCATAGAATCATAGATGGCCTGGGTTGAAAAGGACCACAATGATCATCGAGTTTCAATCCCCCTGCTATGTGCAGGGTTGCCAACCACTAGCTCCTGATAACTTAGTTATGAGTACTTTTGCTTCTCTACAGGAAATGCTTTGACTGATATATTCTAGAATTGCATTTCTTCCGTCATGGTTATAAAGACTGGTGACCCTCCTTCACAGCAAGATTTGATTATACAGTAAGATCGCTCTCTTGCTTGTCAAATTCCATCTGAGTTCCTCTGCTGCAGTAAAATTCTCCTCTCTTAATTCTTATATTCATGATATGGATATTATAGAGGAACATTTTACCCAATTCTTAATACTCTCAGCCTGAAAGTATATAGTTTTCCCACACTGGTATCCCAGACCTTTTATCTATTAACAATGTCATCTAATTGTTCTCAGGAAATCTAATTGTCACAGTTTTTATAAGGGAAAAATATTATTTTAAAATATTTTTTAATATTATACCACGGCCATTCTTTGGGGTCTTATTTCATCAGCAGCAACTCCAACTTTTTGGAGTTTTTTTTTTGTCTTTTGGTCTTCTGTCTCTTCAGTAATAACAGAAAATCTCTTCTTTCCTCATTTCCCCCCCCCCATTTACCCTCTACCAAATACCCCTCTGAAGTTCTGTGTAAATCAAAACCACGTTTTTTTTGTCTCTAGAAACATTTATATAAACAAGTATTGTGAGATTATTCCAGTTACGCTCTTCTAATAATATTATAATGTGCCATGTGCTAAATTTTACCATTTGATAGCAACACTTTATTTTAGGATCTTTCCTTCCTGTCTCCACGAGTATTTGCACAAAGCTATGTTACAGTAACAGCTCTTTTTCCTACACTTCTCCCATTTTTCTTACACACTGGTACTGCAGTTGCTACTAGTCCAGACTGAATCTAGCTTTTAAATAGATCTGATTTCAACTCTGCCCTTCTTGCTGACAGCTTGATTCATTTTGATACAAACATCCTGGTAGTTACAAAATCTCAGGGCAACTTCTCTATAGCAGGCTTACATCTCACATTCCGGGTAGGTCTCATAGCTCTTGAAATTGTTTCTTTGGTGGTTGGAAGAGCCAAGGATGGTTTTACTTTGTCCATGTCTAAGTTGTCATAGACAGATGACCACGTGATTATTTTTAAACCAAATTTGTAAAGCGGAGCTATATACCTTTGGCTTAAGACACTTAAGACTTTAATGAGTATCTGTTAATATCAACAAGCAAAATATTTGTCTTCTACTTGTAGCTACTGAAACTCAAATGTATCTGCCCTTATTTTCATTCCAAGAGAACCTTCGCTGTTGTCTTTCTGTCATATGGTCATATTGGAGTAAGTTCAGAGAAATGACAAGAAGATGATAAAGAGACTGGAGCATCTAATATGTAAGGAATGGAGGAGAGGGCTGCAGCTGTTCAGTTTGGAGAGGAGAAAGCTCAGGAGTTTTGTATTGGTGTATATTTTGTTTGTTTGTTTGTTTGCTTGTTTTGTTTTGTTTTGTTTTGTTTTGTTTTGTTTTGTTTTGTTAATGGTCGATGTGGTCAAACAATGAAACAAGTTGCCCACAGTGGCTGTGAAGTCTCCAACCTCGGAGACCTTCAAAGCTCAACTGGAGATAACACTGGGAAACTTGCTGTAAGTGATCCTTAGCTGAGCTGAGCACTGGGTGATGCCACATCCAGAGATGTTTTCCAACCTCAGTCTGTGATTGTGAGGCTTTACAATGGCGTGAAGTTTTTCAATACAAGAGGAAGCACTTCAAAGAACTGCTAACATATTGAATTTTTTAATGCTTAATCTAGTAAAGCCAGTCCATATATTTTAGCATCAAGTAATAAATGTACATTTAGAAAAGATGAAAATAAAGAACAAATATTTTCTTAACAAGTAGTAATTGCATTATGTTTTAATGTGCTTGTGTTTCATATTTACCTGAATGTTCATTACACACTCAAAAATTCCTTGCTGTCAACTTACATTGTTATACTGGAATTAGCTGAAATTCTAAATTAGATACCAAAGCACTTACTCTGAGAACAGAGCTCTTTTATTCTTTCATCAGCCTTCGATCCTAAAACATGTGAAATAGTTGTAGGCATGGGAGAAAAGGAAATAATATTTTCTCGGTGTTTTGAGCCTAATCACCAGAGTCAGAAATGTTCAATACTACACTACCCGGATTGTTTGTAGTACAATATTTCTGGTTCCCAATTTAGTAAGATTATATTTGTCCCATGATAGCCATTTCCATATGCTGAAATATTATTCCATCTGCATGATTTTAATATTTACCCACTTAAAAAGTAGTACATGATGTTAGCATAAGAAAAGAAGAAATATTGAGAAATGTATCTAAGGATTCCCACATTTTCAAGTATGTTATCTGATCTTGTATACTTTTAAGAGTACACCAGTCTAAACCTGAATCTCTACCATCACTGTCTTTTCTTTTCTCCTTCTCTTGCACTTATTATGATGCAGATAATTACTATAACATCCCTAGGAAGTTGTTTGGCTGAGCTTCCAGCATAATTGGTACAACTAGACAGTGGCTAATCTTCCCGAAGTAGTTAAAAGTCTCTAAGGAAAAGAACTTGTATAGAAAGCTACAGCAAAGGAGCAGATTGTGTCCAACAAAATATGTAATTTGGATTTCAAGGTAAAGCACCAAGAATACATGAAAGTTAAGACTGTATTTTCATTTACACAGGCTCAGGGTATGTAAATTCTTCAAGAAAGATGTCTCTCAGGTGATCCATTCCTATTAATACTCAAATAAAAGAATTATTTGAACTCTTCTTATTGTTGAACTTTGCACAGTGATACACCTTGGAGTAACAATCCCAGGCACCAGCTCTTGTGGGCATACCCAACTGGAAAGCAGCTCTGAAGAAAGGGATCTGGGGGTCCTGATGGGCATCCACTTAAATATGAGTTAGCAATGTGCTCGTGTCACAAGGAAGTCTGATGGTATTCTTAGTTGCATCCACAAGAAGGCTGATGGTATTCTTGGCTGCATTAGGCAAAATATTGCCATGAGGTCAAGAGAGAACACCCTTCCCCTCTAGTCGGTATTGGTGAGGCCGCATCTGGGGTGTTGGGTCCAGCTCTGGCCCACCAGTACAAGACATGGACATCTACTTGGACTTGTACAAAGTGTTTGACACTGTCTCACATGACATCCTGGTCACCAAATTGGAGAAAAAAGAATTTGATGGATGGACCACTCACTGGTAAGGAGTTGGCTGGATGGTTGCACTCAGAGAGCTGTGGTCAATGGCTCAATGTCCAAGTGGAGACGGTGACGAGCGGCATTCCTCAGGGACTGGTGTTGGGTCTGGTGCTGTTTAATATTTTTGTGGGTGACATGGACAGTGGGATCAAGTGCACTCTCAGTAAATTTGCAGATGACACCAAGGTGAATGGTGCAGTTGACACTCTAGAGGGAAGAGATGCTATTCAGAGAGACCTGAACAGGATTGAGATGTGGGTCCATGCCTACCTCATGAAGTTTAACAAGGCCAGGAGCAAGGTCCTGCACCTGAGTTGGGGCTAACCCCAGCAAGATACAGATTGGGTAAAGAATGGTTTGAGAGCAGCTCTGAAGTGAAGGATTTGGGGGTCAGTTAATGAAAGACACAATGTGAGCTGGCAATGTGTGCTTGCAGCCCAGAAGGCCAACTGTATCCTGAATTGCATCAAGAGAAACATGACCAGCAGGGTGAGGGAAGTGATTCTGCCCCTCTGCTCTCATGAGACTCCACCTGGAGTACTGGGTCCAGTTCGGCGGCCCCCAACACAAGAAGGATGTGGAGTTGTTGGAGTAGGTCCAAAGAAGGGCCATGAAGATGATCAGAGGGCTGGAGCATCTCCCCTGTGACATCAGGCTGAGAGAGCCGGAGCCATTCAGTTTGGAGAAGAGAAGGCTCCAAGGGGACCTTATAACAGCCTTCCAGCACCTGAAGGGGGCCTACAGGAAAGATGGGGAGGGACTTCTTATAAGAGCAGGTAGTGACAGGACGAAGGGAAAAGGCTTTAAACTGGAAGAAGGTAGATTTAGATTAGATATTAACAAGAAATTCTTTACTGTGAGGGTGGTGAGACACTGGAACAGGTTGCCCAGAGAAGTTGTGTATGCCCCCTCCCTGGAAGCATTCGAGGCCAGGCTGGATGGGGCTGTGAGCAACTTGATCTAGAGGGAGGTGTCCCTGCCTATAGTAGGGGGGTTGATACTAGGTGATCTTAAAGGTCCCTTCCAACCCAAACCATTCTATGATTCTATGACATACTGGAAAGAGTACAATAAAGAGCCACCAAGATACTGATGGGACTGGGGCACCTCTCCTATGAGGAGAAGCTGAGGGAACTGAAAGTGCTCAGTTTAGAGGAGATTCAGGAGAATTTTATCATGTCCATAAGTAATTGAAGGGAGGATGCAATGAGGATATAGCCAGGCTCTTGTCAGTGATTCCCAGTGCCAGGACAAGAGGCAATAGGAGCAAATTGGAAATGAGGAGTTTCCCTCTGAACACCAGCAACACTTCTGTGCTGTGCACAGCCTGGCACAGGGGTTTCCTCCTTGAAGACCTTCTGAAGGCACTTGGACATGGTCCTGGGCACCCTGCTCTGGGTGTCCCTGCTGGAGCAGTGGTTGGTCCAGATGGACTCAGGTCCTTGTCAGCCTCTGCAGTGCTGTGATGCTGTGATATTTAATCTGATAATATTTTAAAAGCTTTAGATGAGATCTGATGTTTACAAGATAAAGAAAATGGCAGCCTGTCCTGCAATTATCTTTTACTCCAAAAGAACAGTTTGTAACCTGAGAGATTATAGTATTATCCATTTTCAAGTAATGTAAATTGATGCATAACTCAAACATAAAAGCACTATGATAAAAACAATTGAGGTTGCTAGGAGACAAATACACCATGAAACGGAAATCACTACTTTCATTTGTCTCTTTAGTCAAGCAATAAACTCATGTGTGTTTTTGTATCATTGTCTCACATACACATAACAAACTCTGAGATTACACCCTGAGAACTTACTGTTCAAGCTGTTTATTCATAATAATAGCATTCCTTCATATAACCATTTCACAGCTTGAAAAGAAGCAGAGGTTTTAATCATGGGAATTCATATTCATCATAGACCTCCAGAATACTTCCAATTATGCACTGAAATGACCGACACTTTAACTCCAGCGAGAAAGTTAATGGCTCTTTGTGCCCTAAGCCTGGGGCGTAATTGTCAGTAATACAATATTATTTTTTTTCCCGAACAGGGAAAATTTTGCTTTTACTCTTATAATGGTGCTGTGACAATAAACCGTGTTTAGAAGACCAATAGAAACTAAGAACTAGTGAAAAGCAACTGAAGGATAAAATAATCTAACAGAAGTTATGGCTTAACACGCGTAATTAAAAATATTAAGTATCTAGGAGAAGAAAACTGCCAAAGTATTCTCTGCTCATTTATCTTCAGTAAGTCAAATGAGTTGAAACTGAGCATGCCTTTGTTCTCTATTGCAGGCCCAAATCCTCATAGTCCCTCAGCACTTCACAGTGATTAATGCTCTGATTCTCACAATGATGCTCTACCCCATGAGATGGGAAAATGCGAGGACTTTCATTCTTAACTGATGGGGACCTGAAGCTGGTGCAATCTAACATCCAGGTGCTCACTGCTGTACTGAAATCCCCCACACCTGTCTGTATGTTCACATAAAATGTCTGGAAAGGAGAAGTAGCGCCTCTAGCAGAGAGCAGCCTGAGCACAGAGCACTGACTGGGAACCCACCCAAGGTCATCCAGTGAAGTGCAGAAAGTAGGATATATCCTCCATGTCACTGCTTCCCGGTGCTGAGTTGCCTCATGCACTGTGGCAGATGAGTACTTCCTACCACTTGAGACACTCATCTCTGAACTCGCTTACAGTTATGGCATGTCTTCTTTCTCTCTAAAGCAGAGCAAGACAGCTTCTTCAAACACTGAGTCTCCCGGATTATGCCACTGTTCCTATGCAACATCTTAGCACTTATTCAGAATGTGGCATCCTCATCTTTAATTCCCTCTTTTAACCAAGTAAATTCAGGCTTCTTTTGTCCTTGCAAGCATCTTAATTTTAAGTTGTTCTCAGGTTATGACGCTCACTGCCTCTGCAGGTCTGTGCTTGCTGGGCAGCAACAATTCCCACTTCAAGGTGGGTTTGGTTCTCTTTTCCACCCCACACAGTGGGGCACAAGGAATTGAGCTGCAGCTACTCTGTGGCTCTGTTCCTCCATAATTAAATGGCAGAAAGAACAGGCCCTGTAATTCCATAAACTGTAATTCACCCACACTGTTTCCCAGATTTGCTTTATCGCTAATTGCAGTCCTCCATGCACAATTATAGGCCACGATATTTTATCAAGGCAGCACAATTTTCCATGAGCAGTGATCTACGTGCAACTGAGAACTGTAGTTCTGAGCACCTTTGTGGGGTGTTGCTCCATTAACAATATGGCATGCAACCTGACATTATGGAGTGCAGAAAAATTGGATAGGAGATCATTTTAGACCTTTAACTCGGGTGCCTATGCTGGGACCCTGGAGTCTCTTTGTAGGAATTGCGGCCATTAGAGCAATAAAGAGCAGCTACATTAGGAGCCTCCCTCCACTGCTCTCACAGCACACAGGCTCCCGCTTAGGCACAAAGTTAAATGCCTGAAGTAAGGAGATTGAACACTGCTGTTTTCATTAGGCTTAGCAGAAATGACAAAAAGGCCAAATTATTACATGCTGATGCCCTAGCAACCTTTCGATGCAGTGTTTTTATTGTAATGGCAGAGAGTTTTGTCCCATAAGATTATTCTCACTGTTTGCCAAGAGAAAGGTTAGAAGCAGATGAGTGTAAATATCCTGTGATAATAAAATCTTTAGGGTTTTATGTTGGATTACTCCTCAGGTAGTGAAAGATTGCACGGAAGGCCTCAAGCGAAATGTTTCAACTATTCATTTTGCCAGTGCAAATTAATCCCTTCATGAAGAGAGTATCCCAAGATCCAACCATACACTAAATGTATATTTCTTATCCTCAAGATGTGGCCTTGAAGCAGCAGTTTTGCTGTCTTCTAAGACAGAGTGCATGTTTCTGCAATGTTCTATAGCTACTTATTCACTTTATACGGCAGGGTGCTGAACTTCTGCTCTCAATATCATTCTCTAAATTTTAAATGCTTCATTTTCCTTCGTTTGCAATGGCTGTAGACAAAGGAGTGCACAAATCACTTCTAAATTCTGCAGTTCATAAAATCATGGAA
>JAOWBP010000001.1:145213912-145225823 GCA_028571105.1 Tragopan temminckii
ACGGAGCAGCCTCAGGCAGCCCCTCGCTCCCTGCCCTCTCCTCTCCTCACCTCACCAGGTCGCACTGAGCCACGGCCCGAGCCTGGCCTGGCCTAACCCGGTCCTGGCCCCATACGTCACAATGGCTGCTCCGTGACACCCTTTGTGAGGCAGTCGCTACCTCACAGAGGGGTGACGGCGTGGGCCCTCGGCACCCAAGCAAGATGGCGGCTGTTGCAGGCAGCGCAGAGAGCTGCGTGCTGCTGGCCATGAAGCGGGGAGGAAGGCTTGCCTCCTTCGACCTGCTGTCAGCGCTATTCTGCTACTCTATGATGTAATGATCTTAGAATTTCCCTGAAATTCTTTCAATCTTATGGCGATATTGTATATATTTTTTAATTTTATTCATATTGGCTTCTTATGAAGCTACTATTTTTTTTTTCTATTTTACAAACCTTGGATATTTATGGAGCTGTACTTTTTTTTTCTATTTTATTCAATTTTGACTCTATTTTCATTTCTTTTAATATTCAGTAATTCCTAACAATCAAACTCATTTTTTCTGCTAGTAACCTGATTGAGATAACAAACAGCAGGAGACAGCATTGTTTCAGAGAGGAGTGATAGAAGATTCACTGAAAGAAATTGACTGAGAAAGTGTTTGACAGTGTATGTGGTTCCTTCCTTATCATGCATTAATATTGCTACAGCAAAGGCATTATTATAAACTAAAAATAGATTCATCTGATATACGGAGTGTTTCAGTTTTGAATGTATGTCTGGTGATCACCTACCGAGTCCACAGAAGTGACACAGAGAAGGTTGCCCAGACTGTGTCCAAATGGGCTTTTCATATCCCCAAGGAGGAATGCTTCAGAGCTTCTCTGGACAACCTTTTCTAGTATATGACCATCCTCATGGTACAAAAGCTTCTTCTTTTATTTCAGTGGATTTTCTTGTATTTCAGTTTGTTTCCATTTCCTCTTGTCGCATCACCTGACACCACTGAGAAGAAACTGGCCTATTTTTCTTACTCCTGCTATCAGATATTTATACTCACTGGTAAGATCATCCTATTGAGCCTTCTCTTTTTCCTCATAACTTCCTTATTTATTTGCACGTGCTTGCAATATATTCCTTTCCACAGTGTTGAAAATGATGTCCTTGTTCCAGTTAGACAGTTGTGTCTATCTCTTAACAGCAGTCTTTAGTCTTCAGAGAGGATCTTAGGGTCAGAAAAAAAAACAAATCACTGATTGGTAGCTCCAACTGTATAATTGCTTGTTGACCTGCATCCATCCCTTCAGCCTCATGCCCTTTCTGCTTAGGATCTTCCTCCTCACAACCTTCCTACCAACAGGATTCGTAAGATACCAGCTAGGCTCCCTCATCATTGACCACTGTCTAAGCACCATGTTGTAATATGTGATACTTTCCAGATCCCTGCTGGCCACAGAATTGGTGCCAATGTGGAAAAGCAGCAGAGGATCACAGAGCAACAACTGGATGAGCCTTGGCAGCCTCATCTTCCATGGCACTGAATCTCCTCTGTAGCTGCAGATGGAGCAGGAGCAGGAGGTCGCCAGATCCCAGAGTGTACCACTGTGGAAGTCTTGGTTTCCCAGATCAGTAAGCAGAGGCACTGGAGATCCCTCCCTTGATGGTTTGGTACTCCTGAGCCCGCAGTACTCCAAAGCTGTGCGAGCTGTAGGCCTCCGCCAGCTTTGAAAACATGTGGGCAGTCACAGCCAACTTTTCCCAGCAGCAGGCCCCATGGTGTTTCTCAGTGGGCTCCCAGCAGTCCACTGACGATCTCAGTAAATGTTCCCAGAGGATGTGCAGAGTCCCAAAGTTGAGCCTAAAAACTGCTGCTTGAACTGTCGTGTCCTCTGGCTGCCTTGATGAGCTGTGCTGCGGGGCTCTGTGGGACTGAAGGGAAAGCAGTGACTTCTGTCATGCAATGTTTTCAGAGAAAAAAACTAATCTGAACATCAAGGAAAGCTAACCGCAAACAGAGGAAGATAAATTATTCTTCTGTGGACATTAATAAACACTTCTAAAAATACTTTTATAGCTCTTATCTGTCCTTGAAATTTAGGAGATAATTTTTGGAAACTGAGAATCTCAATATGAGTGTATTATTACATTAAAACTCAGTACTCTTTGTTTAACAAAGACTTTGAAGAAGATCACCGTATCAATATGACAAGAAGAGTCCTGAGACATCTTGGAAACAACAGGATGGCTACTGACTGACACCAGATAACACACAAATTAACAAATGTAAACCTTTGATAAGATTGTGAACCCAGCCACTGGGGAAACAGGGAAGCGGGGTAGGCAAGAAGGGAAACAAGGTACAAAAGCTGTCATTGATAGATGCGCTCCTGCTTGCGGGATGCCCACCACTGCAATTGTGAATAAAATGTGCTTTTATCAGAGATACCGTCCTAACAACATTATTTGGATATTTCCAATAACTTTCATTAAGTTTTATCATGGAAAACTCTAGTAAGAAGCGTCTTTTGGCTTTATTTAAATGAAAATCCAGATAATCCATCATTTCTGAGGTGAACTTTTCTAGAAATTTTTCCTCATGGGAGATTTTGACATTTTATTTCAATTTCTGTCAAAAGGGAATAGCAAAGAATGAAATGGCCACATAGAACATAAATTCCAGAGTTTCATCACCTCTGACATACTCTGAGCTAGAGACTGTGGTGTTTTTCTTCTTCTGCCTACTCTATTCATTTCATATCTCTTGTCAAGTCACATTTTATAACTAAAATCAATATTGAGCATGCAGATTTCAGTGTGTACATTAATGAGCTCTGTCTGGGAATAGAAAGTCTGCATCTGTAGAGCTGCTTGCACTGATCTTACATTTCTGGTTGCACCTCTTATATTATGAGGCCCCACTGCTGGCCCAGACTTTGTCCACACAGCCTCATGAAGGCTGATTTGCTTTCAGAAACAAGGTGAGTGTTGTTGTGAGAAACTAAGTTTAAATGCTTTTACATCCAATATTCAATGTTTTCTCCTAGAACGATTAATTACAGTGAATCTATTTTCTGTTGCCCTTGACCATGAAATGATCAAAAAACTGGAGTTAACAGAATAGTGCTCCAAAGAAATGTTGCTAGAGAATATATACATACAGAACTGATTAATCAAGCAGAGGGCTGGATTCGATTTGTTCTGTTTTGTTTTGCAGAAAATAATTTCTGATCTGCTTTTGCAATAGCTGTCTTTCTTCCTGGAAGTTGTAACACTTTCGTTCGAAGATATTTTCCCATTTCAAGGTTCACCTTGTTATAAATAGTGTTTATTTCTGCTCTGGTGTGACAGACCCGTGAAAATAGAATTCAGTGTGAGGGATGTAATATTTAATGATGATCGGATCAGCTTAAAGTTAAACCTTGGATCTAAATCTGAGGTTAAAGGACAACACAACTAAGCACACTCTTTTCTCTGATATTTCTTTATTTTTCCCTTATTAGTGTTTCTTAGAAATGTTTTAGGTTTGGCTATGAAGTTTGCACCTCTTGCTTCTTCCTCTATCAAACATTTCACATTCTTGCGTTCTACTGCAGCCTCAAAGTAAACAACCACAAGTTGTTGGGAAGTTGTCTCTTCAAATGAGTCCTCATGTGCTAGAAAAAAAATTGATATGAAAGTACATAGTAGGAAGGAGATAATGTTTAGTTCTGAACATATTCTCAGTCCTTGGGAATCTTTCTCCAGTTTCCCTAAGGAGGTTCTAAGAGGTTCTTTGTGGGGATTCTTTTATTAAACTAGCATAATAGGATCTCAGGGGTCAATGAGAACTCGATAGTCTTTATGAAACAACCCAAGAGAAAGTAAGGGAAATAGTTTACCTTTGAGGTACCTTTACATGCCCATAAGGTGTTGCCGCTCTCTTTTGACAGCACTTGTCAATTGTAATGTGAATGCCTGAAACAACTGCCTAAAGCTAGCTTTTATGCATCTGTGTCACAGCTTCCAAACAGTAACAGAGAAAGAGCTGACACTTCGTTTTCTAATGCAGAAACCATCACAGGCCTTTGTTTTCTCTAAGCTGAAGGTTCCATTTCCACTACAATGCGTTAGCTTTTCTTAAGCGGTGTGATAAATCTCTGCAGCTGTTCAGGTGGTCCTATATCCGAGCTTCCCAGCTCCACCTGAGGTCTAGGAGCTTTCAATGAGCTTTCTGAGGAACATGAGATCTTCTAGGACTATGACAAAATGGCCATCTGAGGTTTCTTACAGCATTAGAAGATCGTCAAATGAGTGGTATGTAGCTTGCATGGCTGACGCTCACCTACCTACCCTTTCAGCCATCCAGGTAATCATCAGTACAATTTTGAGCATGGTTGTCAGCACTTAAGGACAGGTGACTCGCAAGTGGGCTACTTGCAAATACTTCATCTCACTTGCAGATCTTGCATTACGTTTAACTGTTAAGAAAGATGTTATTTTCAGTTGGGACTCAGACAAAAATAGCTGCAGAACTTAGGATTTAATGATGTGCCAATATTCAAAATCATTCTGTGCTTGTTAAAATACAGTCAAATTTCACAGTTCTTTTCGCCTATTCCAGTGTTTGTTTTAAAACTTCTGAATATTTTGCTGGCTTTGATTTATCTAGTATCCCCAGTGTTCTGCATATTTTAAAGCAAGATACCAGAAAAAAAGTGTTTTTATCCCTATTGTCACAATTATTACTTATGAATGGCTTTTTTTGCCTTATCCCTGAAATCAAGGGTATTTTTTTTTTAACTTTCTCACAGTCTTTATTATATTTTTGCCATGAGATACTGAGAGAAATTTATAGGAAGAATGTGCACTGATTTTTGGATGTTCATGCAAGGTGACAAGAGTTGGAGTTGATAATCCTTATGGGTTCTTTCCAACTTGGGATAGCCTATGATTCTATGATTCTTTCATTTCAAAAAATTTTTTATGGAAAATCAATACTGTTATTATGCAAAATTTAATGAAAACTATATCCACCTCCCCCACCCCATTTTTTATCAAATGTAATGTATACAGTAGAAAATAAAGCTTGTTTCATCCTTTCTCTCAAACTTCAAATGAAGGGTAAGTTAATGAGTGACTTATTCCATGTTGAAGAATTAACAGTTAAAATTCACTTCAGCAAAGTACTCCATCTGGAATCAAGGAACTGATTCATCTTCTTAGGTATACCAAAATTGTTGTTTTTCAGTTGAAACTACTAAGTTGAAAAAAATGAGAATTTTACCATATTTTAATATAAGTGGAAAGCTAATGTGGTTATTTGACAATAAAACTGAATCATTTGAATAAACAAATTTCTGAAGTATAAAGTTGCTAATTTGGGAACAGATTTCAAAGTGTATTATTCCTGTTCATAAGAATATGCCAGAATTTCAAAATGCCTCGCAGGTGCCAAAACACATTGATGCTAAAAACCATTTAGCACCTACTTTACTGCTGCCAAATCCAGCAACTCCACTACAGACTGCGACACTGCAATGATCTTTGTGTGACTGTGTCTGATAAACTGAGATAAAGAGTGACATCAGTCCTGAGACCACTGTATGATGGGTGATGCCTGAGCATTTTTCAGGTGATTTGATTCTTCCTTTAAGAGCTGTATTTTTAAAGAGTTCATAGCTCTGTAGCACCATCTGCAGCTCCCAAAGCTAAGATTAGGATTGAAAAACTGCATTCCTATGGATGCTTCCTCCCAAAGGTCTGAAAAACTCAATAGTAATGCTCCCATGTAAATTGGTCTTCTCGTGAATAAAACAATACTAACCTAATAGAGAACTGAACAGCTAACTTTGTCATTGCTAGCTTGGAAGCATCTTATCCGACACTGCCCTGAACAAAGGTTAGAAGACTTTAATTTTTGTAATTGTTTGCCTTCTGAAGAGGTTTCAGAAGTGGAAAAGCAATTGCATAACTCAAAAGTGAAGTATATTAACAGATCTACGTGTTTCAGTGTTCACAGTGCCTTTTCTCTGAGCCTATATTAAACTAAGGCTATTAATAGGACGGAAATGCTTTGAATAAGTCCCATGAACTTTCACATCAGACTCAAACTGGAACTTCTTTAAGTCTTGAAAAAAATTTCGTGTTCTTTTCAGTGACTTGTTTTGCTTACCTCTGTGCTTCTTGTCTATTAGAGAAAACAAAGAAGGGAAAGTTCAAAATGCAACCTGAGAAGCTACTTATGACTGCATGTGTTGCTTCAAGCATTCAGCACTCAAACTAAATAGGCAAATTATAATAAATTGTGAAGTACACTCTGTGAAAATCTGAAGTTTTGAATCTGAAATGTGATTTCACAGTATGCTGACCCATCAGTTTTTTCCTTTGACCATATTCATTAGATTCTTTTGCAGGTGATAAGATGAATATAATACATGCAAACAAAGTTCTTTATTCAGCAAAGTTCTTTATCCACAACTAGTTCTTCAGTAGCAGTTCAGGCAATGTATTGATGCTGGGACAATTGGGATGATGGACTGCATTCCAGTGCTGGGATTTGGTTCCTTATCATCTTCCAGCAAGCCACTAAATAGATTTTCCAATAAGGGGAGATATTCAGAGATTAAAAACTGTGTACTGTTGTGATCATTGTGCCAACTAATCAGCACAATTTAAATACTGCAACTTAAAATGCATGACTGCATTTATTGAAAGTTCTCAATCTTCAGTTTCAATCTGCAAAGCATTTTTCTCGTTCTGACATTTAATATCAAATTTTGCTTAAATTCTGCTTGCTGTACTCACATACATAAGCATACATGGACACATACACATACTTGTGAAACAGTTATCTAGTGTTTGTTTCCATTGGTTTATTGCCTGAAGAGATATTAGTGCTCTGTTTCAGACAATTCTATGTCTTCCACTGATACACTAGATTATGAATAAGAGCTAAAATTAATACATTACTTCACTAATTCAAGACACCAGTGAAGCACATACTGCTGAAGGCATTCTCTGCTCTTCTATGCAGGGAGAGTCTTCTGTGCAATGCTATGTTTATAAAGCCATACCATTTACATTATTAGATAGATCACTCTTGCATTTTTTCTTCACATCCATACATCAATCATATAGTTGGGTTCATCCATTCACCTGAAGAAGTGTGCATTATCCAAGAGCTTTTACACTCTCTGCTGTTTCTCACACTCTATTTTGCCTCTCCCATTCCCAGCTTTACATCCATGTAGTCTTAAGAAAGAAGAAAATACTAAACAGAAAAAGAGAAAGGATAAAACTTATATAAATCAAGCTATCAAGCCAAAGAGAGTGACTGTTTAGAAATGTTTTAGTTTTGTTGCCATGTTTTTATTCTTAATCCCATTCTCACTGCCTTTCAGACTCTGTAGATTTTGCTTCTAATATTTTTGCTTTTTTTTTTTTTTTTTTTTTTAAATTTGAGATGAAATTTGCTAAATAAATGTATTTGGATTGTATCAGAATCGCCTAATCTGTTCTGTTTCCAGATACAAAAATTCTATACTAATTTAGGCAATCTGTCTTGAATCTGGCAAAGTGAGTAGCAAAGTTATGGATTAAGTGCTTCAGATTAAGTGGTTCAAATCAACCTGGTATTCTGTAATTCTGATTTAAATTACACTGAGGAAACCTGCTTCAGTTCTACTGTCGTGGGTGGTCCTGGCTGTGAGTGTCATCACTTGTATGCTCGCAGAGAATCCAGGTTTCCAGATGCTTCCAGGAGCATTTGAACAATTCATTACTAAAATACACAGTATTGTTTACATCCATGAACATGGTTGATTTCCAAAACGCTTATTAGTAAAGATGATACAGGTAATTAATCTTGCTTTTGTTAATTAAACACATTCATTCACCTAGTACCTAGAACATCCCAACTATATAGAGCAACCCTCAAATGTTACTGCGTTTCCTGAAATAAGGCTACATGCTGTATGACTCTTGCCTTTGTGACAATTTCCCTGTTTGTTGATATTAAAATCCTCTTCCCAGGACCATCAGCATCACGCAGTTCAGAATGGCACATACTAAGCACAAATTCATACTAACTCATACTAACTCATACTAATACAAATTCATACAAACTCCTACTAACAGCAGCAGTAGCCCCCCCTCCCCCAAGAGAAAGATTCCTTTTTTTTAAAAAAAAAAATAATGGAATTACAATGCCATAAACACAAGAGAGACATTTATTAAACAAGCACATTACTGTCCCACACCCAAGCATAATTCCATGCAGCTTCAATTTCATCTGCAAAACTTTTCATTACTAAAGACCAAAACTTAGATATAAACCAAAATATTATGAGGATAACATGATTCTATATCAATAAGGCATACTTTGGGAGGAGTATAGTGTGTTTGTATGCTGGCAGGGTGTGTGACTGGCTCTTTGTTAAAAATGATAAGATTTTTTAAAGAAGATAATGCCACATATGTTATGCCTGGCAGTCCCTATATCTATTTATATCTATATATATATACATGTACACACACAGATACACAAACACACACACACACACACACACACACACACACACACACACATAAGGGTTGCTCTGAAAATAATGCCTCCCAATTTACTATGTTGGCTCATAAAGACAGAGGCAGATTTGGTAGTATAGCGGTAAAGGTTGAATTTTCCCACCAATATCCCATTACATTTTATTGCTGTGTGACAGATGGCAACAGAGAAGCAGTCTGACCAAATGGCATCTGACGTGGAAGTGCTTATGAAGCAAAGGTGTGTCACTGAATTCCTCCATGCAGAAAAAATGGCACCCGCTGACATTCATTGATGCTTGCTGAATGCTTATGGAGACCAAACAGTGGGCACGAGTATAGAGAGGTGGTGTGGATGATGTACTTCAGTAGTGACTACAGCAGTTTTGTGAAAGACAAGCCACACTCTGGATGTCTGTGCAGATTTTTATGAGTGAGGAATGCAGGCTCTTGTTCATCACTGGAAAAAAATGCATAGGTAATGGTGTTTACTAATCTGAGTGCAGCTGAGAAATTGCTCTATCAAATAGTGTTATTGTGCTCTTTGAATCTGTTGTAGTTACCATGGAAATAAACAGCAGGCATTACTTTCAGAGCAATCTATACGTACACGTAGACAATTTTCCTAGGTTTAGAATCCATTTTTGCCTTTACAGGTTTATACAGTTCCAACAGCTACAGGCTCCTGATTAATGATTTGGAGCTGCTGATGTACAGTGCAGTGCAAATAATTAATTAGTAATAAGGTGTTTCAGGATGGAATCCTAGAATAATAGAATCACCAAGGTTGGAAAAGACCTCCAAGATCATCCAGTCGGTTGGACGGCTGGGCCACCTTCCACCAATATTTCCCACTAAATCATGTCTAAATGTTTCATGAAGTCCTCCAGGGAAAGTGACTCAACCAGGTCCCTGGGCAGCTCGTTCCAGCACCTAAACACTCTTACTGAGAAGAAATTTTTCCTAACATCCAAACTGAACCTGGTGCAACTTGAGGCCATTCCCTCTTGTCCTGTAGCTATTTACATGGGAAAAAAGGCTGACTACCAGTTTGCCACAACCTCCCTTCAGGTATTTGTAGAGAGTGATAAGATCTCCCATGAGCCTCCTCTTCTCCAGACTAAACAATCCCAGTTCCCTCAGCCACTCCTCATGAGACTTGTGCTCCAGACCCCTCATCAGCTTTGTTGCCCTTCTCTGGACACACTCCAGGGCTTTGATGTCTTTCTTGTAGTGCATGGCCCAAAACTGAACACAGCTCCTCACCAGAGCTGAGTACATCTCCTTTCTCCTGCTGGCAACATTATTTCTGATAGAAGCCAGGATACCATTGGCTTTCTTGGCACAACTGGGCATGCTGCTGGCTCAAGTGTTGACCAACGCCACCGCATCTGTTTCTTCCATACAGTATTCTAGCCACTCTGCACCAAGTCTGTAGCATTACCTGGGGTTGTTGTGGACAAAGTGTAGGACCTGGCACTTGGTCATGTTGAACTTCATCCCTTTGGCCTCAGCCCCATGATCCAGCCTGTCCAGATTGCTCTGTAGGGCCTTCCTATCTCCAGGCAGATCGACCCTTCCTTGCAACTTGATGTCATCTGCAACCTTACCGAGGGTGCACTCAATGCCATTGTCCAACTCATCAGTAAAAATATTAAACAGGACAGGCCTCAGTGCTGACCCCTGGAATAACAGGCATTTTCTGGAGGATGCTAACTGCAGAGGAAGGAATAACTTCAATCACAAATAAGAATAATGTACTCAGGATACTCTAGTAAAATGTCCAGTGAAAATTTTCATTTACAGTCAGGATGGACTGTATAATTGCAGTTAGAAGTAAATTGGTAGGTAGATGAAAGCTCTGAGTGCTGGGTTTTATGGATCATTCTGTTCATGTCTCTTGTTCAAAATCTGAACAATCAAGATCAAAGCATTTTTTTAGCCCATCGGGAATGGGTTTCCCAGATGTCCTACAACAAGTCCCTGCAAACTCATTGCTCTTGGCAATAGGAAGGATAAAACCCATTTCGTACAGTTTGGTTTACCAAGGGGATTCAAATCATAGTAGAAGATGTAGCAACTAATTTCCTATGGTCAGTATATTCAAGACTATGTTATGCATTCCTCCACTGCCTGTGGAAGAAGAAAAATATGATTTCTTTTGTACTTTTCTGTACAAAATGGCCAATGTGAATAAATCATGCTATATTTGTCCTCCACATTATTTGCTGACACACACGCTATGCAAGTTCTGTGACTTTTAGTCAGGCAGCGCATAACCCAGACCGAACTGCAACCCACTACATTTTCAAGGACTAGAAAGGAGATATGATGCTTCAGTTTCTAAGGTAAAATACCAAGAAAACTCACAAAAAAACAAACAGAAATCTTTCTTCAAAGAGTGCAGAGTCAGTGCAGAGCTAGGTATCACCTTGTCAGTCCTTCTAGTACATTTACTACCCTGATGTCATGGGCGCATTCTCAGTACATAGGTCATGTGAACATGACTTACTTACAAAACTGTATTTTTAGCTTGAATGAATACAGATTTTATGAGAAGAAGAAAGCTTGCAAATGATGTGAGATTTAATTTTTTCCCACAGACTCTTACACATATGTTGCAGACATCAAAAGTAATGAAAATTTTTAATCTGGCTAGCTAGGACAGCTGCCAGAGTTAAAATACAGCACTAAGCTCATTGACAGTTGTCTCTGCTACCAGATGTTCAACTTGTTTGCCCTGATACTCACTGAGAATGGTGTAAATTCAAGAATAAACTGTGATTACATTATGCTCTGTACTCTACTGCACTGTAGATTGTTGCAATTTTCTCAAAAAGATGCCCAACAGTTGAGGAACTAATTATAGCTCAACATATGCTGTGTTTGCACTGTAGACCTTCTTTTGTCATGCAGAATATGGTTCAATTAAGGCTGACTGGATGATATTGGTCTAGTATTAAATGGGAAGGTTGGTGGCCCTGCATGTGGCAGGGGGGTTGGAGATTCATGATCCTTATGGTCTCTTCCAACCCTGGCCATTCTGTGATTCTATGATTCTGTGATTCTGTGATTCTGTGATATTCTTATAGCCTGAGCGATTCTGCATGACTCTTAGTTGCAGCTTGAGGTTCCCTAGGTCAGTGCTGTTTGTGTATTAGCATTGAAACTCACAAATAAGGGAGCATTGGGTCCACTGATAAGAGAGTACTTATATTAATTTCACATGGTACATCACTTCTTCTTCTCCCTCATAACAAAATGGAAATATAAATCTGCCCAGACATGTCAAAAGGGAAATACAAATTAAAATATTCCCTCCCTCCTTCCCTCCTTCCCTCCCGTCCTTCCCTCCCTTCCTTCCTTCCTTCCTTCCTTCCTTCCTTCCGTCCTTCCTTCCTTCCTTCCTTCC
>JAOWBP010000001.1:145243418-145253965 GCA_028571105.1 Tragopan temminckii
CTTATCCTTATCCTTATCCTTATCCTTATCCTTATCCTTATCCTTATCCTTATCCTTATCCTTATCCTTATCCTTATTCTGTCTGTGGGACATATGCAGCTAGGATTAAAAAAAAAGAAAGAATGAAATTAATTATCATAGAATCATTGAATGGTTTGGGTTGGAGGGCACCTTTAAAATCATCTAGTTCCAACCCCCCTGCTATAAGCAGGGATACCTCTCCATCTCCTCTATCCTCTTCCAGTTTAAAGCTGTTTCTCCTTGTCCTGTCTCTATGTGCTCTTTTAAAATGTCCCTCCCCAGCTTTCCTATAGGTCCCCTTCAGATACTGAAAGGCCACTGTGAGGTCCCCCCAGAGCTTTATCTTTTCCAGGCTGAAGAGCCCCAGCTCCGTCAACCTGTCCTTGTAGGGGAGGTGCTCCAGTCCTCTGATTATCTTTGTGGCCCTTCTTTGGACCTGCTGCGTTGGAGCTCCATGTCCTTGTGTTGAGGGCTCCAGAACTGGACACAGTATTCCAGGTGGGGTCTCATGAGAGCAGAGTAGAGGGGCAGAATCACCTCCCTTGCCCTGCTGGTTGTGCTTCTCTTGATGCAACCCTGGATACAGTTGGCCTTCTGGGCTGCAAATGCACATTACTGGCTAATATTGAGTCTTTCATCAATCCTTCTCCTCAGGACTGCTCTGAGGCCATTCTCTGCCAAACCTGCATCTGTGCTTGGGATTGCTCTGACCCAGGTGCAGGACCTTGCATTTGGCCTTGTTGAACTTTATGAGGTTTGCATGGGCCCACTTCTTAAGCCTGTTCAGGTCTCTCTGAATAGCATCCCTTCCCTCTAGAGTGTCAGCTGCACCATTCAGCTTGGTGCCATCTGCAAATTTACTGAGGGTGCACTCGATCCCACTGTCCATGTTGCCCACAAAGATGTTAAATAACACTGATCCCAGCACCGATCCCCGAGGAACACCACTTGTCACCAGTCTCCATTTGGATACTGAGCTGCTGACCACAACTCTCTGAGTGTGACCATCCAGTTCCTTATCCAGTGAGTGGTCCCATCCACCAAATCCATTTTTCTCTAATTTGGCAACAGGGGTGTCATACAGGACAGTGTCAAATGCTTTGTACAAATCCAGGTAGATGGCGTCGGTTGCTTTTCCTTTTTCCACTGATTCTGTAATTCCATCATAAAAAGACACCAAGTTTGTCAGGCATGACTTGCCCTTGGAGAAGGTGTGTTGGTTACCACCAGTCACCTAATCTTTATTTTCCATGTGCCTTAATAGGGCCTTCAGGAGGATCTGCTCCATGATCTTGCCAGGCACAGAAGTGAGACTGACTGGCCTGTAGTTCCCAAGATCTTCCTTTTTTCCTTTCCTGTTAATAGGGTTTATGTTTCCCCTTTTCCATTCAGTGGGGACTCCACCACCATGACCTTTCTAATATGATGTATAGCAGCCTGGCAACTTCATCCACAGTTACTTCAGAACCTGGAGATGGATGTTGTGAAGTACAGCAGTCATGTTTCCTGTCACCAGATCCACGCAAACATTAGGAAAACTTTTGTTGGATGTTTATTTCAATTGCAGTCTGTCCATAAGGACTTCCTTAAGAAGAAAACAGATATGGCACTGACTTATAAAGGTGAAGATGGAGATGGGGTTGACAAGCCTTTTATTTTGCAATACATGTTGGAGTTATTACTTTTTGGAGGAAAAAAATGTAGAGTTTCAGCCAGCAAGTGAATAGCAAAATGTAATGACTACTTTTAAAGTCCTCGTTTATATACAACAAAGGAAGAGTGAATCCCTTTATCTCCGGCCAGTTGGAACCTTTAAAATGCTATGAAAAAAGAGCTCAGTATTGTTAAGAAAAAGCTTCAGAAGTATGCTGGGATCTCAGAAGTAAAAATAGATTCTGGTTCTGCAGACTCCTGATAGAAAATGCTGTTGTTCTCTCTGTACAATGCAGTGAGTTCAGAGAAAAAAATCTGTAACTCATCATCACATTCTTTCCAGGTAAAAGAAAGACAAAGACAGATAGAATTTTTCACAGAGAACTCATATGTCTAGTACGAAGAAAATGCTGTCTGCCTCACTCCCCGCTAAACTATAGTGCAAAATGCATTTGTTTCAGAATTTCTCTTGGATTGAGGAAGATCCCATTGAGAAAATATTCATATCTAACCCAAATTACTTTTACTAGAGATGGTATGACTTAATCTATGTGAGAAAATGTAAAACGGTAAATCTCCTTTAACTTTAGAAGTATTTTTGTCACTTGTCCACATTTGAAATTACTGCCAGTGTCCGAAAGAACTAAGAATCAGTTATGTGAATGGAAAGGTTCCTTAAGGAGAACAAGAAACAAAAGGAAAAACTGTAATAATTTGATTTAAACCACAAGGTAACAATAAATAATAAGAAAACTCTGCAGTCCTGAAATGAGTGTCTTATTTCTTGTCTGGTAGATGTTACACAGAAACGAAAAGATAGTGCCAAAAAGTTCTCAGAGAAAAATATCTAAAGGATATGTGTTCCCTCCAGAAGGTTATTTTAAGGAAAACTGTTTAATGCAAATTTTTCCATGTGTTGAAGTGCAAAAAAAGTACCACAGAAATGATGGATGAGCAAAAATAAATTGAGACATTAAAATAAACTGAAATGCGTCCAAGAGGCTGATAGCCAAGCGTTTGGAAAAGTTTGAATACTGGCAAAATAAAACAAAATTACAAAAAGGCAGAAAATCATAGAGAATTTTAAGCAGAAAACAAAGCCTTTTATTTATAGGATCTTTTCAGCAACGGGAGGATTAGCTGCCCCTTAAATGTATCTGAAACTATAACAAAGTGTCTCTAGAATGATTTGCATAAAGATATCAGATAAATGAAGAAAACTATTTTAAAAATTTCTCATGTTCTCATGTCTTCGTGTTTGAACCTTCATATTTTCAGAAGTGAGTGTAGATTTTGGATGCTTAACTTGAACTGATTCAAAACTAGATTTCAGGAGCTCTGAGCTTATCCAGTTTCAGCATGGGCTGCAGGTTCTTGTCTCAGAAAATTAGTCCCAAATGGGTTTTTGTGTGAGCATTCAAACATGAGGCAATTAAAACCAGTTTCACTTCTGGAAAATTGATCTGTGCTCACTTTCTGATACATTTTTGGATGTGTTTAGATCAGTGGGTTGGAGAAACTGAATGTCTGTTTGGAATATACTTGCTATACACACTAAAGATGAAAAGAGAAAAATACTCAGCAGAAGTCCCCTCGTGCTTTTTTAATTTAACACTGTCATGCCCCTGGTACCTTGCACAGTAGGAGGCATAGAGCAAATTGTAAAGTGGATTGCAAGGCTTTAAGAAAGGAAACCATTGCATCGTTTACAGCATATAAAAATTAAGAAATATAGCAGTGACTGTTTTTTGTGTACCTATTTCATATTTCTACTTAGCTGGTGTACGTTTGGTGCCATATGTAAGCAACATGCTAATGATTTCTCTTGTGGATCCAAATCTTATTCTTCTGAAAATCACCACCTTTCCCACTGATTTGTGTTGGCTCGGAGCTTGATGTTGTGACTGAGTGGGCTCCTCTTTGTATTTCTGGCTCATAGTCAGTAGCAAAGGATGCCATTTTTTCAAAACGGTGATTGAGTCAAAGCATTATTTTAATGCATTTTAGATATTTGTATCTAAATACCCATTTTGGAGTCACAGGTATTTCTTTTTATTCCAGTTCCACTCTCCTTGGTTGACTGAAATAAACATGTGACACTCCAGGGAGAAAAGCCCATCATTTTCCAGATGCACTTGCATGCACACGACCCTTATTGTGATTCCTTCAGTGTTTGGGTTGTAAGAATTGCTCAAGGCTTCCAATGGCACCCTCAAGTAACGAGGATCAAAAATTCCCCAAGCTGTATTAATTAGATCATGCTGAAGCTCTGTACTGCTGCTTTCTGTGCTTCACAGAGAAGATGTTATGTCACAGAAGTTCTTAGTATGAGGTTAAGATATTCCTCCAAGGAAAAAATCTTTTATTTTGTCAAAAGTATAAGAGTTGTGCCAGTCAATGGAGGAGCAACACGTAAAACTCAGACTACTGCTTGGTTGATTGTAATGTCTAAATGTGCAATGCACAACTTTCTACATCAGGATGCCAAGAATTGCTAATTTGTGTTACAGCTGGTCAAGCAGTGGCACTGCAGACACGCTTGAAAAATACCCAGAGTGACCTGGATACATACCACTTAATTTTAGACCCTTAACTGATATCCCAAGAATGCAGCCAAGGGTCTGAGGGCCCTTTTTTTGCAGACAGCGCAGGTAACATCTGCAGAGGGTGATTTAGATCTTACTTTTCCAGAGCCACACTGTGAGTGCACATTTTTCTCTATGAGGGGGGATTAGAAGGCAGACAAGGACAATTTGATACCCAACTTAGGGTGGTCAGTCATGTGTCTAACATTAAATGGGCTGAGGAGAAAATATGCCATGCAATGTGATACTCTATAGGAGAGCAGAGAGCAGCTGAACCGTTGTCTTTTGACATACCACTGGGCACAAATTTTAGTGGTCATTAGTGGTCTCATAAAGCAAAGAATCTGAGAGCTGATCCTGTGTATTCAGTGGGACTGCTCAGTTGCAGGCTGCTAAGTGTTCATACTGAGACTTCCCTGGATTGAGGCCCCCTTTTATGTGAAGTTTTCCACTGCTCCAGAATAAATTATTGTATACTGTGTTATCACTATCACTTCATCCATTCCCTCACCTTTATTAAATGCTCTGCATTTCTCAGGCATCACAAACAGTATTTCTGGGGGAGAGGGTATGATGGTAGAACAGAACACAGAAGAAGTTTTGTCTCTTTGCTTTGCTGAAATAAATGTATATTTGCTATTAGTGCCGCCCATCTGTGTTTCTTGCAGGATTAACACATGCTATCCCATGTTGCTTCCACTTCATGCTATTATTAATACAAAGCAAAATTGAGCAAAGGACATCTTTTATATTTATGTGAAGAAGCATTTGCACGTGGCAGCTTACACTGGTTGAGGTAGTCTCCAAATTAAAGTCTCCGTAGAACATAAGAGAAAATACTGCAGTTTGTTTGCTTAATTTTCTCTGAGCTTTTTGTTAAAATGTTGGAAGGGTACATTGTTTGGCAAGAACCTAAATAGTCCACTTTTATTTCATTTAAAAAGTTATTTTCTTCATTACAGATGTATTAAGAGTGCTTAATCGTGCCTATGTCTGTTTTAGGTATTATGTGACATGGATTTTCAAGGAGGTGGATGGACTGTGCTTCAGAAAAGAACTGATGGAGTCATTACGTTTCAGAGAACATGGTCTGAATATCTGGATGGATTTGGTGATCTTTCTGGTATGAGTTTTAAATACTCTTAAGTGCTTTGGACACAGCGTTCCTGCTGTATTTTTGAGAGCTACATTCCCACTAAATTATACTGCAGTTTCAGTAGCATGCAGAGTAAAGTTCTTGTTTCTTAAAAAGATTTAATACTCAGATACTTTGTTGCTTCCCCAAAACTATTGTCTAACCTTCTCAACAGTGACCATCACCCTACTGGAATCCTTCACCGTTGCCCATCCTTAGTCTCACAAGAAGAGTTTAATATGATGCAATATTTTATTCCTGAAATTATGTATAAGTTGTATTTCTCTGTGGCTTTTTTTTTTTTTTTGGTTATTGTTATTATTATTTGTTTGTATGTTTGTTGAGATTTAGGAAAGACTGAGTTGGTTTTAATCATGCTTGCAAAATATTTTCCTGAAGCAAAGAACAGTCAGTAATATTTCAGCATTGGGAGTGATTAGAAAGATAATGGAAATATTTCAGTAGCTAACACCAATACAACAGTGGTATTATTTTTTTTACTGTCAACTGTAATCCATCAAGTCTAAAAGCAGCGGCTGCTTTTTCAGTTGTCCATATGGAATAGAAATATTACTCAAACTTTTTAAATTTACAAACAACTGCAGGTCATATGGGGCAATGTTTCATGGAAAAAAATGTGAGGAAGCAAATCTTTACAATTAGATTCGATTTTTGTTGTATTT
Source organism: Tragopan temminckii (assembly GCA_028571105.1). Classification (NCBI taxonomy): domain Eukaryota; kingdom Metazoa; phylum Chordata; class Aves; order Galliformes; family Phasianidae; genus Tragopan; species Tragopan temminckii. Next base: position 145,249,496 of record JAOWBP010000001.1, read on the forward strand.
TGTTGCATTTCACGTAATACTGACTTTTGTCATTTCTCAATATAGTCTTTTGGAGCACCACTGAATTCTGGCTAGTTAAGTGGATGTTCAGCACATCTAGTGTTTGTGGCCTTACAAAGTGTGTTAAAGTTGAACACTTGAAAGTTATAAAATTTTCTGAAAATGTCACAAAGAAAAAAGGTGGTGCACACATGTGAGTTCTTTCCATGGATTTTCCCAGTGAAGTAAGGAGACAATTCTGTACCTCTGTTCGTCTTTCAAAGGAATATATGCCCATCAGATATTTTTATTACACTTAGGTCAGGAAGGAAAGTAGGAAAACTAGAAAGCATTGTACTTTCTGTTTCTAGATGTTTATTGAATGTACATTGCATTTTTCTTTAGGGGAATTTTGGATTGGATTAAGGAAGATATTTTATGTAGTAAACCAAAAAGCAACCACTTTCAGTCTTTATGTGGATTTGGAATCAGAAAATGACAAGCATGCCTATGCATCATATGATGCATTTTGGATAGAGGATGAAGCATGTTCTTTTAAAATTCATTTGGGACGTTATTCAGGAAACGCAGGTAAGAACTTCCTTTCTTAATATGGTTAAAGATACCAACTCTCTTTTCTCTTAGTGTATTCAAGAGAGTAATATTTAAAGTAAGTGTGTTTGAGGACAGAAGTCTTTACCTTCATGGTTAGCAATACTAAAAGCACTGAAGCAACAAGAAGATAAAGATGTTCCATCATTTCTTCCATACTTCTGAGTATTTTATACTTTTTCTTTCTTATGTCTTCAACACATAGCAATGCAGTACTGCCTTGAACTGCTTTTGAAGAAATCCATTTTTGTAATAATTTCAGGTTAAATGCTTGTGAATTATGAAGTAAGCAAAAAATATTCTATTTCTCATAAGTAACTCCTTTATCATCGTTCTATTTCATCTCCTGTAATTAGGTGATGCATTCAGAGGATACAGAAAAGAAGATAATCAGAATTCGATGCCTTTCAGCACATTTGATGTCGACAATGATGGATGTAGGCCAATGTGCATTGTTAAAGAACAGCCTGTAAAGAGCTGCAGTAACTTCAGTGATAACACTGGATGGTGGTTCAACCAGTGTGGCCTTGCAAATCTTAATGGTATTCATCGTTACACAGGGAGATTTCTTGCAACTGGGATTCGCTGGGATACATGGACAGTGAACAATAAGCCAGTAAAAATTAAATCAGTCTCAATGAAGATTCGGAGGAACTATGATCCATATTTCCATTAACCTATGAAAATAGAAATATATCTATTCTTGCTGTTATGTGGGATAATGCATCAATGCAACATTAACATCTTTCATTTTCATTTAAACAGTTCAGTCTTAAAACTTTATTAAATATTTCCATAGTACAGTTACTCATTTTTATTGGGGAATATCAGCATTTGTAGTGGTTCCACTTGAGAAAGAAGCTCCTAAGGAAAGGATTTCCAGAAAAAAACAATGAAGCTCAGTGTTTACAAGCTTTTATTTAGCTGCCTCATATGTAATCACATTGGCAGGTCCAGTGGAAAAGTTATAAAAAGAGAAATGCTGACTTTTGAATGTATATGCTCTCTGAATATCTAAATTGCCAAGAAACTGCAGGAAATTTTCTTTTAAAAAAGTAATATATCAGTCATTCTACTAATTATATTTCATAAAAATATGCTTTTCTTCATGTTAATTTTCCAGAACCAGCTTTTTATATTGTATTCCTTATCAGTCAAGATAATATTAACTTATGTCAGCACATGTGTAAGGTCCTTACCTGTAAAACTTGTAATACCTTACTTATATAAAAATGATGCCCTGGGAATACTGTCCAAACCTTGAGTGTTGTATACTCTCAGGGATTGATTCTTAGAAAAGTAAGGTACATTGCAATATGCAAGAGCTATTTTCTATTTAATTTTCATAGTCCATGTATTTAATGTTCGGGTTAAGATTTGTCATTTCCACAGTTCACTAAAAATGAATACTTTTTCTTCAAAGAGAATGAATAACATCTCATATCTTTGGAGTTTTGAGTTTTGGATGTATGGGCATGAAATTATCTTTTTCATTCTTACTGTTATTCACTTTGTGAATGTTCTTATAATAATGAACTAAAGATTGGCATTGTATAATTACATTTTAAATATGCAGTGTTAAGTGTTTGAATTACTGTCAATAAAAATGGAGTAATAAAAAAACATGTGAATATTGTCAGTACAGCAGTGTTTGTGGAAGCTACCATCTACTCTGTAGCAACTGGGCATGGTATTTGTCATACTTGCTTCTATTTCAGTGGATCAGATCTGTAGCAGTATGTGGCATTGAATCAGTTAAAAACTCTATGTTATTCATTTTTACTGCCTCACACTTTGTATAAGCATTAGGACAGTGAGTATACTTAAAGAAGTCTTTCTTCTTGTCCTTGACATCAATGACCAGATTCCATTCCATTTGGGCTTTAGCTTTCCTAACTTCATTCTTGGATGCTTGAACAATGCTTTGGTATCCTTACCAGGCTATCCATCCTTGCTTCCACTCTCTCTGTACTTCCTTTTTGCATTACAGTTTGGTCAGAAGCTACTTGTTCATCCTTGCAGGCTTCCTGGTGTTTTTGCTGACTTCCTATTTGTTTTAATGAACCACACTTAAGTTTGAACTGCCATGTTTTAGAAGTTTCCAAAGACATAAATTAGGAGAAAATGAAGCTTCTGATAGGGTTTATGTTCTTTTACAATGTTAAGGGAGATGAGTTAAAGACTAGCTTAACTAGCTTAAACATTAAATATTGTTCACTGTGGCTTAGAGTTCCTTCCCTTTGCAGATATTTTAAGTTAACCCTGGTAGGCATCTGGGCCCCACAGAGCTGCTCAGTGGGATGGGGAAGAGAATTATAGAATCATAGAATAAAAGGTTGAAAGGGATCTTAAAGACCATCTAGTCCCAACACCCTGCCATGGGCTGGTTGCCATGCACCAGCTCAGGTTGCTCAGGGCCCCATCCAACCTGGCCCTGAATACCTCCAGGGATGGGGCATCCACAGCTTCTCTGGGCAGCCTATGCCAGTGCCTCATTGCCCTCTGAGTAAAGAATCTCTGCCAACAAACCTAATTTCTCCTCTTTTAGTTTAAAGCCATTCCCCCCTGTCCTATCACTGCGTAAAAAGTTGATCTCCCTCCTGTTTCTAAGCTCCCTCATATACTGAAAGAAAGCAATGAGGTCTCCCCAAAGCCTTCTCTGAGCTAAACAAGCTCAACTCCCTCAACCTTTTTTCAAAAGAAAGTTGCTCCAGCCCACTGTTCATCCCCATGGTCCTCTTCTGGACCCAAGGAGATGAGTGAGACAGACAGTTTGATAAATAAGGCAAAAAGTATTCAGCATTAAGTGAAACATTTGTGTGTTATCAACTGCCTTGGTCGCAAACCTAAAACGTAGGACCATACAAGCTACTTGGAATAAAATTAACTATCTCCATCAAAACTGGTACAATGAATCAATTTTGCTGCAAGTTTGACTAGTGTCTTAGCTGAGCTGTAAGAGTTGGATCTGCAGTGTAATCTCTAAAGAGGATTAAGTCCAAACTGCAAATACTGCTTACATTTTAATTCTTTTAAATCTTTCAGATAAGATTTTCCAATATAGTTCTCTTCGGCAAAAGATGGACAATGCTTTAGTCCTTTTTCATGTTAGAAACCATACACCACAGTAGACATGCCTATGAATTTCTCTTCTTACACTTACCATAGTATCTACTAGTCATGATCACACTTCAACAGACTCTGATGTCTTCAACAATTAATTAGATAATAATTAATAGCACATAATTATTTTATTTCCTTTTGTGGAGTCTAGCAACTGAGAGGATCTGAATAAGATTTCCCTGAAAAGTGTTTGAACATTGAAATTTCAAAGATCATCATTGCATGCATGTGGTATATTGGTATTGGTATAGCCCATTTAGAATTATATACTTAGGAAAGCAGAGTGCTAGAAATGAGCTGGCAAATTACCTGGTGGAAATCTGAATTGCAACAATTAGAGTAAGACCATGCTCCATGTGATAGGGGGTTACTGTCTTCAAAAGTTCATTCAGTTTCCTCTCTTAGAATAAAACAGTGAAAACAAATAGTTGCTTTAGTTAGACACTAAGAATTTAAAAGGACATTCAATTGATTCCAGAGGATTTTGTTCAGTATTTAGTGCACCCTCAGCAAGTTTGCTGATGATACCAAGCTGAGTGGTGCGGTTTACACGGTGGAAGGAAGGGATGCCATTCAGAGGGACCTTGAGAGGCTAGAAAGGTGGGCCTGGGTGAACCTGATGAGGTTCAACATGGCAAAGTGCAGTTTTGCACTTGGGGCGGAGGAATCCCAGGCATCTATACAGACTGGAAGGAGCGGTCCTTCAGAGCAGCCCTGCAGAGAAGGACCTGGGGGTCCTGATGGATGAAAAGCTTA
>JAOWBP010000001.1:145260840-145274003 GCA_028571105.1 Tragopan temminckii
TCTTCTCCAGACTGAACAATCCCAGCTCCTTCAGCCGCTCCTCACAAGGCCTGTGCTCCAGACCCCTCACCAGCTTTCAAGAAATTCCAGAGTATAACATACCTGGGATGAGGAAAATAATCTAATCAAGTTGTTAAATTTGTCCTAGTTAGTAAGGGGGCTATTTAAAACAAAGAAACAAGAAAAAGCACCTAAAAGACTTGAGTGTAACAGCACTAGAATGTGCGTAGCATTACTGTGATCATTATAGCAGTGGGGTAGGTGTACGTGGGCTAAGAGTCATCCCAATTCCATCCGCAGTTTGGTTCAGACATGCAGTGGATGGAATAGCTGATTTACTGATACAGACTAGGATCTTTTTGTTTTTAATTTGCAGGCATACAGGTAATCTGCAGATGGCTGAAAGATGAAACGTGCAGCATAATGCTGAAATAAGGATATTGCTGAGCATCTCAGAACAGCACCACTTAACCGTCAGTTTAAAAGAATTTTTGAAGGAGCCATTTATCACACTGATTCCCAGCACCGCTACAGTTGGGGTTCAGGTAAGGAAAGTTCTAAAATAGCAGTTTGCATCCAAATACTTCAGCTATAAGACAGTATCATTTTATGCTAGCACCAGAGCTTACTCACTCTTGTTAGCGCTTGCTCACAAGATTCAAAGTATTTCTCCCATGATGATCAGTTCTACAAAGTTTTGATGCTAAACAGATCTACGGACATTCGTAACTACACTCTACTACTCTGAAATATTGAGATCCGACCACTCTGTTCTAAACTGCTTTTAACCATACTCCTTTCATCATCAGTTTCCATCACTGTTTTTGATACGATCACACTACCGAGTTCTGTATCTACAGACACAGACTTGCTGAAAAGGAGGCATGACTCACAATGTTCATACAATATTGTTGACAGCTGGTTCAACCTCTGTATTACCCAATTTTAGTGGTGTTCTTTTTTTAGACAGTTTCCTAAAGAAGGGCTTACTGGCCACAATGTAAAAACCAAATAAAAGGAAAGCGATGCTGTCACGATGACATCATATAGAATACTTAATTTCTGATTCCACTGGTATTTCTGCAAACAAATGAAGTGTATTTATTTGTTTATCAATTCAGTTTGCAAAGATCAGTTTGGACTCTTCTAACTTACTGGCTGCTGTTCAGCTCACTTTTAGCAGAACAGCCTTCTTTTACGTCAGGCTAAGAGGTTACATCCATTTCTTTCAGATGCAAACCAAGAGAATATGGTTTGTAAATTGTTACCTCAGCATTAAAATGATCACACTGCAGATTCTGAGTTCATTTAATAAAATAGCTGTAAATTATCTACTGCAGAAGTAGGTCATCTTGAGTGAATGTTTTCATCAGAACCACATGAAATTGTGTTCTGGTAGGTACCCTGCCTGGAATTTCCAAGTAGAGTTTTAGGAGTTTGGGATCACAGAACCACCAAACAGCCCAGAGCTGCTTGTCTGGGACTTCTTCTGTTCTGAGGGAAGATTCTTCAGGATTTCTTTAGCGGAAAGCAGAACTTCCAAATGCTCTTCCACCTCACAAGTTTACAGAATATACAGTAAAAGCCAAATTTCCCCCTATGGAAGGGTGTCATGCTCTTTATTTATCCTGGATTTTCTTTTGCCCATCCACTTTGGTTTCAAAATGTTGCTGAAGGTTACGTCTTTTTTTTTTTTTTTTTTTTTTTTTTTTTTAAATGCTGATGATATTTGATGTATGGCGAATACAGCTAAAGAAGCTCTTAAGTATCTAAATATCTACCTAAATACAGGAGTAGGTAAAGCTCACATCAATGCATTTGACAAATAAATGGGAGAAAAACAGTAATAAAATATCAGAGTTTTGGTTTTTTTATGGTATTTTTTTACTGAAGCCTGCAGCCTGTTAGAAAGATGAATTGTGATCCATAAGTAAAATGCCTATTTTTAGAAAACATTTCAGAAACCTTTTTGAATTACACATAGTACTTAAAAGATGATGACCCACAAATGAATAACCAGGCTATTGGTAAGCCAAAGGGAAGTTTGTGCAGTCTGAAATGACATCAGCTATTTCTTTTGGATGTGGGAACATTATCTGGTTACGTATTCTGGTTACTCAAGGAGGTTCTGGAGTAGTAACAATTAAATTACGGATATGCTGAATCTAGTAAACATGCAACCAGTTCTCAAATTTGTTGTGATGGCAAATGTGATGATTTTGCAAGAGAAACAGAAAGGAGTGAGACTTGTCAACAGAGAGGAAGAGAGGTTAGTAGACATCTCGCTGCCCTCAACCTTTTGTATACTACATCTCCTTGTCTTTACAGAAACAGTTGCAGTAGAGGCTATTCATACAGCTCTAGAAACATTTCTAAAAACAGAACCATACAAAGTCACGAGTGGATTCTTAATCCTTATTTCTATCTCAAGTAGATCTAAAAATAGAATCACTCAGTCCTAAATAAATATATTTTTTTTTATAAACCAGTTTCTGGATGACTATTATGACTTAAATTGTAATCCAGTAAACCTATTTTTAGGGAGCTGGTGATTATTGATGAAGAGTTACTCAAGAGTGCAAGCAGGATGAGATCAGGCACAGAGTTCATGAATTTAAAAACAAACAAACAACAAAAAAAACAGCTATGGAAAAACAACTCCTTGAAATGTAATATGTGTAAATATCATTTCAGTATTTTTAAGTTATGCATCTTCTTCCAGTAAAATCCTGTACCACAAATTAATACTTACATATGCAGACACTCTGAAGACAGTAGAAGTAATGCTTATTTCTTTTGTTTCAGGATTCTTTTGAACACTGAAATACAAGGGAATGATACGTACTTAATATTTACAGTAATCACAGATCATTACAATCCTTCATTTAATATAGTTTTAACACACGCACTGTGTAATATATTTTTAACATACACACTGTGTCCTTGCTCAGAATTTGATCAAGTTTAAATTAATGGTTAAAATTCAACTCATGTTACACTGACCATAAGAAGCCACATTACTGCTCTTACATACCACGATATTATGACAGCTGAAAACCATAGAATGAAAATGAATCTGGTCATCTGAGGTGGCTTCAGTGTTCACAGCTACTAAATCTCAGCAATATTACCAGGCCTAAATGGGTCCAATATAAAGTTTGCATTCTGATAGCTAAGAAAAGTCATTCGGCTAAACATTTTTTAAAGATCTTTTCACATATTCTTATGTAAACTGCATCTTAACAGGGACTGTAAGAAACAGCAGCAGAATTCCTAAAGAAATGCAAACTTAAGGTTATTTTTAATTGATATATAATTGTTTAAAATTCATTTTTAATCCTTTAGAATGTTGCATATACAGACAGCTATGCAAATTAGGATGGTGTTTTTTTTCTGAATTTTTATATTCCAGATGTGCTGTGAAGTCTGACATTTCTTCCATCACCATTACCAATACTAAGACATTATTACTAACTAATTACTATATTACCAACACTAAGATGTTATTGCAGAGTGGCCAGTTACCTCAGCAAAGTATTTTAAACTGAGATATCTTAAGATATATTACTTTTCCTCAGGTCTTCTTTAAATGATGCTTATATTTCTTTTTCAGTTAGCTCACGTAACTTCTATCAGTTTATCTGATTGCACAGATTGCTGTTTAAATTGATTCACCGTGGATTAGTTGAGCCCTTACACATTCCATATTTATACAGTTCCCAGAATCTGCTGAGAATCTGCCTTGTGACAAACAGGTTCAGTTCCTGGGAAAGGTCACAAAATAGCCAAATTGCAAGAGGGTGTGTTAAAAGCAGCCCAGTTGTCCACCTAACCAGCTCCAAGCTATGACAGCAGTCCCGTATTACTACTGCTTTAACAAAGCTGCTTTTTATAAGAACAAACAAAACCCAACCCACGTTATTTTTTTAACCAATTGAAAAATGACTTCAACTGATTTCATCTGCAAAGTAATGACAGTTGTGGAGGAACTAAGTCTGTACTGTGAAGCAGATCTTTCCTATGGTGAGTCAGTAACGAGGCTTTCTCAGAATTTTTTGCTGTAGCTCACATGTTGATACACTCAACAGTGGATTAAGACAACAGTGCTGAAACTGGTACTGGCCCCAGTTGTCTGCCTTACCACCCCTCGAGAGATTACTGTCTTCCCAGCAGGGACAGCTCAACTGGTTCGTGACTCAGCTTCTGAACCACTGCAGTTTACAGAGCAGCATATTAAGATAAACTAAAATGGATGTCAGTTTATGCTAACATGCTGGGCTGTAAACTGCAGCACTGCGTCTGGAAAGGGTGACAAGTTTCTGACCAAGGTATAGCAGGTCGGGGGGTCAGCGACTTCTGCCATATACATCCCTCCTCAAAAACTACCATTGTTCTTAGGTTACTCTGGCTTTATTTTCTTCTACCTGAAAACTTTCAGGTTTCTTAAATTTCATGTTATATATAGGATACCAAAGCAAAGGGCCACAGAGAGTAANNNGGAGTTGGAACTGGATCTTTAAGGTCCCTTCCAACCTAAGCCATTCTATGACTCTAAACATCATCTCCCATATGCAGCTGCTCATTACGTTATTAAAGCGACTTACGAAAACACGTTTAGGTGATACAACATGAATGACTAGTATTACAAAACTTAAGTTGACATGGTTACATACTTCTCTACCCACCAGAACACTCAAAGCTGGCTTGGCTCATTATCAAGTGCAGACTAAAACTGATCCCAGTCAGGTGAGTACAGATGGGAGCTTGCTATGAAGCAAGATTAAAGGTAACTGGAACTCTTATGTTTACCTGAATCCTTTCACTGTTTCCTATCCCAAAGAAAATAGGTTGATCCATACACATTTTGAAATTACTGATAAGGTCCCTCGAGTTTTTATAGCTTTTTACTGCTTTAAGCCAGAATCACACTAAGTTCGAGAAATCAAATCTGTTGGAGTTAAGTATGAAACTGATTCCAAAGACTTCCATTTGCTGCATATTTCTAAGCTGGCAACAGGAAGATGTTACTTTGAAAGAGGGAAGAACAACACGATAGGGTTTCCAGGCATCCCAAGAAAGACAGAAAACAGTTTTGGCATTCAGCAAAAAAAGCATCACTCCTGAATGACCTAATTGTAATAGAAGATAAGGTGTTTCCAACTGGTGTGGGGGAGCATGTGTCTCTGCTTACTTCCTTTTATACCAGCAACCTCTAAGTAATTTTTTCATCTGCCTTCTATAACCAGATCTAACAGTGATCGATGGGAACATTATATGATTAACGCTCAGTAAATGAATCAAATAGTTGGGTAATGATTACGTATCAGGTAAAATGCTTCAGTTTTAGTGCTCTGCTTATACTGTCAAAAGATGTTTTTAAGAACATCAGTACTGTCTCTGAAGTCTGAGTTTCTCATTTTGAAGATGATCTTCTCAGAAGAATTAGTGATGTATGAATTCTACAGTATGCTTTAGAATGCAAGAGTACACCAGTACTCATCACTTCCAAATACATGGTACTTCCTTTTATTCTGGCTTTCCTGCATAGTGCATCACATTGTATTTCTTAAAAAAACAAAGTACAATACAAGCCAATATTAATATTGTCCTAAAAGCCAGTAGATTAAGAATAATGTTAGTAATAGCAAGCAATAAACTGTCTGAATATATCCATAAATCCACCCTTTCAGGGATTCATTTCATATTCAAGTGCCCAAAAGAAGTCCACTTTCAACTGTTTATTGTGCTACATATTTTGACCATTTTCACTTGCTCTGAGCTTGGAAGGCTTTATAGAATTACTGTTTCCAGTGGAGAAAATGCATCCGTGCAAGAGCTGGCTAAATCTCAAAGTGGAACAATTATCTATTATATTGCCATAGCAATTACTTTATTAGTCTAATTTATTAAATGATTATTACACTGTACATGCTTAAACATTTTAAGTGACTTTTTATTAACAGATTTACAGACATCCTTTAAGATCACACTGCTTACACCTGCTTACGAGGAGAACATTTATACGAACAGAACTTAAAAGCCACAAACTACTACCTTAGCAATAATGAGAGGTTTGCTTTAAATACACATCTTGATGACGTCAGGACTGGAACAGTGGTACAGCGGTATCTTCAAGAATGCTAAACAAGAACATGACTTTCAATGCAGAAAAATGTGCAATGAATTCCTCATTGCATTTAAATATTGATATCAAGTTGTGGTAATGCAGCACTCTTAAAAAATAATGTTAGGATCGTGATCAGAGAAATGGTTCAAAAATACGTATGGCAGAGCATGTTTTTTCTTAGAATGCCTTTACGTTCCTCAGCTAGTCTAATCTAACGCTTTCATGTTTCTAATTATGCTGAAACATCAGTTAAGAGCCTACCTGATGTTTTGGAGAATTTGCTGTGCTGGGATTCCGCATTGCCTATGAGTAAAAATAAGATGGATAAAAATTACTTTAGCTGCATGTTTTGCCTGTGCAGGCTGTCTTATAAACACCATCTTGTAGTATCAAGCCCCCAAGACAGGCCAGATGAGACAGGTTAAGGGAGTTAAGAAACTACAAAAATCATGAGACAGTGAAACAAAACTCACAGATTTACCAAGGATGTGTATTTGACAGAAAAGCTGGATGCCCAGGGAGAACGACACGAAGGGAGTTGGCTGTCACCTGGTCCAAAGTTAGTCAGATTCTCAATGACAACTGAGGCAAGAAGAAAATTAGAATGCCTACCTAGAAGCATGCTAGCACAGGATAAGATGTTTGTTGGTGGATTAATAGCAAAGCAGGAACAGCAGAGGCCCAGGTGCTTAAGCAGAGAAAGTCCTGACACCATCTTTGCAACGTACTCTTACCTAGAGTACTACAAAAACTAACAGCTTTAAGGATGACTCATCTTATACCAAGAGATGCTGAAGATTCTTACAAAACAAGCCTTGACTACAAGAGATAACGGGAGTCAGATTCCAGGATAGAACGTTGCAGGTGAATAAGAAGGAGAAAAGCTGTCTTTGAGGACAAGATGTTATTCTCTCCTGATACAAGACCCATCACCCAAAGTGAAAAGGGAACAGGGTAAGATTTTAAAAGCTTTTCCTCAAAGAAAAGATTAGTGCTTTCTTCAGTGTCAAAAAAGAAAACAAAACCAAAGAACACCCTAAGTATCTTGCAGAATGGCAGTCACCTTTTTTAAAACACACAGATGGAAAAGTGGAAGCAGAAGGCTTAAAGTGAAAAGGAAGCCAAGCCCAAATTCAAAATTCAGAAATTCCAATGTCCATTGCTACACTTTGACATTCACTATGGCAATATTTAATATGGTAGAAAACACTAAAAGAAACAGCTTGCAGCCTAATTATGAAGTCTGAATTATAAGTTCCTCATTATAAGAATAACAGTGGTTCAAAATGCAGCCCGAGTGATTTGAGTTGTTCCATGCTCTCCTCCGCTGTTACACAGATGAGATTTTTAGCAACAAGGTGTCTCTTCAATGTTTCTTACAAAAACTTAAAAAGTACTGTAGAATCCAACGGACTGACATGTTCTTCTGAAAGTGAAATCCTTTCCTCTACTTAAAAGGGAGAACTAACACAACTGTGGGAACCAGCTTCTTCTTCCATGACTCAGAACTCAAGGACTATGAGACATATTCTCAAGAGGAATCTCCACAGTCAGATCAACAGTCCATGATGCCACCCTAACAGCAAAGAAACTTGATCTCAAAAAGTTTTGTTAGAGAGGGAGAAATGAGGGAGAAAGGCAAAATCCTTCAGTGGGGTAAGTCAGATGCTTTCACTACCAATCTGATACCACTAACAGAATGACTTCAGACCTTTTTAAATCTCAAAGCTTTCTGCACAGTTATTAGCCTTTAAGACTCAGCAAAACTTAGCCAAAACAAAACAAAACATACAAAAGAAATAGCGGAAGTAGGTGTCTAACCTGTGGCCTCACCTGCCGAAGCAGTTCTTGATGCTTCAGTCTCAGCCTTTCCTTCTCCATCTGTAGCTGCTGAAGTCTCATCTGTTGTTGCTGATTGGAGCTACTCCCACCCATGACACCACCTTGGGGACTCTGAGGAGCCAGAGGGGGTGGCTGTTTCACCGGAGCACTTTGGCTGATTCGCTGATTCATGGCTAAGGAACCAAAACAATAAACATTTAAAAATAAAATTCAAACAAATACAAGGCAAGTACTATCCTTAGACAGGATACAGTAAGAAATTACAAGCCATGGCCATACAAAACTTGCAGTCACACTGATGTTCAGCATGAAATGTATGCTCACATGTATTATTCTTGTGAAATCTACGCAACGTTCTCACATTAAAGTGTAATACTTGTTCTAAAAGCTCCTGAAAACAGAGTTAAATGTGCAAATTGGTGTAAAATGTCCAAGTGGTGGGAAAATAATTCCATTTTAATTAGAATGCTTACTCGCTCTTCCCAATACACTGCTGTCAATGCAGACACAAATAATACAAAAACACTTTTCTTGTTCACATGAAATCTTAGAATCACCAAATGCACAGAATGACAAAAGAGATCCCACTTATAGCATGTAACCAAGGTAGCTGGATCTATCTTTGCAATGGGGTTCAGAACACACAACAACCATTCGCATCACTTTTGGAATCAGTTTTGAGTATTACAGACTCCGTTTAGACTTCTAGAGCATCCTGACATGCAAAATCAGTGCTGGTAGAGGAATGGCAGATGAATTACACAAACAAAAATATTACCATTTACACAGGAAATATTTTACTAATTTCTTTGCTTTCTGCTTCCCCACAAGGGCACCTTTTCTGATGCACCTTTTCTGCGCAACTAATGCACAATGAGAATCCATGCTTCCTTCCCCCAGAAGGCAAGATTTAAACCTATTTTGTTTTATAAAACAATGCATCCGCTTGACAGACGTGATGTTCCCTCCACAAGAGTTAAAGTCAGCAGAAGCACAGGAGTTCCCATAGTGGAACAGAAGGCTGGCAAAGGCTGAACACATCATAAGGGCACTATTTTCAGAGGTTTTCAGTTTTCCAATTAGCTCTCCATCTTGTCTTCAACAGCCTGAATTTGTTAACATTAACAGTATGCTGCACAATGCATTTGTAGAAGCAGTCACAGCAGAGGTACCATTTTTTTTTTTTTCTGAGAATGAGGATTGTGGTTTATGGAAACTAAGAGAAAAAGAAGTGAGTTTCTCTTAGGATGCCAGGTTGCTCTGGTGCAAAGAAAGTCATATGCTGGCTTAGTTTAAATTAATGTTTTCATCATAGAAAAGGGATTCCTGAAACATGAACACTTAAAGTTTTTTTCTTAAAATAGTTATCTCAGTATCACATTTTGCCTCAGAAGCCCTTCAGTCTTCACTGTCTTTTGAGTGTTCAACTTAAGGTGCACAAACGCCTTTCTTTTGTTCCAGAAAAGTCTAAAAATGTCTGTCTCACAGCAAAAATTGCTGTTACTTCACAGCCTTGCTCCCCTCCCCTTGCCACAGCTCATCTTTCCACTGAGAGGCAATATATGAAGAAAAATGTCACGTTAAGAACAGAAGAGAGAAGAAAACAGTCCATAGCCATAGAGCCAACTCTCTAGTTTAATCATTCCATGGTTCTCACAGAGTCAACATTCTACAGAAATAGTGGGTTCTATTTTCATCAGTGCAAAAGACAGCACAGCATGGAATTGCTTCAAGTAATTTGAAATAGTATTTTACGTAGTTACTCAGGAAAGAGTTTTATACATATGATCACAAATGAAATAAAAACTTCCTGTAAAGTTAAGTAAACAGGTGAAGCAGGAATAGAAACTGCGTCCAAGTGCAACTAGAAGAAGGAGTGAATACAAAAAGGCTGGAGATTCAATTCCAACCTGAAAGTCTCACCTTGAGCTGGTGAAAAACAAAAGAATAAGAGGTAATTAAAGATGTAGTGAATAGAGCTTAAAATGAAGCAGCTTGTCGGACATTTAGCACCTGAACTTCAGGAAGAAGTGACCGGGATCAGCCAACCTGCTTTACTGTGTGAGCTACGGTCCCTAGGACAGCAAAAGGAAGAGATGGGGTGGCTTGTTTCTCTGCTGAACAGGTCCATGTGCCCTGAGACACCAGAAACTGCTAAGCAAAAGTTCCAATAGCACCAAGCGCTGTGCTGCAAAGGATGTAAGCAGCACACATAAGCTCTAGGAGCTCCACTGACAACCTCTGCTGGAAGACTGATACCACTTACGCTGCCTACATTTTCCAGCTTAAGGCAAAGTTGGAGCTAAAGAACACGATGCAAGAAAGGATGTCCATGTAGCAGCTCTCAACAAGCTGAACATGACACTACTGGACCAGAAAGTGCATCTTGTCCTTCTTCCCTTTTTACTCAGAATCCTACACTGTCTAGAGCCAGGAGCATGCTGTTTGCTTTTTGTATCTTAGCCTCTTACACCTTGAAAAGAGACAATGATAGGGGCTTATAGGGGACAAATGAAGAGTCTTCTCCCACTGTTACCTAATTCTGTAATTCCAGCAGAAGTCTGTGCTACACTTCAGAAGTTCCAGGACTCAAATCCTATTATTAAACAAGATGGAAGTTCAATTACAATTGAAAGGAAAGGGGAACAAAGGTTATAAAATTAAAACTACCCACCAAATTACCCGAAAAAGGCAATCTAAGTCAAAACCAAACTACTCAGGTTGTAAAAATTAAGTACCCAGAGGCTGAAGAATATAAATTTTCATTTGGTTGAAAAGGCTCTCTTTATGATGTAGTCTCCAATCATATCATCCTGGTTCCAGAGTTCCTGCCTCATGCAGTTCACAGCCAAGCTGTGTCACAGGTAACCTCACACACATTCAGCAGTTTCTAACTTCAACTAGACATTCAGCAGGTATGTTATTAACATCCCTTCAGCACATTAAATTTGCTTTTCCCGCATGCAACGTACCAACAGTACTTCCATGGGTGTCTCTCCCACTAACATGTAACTTCGGGAATAATTTCCCTCTCATGTCAAGTTTTCCAAATTTTATATACCCATATCCTTCTGACAGCTGTTTAAAGTTATTCCCACTCACTCCGACGAAAGATTGCTCCACTTTTCCTATCTATTAACTTTGCAATTGAAGCTGCAATCATGTTTGTAAAATCACATTTGCCTAATATTTTCCATTTTATTCCAATGAACCAGATCACTGATTGCCTATTAATGTCCTTTCTCTAACTAAAAGCGCATTTCAAACAGGAACATCACAAAATCCCCTTACTTCAGTGTATACTTAATATTCACAATACATGTAGGCATTTAATTATATTATTTGTTAACAGAACCTGAAACAGAACCAAATATCAAGTTTCTGAATTCCCATTCAGGTACTCACTGAAGTACTTTCTAAGCATTTTACCAACTGAAGAACAGGTGTAAGGACTTCAAATTCAGAACAGGTCACGGAGATGTTTTTCATGCAAGGGGAATATTTTGCTTATGAAATTAAACTAGAAGTTTGAAGACTGAAAAAAAAGGACATAGCTAACTGAATTCTACTGACTTAAGAACATACTCCAGTGGAGAACCAGTGGGGAGAAAACACAGTCATCAGACATTTTGGCTGATTACACAATTATGCAATCTTCAAGATAAACAGGAAAAAGAATATAATTTTCTATCATTTCCAACACAAAATTTAATTAAAGGAAAGCAAGAAAACATCTTGTTTCAAGTGACAGGGAAAAACAGAGGTTTTCATTTTTCTGTAATTCTCAGTTATCCAGTACTTACTAAGGACATGACTGCACAAATCTGCACTCTAGAAAATATGCTTATCAGTGGGATCTGATAGAAGCTGAATTATTTTCACACTTTTTGAGTTTGTGATGATCCAGGCAGATCCACAGGTCTTTTAAAATACCTTGAATTCAAAGGCAGAGAGCTTCATTTATCTATTAGAGTTAAGACTTATTGGCTGATGCATCCTGTTCCTTACCTTCCAGGAATATGGAAAGCATTTAAATAAGGGGCTCTGCACCCACACAGTGAAGGCTGCAAAGACCTCACAGGCAGACAAGGAACAAACAAGTCTTTGTTTCTAAAAGAGGGGGATTTGAGGGAGGAGGAGGAGGGGCAGACAAGTTTAAAAAAAAAAAAAGAAAAAAAAGGGAGGGAGGGGGCAACTTAAGACAGTAAAAAAGATCTTGCAGTCCTATAATATGGCTTAGGTTTCCATTCGGCAGAATGCAGACAATCGTAATAGTTGCAATCTGCTTTTGGGAACAGATTAGGAATTAGCAATTTTCAAATGTTAACACAGTACCCTAACTCAACTCAGCAGGCAAATGCTTGTACCACACTGTAGCAGATAATACTTGACAGTTAGTGAAAGGAGTTTAGGCCACTGTCTATATCCTTAATGTAAAAAAAACAACAGAGAGAAATAATTACCAGGCATTGGTGCTAGAGAGAAAAGGCCAGCACACTGGTAACAACTCCGACATAAAAGGCTAATTCTCTCCCAAGATCCCATGCCAATTTAAATCATGTCCCAGGGCACTGAGTTTGTATTAACACAGTACCTTTCCTTTATGCAGAAATACATGCAATGGCTGCTGCAGAGCTCCCTTATGGTTAACAGACACAGCTGAATATTTGATGGCTTTCCTTTTGTATTTATCATTCCACTTTTGAAAAATAAAACTAGTTTTTATCTCTAAATGTAAAGATGTTCACATTTATTTAAGCAAACAATTAAAAAAATCTCACTGCCTGGACAAGCTGTATAATTTACTGTCCTTAAGTCAGAATCAGTATTTTTGCTGAAGGAACTGGAGAAGAGCACTTCTCCCCTTCAGGTTCACTTGGAAGTTACACAGTCTTTTTGTGGATCACTTTTAGCTATGGCCAGGTTTTTGAATGACACAAGTTCGCTCCGCTGCAACAGAGGCAAAAATCCTCTATTCAAACTGAAAAGAGCTGTGACAAAAAAAATCGCCATCGGGATTTATAAGAATGACTCGTGGAAGTAATTAAGGCTGCTCTCTTTTTAGAGATACTTCATAGAATCATAGAATGGCCTGGGTTGAAAAGGATCACAATGACCATCCAGTTTCAACCCCCCTGCTATGTGCAGGGTCACCAACCACCAGACCAGGCTGCCCAGAGCCACATCCAGCCTG
>JAOWBP010000001.1:145337274-145364279 GCA_028571105.1 Tragopan temminckii
TAAGTGACTTACCACCTGATAAATTGTATCTGAATAAACCAAGAACCCACTGAGTAAGAATACACGGTGTAAAAAGGTAATGACCACGATCATCAACTGTGAATTTTGCTCGTACCTTAAAAAAAGAAGTTAGTAAAAAAAAATGAAAGAGATGTTTTAAAATGGAAATATAGCTTTCATTTTCTCCAAAATACCATTAGCTAATTAAGGCCACAAATTTAGATATTATTATTTACACACACTTTAGTTGTTTTCAAAAGTGCATTGATTAATTGTCCTGTTTTGTGAATGCAAAAGATTTTCTCATAATTAAAATATCTGGCATACTAGGCAGAAGTTTCTTAAATTTTAAGTCGGAGGATAAAATGAGCTTGTGTATCTAAGCATCTATTTTAACTGTGTAAAATTTTAATAGACACACTTGATGTGTGCAAGGAACTTCACCCTCCCATCTGTTTTCTTTACAACATCCACAGAGTGCTATATGCTCAGGTGATGAAGTCCACTATCTCCTGATTCAGTAAGCTGGAAAATACTACTATCATTCAGGAACTTAAAGTGTAGACAGGTTGAGATGATTGCCGAAATCTACGCTAAATCTGTAGCAAAGCAAAAGCCCTTACTACTTATTCAGCTTACTTCTAATATCTAGAAATCTTTTCAAATCAGATACCAACATTCTGAAAAATATATGAACATGAAGTTTAATACTGGTAAACCTTTTTATTTTCTTGTAAATATCAAAAGCTAAACATTAAAATATATATATTTCTGAACTCTCCATCTCCCTGAAAACAATAAATTAAATTTCCATACCTGCTCATATACTTGAACCATAGATCCTGCTAGCTGATGTATTTTTGGTAAAGAACCCCAAACAGGGTGATTCTTCAGGTTTTTCTGTAGTACAGGTTCCAAGTAGGCACTATAAATAGTTTGCAGTTGGTCTCTATCTGGATAGCTTCACAGAGGAAAAAAAAAAAAAAAGGAATTATTATGGACTATCATTCTTAATTTCTTAATTTCTCTACTAAAGAGAGTCAAATTTATACTAAGTTATACTGACAACTACTGAGAAATTTCAATTAATAAGATTTCTAGCAGCTAAGTAATATTGTATTACTGCCATTATTGTTTTACTGAGGCCACTCTCAGTTTGTAATCACTTCTAAATGTGTTTTAAAATTTAAGAAAAGAAACAAACACACAAAGAAAACAACACTACCAACACCTACAGATTACTCAAGTGGTTTCCAGTGCCAAGAGTTGCCAAACAATACCAAATAGTAGAATGGTTTGGGTTGAAAGGGCCCTTAAAGACCATTTAGTTGCAACTCTGATGCCACAGGCAATAATGCCATTCACCTGGCCTCCAGTACTTCCAGGGAGATAACATTCACAATCCCCCTGGACAACCTGTTCTAGTGTCTCACCATCCTCACAGTACCTAATCGGAACCTATCCTTTTTTAGTTTAAGAACACCAGCCCCTTGTCTTGTCACTACATTTCTTTGCTGTCTCAGCCTATCCTCATAGGAGCGGTGCTTCAGCCCTTTGTTCATCTTTTGGGCCCTCCTCTGGACCCAGTTCAATACATTTCTGCCTCCCCATGCAAGCCCCATAGGTGAATGAACTACCCCTGGTGGGGTCTCGAGGGAGCAAAACAGAGGGGGGAGGGGTGAAAGGAGGGTAATCACAACCTTTGAAATGTGAAGATCCTGAAACTGCTAGAAAAAAGGATAAGAATAGCCACACCTTTTTAAACAGTAAATTCAGCAAGGGCTCTATAAGTAAGCTGAATCTGAGCTCTGAATGTCAAATCTCACTTTCACATACTTACTCAATTGCACAAAGACGAACAATAGAAGTAAATCTGGAGGTAAGTTTATGCCTTCCTAATGTTCCTCCAGCAGTCATGGATGCCACAATCTGGATATTTTCTAAACCAACCCACTCCAGATTTTCGTCATAGAATCCTTGGTATGTCAGAACCTTACATAAACATAATTACATAAACATTTTATTAAATGAACATTAACAGTGTATTTTACAAAAAATTATTAGTGACAGATACAGCATTGTTACTATTTCCTTGACTGTCAGCGGTACGCTCAGTACTGGTGTCTTTTTCCCTAATAGTCTCAAATGCAAATTCTTAAAAAACTGTAAAATCCAGTAAAGAAAAATCAGTATTACATGATGAGGTATCAAGGGAAAAGACAGAGTTGGCTAGAATTATCCATAACTAGCTGGTAATTCTTCCTAGAGAAAAGCATCTAGCATTAAATAGGAGGTTAGACATTTCATCAGTGATACCAGATGATCAGTGTTAGAAGGCTTTGTGTCTAACAGCATACTAAAAAGAAACAAATCCAAAAAGGAAATAGATGACATATATGGATTACTCCATAGCAGTCATTCAAAGAAATGTAGAGAAAGAACATCATCAGCAGGAAGAGGTATAAAAATCTAGAGAAAATTGTTTTTAAATATTTCATTTTGAATTCCAGTCTACACTGAGAAGAATGCTTTACATATCTACACTGAGAAGAGTATTGTGTCACGTCATTAAGTTACATTGTCAAGTACTGTCTTTATCATTTAAAAATATAAGCTCAATAAAAATGGTATCTTAATTCCAGCTGATAGCTATATATTCTATTCAAGTACAAACAAAAATAATATCAATTCAGGCACAGGACACTAACTATGAAAATTATCAATGTAGGTACAGACACTGAACTATTTCCAGGGTATTTAAGTCTATCTGTAAACAGGCATTTACCTGCTGCAGAAAAGCCATGAGAGTGCTTGTTCCCCATTTATCAGGTTTGGGTAGATTTATATCCTTTAAGTACAAAACAAGTCTTTCACAGTCTTTTGGCCTAAATACTCGCCCAGTGTTTGTACTTATTACAATGCAAGTTTGACTTAATTTCTGTATAAGATGTTGAGAGGTAGTTTGTGCACTGCAGTGAATGGCAGCAATCTGAGTGGATCGAAGTTGAGAAAATGCATAATGAAGCAGCATCCTAAAAAAGCAAAAGTGTACACATAAGTATAAATAAGATAAAAACACATTCAAATTCTGAGCATCCAAAGATATTTTATAGCTTTTCAATTAAAATACACACACTGCATACTGCAGTGATATGAGGTGTTGCATGAGGTTTGCTGAATTTACCATTTTCCATTCAAGACATTCAACTGAAGTGCAGTGTACATCTACATAAAATAAAGACCTATCTTCAATACCTTGTATATATTGAACCAACCCACCTAAATAAGGAATGTAAAAGAAGCAAAAGATGATTTTAATTCAGCTGCCTGGACAAAGGTATCCAGGATGAGACCAAGACCAGGTATCTCAAGTGCCTTTCAGCTGTTGCCTCAGTGACAGTACAAGTGCTTTAAACATCCTGTTTCACATCTAAAAGCCTCATACAGATGTCTCAGATGCTCAGCTTGAGCTTTCCCTGAATTTTCTTACTTGCCACTATAGAAGGTTTGCTTTGTTAGTAATGTAAACATATTATATTCTGTAACTCAAAATGAGAAAAATCACACAATAAAATCATTAATACAAATCATTATTAACTTTTTCAAGTAGATAGAAGTATATTTTGCTTAAAATAGCAAATGTGTTTTTTTACCCCTTTCCACATCCTTCAGGACCCACAAGAAGAAATGGCTCCTTATTGTTAAAGTCTAGCCAGGGTCTAAAGTAATCTAAGCCTCTCTGCATGTCAGGGGTTTGGATGACAGGAAGTGTTTGCAGATTACTGAAGTTATCAGCTGTTAGATTTTCAGGTTTTTTCAGTCGATATAGCATTAATTGTCCACTGTCCGTGTCATAATATGTGTCCAGGGGCTTCCTTGGATCTGGTGGAGATTCTTGTGCCCAAGTGAAGATCTTTAAAAGAAAATAATAATAAAGTTTCTGTTAAATCCATATCCCTAATGGCAAGACTTACTATTTTAATTATGTATAATGTTCAGAGTAACTTTGTAAAAAGAAGCAATTCTTCCATTTTATAATTTTGCAGCTTCCTTTGAAACCAAATTTTATCACGTTATACATATGCTTTACGATGAAGTCCTGAATTAAACAGTAATGTATTACTCTTCCACATAATATTTTTTTCAGAAATATAAAGAATTAAACTCAAAGAAATAAAAAAAAATAAGAAATAAACTGCATTTAGTACATCTTTATACAAACTTTTTAAATATTAGACAACATTTACAAAAGGGCAACGTAACTCATTCCTCTTCATCAATGGCTAATATCCAGAAGTTGAGTTTGATCCATGACCATCTACCCTGAATATGTTATAGCTCCAGACTGTCTTTTGGAAGGAACTATTTCCTTCTCTTCAACAGAAAACCCAAGGGTGACTATGGAGATAACTCTCTCCAGGGACAGCCTTATGCAGGCACTATGGACAAGTAGGCCACTTACTTTTCCAGCACTGTTCTCTTATCTTTGTGTCTTCAAGTATTTACACAAAGATAAAACCACACTCCAGAACATAAAATACATAACTTCAAAACAGTGCTATAAGAACACTTTCCTGGTGAGGTTCAAAGCCTGTGCAGTGCTATTATTCCACACATTCCGAACACAAAAAAATAAATGTGTTAGAGATGCAGTAAGCACAAAACATTCGCTGTAGAGGTTCATGCATAGAACAACATGAACAGAGGCTGTTCTGTATCACTTGGTGCAGTACAAAAGAACTGCTGCCTGGGCTGGATGAACCTAGCAGTGTATCAGGGACACGTGAAACATTTATTTACTTCTAAGCTACTTTAGCTACTTCCCTGTATGCAGCACAGACTGCAAATAAATAAGAGCACAGATATTGTACTACTGTGAATCTTCATTCAGAGAAGAGGGAAAAATCACCTTCTAAATGTACCGAGAAATGTTTTATGAACATAATGAAAAAAATTACCTGCTTTGCAAATTCTAGTCGTGAACTCATGTTAAGATTGCCACCAAGACCCCGGAGCAAGTTAATGATAAACTGTCCACGGTCAGTACAGCCACGAAGATGAGAAAGTCCATTCATCACAGTTCCAACTAAACTTGTTTCCACCACAAAGTCATTCTGTAAATTGCAAGTCAGAGCACATTTAATCATATGCCTAATAATAAATGCAATGCATTGCTAGCAGCGTATTCTTTGGCCCTCCCACCTGATGTGAAATTATCTTAAAACATTGATTTGAAAGTCTTAAATTTGTATTTAATTCCATGTTTAATTATGAATTGATGTAATTTAGCAATCAGAACTTTTCTTGAGTATTCTGAGAATTGGTAAGAAACCAATGTAAGTATACACTAGGAATCTTTCTCAGAAATAGATTATTTATTAATTTTGCTCTTTACACCAAAGGTGGATGTTCAAGACCAGTGTCATGCCTTTCTTTAGCATCCAGATGAAGATACCTCAAAAGTAGAAAAATATCCATGGGTGAAAGAAACAAGAGGAGAAATAGCATTAAAAACACAAAGTGACCACCTGTGGGGGACCTTCCCAAAGGCGAGGTAATGCAGGTGTTCCAATATTAGTTTATTGGCCACAGCATTGGAGATTTGTAGTATATGTTTCAAAACTTTAAATAGAGCAATCAAGTTTTAGAAGCTCACAGCGACTAGAATGGTTCCAGTATTACTCTTATTAAAAAGAACAGTTATCAAAAACGCACTGTGATTTCTTTTTATTTAAATTAATATAAGTATTTTCAGTGTTAAACCAGAAAAATGTACCACCTTAATAGAAGCTGAGAAGTGATCAAGTATTCAATTACCAACCTGCTTGACAACCCAGTTTAAAGCCTTTTCAAAGTAGTCCCCAATCCAATTTTCAAGGTTGTATCTGCATTCTTCAGGTTGACTTCTTAGCCAAGATTTTATCAGAGAATTAAGATCTGTATCTTCATCACTAAGCCAAAGCAAAAGAAAACAAGATTCAAATTAACAGAAGATTTCCACATCTTCACACAGATGAGTTAAAATGGAACAAAATTCTAAGAAATGTCCAGTAGCTTTTGCATAAGAATTTTTAATCAATATTTTGGCTCTACTGGTCATACACAAAATAATGCAGTATGTATCTGAAAAGGTAGGAAATACATTAGCCAAAAGGTTATAGCAAGACAGCTTTGAAGACACATAAAGCCTAAGCTAGATTCTCTCAGTGATTTGCTTTTCAAGTGTGCTCAAGTAATTCAACTACTCTGCACAGTTTAGACCACGTTTCTAGAAAATTTAGGAAGATTTGCTTCGTTTAAGAAATGGTAATACTCTCTGACTTACCTCAGAAAGATCATTCCCATTCGAGATATTGTAGCAGGAGATGCACAGCTAAGGTCATGAGTTTCAAAAATAAAGTTGACATTGGAGCCAAACTGAATTCTTTCTCCACTAGGCATAGTCAACAATCTGTTGTCGTCCAAAACAGAATTCAAGGATTCAATCCATTCAGGATCAATATCACCATCACAAATTATCCAAGATGTAGTATCTATTTTCCAGACACAATTATAAATTATAAATGTAAAATTATAAACTGTAAAATATCAAACCCAAGAAAAACACTTAAAGGATATAATTCCTGAACTAACTGAACACTGTTTCTTACTCTTCCTTCATTATAACTTTAATATAAGCTCTTTGGGGACATTCTTCATGTTTTATCTTCTGATGTCTGCTTTTGTTTTCTTAAGTACAGAAAAGCTAAGAAGTGCCAATCGGTGTTCTTCAATATGACTGGCACCAGAAGTTTTATTTACCTTATGCTAACCACAAACTAATAACAACATACTGTAAAAATTTAAACTGAAAATAAACAATTTCAGTAAATTAAACAAAACAGTACAACTACTCTCTCCTAAACCTACCTTGGGGTTCTCGTACCACTTGCCGAGCACTATTTGTAAGCACACCATCAGACCATTCTCTGGTATCCATGTCAATATGGCCAAGCAACTGATGACGAGGCATTGCTTTGGGATTCATAGTGTACTGTTTCACTACTTTGCCAGTTTTACCAAGTGCTGCCTTCAACATCTGCCAAAGTGTTGACTTCCCTGCACCACTTGGACCTACAATAACTACACCCATTCTTTGACGTAGCTGTTCATACAATTCCAAAGCTTTCTTGACCTACATAATAAAAAGAAACAAAGGATAGGTGAAGTTACGGAGCTAAATCAATCATGTTCTCTTTTTTCATGCTTTTCCAATCTAGTTTGCATGCAGTACTCTTGTTTCTATAATTACAAAATAACAGGCATTTAGAAGATCAGTTAAAATTCAGATACGAAAGAGTAGCAAGAATCTTATTTTGCATATTAGAAGCATTTCACTGAATTACTAAAACAAAGAAATCGGTGATCTCTAGACATTGATTTTTCCTGAAAAATTAATGAATGTTTAGTCAAAAAACTTCAGCTCAAAAAATATATGAGTATGCCTGAGACACAGAATTGCTCGATAAAAGTAAATGTTTACGTATTAATTCTTTCACTGTCCAAAACATTCAGAGGAATTTGTACCCAGCTTGAAAAAAACTGTGTATCACATGCTCACATCTTGGGCCTTCTTGCACTATTTTTCATTCAATTACACTATCAACCTCCCATGCTTCCACCATACACATCTGTTTTTACAGGAACAATCATAATCTAACATTTAGTTGTTGTTTTTTTTCACTTTTTTATAAAATATTTCACTCAAAAGTAGAAGGAAATGAGTCAAAAGTACTATCAACTAGTCCTAATTAAGAACAATTCATTTTGTTTTGCTGTTCTAGTCAGTGTTTACCTGAGTGTTTGTAATTTCCAAGCGTGCCTCTTCAAAGGCTTCCTGTAAAGCCGTAGTTAACTTGGCATACTCCACATCTTTGAAGTCAATGCCAGGGAAGACATCTTTAACCAGTGCATCAAATCGTGCACAGTCTGCAAATGTAAGCTTTGACATGGTATTAAGCCGCAAAGCTTGAACCACCAAGTGACTTTCATTAACTGGAAGTAAAAACAAAGAAGCCAGATTAATTTGTGTTCTAGTTTTGGTTGTTTTTTGTTTTGGTTGGTTTATTTGTTTTTAGCTCAGAATGCATCAGTGCTTGAATCCATACTGTAAGACATTGGAAGTGGAATTATAAGGGAGACTACAATCCAGTCTTTCTAACACTCTGCCTGGAAGTTAGACAAGTGATTAAGTATCATACATACTGACAGGTGAATTCTATTACAGACAGTTATAATATATACAGATAGTTATGCTGGACATGGTAAATACTAGCATAATGATTAAAGCAGGACTAAGAGTAGCAGTGTATAATAATCTTCTTTATAAAGCGCTTGTGTAAGAAATGAAGGAACTGAGTCTTTTTCTGCCAGAGGCAGTTAGAAGTCTAACCTCTCGCGCATGTCCCAGTTAACTACAAATACTGCAGAAGAGGAACACTCTCCATAGCTCCTCTTGAATCTGAAGTACCGTGGCAATGTTAAGTGCTTTGAGACTAGAAGAAAAAACAGACGCAAAAAAGTTTTATGCTGCCATAAAAAATAAAAATACTCCTGATGGGAAAGGTACAGGGTTCTGATCCGTATTTTTTGCTTTTTTAATCAAATCATTTTCTCATGTAAAACATGAAATTTTTCAGAGAGTGGGATTAAGGAACCACTGGTGAAAATCATTGTTTCATTACAAATGCATGATTGCCCCAAATCAGAATGCACTGTAGCCCGAATTCAACCCAAAGGACAGAAAGTCTCTATTCTCTAACATGCCCTTCCTCTGCGTCTTTTTCTCCAGATGTTCTAGAGCATGAGAATTAGTATATCCTTCCAGAATTTGCAGAATGCTCAAGCTTCTTCATCCTGAGCAATGTTTTAAATGTAAGTGTTCCTATAGACTATTTTTCTAAATAACATGATAAATCATAAAGAAAGAAAATGTTTCAGAAAGCAGAACAAGTAGTACAAAACATAAGTAACATTTAAGAGCACGGCCAAGATTTTGACAAATCAGACTGAACAATACAAGAAAATATAAAGAAACAAGAAACTGCATCTGATAGAAATATGTTATGTATCTCAAGCTAAGGGATACACACATGCACCCACAATCTGGGTCAAAATCATAAGATTGATCCATCTATCTAGTCTACCACAAGGATTACTGGAAGTTATAATTTAAACAAGACTGATCAAATTTCAGGAAGTTTCATATATCTAAACATGAAGCCAAAAAAGTCATAGAAAGGAACACTGATAGGATCACATTGTGAAACAATTGTTGGTAATGCTTTGATGGATCCAAACATAACTCAGTTACAAATCGTTTACCATTATCAAAATATTTGCAATGCCCAGATTTGTAAACCAAGGCTGTCTCTAACAACTAATAGTATCATCTGGACAGACATCTGCTGTTCAGGACATCAACTACTGCTTCTTGTTCACTAAAGATGTAAATGCTCATCTACCCTGGTCTTAATTCCCACACATTTAAAATCTAAACTAGAAGAAAATATTAAAAATAATCTAAAAAATACATAGTGCTCCCGTCTAATCTAATACTGTCTGTCCTTTGTATCTGTTCGTATGTTTACCTCTGCCTACCAATCTGTGTTTAACATGGTCCTTATCTTTTATCATGTGACCGTCCTGGTTTCAGCTGGGATGGAGTTAATATAGATAGATCGACACACAGATAAACAGGCAACAGATCATTATCATTACTGTTATTTCCCTCTTCTTTTTCTATGTTACTAAATAGTTTTTATCTCAACCTATGAGTTCTATGTTTTTTTTATTCCCCCCAGTTCTCTCTCTCATCCCACTGGGAGGGCAGGGAGTGAGTGAAAGCTGTGTAACACTTAGCTGCCTGTTGGGTTAACCCACAGCAGTGACAATTTTAGCCAACCTCAAGTGAATCAAAATGGCAGCATCAGAGGATCTACACTCCAGGCCTAAGCAAAGTGAAAACAATAGTCTTTGAGAATCATTTAGAAACATAAATAAATAAGTTCTTCTATATGTATTCCTATCAAATAAAAACTCAATCCAGAATATGACATCAGTCTCTTGTGACTGACAAAGGGCTATTCTTGGATAACCTTTTCTTTGCTAAGTAGTCTCTAATCCAAAGTATGACTTCTCAAAACTCTGCTGAAGAAGACGTAGAGAATGATATCTGTACAGCACTCTAAACAATCAAAAGTTTGACGTGATCAATCTTACTTTCTTGCTTTTCTGCACTTCTCTTCAGCTGACGAAGTAGACTGCCACAGCCTCTCAGAACAGTCTTTAATGCTCGTAAACCCCAATCATAGTGCTGCTGTGGTGTTAAAAGCTCCCTAAATTTAAAACAAAACAAAAACAGTGTTGAAATAAATTTTAGGCAACATTGCCAGGTGTTCTACTTTTTTTTTTTTCAGCTTACAATATGGTTTGGGGCAAAACAGAAGTGGAAGAGTT
This sequence comes from Tragopan temminckii, assembly GCA_028571105.1. Taxonomy (NCBI): domain Eukaryota; kingdom Metazoa; phylum Chordata; class Aves; order Galliformes; family Phasianidae; genus Tragopan; species Tragopan temminckii. The sequence continues at coordinate 145,347,772 of JAOWBP010000001.1, forward strand.
TCTGTAGCAGCATCCATAATGCACTTCAGAGGTATAAGCAGTGATACTCTAAAATTTTCAGAGGAAGTATATTCAACAGCTAATATTTATATTATCAACCCCAGCGAAATTAACTAAAACCTCTGACAGTTTATAACTGTGTTCTTTTATCTGGCGTATCTGTAACCAAATAGCCATTTCCATTTAAACTACTTCGGGAGTCAAAATACACATTTAATCACACAGTCATATGCTTACATTCATATTTAATGAGGCTAACAGGGGTGCAGTACTTTGCCACCTCGAGATTTTAACTGCATTCCACCTATTTTCATACCTGAAGCTCCCAATATATTGTAACACTTTTATTTTTAACATATTTTAAATTAGTCACTTTTTTTTTTTTTTTACTCAAAGAAAAAGTTCAGACAATTCCAAGCCTACTGTTTTATGGCTAGTTTGGTTTCCAACACACAGCTTTGTGCAATTTTCAATTCGTACAATATTTCAGAAAATTAACAAAAAATACATGGCAAATACTACACCGAGAAAAAATGTGAGATAACCACAAGGATCAATGTTACCACCCACAAAACAGAAACATGCTACAAATTTTATTTTTAAATATGCTTACCTTGCTAAATTGAAAATAGCCACTAATTTTCTACCAAGTGCTTTAGCATACTTAAAGCCTTCTGAATACAAAATCACTTCTGCAATAAGTTCATTGTCTGGATGAGTCATAGCAACTGGCCTAAAAAGTTGTTTGAGGTTATCAGGCAGTTTTTGTCTTCCTCCATAATCTTTTCCAGCAGGATTCATAGTGATAAAAATTCCAGAATTATGATCCATTTCAATCTGGAATTAGAAACACAAGGCTAATAGTATATTGTCATTTGAAAATATTGGGAAGTGTACTGTATTTAGTTACAGTAGCCATTCTTTAAATTGGTAGAGATCCAGTTCTTTCAGTACTATTTGTATAAGAAAACCTTAAGTCCTTCTTGTTGTACCTTTTTGCCAAGCAGTTCACATGAAGAACTATGTTTCTTCAAAGCATGTTGAATAGTCTGAATCTGCATGGACACCGCAGACAACACAGCCTCCTCAAGTCTATTAAATTCATCAAAACAGCCCCAGGCTCCACATTTCACTAAGCCCACAAATATGCGTCCCATCGACTTCACATCAATGCCCTTAAAATTAAAAAGAAATAAAAATAACAAGGAAGTAATAGAAGACTATCTTCCTACCTATTAAAAAAAATATTATTTTAAATAACCATAAATGTCTTAGAAACTATCAAAGGGAACCTGACAAATTACTAAGACTATTTTTAGAATGTAATACTTCTCTATGAAGTATGTGAAAAGATATTCTTGAATTTTTTAAGTTAAGTTATGAGGAACCATGCACACCTCATCACAATTAAAGACTAATACTTGTCTTCCAAGAAGTCCACCTAAGGCCTTTACTGATTCAGTCTTCCCAGTGCCAGCTGGACCATAGGGATTTCCTCCAAGGCCCATCTTCATAGCCTGAGTAAGAGTTAGGTAACACTTATCTGTCAAAGGTGTATAAACAAGTTTAGGGGAATTACCCTGCAGAAACAAAATAAATTATACGGTTTAGTACACAAAAATTAGTTAAGATATAATTTGATTACTTGCATTCATAAATTAAATAAATTTAAAAAGAGAAGATAAAGCAATGACTAAGATTATTATCTCTTTAATTAAATGAATTCGTTCAAAATAATGAAATCTCCCTAATTTTTTTTAGAATTACAAAAAAAAAAAAACAAAAACAAAAAAACCCAACACCTTTAAAGGAAATGAAAACAGCACTGAAACCAGATCAGTCTGTATTCATATTAGAAAGTATTATGTATCCATATTGTAGCTGCTTTCCATACAACCATTACATTTAGATTATCAAAATCAAGAACTAAAAATAAGTACCCTACTTTTTAATATTTTCTATGAAACAGAACAAAAAGGACACAACAAATTTGTAAAACAACAGCAATGGTTGGAAAGCAACTAGCAGCATGTGCAGAATAAAAAAGTGTTTGATACATATTTAAAAGCCACCAAGCACAAATTAAAAATACCATACCTGATATTCATAAGTATATTGAAGTTCAGCATCCACCATTTGAACATAACATTTTTGGTCTTTCATATAAAATCTCAACTGTTTCTTCCAAGCCCAGTCTTCAGCACTGTGAATCTGAGCTTGATTTAGCTGCTTCACCAAATCAATGTTATGAATAATATCAAGAATCAAAGCTTTAAGCTTGAGCTCAAGAATTCCGGATTCTGCATACACCAATAAACAAAATAAAAAAATCACAATGTTAGCAATTCTGACATTCACTGGGTTGCTTTCTATTATCATTTGATTTTATTGAGATCTTGTTTCAATTATATGTATTTACTAATCAGCATAAAATGAGATCCTGACAGAGGTAGCAAGCCATCATGTAATTTCAACCATTTGAAAGATGGGCGACTAGCCTAATGCATGTGATGTTATCTGCCCCTACTTTCAAGAAAGTGAGATAGAGGTTTTTCCAGAAACAAATTATTCCAAACATTTTTACAGCCATTACTCCAAACATGTTTACAGCTATATCCACTTGATAAGCGAGGCACAAATTCTTAACAGATGTGATGAGGGTCTGAAATCATACTGTGTACGTTCTGGAGATTTTAACTCAGGAGAAAGGGAGAAGGAGACGATTTCTGTATATACAGTTATAGTCATTTTATATAAAACTATGTGATGATACATATATATTCATTTATTTTATATATATATGAATTATGTACATTTACAAGTATAAAAGCTCTCCAAGACAGTTTTTTAACCTAAATAAAAGTTATTCCGTGAAACATGAAATACACTAATGTTGGCAATAGTAGGTAGCTAATTTGTAATTTCCTACTTAAACAAAGGGAATGTTAAATACTATACAGTTACAAAATCATTATGAAGTCTTACATATTAGAACTCATTTTTGTACCTGTACTGCCTGCATCTTCCATACTAGTATCAATGCCAGTGTAACGTTCCAGTTTAGCCATCAGTTCTAATTCTAACTGTTGCAGGTTATGGTTTTTGATAGCATTTTCAACATCTTCAGTGAACTGAATTTGTTCTGCCAAGGAAAGAATCTTAAAAAGAAAGAAGTTCAAATTACATTTTAAAAATTCAGAAGATAAAGAAAAAGAATCATTTAAAATTGGTCATTAAGAAAATGTTATCAATGTTTAAATTATTTTACTGTAAATGTAAATGACATCAAACATTTGCTAAACACTTAAAAACAAATGCAGCCACCTTTAAAAACTGACGACATCTAGCAAAAACTTGTAATGCAATCCAATACAGCAAATACGTTAGCTGTTCTACAACATGTGGTACCAAAATTGTTAGAAGCATCTTTTCTTATTAACAGATGCGTAATACAGGAACATTTTAGGCACGCTGAGTCTGCAGCCAAGGAGCTCTGATCACATCTTTGACTTTATCTACTACTGACCTGCTAACATAGCATTTTGTATTCTGCTTTCTATATACACCTTATGTTTTAAGTACTCTAAGTTCACTGGAAAGGTGCTGTTAGAGCTATGAAAATTCAGTCAAATTTGGAACCAGAACGAACTGGACCAAAAAATTCTTCCAATTGTACCAACCTGAAGATTTGTAAATTTTCTACGCCATTTGTGCTACTGGTTCAAATTGCAAAAATCAATTTTATTTTTATTACTATTTCTGTTCACTATTTCTGTTTACAGAGGAAATTTATAGATTAATCACATTCAAAAAGTGTTGGTTTTTTTTTAATGTAACAAAGTTTTAGCAGCCTCACATCTATTATTGTCTACCAGCTAAGATCAAGATTTGCATCATGTTATATACATTTTCTGTAAGATCAGGCAGCATGTAAAATACCTCAGTACTTTCAATGTTTACATAAGAATTACAAGAGAAAAAACATTTTAAAGAATTTCACTGTACTATATAAAGAGGATTTTTTGGGGATTTGTCTGGAGCTTTCTTGCAAATTCATACGTATACTTTGTGAGCCTTTAAAAATAACTCATTTCGTGTATTTAAACTACACAGCGGTGCTACTGAATCATCTACTACCTGGGAAGGAAACAGCGATGGATCGATTGAACCTTCTGATTTTTTTCCAGCATCAACACAATCAATTAACATCTTCTTCAGAGTTTCCTTCATCTCCAAAGCCAAACTGTTTAGCCACACCTGACAAAAAGATGAAAAAACTTTCGGTACATTGCAAATTATTTTCTCAAAACTTTTTGGAAATATATTTGGATATGATTTTTTTTTAGTATTTTTTTTTTTACCTCCACATCATTGGACAGAAGAACTTTATTCCTAAGTGGCACAGTTTCTCCTTCTACTGACTTCATGGCAACTATGTGTTTAAATTCTTCATCAAAGCTCACGCTATGAATGCCTATTAATCAGAAAATGACAATGAAGTCAGATACTGTTAGTCTTAAACATTAATTCTCCCATGTCTAGTAGCAGAGAGGGAGAAAAAAAAAATCTGCAACAGACAATTTAGCTTTAAATATACTAATGTCTGAATAAATATACTTCCCAAATGAAAACTAATGTATTACCTGCAAAAAGTTTCTTAAGATGAGTCTGGATAACCAAAGGATTTGTGGATTGTCCTAAAATTTCTAATAAGTCATCATCTCCAATGAAATAGAATCTTGGAAATGCTGAGCGCTTTTCCTGTATAAAAAGAAAATTTTTTTATTATTTATTTTAATTCAAACTTACTGACTTTCTTTATAGAAAACTATATTAATTTCAGTTGTACCTCCAAAAACTCATTCAAAGATCTCTGACATCTCTGAAGCTGATCAAGTATGGCAATTAAGGTATTTCTTGTTCCTGCCCGGGCATTCAGTGAAGTTATTCTATTATCCCTTTTGATATCCGACAAAACAGATCTTGACAGAAAAAAAAAGGAATAATTCATAAAATTACCATTACAGTTTTAATCTGATTATACATTTGTAGCCGTTTAATTAAAAATTAAAGCACACATGAGTTGTATCTGATTTATAACTCAATTTTAAAAATCTATGATAAAACGTTTCAGAATTTACATCAATATATCTCCAGCATAATTTAATAACTTCTTTGGAACAGTTGTTCCTCATATTTCCACTATTAATAACACTGTAGCACACAGGTCAAAGATGGTACAGACAATATATTAGATTCCATGTCACTAACCTAAAATCCTCATCAACTCTGGTAAAACGTGCATGATCTTTGGGCAGAGCTCCACGGCCAAATATGGGTTCTAAATAGACCCATTTCCTCTGTATTAGGTTTAAATTTTGCAAAAACTCATCCAACTCCGCAAGTTTTTTTTCCCAAATGGACACTTTATCTTCAAAACCTTTGTAATACGGAGAGTCTCTGAGAGACTGTAGAAGACAGCGATGATCTCCAACTTGGTTGACAATGTCTTTCCAGTCTTTAATAAGCATGACAGTCTTGCCTTGGCTATCTTCATAGTCTGTTAATGTAAAGACAGCCCCAACTCCCCAGAGTTCAAGTTCACGTAATGCTTCTCTGATTGTAACCTCACCTTGAGCCCGACAATTCAAATCCTATTTAAAAGCAGAAATACATTTCATTTAAAACTACAGGCCTTGTAATACTTTTTCTTCAAGAATCAAAGAGAAATTATATTTCTATATTAAGATAAAAATATAAATATGCATGCAGAACAAAATATTATATGGGAAGATACTGTTGCATTTACAAAAGAACACCAGATAAATAATAGAATAAAAATACAATAACTTTACATGTCATTATTTATACCTTAAGTTCTGTGGCTTTTTCTATAATGGCATCAGTCACTTTAAGCAGATCTCCAAATAGCAAACCCTGAAGAGTAGTGCCTCGGGGAAGACCCAGAAGACGAAAGAGATCGAGCCAGTGGTCTGGAGAAAGATGTTCTCCTCTAACATATTTTAGGAGTGGTATTATCATCTATGGGAAAAAATTATATGAATCTACCTAATATTTCTGCAAATTGTATCTGTTTGTTTACAGAGAAGCTGCTAAAAAAACTAACATTCTTAAAATAAAGTACTTTTTTTTTTAGAATCCTGGATTTAATGTTTACGAACTTTCTCAGGGAAACTCATTGTGAAGTACATTTAAGTAAATTGTAATGCTCTCCTTGTTCACTATAAGGCACTAAAAAAATTCTTGTAAACAAATTAAATGTTCAAAACAGCACAAGCAGATACTTTCTGAAATTCTGATTTTTTTTTGTGAGAAATGAGCAATGAGTAACACAGTAAATAATACTATTGGATTTTTTATTTTATACACCTTTCTATAAGTAGCATCTTACTTTGTATTTGTCCACTTCTTTTTGCAACTTTACTGTCATTACAGTGTGTCCTTCCATCTTCCTAATTTTATCATGCCAGTTAAACAAAAATTCTTCAAATAGGTATGTTTTACTCCTGTATGAAAATCAAATATAGAAAAGGTGATAATAACACAGAACTATAACCATGCATAACATGTCCATGAAAAATAAAGCAAGAAAATCATACCTAAAAGTAATCCAGTCTTCTTTGGCTTTCTCCTGAAAACCTCGATAAAACTCTTCATACAGTGCCCAGACTTCTGCACAACACTTAATATCCTGAGATACAACTTTTGACAATGAGAAGTCAGGCTCTTCCAATTTAAAATGATGGCATTCTTCACTGAATAAAAAGATAACTGCATTATACACTACGTTATTTAACTACACATTAATGATTTAAGAGAAGCAATCACACTAAAATAGACCTCCTTTCATTAAGAAAAGCCACTGGCTTTATTGAAGAGCACTTTTGCCAACTGCAATTTCATTACTGTCTCCTTCCCAAGCAGAAATAATAAAGGAATAAAAGGAATAACTGTATTTGCCATAAACTTTCATTTCTTTTTTTTTTTTTTTTTTCACAAAGCGAATTCTGAACTTGGTATTACCCGAAATAAGGTGTGAAATTAAATTCAAATTGATTTGTTTCTTCATTACAGGTAGAAAAATCATGCTGGTTTTATTTACTACCATAATTACATGCCAAGCTAAGAACTGAAATAAAAAATTTTGTCTGCTCAGGATATCCATTAATGAGTTTACCTAAAGTAGGTATTTAGAGGAAAAAATTATTTCCTTCGACACAACAATCTAACAGATAGGACACTTACTCAAGAAATGAGAGGTGAGCTCTAGCCCACTTAAGTTACCAGCTGACTGAACCAATAAGTCCCCTTCCTTGGACCGGTATGCCAAACTTCCCTTTAGTGAGAAGTTCAAAAGTCAGAATATCTACCCTTTCATTTACACATTCCTTTCCTTAGAGGCCCGAGTCCTTGACCTTTTCATTTCAAAAAAAACTTCAGCACAAGAAAGTCACGTAATGTAAAATGAACAAAAATAACCTTGAAAAATAATGAATGAAAATCATTTAATATGAAGAAAACTGAATTACCAATATTATCCATGAGATAAAATTTAATATTTTCTAAGATCTTGTTACTGCAAAAGACCCATACATTAATGACTACAATGTAAAGGGAAATAAACATACATGAGTTTTTCCTTCATGGTTTCAAGTTCATCAAATTCCTCTTTTTTTTCCTTTATGATCTGAGCACTTTTCTCAAGCACATCTTGATCACCTGTTTCAATTACATCATCACTTGGCTTCAGCTGATCCCAACGAACTTTAAATTTTTCCAGGTCTTGAAGATATATATTAATACGTGACATCACATTTCCCTTCATCACTTCAATCTGTAAAGTAAGAGTTAAAAATGAGATTCCTTTAATGGATCACAACTACAACTAGTATCCAACAAAACTGAAGTAACCACATTGTTCCAACTTCATATGTAACACCCTAAGGAATTGTTCATCTTTAATCTTCTGGTTTTGTTTCAAAACAACGAGTACTAACTTCATGCTGGTAGGTAAGATCTATTTTTTGGCCTATGCTACATGTTCAGCCTGCACACAGAAGAACTGCTATTTGTATGACACATTAGTATCTTCAGTAATAAGAAAAATGAGTTCAGCAATGTCTCAGTGCCCTGGCACTTAGAGGACTGCACATAGTTTAGCCAAGTTGTGCAAAAAAAAAAAAAAAACCAACAAAAAAGAAACGTCCCTAGCATCAGTGCTAAGAACACAAAAAAATAAACAATATATTTTAACTGTTCTGTTTTCTTCAGGGAACCACTGATTTATATTAAGCCATCTCTGTTTTAGGTAGGTCTCTGAGACAGAAGAACAACATAACATTAATTTCAGAATCAGTTCTAAAGATATTTCACCTAGCTACTGGTTAAATAGCAGTATCTCCTTACAGGCTATCATCAAAGTTTGTATTAATACTGAACAAGGAAAAGTTATGGATTTTATATAATTCATGAAAAAGTATTTCTCCAGACTTCAGTGTTTTAGGAGCTGCTGGAGCAGGTCCACTGGAGAGCCACAAAGATGATCAGAAGGATGGAGCACCTCTCCTACAAAAAAATGTTGACCGAAGAAGGCTCGAGGGAGACCTCATTGTAGCCTTCCAGCACTTAAAGGGAGCTTAGAAACAGAAGGGAGACCTACTTTTTACACAGGCAGATAGTGACAGGTCAAGGGGGAATGGTTTTAAAATAAAAGAAAGGAGATTTAGATTTTATAATTGGAGGAAACTTTTTAGGGACTTGTGAGACACTGAAATGGGCTGCCCAAAGATGCCGTCAATGCCCCATCCCTGGAGGTGTTGCTATGGCAGAGGGGGTTGGACTAGATGATCTTGAGAAGTCCTTTTCAACCCCTGTTGAAAATTCTGGAATTCTGTGAAAGGATCCTGGGCAGCCTGATCTAGTGGGTAGAAACACTGCTCATGGCAGGGGGGTTGGAATTAGATGATCGATAAAGTCTCTTCCAACCCAAGCCATTCTATGATTCCGTGATTAAACATTGTTACCTGCTCTACTATCATAAGCTGGTGGCTTTCCATCATTAATTCAAATTTATCCCACGTAGCTCTCAGGTTAGTGATTGTGTCCAAACCCGCACCGGCCACAGTTCGCAAAAGTTTGTTTTTATCCTCAGCTTCTTGAAACAGGAGAAGAATCTAAATTCAAGTGGATTAAAAATAAAAAATGTGTGTATGTAAAAATTCAGTAAATCCTGTTTATCCAAACAGTGAATAAATACATAAGAATCACCATCGGTGTATCCATAGATTATGTGTCTACATGCATTTGCATTTTTAATACTGTTTACATAAAAAGTAGAACACAAGAAAAATAGCATCTGAGGTATTTAGAAAAATTCAAAATCTTGATCCTGAAATGAAATATACAGGAGTTAATGCTTATTGTGAAACAGGTAAACGCCTCTTTACTTCTTGTAGATACCCAATCAACCAGATTCCAAAACAGTATCAGATCAACAGAAGATTGGAATATATGTACCTGAATGTGTCATGGGCCTGGCTGGGAAGGAGTTAATTTTCACCACAGCAGATGTGTTATGTTTATGTTATGTCACCAAAACAATGCAGGCAACACTATGTTTCAGTTAGTGCAGAACACAGTTTGCTCAGTATCAAGATGTTGCTAACTGCCTTCCTGTTTAATATCCTGGGAGTGTCAAAGCAGCTCAGAGGGGACACAACCAGGCAGATGACTCAAACTAACCACGTAATGTTCCATACCATATAACATCCTATGCAGCAATAAAACAGGGCAGATGGAGGTTTTGGGAGGTTAGCTATATTTTGCTGGAGAACTGGCTGGGTGCTGCTCTACCCAAGAGAGGTGCTAAGTGATTGCCTTCACACCACTTGATTTTTCCCTTATAATACGAAAAAAAAATGTATATATATAGTTTTTTTTCACATTAAGAACCAGCCAAAGTTTATTAAAGAAAATAAACTTTTTAAACTCATTAAAAATGGAAATCAATGCAGAGCACTTGACACGTTTTTCAAAATGATCTGTTACCTATGCTTTCCTTCAAAAATTAAGTGATGTGAACATGCCTTAACACTAAGCAGAAATGCTGTTTGGGGCAACAAGGATTATCTGAGTGATGGTAGGCTTAAACGAAAAAATGGAGTAAACTAAAATTGTTCAGTATAGAGAAGATATGGCTGATACAGAATATAACAATGAGCATTATCATTGTGTGTCATGAAAAGTATGCATATGAATGGATTGCTCTACAACTCTTCCAAAATAAGACAAAAACGGTATGAAGTTAACAGACGAGAGGTGCAAAAAATAATAAAAAGAACTGTCCTACTTGTAATGAGTGACCAACCTACACTTTATGAGAAGATAATATGAATATCAAAGGTATATTTGCTCTAAGAGATGATTAGCTAAGGCTGTAGAAGAGAAAACCAGTGTTAGTATACACAGAGGAACTACATAAAGCTCAACCCAGGCCATTCTATCATTCTATAGAAAGTGGTTAGAGGCTAGAGGTCTGGGAAAATATCAAATATGATATCATGATTTTATATTCTTTCCATACACAGCCACTTTATTCCACTGCTGGAGAGAAAATACTTTGTTACATGGACCTCTGCCCTCACTCTATAATGCCACTGCATATTCTAAACTAGTTACATTAAATGTTATTCTAAATTAGTTACATTAAATGTAACTTTTGATACCAGAACGCAGTTATATATTTTTATAGTTTTTGTCTTGGATATGATAAAATTGTATCTTACCTCTCCTTTTTGTTCATGTAGATTTAAATATTTTAAATTGTCTTCTGATATTTCTTCTACAGTTTGGGGTCTAACAACTAATGTTTCCATGGCATCATTAAGAAATGAAGAAACATCAGAGAGGTGAGCTACATAAAGAAATGCAGAAAACAGAGCTGTTATGGAAAACTATTTGCAGTAATAAATAACAAAGTCAGACAAATGTGCTATGGTACAACACCAGCATGAGACATAGCTTTGTATACAAGGTATTTACTTGAAAATTGCAGACCCCAATATTAAATGCCTCTTCAACAAAGGTCGGATGCTCATGTTTACATGTAGATTTTTAAATTTAATACACTACTTGCAGTGTATTACTTAAAATGTAAGTATCAGTCCCTTCTGAGAGTTAAACATACAGACCTAGTGCACTTATTTGTATATTTTCAAAATCTGTATGTCTTTTTACAGTAATAGGAGAAAAACAGATGTGAAATTTTTTGGAGGGGGTGTGGGAGTTTTGTTTTATTTTGTTTTAGAAGAAACTAACTAAATAAAGCCACCTCCTTGCAGAGTGAAAATATTCACAAAGAATAGCAAAGCTATGCTATAAAGCACAATAGTTATGCTATGCTATCTATGTATATCCATTTTTTAATGTATTCTCTTCACAACTCCAAGAAATAATGCATCTTCCAGAAAGCAATTCAGCTTTCAGGCTAGGGAAGTAATCCACCCTCTGCACGATCCTTGTTCTGAGTTTCTTGTCTAGGTGTATTCTGTTACATTTGAAACAGATGTTGCCAAAACAAGTGAATGGAAAAAATACACATGAAAATCAAGAGGCCATAGCTTAGGCCTGTAGTGGAAATCAAGTAACAGATTACTTTTGCTTTACTGTGATTTCTGCAATTTACTATGTCTAAAAGTAAAATATTTGTTAAATAAAAGAAGTATTCAACAAATACAGTAACATTAGTGCAAACAAGTGCAACAGAAATAAAAAAACTACTATTCATTGAAGTGATTTACCTTGTATAGATTTTCTCAAAGAAATGACAAGAACATCATACAACTTCTGGATAAAATCATCAATTGCAGTTTTCACAGGGTTGCAGTTAACAGTTATGCAATCTATCTTGATGGTGCTTCAAGAAAAATATCAAAAATAACAAGTATTCAGTAGTATGTACAAATCCCAATATAGTTCTACCATGTAGGCATGTTTGTAGTTTAACCTGATTTTGTAGCCTAATAAGAAAAAATCTCACATCATTCTACAAATACAAGTTTTACCTTCTTGGATAAATAACTGTGCTACTCGTAGTACTGAAAGACATATAACAAATGTCAGGCATATATACTCAACTTTATGGTGACTAAGGTCTAACACTCTGATCTTTCCAATAATGAGTAAATCACTTGATTTTATACACATAATGACACTGAATTCAAAATGAATATTTTAATACTCAAGAAGAAAAATATTATTTCTGCAAGAAAAATATTATTGCTGCAATAATGTCCTTAGGTCTCTAACTTCCATGAGAATTTACTAAACCAAGTCTTCATAGTGCAAAGAACATAAGAAAAGCCACAGTGAATCATATAAAGGTTCCGTTTCCTATTTCTGACAGTGACTTTAAGGAGATGCCTAAAGAACACTGTGAAAAGGGCTACCCTGTTTTAAAATCTTTCTGAGTATCCTGCCTCAAAACCAATTATTTTCAACTTGTGACGCTGTGTATCCACATGTGGTTTCTGATTTCAAGATCCATCAGCTGATTTCTCTTCTGCTCTCAGTCTATCCTCGAACACATGGAAATCTCTACTACTGAAAGTATCATTTAGCCAGCAAGTTCCACCAGTCCATTCTCCTGCATGAAACGTGACCTGTTTCTATTTGCTCTGAAGGTGGTTCTCACCAACTCCATTTGGTAGCTCTATCCATGCTATACACAGAATCCTACACGAATGCCTATAAGAATAAAAGCCTAAACTACTGTATCTTAAAGTATAAATTTAAGGATGCAATCAAGTGCTTAAATACATGAATTATTTAACATATAAATATTTTTAAGCCTTTTTCTAATGGCCATATATAATCCAGGTGTACACGACTTAGCTAAAATAATTGTTAAAACACTGCAGTGTCTTTTACTATCTCAGAATCAACCCTGAATTTTGAGGAAGGCTCCCATCATATGAAAAGAAGTCATTAAAAGCATTCAGAGAGGGTTCCATGAAGATAAGGGAGTATCTAAAAATAAAACTGAAAAACAAAATCTGAATCTGTATGGTAGTAGTTAAAAAACACCTGAAATTGTATTTATAACTCCATATGAAAAACAGTTTTATTTTACTATTGCCTTTAAAGTACGTGAAGGAATTCATTATTCAAACAAAGGAACAGAGTAGCACTATACCTGGGAAGACGTTCTGCTTCTTTGCCTCTCACTTTTAATGCTTTGAAGTTTTTTTCCCAGTCCTGTTTGCTAGAAAGGTGCGTCTTTGCCAGAGTTTCCATGTCTACTTGGCCAATTACAATCCATTCCTTTTCAACATAGGTTTTTTTAAGTTTCATGGAAAACAAATATTTAGTAGAGTAAGAATACTCTGATTCTCAATAATATTACAATATTTCAATAACACTTTAAAGCTACATTTTCTTTTACCTTTATGCTCCTTCAATTACATACTGATTCTCTGCAAAAATCAGGAGGTACAGAATGGTTTGACATATCCACGCTTTTAAGAAATACAGAATCACAGAATGGCTTGTGTTAGCAGGGAACTTTAGAGGATATACAGTTCCAGCCCTCCCTAACACAGGCACTACACCTGGCTGCCCAGGCCCTCATCCAACCTGGTCTTGAACACCTTCAGTGATGGAGCATCCACAACTTCTCTGGGCAGTCCGTGCCACAGTCTCACCATCCTCTGTCTAAAGAATATCCTCCTAATCTCTAAACTGCATGTCCCTACTTTTAGTTTAAAGTTATTTCCCCTTGGTGTTTTTTTTTGTTTTGTTTTGTTTTGGGGGGGGAGGGGGGAGGGGGACGAAATCAGTCTCCTTTCAATTTAGAAGCTACCTTTATGTATTAAAAGGATGATAAAAAACAGATCTCGAGCAAGGGTGTAATAGAAATTTCAATGGGAACTGTACACATGCTTCAAGCTACACGTGCTTAAGTGGTTGGCTTACGTGCCTTGCATAAAAGAACAATATGCACAAATTTCATAGCACAGTTATTTGTAGAAGATCTAAAGCCCAAAGAGATACAAATCAAAAAGCATGAATCAGTCAAACACTGAAAATACCTTGAATTGATTACAAACTTCTGCCAGCCTGCTGAACAAATCTTCTGCTTTACTAAAAGCAGTCAAAAATCCATTTGCATTTCTCTCAGTCATAACAGTGAAGATAGACTCTTCCTCTGTTTCACTTACTCCCCTAAATTGATTTGGAATGGAAATGAATCTCTTCATTTCTCTGTAATATCTAGCTCGTACTTCTTCAAAAGGAGGTCTGAATTGCAACCGGCCTTGCCTAAAATGTGGAACAAATACAAAACCTAAGTTTTTGAATACAATTTGAGCCAAAACATTTTTTTGTAGGAAAAAAAAAAAAAGAAATCTTACTTGAATGTTAAATCAATATTTATTTCTGGTAAATTCTCATTAAGTGCTTCTAAACCTATTTGATACTGATGCTCCAGAGCTTTGTAAAGTTGATGATTCCAGTGTTGTCTCCAAGCCTTCATATCACTTGATTTGAAACCCTGAAATGTAAAAATGTTTATTTCTGTTATTTTACTCCATTTGCCTACTCAAACATTATTACGTGAAGCTCAGCACAGTGGAATGCCTGAAGGTATTGATTTTGGAAAAAGCTCAAAGAAATATTGCATGATTCAATATTAAGCGTAATAATTCTAGGTCTTCTTATCTTAAATGAACATAGGAATAAGAAACAAAATCCAAATTAAAACAGTCTCTCCTGCACTTCAGGTTAAGAATTTCACATGGCTGTTCTAAAACAGGGGATTCAGCTAGAGATAAGATATGGGGATTGCTGAATGAGAGATATAAACACAACACAGCTTTTACTCTCCTACAATACATCTCTTCTACTGTATTTCAGAAATTCCTTGTCTAATTAGTACCAACTAATAAGCAGATATAAGATTCTATATTAGAGAATTAAAAATTTCATGGGAATGTGAGCAATGAGAATATTTAAAGCACAAAGGTCTGTAAGTGGTCACTTGTAAGCCATCAAAGCATTTTCAGAAGGGCAGTACAAGTCAAAAAAAGAAATGAGAAACTTCTTGTAGCATAATAGCACCCCTTCTTATTTAATCAGATATTGATTTTCAGTCTTTAGGGGCAGTGTAAGGCTGCTACAAGAAGCTATACAGTTAAGGTCTATCCTACAATTCAAGACAGCACACACGAGAAATCTTCCAAAAGAAGCATTCCAGAGATGAAGAAAAATGAAGTTTTCTCAATTAAATTTTAAGACAATGATAAACAAAGTTTTAAAGAAAAGTGTGAAACTGTTGGAAATTGGCACTTGAACAACTTCATGGACTATGTAAGAGAGCGCAATGGCTGCTCTGAAAGTAATGCCTCAGTTTTACTATGTTGACCAGCAACATCAGAAACAGACAGTGGCGGTATAGCAGTGGAGACTGAACTTCTCATCAATATTCCATTACATTTTATTGCGGTGGTACAGATGGCAGCAGAGGGGCAGTCTGACAAATGATGTCTGACATGGAAGTGCATAAGAAGCAAAGGTGTGGAACTGAATTCCTCCATGCGGAAAAAAATGGCACCCACTGACATTCATTAACACTTGCTGAACATTTAAGGAGAACAAACAGTGCATGTGAGCACAGTGAGCAATGGGTGATGCACTTCAGCAGTGGCAGCAGTGATGTGGAAGACAAGCCACATTCCAGACAGCCGTACACACTTTTACGAGCACAGCATGCAGGCTCTTGTTCATTGCTGGCAAAAATGCATAACTAATGGTAATGACTGTGTTGAAAAATAATGTTTTTAGTTGAGACTTGCTATAGGAAATAATATTATTGTGCTCTCTGTATCTGTTATAGTTTTCACAGAAATAAAGGAGGCATTACTTTCAGAGAGACTTACCTGCACTGTAATGTTCCCTCATGGATGACTAGAGGTTATTTATTCACTTCTAGCTCCTTTCTTTCAAATAATGCTCTTAAAAAGTAAGCACAAACCTCTTCCATAATTCTTATATGAACGAATCCAGACACTGATTTTCCAGTTGCTACTATATGTTCTGCAGAGACCTGAAATCCTTGTCAGCTACTACAAAATTTTAACAACTTGATGACAAGAGCAATCACGCGTATTTGCAAGGTATAGTAAGACTTACAATTTGTAAAACAGGATATATTTTGCTCACTTTTATCATTTCTAATTAAAAAAAAAAGGCTAAATAATTGCTTATTATTTACATTACTTTAAGAAAACAGCAAATTTTATAGGAAAAATACAGTAGGACTACTGCACTTTTGACCAGTAAATATGTACCTATTAAAACGATTCACATTTGTATTAGAAAGACCAAGAACACCACATCCATCCATCTAAGATTATAGACCCATTACTGTTAAAGACAACAGGAAATTAGAAACTGACTAATGATACCTCAAAGTAGCTTAGGTGATATCATTT
>JAOWBP010000001.1:145375268-145386609 GCA_028571105.1 Tragopan temminckii
TATTATCTGTCTTCTTATTGCTATTACATTTTCATCTAGTGTTTAAAATGTAAAAAAAATACGCTCTAGGAATGAACTCCCAAACTCAAGTACACACTCAGGAAATACATTTTTGGAAATGTTTACACTACTTTAAAAGGGAAGAAAAAAAGTATGACTGAAATAAAGTTCTTGTCTTAATCTAAACAATAAAAAAAAAACAGATCCACAAGGTGATAGGTGATAAATAAGTTACCTTGTTTTACACACAATAATGTTTTACTATTAAAGATTAAAAAAAAGAAAAAGAAAAAGCAAGTCAGCAACACCATACTGAAAAGCTACAACATAGATAAAAAAGCAAATTATGGGTCTCGAAAGTTTAAGGCTTTTAATAATTTAGTACCTGTGGAATCCAGGCCATGTAACAAGGGAGAACAGATGACACACTGGGAGAGTCATGCAGATTTTCTGAAAGTCTATTTCCATCAAAACTGCAGCCTTCCAGTAGTAAGCCAGTGATCTGCCATGGAAATACACAATATTGAAATGTATGTTAAAGACTTGAAATGCTAGCAATAATTATATTATACTTTGTTAAACAATGATCCTTTTTTACTGTGACCATGTTTTTAAGTAACAGGATGTTAACTGTTGCAATGCCATGTGTGAGAATAGGAAACAGGATTTAAAAGCACGACTTGGGCCATACTTCTGTGTCATCTTCCTCTGATTTGGATTCACAACCTTCAAAACGCTAGAGAAAAATACCTGTAAATGTCTTCAACTTACGAAACTGCAGTTGTCTGGCCTGAGATTAACAGAAAGATGATAGAAACAGCCAAGTCCACAATTATTACAATGTCAAGAAAATGAAAATAACTATCCCCGAAATAAGCATATACTTCTGCTTGGAAGTCTGAGCACAGCTTCCAAAGAACTGAATTCATAATTACACAGTTCCTGGATAGGCAAATATAAATTATACTGAAATAATATGGGAGAAAATATTATTTAACACAACTCAAGATTTCTTAGTTAAAGTATTGATTGGAAAAAATAAGTAAGAACCTCATACGTATTTACATAAATAACTTCACAATGCTTTAAATTTAATACATTAAGTGCTTCCTTTTAATAAACTCTGAAATAATAAACTTTAATAAACTCAGACTCTGAAAAATACATTTTTTATTATTTCTTTTAATTGAAGTCCCGAATAACTTAACAACAGTGATATCTACCTTGCATTTCTTTCACAAGAAAAATTCAGTATCTACTGATCGTTTCATTTTGCCAGTATAAATAAGAATGGTTTGCCAGTAACAATGATAATAGTAGTCAGTATGGCCTGCTGAAGTGGTAAATTTAGTTTTAGTAATAATAAAATTTAACTCAATAATAACTTTCATGCAGCTTTTCAAAAGGCTAACTCTAAAACTGGAGCACGTGTCTAATGAAAGAATGTGAAAATCATCTACCTGCTTTACTATCACATTAAAGCCCTGTACTAACTATAACAAATTGAGGCAGGAGTTGATGAAAAACAAAATCACTAAGTGGTGCTGGAACTAGGAAATGTTGGAAAATGCTATTGGAAACTGGATGAGTGACTGCATAACCAAAACGTCAGACAAAAAATGAAGAGAACTACCATTTTCTAATCCATTCTTAATGGATTCTCAAGAATAACTTATGTACATTCCAGTACCACCTCGTCTGACTTGCACAGATAAAATATATGAAGAAAACACCATAAAAAAGGCATAAAAAGAATAAAGTCTTATTAATGACCACACTGATGCTTTGCCACAGATTTCCTTCTGCTCCCCGTTGTTAGCCTTGATACTTAAGGCTTCACTTTACTATACACACAGGTCCTATCACATGCACTTTATCCCACCACATTTCTGACTGCTTTTAAGGCTCTTGTTTATCCCTGTCAATAAAGTATTAGAAAGATTCATATCTTGTTTTTCCTTCTGCTCTTTCTGCTTTCTGCAGGCAGTTTTGTTGTGGAGTTGAGTGTTTGAAACAGTTATTGAGGGAAGACTGGTCTGACAAAGAGCTTTTGAAATTTATTGCTGTACGTGGAAAGGTCTGCCCAACCTGAATGTCTCTAAAAGTTCTATAGAAGTGGGTCACCTATTGAAAAATCTCTCTCTACAGCACATAAGTTTTTTCTTTTGATATTGGTAGTTCCTTTGACACTGTAGTTATGTGAGATAAAATCAACTGAACTCCTGGAAAATGTCAACCAATCGCAGGATCTCCTTTGAAGATGAAGACCAAAACTTTGACTTTGATTCAATATTAAAAACCACTGAAAAATATATCCTGCTGGAACAATGCATTTTCAGATATTGGTTGTCTAAGTACACCCATGGTTGTGTTCTCTTTTCTATGATAAATATTATAGAGAAATTACAATTACTAGGAGTTACATATTACATGGATTTCACTGTATCTGTATAGCACATGTAGTATTGTTTGCAACACAGGTCACAGTACTGGCTGGAGTATCAGTTCTTACAAAGAGAAAGCATTTACCATTTCATGTCTATTCGTACTAGGTTTACTTTCAAATTGAACTGTTGTAACATGATACAGGTGATGACTCTTTAAAATACATTTGTAGAAAGTGTGCTGATATCAAGGTCCAAAGTATCTGTTTCCAAAATTTCAAATTCTCCACAGTTAATTTTTCCTTACAACTTAATGCCAGTTTCCCATGAAATTAATTATACATATATACTTCACTACCACCACAGGCCTTCATCATTAAATTATTAATATTCCACGATGCAGGTGTACTGTGTAAAAAAAAAATAAAAATCTTACAATAGTATTTCTGTCAATTACAAAAAGCACACATTTGATATTAATGTTGATGTCACGCATTTGAATACATATTCTTGCAGCACATTTTTTCTTTATTTATATTAATCTCTATCCAAGCTCATAGCATTTACTACCAAAAAGTCTCTTGTTTTCTTTCATTCTTCTTTATGACAATGGAAAATGGGATTCTAGTATCAAAAGCAACAAATACCTGATCTTGCATGAAGAGCAACCAGTGCACACAGCAAATAAGAGAAGTATTTGCACATCAAAGGATGCACAGATGTGCATTTTCAGTACCTTTTGTTAAAGTAACCCCAAGTGATGTTAAATTTTATACAGCTGATTCTAAATCAAATATTCATCACATTCTTCTAGGAAGGATCTACTCTGCATCATGCCTCTAAACTGTAATCTGAATTAAAACTGATAATTCAACATCAGGTTTGATATTCATCCATGTTAAGGCACTTTCTTGGCCTGATTGAGCATTCCTCCATAGATGCAGTCCTAGCACTTCATACTGGGTCTGGCACACAAAATTCCTCCCAAACATCTACCATTACTTCCAGTCGTCTGAAATGTTGAACTCAGTTTTTTTGCTTGTTTCCCTGGACTTAGAAGTCTTGGGTGAATCCAGAACATCAGAATGTGTGATCTGCAAGCTCACAGACAGAACATAGGGACACAACTCCCTGAAAGTTCCTTGGTTTATTTATTGTTAAGTTGTAGACTCCCATTTCCCTCTTATCAAATGAGGAAAACAACTTACTAAATTATCCAGACTGATTAACTTCCTAAATGATATTTTTCATCGCGAACAGGAATTGATTTAACAAAATTCAAAAGACTATACTGCGCAAAGGTCAGGTTAGATAATTACAGTTATTTTTTTCTGGTATCTTAATATTTTAGAAATATGAAATTCTCATCCAGTCTCTATTAATAATTTTGGATAGTGTCAGAAGCTGACCTAGGACACTGATATCTCCTGCAGTCTTGTGTCTGCCTGCATTATCAGACTAAAGAAGGAATCCTGCCACCTGCTTTCTGTGCTGAACACAGCTTATTGAGCATTAATATCATGGGAACAACATTCACTGTTATCAGTGCTTATTTTGTGAATTCTCTACAAATTTAAACATAAGACAGGTGCAAAAATATTCAGATTCAGCCAAAATCATATTACCACCTGCAGTGTTAAGAAGCTAAACTAAACTATTTGAGTACTTGCTCCCTAGACAATGAGTAGTGAGTTTATAGCTGCTGGCTGTAGCCCTAGGCATTATTAACAAATTGTTGTGTCTTTGTCATAGCTAAAACTAATCCTATTATAGTTCGCTTAGTTCCTAAAAATCTCATTCTGAGGTTAGTGTTTCTAAGAGATGGTGTTCTATACGTATATCTTCTTTCTATAAGCCACAAGTCTTTTAATGACCTTCTGGACAATGGCTAGGTATTACCTAATGAAACGGCAGATTCAATCTAAGAAGCAGATTAAGGTAATGGAAGAATAATAATTTGAAATTTGAAACTGAAATCAGCACTCTGCACATTTTTTTTTTTGCAGCTTTATACAATTAACCAGCATTTCTATTTCCAACACTATATTTATAGTTCACTCTTCCAGAAAGTTTTTGGACGGGTAACTTGGACATCTCAATAAAATTCTATGATAACTACAATGCTTTTTATCACAGAAACTCAAGAACAGACAAATATTTCTAAGCACAGTACCTTAACTTGGAGTTTGCCTTCCTGTATTCGCCCTTTCCATGATGCTGTAAATTTAAGGCTGTCCACTGAACAGCTCATTACTCTGCAAGGGAAACACATATACTTAGAGACATGTAACCACAATAAATGAAACGCAAACCCTAAAACAATGTAAATCAATGTGTACCCTATCACAGTATGTCTTACTTTGAAGAAAAATACATTATTAATTTTATCCTTTTTTTTTTTTTTTTTTTTTTTTTACATTAGTATTCAAACAAGTCGTTTGTAACTATTCTACTTCAGTACAAATAATAAAAATGAGATGACTCCTGATGATAACTGACATGATTTGCTGGATCTGAAAACGGGGTAATCATCTTTACAAATAGAGAATAATGGCACATCAACACACATAAATAGGTAGATTATTTTTCACTTACCTTGCAGTCTCCTGGCGTAAGGCATTGAGAAATGTATCTGGATGAAATAGCTCTGAAAGGTCCAGGGTGTCTGACAGTAATTTCTGCTTCTCTGCTTTTTCTACCCAATTCTAGAAGAGAAAAAAAAAAAACAGGAAAAATGAATCCTGAAGTTACTGTCTGATTTTTCAACATTTTAAGTTGATGCGGATTTGTCAATACATAACATACTTTGTTAAAGAACAAAGATTGTGTAAACAGACTGTAATCTCAAAGTTGAATATTAATTTCAATTACTTCACACTGGCAAACAGAAAGTCAACACGATTTAAAAGCAAGCAACCCAGCAGTTTGTGTGTAATGTGACTCACTCATTCTAAACAAGCTTTTGTTCCATTCCTTGCATACTGCAGCTCACTTGGTAGGATGAAGCTCATACCAAGTTCCTAATGCTCTGATGAAACTCTATTCCATCTTCACAAAAATGAATATTTCACATTTTCTTTGTCAAAATGGTTAGCAACACGGCCTTTGTTTTGCTGAATTCAGACAAATAACTGAATTTTGTTCAAGTACGGTTTAAGACATAAATTCACACAATTTCTGATAAGATAAAAACTGACCTCTTTTAGAGCTAAGAGAAGAAAAATTACAGGAGTGGAGGGAATAATTATACCCATTTATTCTGTTGTCCCAACTTACTTTTTCTCACAGCCGTGAAGCCTGCCTCTAAGAGCAGCATGCCTGGAACTTCCCATTGACACAACGCATTGTTTGCCATCAAGAGAAGAGATAAGCAGCTTGCTTTGCAATCTTGATAGACCATGCATATTAAGTAAAGAAACACGCAAAACTAACTCCTACTTTTTTCTATCATTTTATCAAGGGTGCACTCTGTGTTCCTAAAAGCCCCGTACTAGTCTATAAATTTCAAAACTGAAGAAGCAATGGTTGCTACACTCTTTTTTGAAGCCTTATTTTAGACCAAGTGGGACATTGAAGATCTACTCTCATTTTAGACAGATCTAAAATTATTTCCCAAATCCAGAAAGTTGGAGGAATGTCAACAGTACCAGCTCACTATTCATAAATGATTGCCTCCTCATCAGGGTGGGCTACATGCCTGTCTCTCACGTGAAGGAACATGCAAGGTTCCTCTGAGTTTGCATTAAGGGCATGTTACCTATCCACTCCTGTGCAAATGCAAAAAACAAGATGGTCTAAAAAAAATACCAAAGTGCATAGACAAATCATTGCATTTCAGCTTGACGAGTATTATTTTAAAATATTAGTTTAGTCACATAAAGCACCCACCAGGCATCTGTTCTTCATTTTAAAAGTACGTTAGTGTATTCTTTGACATGCTGATCACCCAATTTCATAGAAGCATCTCAGAGTGAAAAAAAGACATCCACAACAAAAGTAAATATCACATCTCTTTTTCATGTGTGTTTTTTTTGCTGTCGAGGGGCAGTTTTCTTCATCAACATGTCAAATACATCTCCATAATGTTTCCACCATGCACAAAAACTGAATCAGTGACCTTTTTTGTCTGTCACACCACAGATTATGAGCCCTCAACCCAAATGATAATGAATTAGTTAAGAGATTTTCACTTTCCATTTTCATTAACTAAATGTACACAGTTAATGGTTCTTGTCTGCCTGAATTTTTAATGACTTTGCATAACAACAATATTTGCAGTAAATCTGCAATCAGGTTAGGGCAGATTTTGTAAATTGTTTTGTATAATACAAGTAGACACAAACATCTCAACTTGCAGTTAATATAATCATTCTACTGCTGTCATCAAATAAACTTTTAATGTAATTGCTAAAGAGAACCACCGTCAGGAACATAGATGCTTATGTTCCATCCAATTAAAAGATCAGTATGGGTGATATTAATTCTAAGCTCATATAATTAAATTGCATTAGGAAACACAATAGCAAAAACTTTCATTAGATCACAAAAGCAAAGTTTGTAATTGCTGCTTGTATTGGTCTAAATAAAGCAGAAGACATAACTCATTCATGCTGTTTAATAAATGTTTAGGTTTTATATATTTAAATATTTAAGATTTAAATGTGTTGCAGGTTAACTTCTGCACGCAGCTCAACCTCACATAGCCCCTCACTCCCTCCCTTCCAAGTGAGACAGAAAAGAGAATCAGAAGGGTAAAAGTGAGAAAAGTCGTGGGCTCAGTGAGATAAAGGCATTTTAACAGGTAAAGCAAAAGCTGCCTATGCAGGCAGAGCAAAGTAAGGCATTCATTCATTACTTCCCATCAGTAGGCAGATGTTCAGCCAGTTCCAGCAAAGTAGGGCTCATCACGCTTAACAGTTACTTAGGAAAATAAACACTGCAACTCTGAATGTTATTTGAATATATATGAGTGTATACTCTGAATGTATATATGAATGTAACTCTGAATACTTATTCCTTCCTCCAGCTTTTATTGCTGAGCACAATGTCATATGGTATGGTCAGCGTGGGCCAGCTGTCCCAGATCTTCTCCCATCCCATCTACTCATCGGCAGGGCAGCATGATAAGCAAAAAAGTCCTTGACTCTGAGTAATCACTGCTCAGCAACAACTAAGGCACTGGTGTGTTATCACTATTTTCATCATAAATCTGGAATACAGCACTAAACCAGCTTCTACTATGAAGAAAATTGACTTTATATGAGCCCAAAACAGCGCAAAACAATAAAAAATGATAATAAAATGTATTTTAAAATAGAAGTGTAAAAAATGAAGTTATTCTTTCCATCCTATATCATCACATGACAGCACGTTAGCCAAGTGCTATGGTCTCAACAAATGACAACACTCTCCTAAATGGATCATTTGTTACTAGTGCATCCCCCATCACTGCCTTTGATGCCTAGGAAAGGTTATGTCTGGAGGAGGAGGAACCTCAGGTTGAGCTGTGGAAAGACTGATGTTTCTTGAAAAGGAGAAATCTTCCAACAGATTAGCTGTGATATCTTCATTTCCCACTCCGACACTAACTTCAATAAAAGTACAGATTGACTTCATTTGTCAAAATGATGCGAAGTTGTTTGACTTATTGATCTTGGATGGCCAAGCAGCATTTCAGTCTGAAGTGACTTCTTCCACCACTAGCTTAGTAGAAACCTTTCTCTTTCCAGGTAGGCCAAAATAATCTACGCATTTGTCACTTGCCATCTGGATTACAATGACAGGACTACCAAAAGCACTAAGATGGTGTAATATCTAGCTAATTGTCCCCCTGTGGGTCAGGTCAGCAGCCTGATCAGTGTTTTCCCAGCTGCCTCCTCACTCCCACCATGCATAAATACAGCCCTTGGTGTGTTTGCTGCAACACACAGTTAGGTTTACATCTTCAAAACAACTAACAATCAAGATCTAAATTCACTAAGCACGGTTTCCAGCATATTATTAACAGTACTGCTTTAGTTCCCTGTGTTAGTTGTAACAGTTAATAATAGCTGGGAAAATGCATATGAAAGCTGAAATCACAGTACTACTGATAAATAGCATTTAGCTGTGAAAAAAAATTAAATTAATCCTCAGTCTGAAGATTTTAACCCTGAAATCATTTACATCACACACATATACAAAAAGGTTTTTAATACACTTTTTTTTAACCGTTAAATTATTTAATATTTTCAGAATGCTTCACAAAATGTTTACTGTTTAGCTAAAGTTATAAATTTAAATTTGAACTGTCCCTGGGAGATTAACATAGCATTAGATGCTTGTAAGTACCTAATCAGCAATATGCAAAAAACTTTGTGCAGCAATTCCTAGCAGAATATTTCAATGCTTCAATAAGGTGAGTTTCTATTTTGTATAATGAAACAATTATTTTTTTAACCACAATAAATCTGAAAGTACAGTCTCAGATGGTTCAAATATTATTTTTTTTCATGTATCATCCAAGAAGCATCTATTCCATTCTGAAGAAGAAGCTTTCCTTATCTTTTATAATCCCAAAGCAAACTGAGCACCTCATATCAAACAGTTGAAGGAATAAAGAGGCTGCCAGATTTTGCTGTTATCGTTTATACAATTTTAGGCTGATCACATAACTCCTCTACAATGTACCAAGTACTTTTCCTTCACCGGTTTTAATTCATCCTGATTATATTCTCTTCTATAATGTTTTTCCCTTGCTACAATCCCAGAAGAAATCTTTTATTGAAATAGCAAATCATTTAAATCACTACAGAAATTGTTTCATTTTTCTGTATAGGCGTAAAATTGTATTCAGTATGATATGAATATGCATAGCCAGAGAACACATGTAGCACAGTGCTGTCTTTACACTAGTTTCAGAGGCATTCAAAGTTACTAGAGAAATGACAATAGAAAAGTCTGACAGCAAATGATGGCGAGCAACACTGATAGAGGAAGTATTCAGTTGACCACCACAGGGGTACTCTCAAGCTGTGATACCTGGTGGAAAACATCAGCTGAAGTAACTGTGTTACACTGCAAGGAAATGACAGAGGTATTCATTATGGCACTGAGTACAGAGAGGGGAAAGTGTGGTCAGCCAGCAGTGACTGGCATAAAGCAATTTGCTCCCTCTAGGTAATTTTTTCCTATGTTTAACTCTTGAGCTACTGTAGTTACTCTATATAAAATGAACACATGAATACTGCCGTATTTCACATGGTATGATGTTGGTACATACTATCTTTTAAATGGTAAATGACAAAGGTATTTAGTTTAGAGTTGTAGTTTATTTTTGGTTTTGGATTTCATTCCGTTATTTTAGAGTATACAAAAAAACTGCTGTTCAGTGGTTTAAATATAATGCTACTTCTTCATTTCAGTTCGATATGGCTCAGAAGTTCTGTGTTTGTATGGGGAGTCTGAATGTTAATGCAATGGCACGTTGTTAGAGCATACAAATTCTGAGTCTGTTAGCATCAACTTGCTAGCTAACAATGTGCCAGAAGCGGTTGTGCACTAAGGCACAGCTGAGGGAAGCATTAACAAATGTGATTTCATTCTGGTTACTGCATTAATTCATTTTTATCAAAATGGTAACTGAACTTTCATGAGTTGCTGGTTCCTACATTTAATAAGGATATCAAAATAATGACTACGTAAGAGCCGTAACAAAATTCCAACAAGTTGCTGATTAACATACCTCAAAAATATCTACACTTTCAGTTATTTTCTTGACAATCACTGAACACAGATTATGGTCCTACTTCCAACTTTCACTGACAAGAAGTTGCAGGGCACAGAAAATAATGGTGTATAATATTTATTTACGGGTAACAGATAAGAGTGTCGACCCTAATCTTTGGACAAAGTGAGTTTCAATTCCATTATGGAGCAGGGATGCAGTTGTGATGAAGCTAGCAAGGCTGAACAAGGGTAAAGAATACTCAGTATTCCAGGCACAATTAATGACAAAACAGTTTACTGCTGTGTGTTCCATTGAACCACCTTGAATGCTGTATTGTGGTAAAGGGAGCCAATTGACAACAGCTTCCTTTATTATGGTTCATTTTCTCTGGTGAACATCCCACGAGATACAGATTTTCAATTAAGCATATCCCTCACACTCCTTGTTCCTCTTTAGAGATAATGACCACTTGTGCTGCAGTCATCAGTCAAAACCTGTTGGGTTTGGTTTTTTTAGTTGTTTAGCAGTTTTCTGCTAACATCCTCTATTGAGACTGCCAAAATTCAAAGAAAATCTCTCAGCCATGTCTGCTTAACAGAACTCTCATCTATCAGCAACTATTAATCCTCATCCTAACTCTCATGTATGTATGCAAAGTTTATCAAACACACTATAGCAACCTAATCAGAAATTGCTTAACTGTACAAGTTACATATCCCAAAAAACATGACAGCCAAAAAGCAAAGAAAGAACTCTACTTTTCTACAAGGAAAAAAGAGATCACAGAGCAAACTCTGGCTGATGCAGCCGCACTGGAACAAAGCAACCACATGACTGCCTGGTCCTGTCCCGGAGCACAGAATCCAGGGACACACCATGTTGACTCATGCTAACGCTACTTACTCAGCACTGAGCAGAGCGCTGTAACCGCTCAGACTATCAAAAAGTTTGTTCAACCAAGAATAACTTTGTGTAGACACAGAAATTAAGATTTTTTTAAAAAAATTGGTGCGATAAATAGATACGAATGTTTGTTTCTACACAGTAAAACATTCAGATTAAAGACAACTCATGTAGAGCTTTTTGTAGCACACAAAACCTTTGTTAAAGCCCAAAATGGATTTTTTTTTTTTTTGTGATATTCTGAGTAAATAGCTCATCATCAAGTCTGCAGGCTGAACAAGAGATCGTTTTCAGACATTGTCTCATTTGTGGGCCAAACCCCTTGGCATGCTTCTACCTTGTTCTT
>JAOWBP010000001.1:145393143-145412877 GCA_028571105.1 Tragopan temminckii
CTGGATGCCTACTTGTGTGACCTGGTGTAGGGAACCTGCTTTGGCAGGGGGGTTGGACTCGATGATCTCTGGAGGTCACCTTCCAACCCCTACAATTCTGTGATTCTGTAAATGTCTGGACACTGAAATTGTAAGGGACCAGTCGTATCAGCTCACTGCTCCTAAATTCACAGTGCCTGATGGGATTCACCTCAGAAAGCTGAAGGAATGAGCAGACTTTATATCTGGACACCTCTCATCAATTTACCAAAGGCTGTGGAAGTCTGGGGAGGTCCCCACTGACTGCAAGATTGCGAGTTATACCTACCTGCAAAAAGGGCATGAGAGAAGACCTTGTTAGTGTAACATCAGTCTCTGGAAATGTTATAGAGAAGATTGTCGTGGTGCACATTGAAAAGCGTTTAAAGATAAAGCTATTATAATGTAATGCAATGGAAAGCGTAACCATGACAGCAGAACAGCAAGGTACCAGGCTACAGCAAGTGAGGATTTGCTCAAACACAACAGCCATGGGCACAAACATAAAGAAAAGAAGCTGCTTCCCTTCAGATGACCTCAGGTATGCAGGGTTCTCCAGCGAGATACCCTCATCTCCACTGTAACCCTTAAATAAGGTCTGGGAAGGGGTGGATCCTGGCTCCACCCATTCCATTCACTCAGGGGCACTGCATGCACCTGAGCTCCCCTGGGTTGGCTCTGCCTTCCTACCACGTGCGCAAGCACTATTTCAAGGCATGACTTCACATTTCCACTACAACAGCCAACAAGGTTTCATCAAGGAAAAGTAATTTCATCTCCTATGGTAAGGTCACCTTCCCGGTGGATAAAGGGAAGGTAGTGGATGTAATCTTCCTGGATTTTAGGAAGGTCTTTGATGCTGTCCTTCCTCATGGCATCCTTCTGGACAAACTGTCCAACCAAACAAGTTCACGTGACACTGGGTGATGAACAGACTGAATAGTAGAGTTCAATGGATTGTAGTGAATGGGACTACATCTGGCTGGCAACAGTCCCCAAGGTGCAATTCTAGAGACAGTCCACTTCAGCACTTTGAAAGTGTCTGGATGCAGGAATGGAACACAACCTCAGCAAGTTTACTGGTGATGCTAAACAGGGAAATGCTGTCAACTCTCTGGAGGGATTAGAGAGAGCTAGACAGACAGGAGCAGAAGGATCTATATGGGCAGTCAGCAGTGGCATGAAGCTCAACAAAAATAAATGCTGGGTACCGCACCTGGGACAGTGCAATGCCAGACATAAATACCAACTGGGAGATAAGTATCTGGAGTGTCTGGAAAGCAGCTCAGCAGTAAGGGATTGGCACTGGTGACAGCAGCTCAGCACGAGTCAGCAGTGTGCCCTGGCAGCCAAGGGGTAAATTGCATTCTGGGGAGCATTAAGCACAGCATAGCCAGGCAGTCAAGAGAGGTGACTCCTGCTATATTTAGTGTTTGTGTGGCCTCATCTCTTCTGTGTGCAGTTCTAGGCACACAATCTAAAAATACTAAGATATTTGAAAACACCCAGTGGAAAGCAACAAAGCTGGTAAAAAGGCTAGAGGGCATGTCCTGTGAGGACAGGTCGATGTCACCTGAGCTGTCCAGTTTGGATGAGGCTAAGAGGCAACTTCAATGCTTGGCAGCAGCCTAAGGAGGGGAAGCAGAGAGAGGTGCTGGGTTCTGTTCCTGGAACCAATGGCAGGATGGGAACAACACAGAGCTGAGTCATGGGACGTCAGACTGGGCAGTAGGAAGCATTTCTATATTGTGAGGGTGGCCAAATACTGGAACTGGCTTCCTAGACAGGTGATTGATGTCCATGCTTGTCAGTGTTCAAGAAGCATTTTGATAATGTTCTAATTAATGTGCTTTAACTTTTGGTTAACTCTGAAGTGGTCAGTTGGACTCAATAATCTTTGTAGGTCCTTATCTTATCTATTCTACTTATCTATTCTAAATCCTAAATTTTCTCTTTCTTGATTGACAAAGCTGTTGTCAGACTATGCACTCTCTAAAATATCCCCTCGTAAAACTGGAGGAGGCAGATATTTTCTTTATTTGAAGACTAGTCTCCTTTTAATTTCTACATTATCTCTATAAGCATTGCTTCTCTTACCCTTTTGTATGTGTCTCTCCACCAGATTGAAGGTTATGTCTTTACTTAGATAAATCTGAGTATCTTTTTCTCCTCCATAGTTCATCACAAAGACATTAATGATTGGAATCTAATGCACACGTCCATTGTGAACCACGTAACAACTTTACTCAGTATTTTTAACTTAATTATGAAGTTACAGACTTCAAATTGCTTTGTCTGCTGTCTTCATTTTAACAAGCTTCATCATACAAATTCTAACTACTATAGCGCAATACATATGATATACTGTGTCACTGAACACAAACACTGAGTTAAAATGACTCTTTAAAATTACCTGTATGGCAAGTGCTCGAGCTACAAGACTTCTAATATACTGTAAAGGATCTTCTGGACCTTCCCACTTGCTTTGCCATGTGGGGGGACACTGAAATAAAAGGATACTTACTGAAAGTATTTCAAAACTACTTCATTTTAATCTAGTAATCTAAATGAAGTGAAATAACGTGAAAATAAAATATTTCTACAAAAGAAGGCAATACAAGTAATATAATGATGAAAGCATATAACCACTAATAGGAAAGTCTTAGTTTTGTAAATTCTTTATGGGACTCACACAGATGGAGAACTTGCAAGAATCTCTACTATTCAACCAAGAAACATCAGTAGGTTCCACAAAAACTTAAAAAAGAATTGGCATAAAATACTATCTGGTAAACACTGCATAATACTACATAAGTTTAGTATTAAATATCTCAGTTTACACTGTTTAACATTTGCAGGTGGGCTTTCATTGAAGTTCCTGATCTAACTGCATATGCATTGAACAGATTTTCACAATTAGATCACAGAACTTCTTACAAAAAGGTATCTTTCAAAGTATCTGTCATGTCTACTTTATAGATAAAAAAGTTTTTGGACCTTTGAACACAAATTCTGTATATCTACAGAACAAGTTTATAAAGCACTTTATATACTTCATATAAAGCTGCATGCTTTATTGCATAATTATTTACTTTTTGAATTTTTGCAGGCTCTTAATAGATACACATTTATAGACAGCTCACTTAACTGTCATTTAGAAGGCATTCAACTTACACTGATAATACATCACTCTAAATTAATCTAAGTTAAAAAGAAAGATCTTAGCTAATTGTTAGTATAGAGGCATATTAACATTTCAGTTTTGCATAAATAACACTAATTGTTGAAATCAGCTGTTGAAATCAATTGTTGAAATCAGACTTACTAACCGAAGTCATACATTTATTTTCACTTTTTTGTATTCTAGCAGCTTCTTCACATGCTGTAATCTTAAAACAACTAAAATATTTGTTCTTTTCAAATGTAAGTTTTTTTTAAATACTCCTTTATTAGCTATTTCACAACCACATTAAAATAAACAAAAGTGTAGAGAAAAAGCATTAAGCAAATCACTTCAGATGACAAATATGCAGAGATCTAGCTGCTGTGATTACAAGAGACTGCTATTAGTCTCTCTGGAGACCTGCTGAAAAGATTGCTTTATGGTCACAATCCAATAAAGTGATCTGTGTCAAGGTAAATGGTTAAGCACGCGTAAGAAATGCCAGAAATACTTCATTCAACAGATCAGGAAGCACTGAACTGATGCCTGGGAGGGATAAAAATGCATAGAATCGTTAAGTACATTTTTGTGACAGTGATTGGCTTCATAGCTCCTGCTGCTTCCAATTTAAGGGTGCAACGCAAGCACACAAGGAACCCAAACTTGCTCAATGAGAAGAAATGTAACTATAAATACTAAAAAATGACCATTATACATTAAATGTATCCTTTGCATTTACTATGACTTTAGTACCAGTTTCAACCACGCCGTCAAAATGCGTTTAAGAAGACAATGAGACTGCTACATAAAAATGCTCACTTATCCTAATTGTATTGCTGTTTCATTAATCTAAAAAGACAAATAATTTATTTTCTGTTTTATTTAGAAATTTGACAGATCAATAAATAACATAACATGATTTGAAACAGGAGTTGTTCCACACATGCGTATAAACCAAATATTTGGGAATTACTTTCCATTGTAGAGGGAGTCTCAATATCTACACATTATCATCAAGACAAATGATAAATTGCTACAGGTGGAAAAAAACCTGAGTTTCACATGAATGTTTGACTGTCTTTGGAATTCAATTATTAACCTATTACTAATAGAGTGTAGCAATTTGCAGACCCTAATTGTACTAGTTTATAAACAAGTCCATTTTGATGCCAAAAAATGTGGATAAAACAGATACATCAATTTCAGTTACTCTTCTCATAAATCAAGAATATAGGGCAATATGATAGGTTAATCTGATAGGTACATGTCTGGTGTGGTATGGCAGTAATCCATAATGAATAACTGCAGACTGCAAACTGTGATTATGACTGCAGTAAAAATTTACGAAAATCTACAAATGGAGAATGGGGACAGGTTTACATGTTTTACGGGCTAATATATTTGACTTATATAGAATGATTTTGTATTTGAAATGGAAATACTATTAAACAACTTCTTATCGGATTTGTCTGTAAGAAAAAGCTTAATGAAAGTATAATATATTTAGAAGCTTCTGCAAATAGTTGAAACAACACTTTTCTGGGTTTCACTCTATAAAAAAAACGTGTTTCTGTTAGTTATTAAAGATCATAAATATTAGTAAATTAAATATTTATATAGATAACACACATATATATGCAACCTTTATACATACAGCTAACTAGAGGCTTTTTCTACGGATAATCCTTTCCTTTTAACATCAAAAAAGCATTCTGAAAACCGAAGGCCATCTGGAAGGTTTCCAGATGATGAATTTACTTATCTCCAAACAACATACAACTTACTTAGCAGCAATTTGTTAATCATAAGAGCTGCACAGATGTGCCTAAACTCCAAGATGTAAAACGACTATGTTCTAATACTGGAAGTTGCTCATGATTGCTTAAAAATAGCTGTTTGTAACATAGACAGCCATTTGTTAAAGGAGAGAAATAACCTGCTCTACTCCAAGCCTTCAGACAGTATTGAACCTCCATGATACATCTGAGAACCCATTTTGAACTCTTAAGTATAATCATCACCCAAAAGATCCACGAATGCTTAAGAACCTCTGGAACACACTAATCCATTTTAGAGTTGTTAATTAAAAAAAGCTTAGAATAAATGGTGACATAAATATATATACCAGAATATCACTGAGTTTTTATTTTCATTGCTTTTAATATAAACTTACGAAAAAGTACATACCTTCTGATTTATCAGAGCACTTGCAAGCCTTTGTACTTCAGAACTCAGTAATGAGGTACCTCTAATGACTTTACTTAAAGAAGCAAGTGACTGGTGGACACTTTGCACAAGGCGAATAGCACTGAATTGTTCAAGAGTAATGAACGATAAGATTGGAGATCCTTGTTGCTCCACAGGAGGAGTCACTTTCTGATGAATCAAGTTAGAATTCTAAAAAAGAACATGCGACATCCAGTTAATAAACTGAGGGAAACTATGATGTTATAAAACGTATTCTTTGTTTAATTTTTGATACCTCAAAAGACCTTGATATCTGTGAAGTAGTTCAGACATTCCCTTCTTCTAGAGACTGAATCTAAAATACAACACTTTCACTATTATCCCTGTGATGTTCAGTAAAGGCACCAACCTTCTCAGACAACTCTGTCCACCTCATTACTTTAAAAGCACTGGGATTCCTTAAAATTATTTATCTAAACCACTGTTAATAGTATTTACGTTAATATGCCAATATAATAATCAGTAGCATACTCTGCATAACAAGGCTGCATTGGTCAATATGCACCACGTTGCAGATATAGCTTTTGCTCTGATAAGACTACACACTTATTTCATAAATTATGACAGGCAAAGCAGAGAATTCATACACTTCATCCCAAAATTGATTAGCAGGATCACTGTATCTCTTAAATACAAGATATATACACGGTCATACAGCACTTTATTTTAGATACATGCGATTCTATACATCTCTTTTTCTTATCATGTTCATTTATTCCCAATGCCTGGTATTTATTACCTTGATATAGAATAAGATGTCTTACTTAAGGAATTACATTTAATAACAGGAAAATTGAAGCAATCTTTCTTATAATTAACAGTATAGATAGTGGGACTGTTCTATTAAGAAACAAACTCTGCATTTCAGACTACAATACATTTCAAAAACTAAGCACAGTTTTAATTTTTGCGTATCACAAAGGATAACCACATACTAAGTACAACACAAACATATATGTTATCAGTATTTATAAACCTTGCCCAGTTGCACATAGTATCTATTTACAGTGGAGTGAATAATAAACAGCAACAGAGTTTGCATTATTAAATTGTTCAGTAGTAGTAGTAGTGTGTTAAGCTGACAGTTACTGCATTTCTGCAGATCAACAGTGGAAACTTCTGTTACACTGCAAGAAGAATCCCTTCCCATGAGACAAAACCAGAGCCAATGGTATCAACTACTCAGTAATTCTAAGGAAAGCTGTCTAGCAAATTGTTCTTCGAGCAATAACAAAAGAGGAAAAACAAAATTAAACCATAAAACAACCCAAGGACAGAAGGGATGCAGAAAAATCTTAAATGAACACAGCCTCCTATGTAACTCACATGGTTGCACCTATAGGGCTGATGTCTCTCTGTAAGGAACTAATTGCCTGGACAAGGGTGTCCCTTTCTCTAAATCTGGAATGGCATCTTGCTACCCAGAACACACAGGATGTTTGCCTCCATAACCTTTCCCAGGCACTCTATCAGAACAAACACTCAACTAACTAAGCAAAACACAATGCTAACTGAAAGACTAATATACTTAACATTACGACTGATTGAAAAATGATGGATAAGGTTCTCTCCACACCATGAAAATGGTATGCAAGAAACTCACTGTATAAAGTGTAAAAAATATACAGCATTTATAGAAGTCAAGTTTTGAATTTTGTCTTTACATGAATCCTGAAATCACAGTGTGAGTTTCACTTCGGTTCTTCTAAGGCCATAATTCATTGAATAATAAAAGTATAATTATGTGATCCATGCTCCAGATGGTATAAATATATTGATTGATATAAATTACTTCTTGGTTCTGCAGCACAGTCCAGTTGATCATTTCTTGTTGGAGTATTTAATTGCAAAAAGGCACAGAAAAAAAGACAATGCTTTGCTCTGTCTTTCACATATCCTATCTCCATTCACGAAAAACTTTCTGAAGTAGAGCCCTCCAAGTTCCTCCATGCTGTCCATTATGTAACCGTCTCCTATGAACCATGCATTCATTTCATAACGCTTTAATGCTTTCTCCTGGGAATTTGTTAAAAGAACCAATCTGTCACTTTTATAGCAAAATTAAACATGAATACCAATATCAGCTTATACATTTAACGTTCTATTACATTCCCTTAAAATCTATTATGTATATAACTCACATCAGCTTTAAAAATATTCTCATGACCTGCTTGGAAATTAAGATGAAGAACTTCTGAAGCATTGAGTGCTCTTTCCGAATGATAAGAAATTTGAAAATAGGTTCTAATCTTTAGCATTAAATACTACATAATACTACCAATATTAAATTAATGTATTTTGAGACTTTGATCATTTTCCCTCGTTCCGTTCTATGCTTGTTCCTATCTCTGAACAATGTAAGATTTTTTACAGTCTCACCTAAGCTGCTCAAAGCTTTCCTGCACAATCTTCCAGAACTCAGCTTTTTCAAACCCCTGTATGTTCTGAAAGCCATATCCTTAGAAATGTGACAGCTATAACAAAAATATATTTTCTGTGTTTGATTAGCTCTGCATTTGATTCTAAATTCAGTTTCGTTTGTGGTGCTTCTTGGAATCTTTCACTGGTTTTTTGATGTACTTATTCTGCCCTCCTATTTCTCTATTTGTTTAGATATAAAGCTTTTACTGTGTATTATACAATTCTTTCTTTGCTGAAAATACATGAAAGAATGACTCTCTATTCCCATTTCATTGATTTTCCTTGGTTAAAAAAGTCATGCTCTTTTCTTAAAGCTGAGGTTTCTATCTTTCAGATTAAAGAGTAGAAACCCACTAATTTTCAACTGTTCTGTAGCATTCTGCAACATTATAAAAACAATTAGGTAAACTTCAGTTTACAAATACAACAGAAGATGGAGCACATGATTTTGGCACCTATGACAGCTTATGATCCTACATTCAGCAAATGCTGCTTTGAAACAGTTTCAGAATTTTTAGTATGAGTGGGCCTTTTAACTTTGATAGAGGTATTAAAGAGTTTCCCCTAAGCAAGGCAAAAAAATGCATCCATCCTGCAAACAAAATACAGCACTTACTCTTGTCTCTGTTTGCAGCAGACCATCATTTGGACACGATGGAACACTTACGCAGCCCCAACTGCAGCCTGCAATGTTTGCACTTCCCTGAAAGCTATCATATGATGGGCAATGCCTGCATTATTTTAGACAGTGCTGTACATCACTATGTAACAATTATGTCCTTATACGGGACCTGGTCTACGCTGCCGTGGCAGAAGGTAGCGTGAGAGGAGGAAACAACAGAACACGACGAGACTGGATTAGTCTGATGGTGCTACACAACCAACAGGCTGTGGTGGGGCATCAACTGACATCAAGGAAGACATGTTTAAAATCTTGTGTAACAATTGTTTGACAAATTATTTAGTACAGCCTTCATTTCCATCAGTAAATAATCTTGTATGCAAGCTTATACTGAGCATAATTGGCTTGTGTGGTAGGTTGCTTTTTTTTCCTTTTTTAACTTAAGGTCAGGTTCATGAGAGTTTAATTAATTTGATTAGAGTTAAGCTATTACTAAATCACGGTGAGAGGCACTGCAACAGTTTTAGGTCAGTATTTATTACAAAGGTGCTCTCCAACACTAAGAATAAAAATGAGTATTTTCAAAGGAAGCTAACATAAATGGTACTGTGAAAAGATTCTGTATCGCTCCGTAACAGCTAAATAGAAGAGGAAGGTTTGCTAGTGTAACTTTGAGCACATCAATGTATAATTCAAACAGAACCAGATTATAAGGATGATATAAGTAAAAGAGCCAAGCTTCAGCTTCTCTGAAGTGGCTGAAGGTGGTGTCTCTGCCTGTAGGGGTGGGAAGGGACTACTCATGGGAGGGCAAAGGCAAACTTGTGACTTCTCGTTCCTGCTCCACCTCAAGACTGCACACAGATGTAGTGCCCTCATAAGCAATGAGGGAGGTGGAAGCAGTGTCCAATGAAACTCACAAGCCAATTAAACTAGGGCCACAAAGAAGTATGAGGAGGGAATACTGAGCAATAGCAGCAGTCAAATCCCTGCTTCAGGGAAAAGCAGTTCCCATTTGCTGACCTGCCCTCTAGGAAAGTTTGCTGTTTGTAGTGAACTCAGATGTGTACTACTGTGGAAAGATTTCTGAAGCTTGTCTGGCCCTCACACTATTACTCCTTGAT
The DNA here is from genome assembly GCA_028571105.1 of Tragopan temminckii. Classification (NCBI taxonomy): domain Eukaryota; kingdom Metazoa; phylum Chordata; class Aves; order Galliformes; family Phasianidae; genus Tragopan; species Tragopan temminckii. The sequence continues at coordinate 145,402,739 of JAOWBP010000001.1, forward strand.
GTTCTTCCACATAGGAATCAGCCATTCTGGCAGGGGTAACCTGGAGTACAAGACCTGCAGAGCTGAGTCCTTCTAGAGCTATGTTTGATTTAAATTTCTAATTTTAGAGAGACGTTTGCTCCAATAGCTGCTAGAGACTGTGTCCCGTGGAATGTCACTACCATTCTTGAGAAGGTGTATGCAGAGCAGTTTCTGGTTGCCTCCAGTGGGCTCTTCTGCAAAAACTGCTGTGCCAACTTCTGTGTACATTCACCACCCCTGTTAGCTGCTCTGTACTATAGACTGAGAAATGACAATTTGCTTTCACAAAAAAATCAAATAGATCCCATGTTGGAGCAAGTGGATACAGCCTGAAGGAGGCCACAGCCCATGGAGAGTCCTAGGGCAGAGTTGCAGCTCACTGTCCTAATCTCTTTGCAGTAGGGAATAGATCACATTAATATCCCTATGTCTGTTTTGCTTGAAAAAAAGGGAGCAGGAGAGCAGCATGGTGGATTTTAGCTAGTCATCAGTGCGAAACCATCATATTGGCCAGTATCAGGTAAAACATGTTTTATCATTGATTTCCCAAATTCTTTGGCTACTTGAATTCTACCACTGATTATGTGCTCCATACTAATTTTATCGGTTTAAATATTGACATTCAGTTCAGAGAAACATGTAGTCAGTTGCTATTTATTGTTTTATCTAAACTCGAACACTCACAAAAATACAGTATTAACAGAGTACAGGCAAACACATATGTACATTTGAAGATTATGATAAATTATTTGAGTAGACTTTATATAAGTCACATCTAAGTAAAGTTGTAAATTTTCTCATGCTTCAGAATCATCAGCACTTAGATGCTGAATAATTATTTTCATGGCACTTGTAAGATAATCTGTCTTGAGTTAATCCTTGATTTACATACTCAGAACTAGAATAAAAATGTTTGAAAAACACAGTTAACCTTTGTCTACATATGAAGCTCTATAACGAGCCTCTGCTGCACCTCTGCCTTCGGAATAAGAAGTGATTTTAAAAACAGCTTTAAAATTATGTTAATTAGAATCAATTGAATAGACCTGTACTAGCTTACAGATCTATATGGATCTATATTTCCTGAGTCACAGACAGTTTGAAACCATTAACCATTATTTCCAACTACCACTGGGAATAAGTACATTCGACAGGAAGAAGACACTTCCTGCAAGAGATATGGGAGGTCTTGTTAGCATCTATTCCATCTGCTTCTACTTTACTAATATCTGTATCCAACAGATAAAAGAAAAAAAAAGATAATGATAGTCTGCAGCTACATAAAAACGATATGCTTCCAGAACTGAGAATAAATTAAAGAAACTTCACAGGAATAGGATTAAACAGTTTTTTCTGATTTTACTTCTTTGTAACCAGGAGATCACTTTAGCTAATATTCTGTGTCCATTTACACAAAAATAAAACCATGTGTGGATCTTAACCTGAGCAGCAATTCAACTATTTTCATTATTTCAATTTCCAGATCTTCTGAAAACAAACACTGAACAATGAATAAAGAATCATAATGTAGAAATGTATGTAAATTTTTTTAAAATGCTTAAGCCTTTTCAAAATGTAAAGCAAGCAGTCTATTAAAGCAAGTATTGATGAAAGGCATATATATATACACACATATGTTTTGAAACTTATGCAGACATTCTCACAAAAAAAATTCCATCAGGCTAGACATCATCCTATTCTAAAGGAGATCTCAAATGACAAAACAAAAAAAATGAACCTATTAACAGCAGAAAAATGTTAGAAAGCCAAAGAAAGTTGAAATAATGTTTTTGTTTGTTTTTGCCTCCACACATTGCAGTAAAAATGCACACATGAGCAGTAAAAATGTAAGTCAAATATAGATTCCTTTCTAGATGCACAGTGATACTTTTTCCTCTATTTAGAATGAAGCAGAAGTATAGATAGGCACCATGATCTTGATGACATCTAGTGACATCTGAGATGTCTCTCTTTGCCTCTGCATCCTACCCAGCAGATCACAGGTCTCCTGCAGCTTCTGTGTTATACCTGGCCATGAACATTTAATGATTTCTGATACAGTAAACAAAGCATTGTTTAAGGTGACTAAACTGAGTCCTTATTACAACACAGATCAAAAAGAGCATTTTGCATCTCTAAGGAAGTTTTCAGGTGTAGTGCATCAATATCTACTTTCACATCAACAAACTAAAATCTTTGAAAAAAACTAGCTGCTCAGTTCTCTATACTATACAAACTATATGGTAAGTCACATGGGGAAAATGAAAGATGGTCAGTGGTAAAACTGCTACCGCTAGGAAAAGGCCGTACTAGCTAGACCATTACTATGGGGTCCCAGGAATGATCTTCTAAGCTTGCAATCAATCTGTGAAGACAGCTTCTTTTTGGAAGGGAATTCACCAGGTGTCTCCTGGTGTTAAGTATGGGACAACAGTAAAGGCTTTAAAAGTTACAGGCTAAAAAGAGAACTGTGCTAACTATGAACAAAACTAGCCAATGGTCACCTGCTGGTCACTGGTGAAAGGCAACGTTAAGATCTGGAAAGACTGCTTCTGCTTTATGACAAGATGATACAGGTAAACAAGAAAGAAAAATAGCTAACTGATTAAGTAAGGTACACCATAAAAAAAACTCCACCACAGCATTGCACAGCCTGTAGTTAAGGGTAAAGGGGTAAAGGATTAAGACACATTTTGCAACTGAAAACTCTTACAAAAGAGGATCTCAAACTTGAGGGCAATAGGCAAGACCTCATTTGAGTCCAGCTTCCCCTGACACGGAAGTCTAGGGCTTGATTACCTTCACCTGGGTAACTAAGATCATCAAGGACCACAGCAAAAAAAAAAAAATTAAAAAAAAAATACATGGCTTCCTTATTCATGCTACAGACACAACTAATTTATGATACAAGTTTTAAAGAATAAGTGCTTTGTATGTATAGTACTAATGATTCATAATGCAAAAGAACTAATTGCTAGCAATGGGTGCTGTTACTAAGTATTAATGTAGTAGAGTTTAAAACTGGTTTCATTTATCAGTCTACCAAACATTACTATCAAAATCTCTAATTTTCTGATTGTATATGTGTACATATGTATGTATGAAACTGTTTTGTCAGAACTCTTGAACAGAAGGACTGCAGGCATGAAGGTATGTAAAGAACCAACCTTCCGTTAGCAAGGTATAATGGAAGGTGTCACACTGAAATATACTGCTATTCTTTATAGGATCACAGACCTGATTAACAACAGTCCATTTCAGGGCTGGCAGATTTCATCATGAATTATTTAGTAGCAAGAGATTATTTTGACAAAAATTTGATTTATCATACACTTAGTATGTATAAGAAAAGGATTTGAGACATTTCAAAATGTAATTGTGAATTCTAATGTATACCCCATGTCACTCTTTTGTATGCTATTATCTAAGTAAGGAAAAAGTTTTTCTCATTCCAATGTTCTTATGTACAAGATATATTTTTAGGCTGTGATGTCTCTGCTCTATTTCTTAGCAATGAGGAGAAAATATGGCCTCATGTCTAAGTAGGCATCTGACATTTGGTGAGAAAAATCTTCCCTTAGCATGCCTAGTACCTGCATTTCAAAGACGTGCACACATTACAGCTAAATGAAGACCAACAAAAAATGACTGGAAACCAAGCTTTATATCACACATGAAAAAAACAGCCAACAAGCTGAACTCAGTCAAACAAAAAGGAAGTGATACTGGATATTGCAAGCTTTGTAGAAGGGATTTAAATGAATTATCAGCTTAAAGCTAGTGAGCATATTTCAATGCTGTAGAAGAAAAACATTTTGTGAATAGAAATACAAGATATTAATCATGTCTTATGAGCGTGGTCTCAATTCCATACGAAGGAGAAAGAGATAGGCTATTATACCACATGCAGACTTCATAGCTAATTACATACACATAACATTACACTTCCCACCTCAAATGCATTTCATTTACCTCTAAACTCCTTTTAATGCAGTTACTGGGAAGAAAAAACAAAAGTTGTCTTTTCAAAGCTACTTTCCTACCTGATTAAGTTTCTTCCATAGGCTGAGAATAGGTGAAAGTTCAGCTGACCATATTTCTCTGTCAAATTTGCAGCCAGCACTTACAGACCTGCTCAGGATGCGAAGCTGTGAAATGACCTGAGCGTTGGGAAAACAAAGGCAGATCGTGAAAAAGGATAAATAAAAATGTACAAAAATGCAAGTAACAAATACTTTCTAATTTATCTATGGACTATACTTTTCTGCATAATCATCATATATTAAAGCACAGGCAATATCCATATACAAACATATACCTGAGCCTCATTCAGATTAAGCTCAAATCAAAAACCTTCCTTTATTTTTCTTATCATATTCATTGCCTGTGTTCAACTGTAATTTAAAAACTAATGAGGTGTATAATTCAATCAAAATCCTCTTTTCCACATAATCTACAGAAAAAAGCTTGAGCTAAAAAAATATCAATAACACAACAGAGTACATACTAAACATATACAGTATGTATCAGGCAACAAAACTCCAAGAGAATTATAATAAATTCATTCTCATCTCCCATGGATCTCTTTCTTAGCTCTTTTTGCTAGCTCAGATTAGTTTTATTTCTCTTTTTAAATGAGTAAATACACTTTTAAGTAATGAAAAGAATAACTACGAAACTCTCAGAAGGAAGGGGAGCTCTCACTTTATCAAATCCAGCTGATTCTCCTTGTTAGCAATCCTGGAAACTCCAAGCAAATTGATAAAATATATGCATATGTTCATAAGGAGATACTCCAATTAACCTTATACAGAGAAAAAGCAGGGATATCCCTTAAGCAGGGATATTTGATGTATGCTAAGTAAATTTCAGTTACTTTTCACAGAATGTTTTTTGCAAGACATGCAATAGAAAGACTTCCTCTCTTTTACTTGACTTCAAAGTACTAAGCTTGATAATACAAAGTTTGTTAACTGGTCAAAAGTATTGGATTATTTAATTGGTAGCATATTAAATCAAGCTGTATCTACTGAGTTTTGACTTACTTTCTTTTGTTGAAACACATACAGCGAAGTAACACATCCTTTTGTTTTCCTGATAGATTTTATTTAGCTGAAGCAAACATGCGTTTGTTTTTTTTTTTTTTTACCAGCCTCAATAGAGAGTACATATACTCTAACATTTGTAACAGTTACTATAGTTGATACTTAAACATCTCACAAGACACAAATCCAGATATTAAGATGAATGTATTATAAACTACAAGTATATATAAAATATATTGTATAATACATAAACCTATTTTTAGAATAACAAGTTTTAAGATACTTTTAAATAAGCTAAAATAGTACTGATAAACAATACGATAATTTCGAAAAAAACCTGAATTTTTTATTTCCATCACAAATGAAAATATCATCTGTTTTCCTAGAGAATTCTGCATACTCTGTGATTCTTCCAGATCTCAGAGAAGATGAACAGTTCCCTCCATGGGAGCTGTACTCATCTCTAGACAAAACAAATAAGTTTATACATAACAAATATGATTTTCATGGGAGTCATAGAAAGGACAAAAATAAGTCTAAAATGTGGCAGGGCAGAAACGTGCACACACTGGTTGAGTACCTGGAGTGAGACCTTGACACAGATGAAAAAGGTAATGTGATTAGCCATCTGAATTTAAAGACAAAAAGTAACTTTTGGGTTGAGGGAGGCCACTGTGCATAGTCACTTAAATCGAAATTATCACATACAAGTGCAAATTCACCACAGCTACCTTTAAGCATTTACTTAAAGCATGTAAATCACCAAGATTGCTACCTTTTCCTTCCTACATATCCAACAGACAGCTCTTAAGCGGGCTACACTGTTCTTCAGAACTCCTTCCGATTGTGTAAATACTTCATATAGACGGGTCTATGATGTAGAATTTAGATTGAAGTTTATTTTCTGAAAACCTAATTTTACACCTCAAGGAACAGTCAGCTCCTCTCACTATATTACAATATGTGAGGCAGCTATCAACACGTCACCTTACAATCAGATACCTACTCTACAATAAAATCCATCATGCCTTAAACATGACGGTTCTATGAGAGCCTTGGAAGTGACCAGACCCAGATGCAGACATGTAGTTCTTTTGAAGTCTATTTTGGAAACGTACAGAGCAGACAGATATAGTTACAATACTGAGCAATCTGAAAACCTAATCATATTTGTATCAAAGAGAATAATCAAAATCACAATATTTTTAAAATACCTAACCTTTGAATGCTTACCTTTGTAATCTCAGTGTATTCTTTTAATACATATATTAATATTCTTAAAAGCACTTGTATGTTGTACAGCTACAGTTTGAATATACATTTAAATATTCTGAATATATGAGAAATTGGGGAAAAATTACCATAAAAAAGGATATATATACCACAAAAGTATGAGAGGATGGAAATAAAAGCAATCAAAATATATAATAATATAAAAGCAATCACAGAAATGGTTTGGTCATGGTTGGGTGAGAAGGTTATTCAGAACCATGAATCTTTGTAGGAACTGCCTGTTTTAACTAAGAGAAAATAATCATCAAACTATTTAAAGAAAAATTGATAGAGTAATTAATTTATGAATAGAGCATCTAAAAACTATGGACAGTACACAGAAACTATTACCAAATATTTTTGTTCCTCTTTAGTGGAAAAATCATATATTGTATGCTTTTCTTGCATTGTCATCTTAGGAGAATGTAGATTGTATATATTAGTAAAGGTGTGGTTGTCGAGATTAAAATGTCAATATTTGTTTGCCCTGTTATTAAAATTAATTGATTATCTCAGCCTTTTCTTCTATTTCATGCTTCATGGGTTTCTCTATATATGCTGTTATACTATTGACTACTGCATTATAGTACGAGAAAATATATTTAGAGAAATTAAAAGAGAATGAAGACTATGGATAACAATAAAGATGAGTGAACCCATGTGGCTTCGTATGGAATGATTGGAAAGTCATGTTAGATTTGAAAATGGAAGAAAAAAGGAAGAAAAAAAGTAAAAATAAAAATCAAGAAATGCCAGGATTTTAACATTTCCTCCTCTGGAAGCATAATAAAAACAGAATTCCAGGACCACAAAATCAACTTCTGCTCTCTACTGACCTAGAACATGAAGAAAAAGTCTTGCCTTTGGTAATTCACAGCCACAGGAAAAACTGGTACTTCAAAAACACAATATATAATAAAAACAGACATGTATCTAAGCGTTGTAGTTATTCATAAAGAATCTATTGTAAACATTATACAACAAAGTCAAACTTCACATGTGGAATTATAATTTGAAAAAGAGGAATGAAATAAAACCTACAACGTATTGTGAAATTCTCTGTCACTCAATTGGAAAAAAAAAATCTAGGATAAATATTTCCTGAACTAAGCATGATAACTGTTCTAGGAATAAAAAACAGAACAGATTTGCCAAGATCTATTGCTTTGTTTTTTTTCCTCCCCACAACTATGGAGCAGATAAAAGGATTTTTATTTCTGAAAAGAAAGGTAACAAACTTTTCTCAGTAAATCTATAGGAAATATCAAAGCAGATACACTACTGCCATCTACCAGTTTTAAAAGGCTTTGGTCTCAGCACAGAAACCACTTCTACATTTCATTTCTCTGAGTGAAAAAACATATCCCTTTACAGAGCTGTTCAAAGAAATATTTCTATTTTTATAAGACTTTACAGTTTAAACCAAAAAAGGAAGTGGTAACGTAGTCATCTTGGTAAACACTGGCAAAGTAGTAACTCAGGGCACTGTGACTCTTTCTTTCTTTCGTGTGTCAAAGCAGGGAACAGATTTCAGTCTGATATGTCTCCTGACAGAACTAAACACTTTCACACTGCCCCTTGTAATCGATTTGCAGTTACCCACAGCATTGTATAAGTAACCTAAGACTGAGCTGCTAATAAAACCTTCCCAATTTTCAGACTCAGTGTGCTGCTTACTTCTCTGCACAGTCCCTGGAGGTTGTTAGGATGAGGGTCCTTTAACAGCATTCAGAGGCATAACGTTCAAACTGCATGCAGATGCATTAGGAACACCATAGGTATATGATCGGTCTTCTGTTGTTCCCTTTAGATCACCTCAGTATTGTTAATTCACTCAAAAATAATTTCAATTAAGACTGGATGATTTTCAGAGCTACATTTTTTTTAATCAAAATACAAAGAGAAAGAGAGAAAGACACTGACATCAACATCTTGTTTTAAATAGAAGAGGACCATATACTTTAGACATCTAGAAGACACTTCAGTAAAGAAAGAGATTCAACACAGGAGGAAAAGAAAATCAGGATGACTCTACAGATGAACTACATAAGTCCACTACTGACCTAGCCAGTTTTGCAGCTGCACATTCTCCAAAAGAACAGCTGGGGGATTTTGCTGTGTAGAGGTCCTCATGAACCATATTACCTGGAGAACACCATGCTAAAAGGAAGGCCAGAAGGACGTAGGCTCATTACACACCCTGAAAAATGTAAGAAATCTAAAAAATGCAGCTTGTTCTTAGAACAGAACAGCATTCTCACATACAGAGCCACCAATATAGTCTCATATATACAGTGCTAATTCTATGGGAATTGGTAAGTTTTCACGTAGTAGTTCTGCACTGATGCAATGCAATGGCAGAGGGTTATGTTTTCCACTCTGGGTTCCATTCTGTTCTGTGGCAAAGAATGCCTTTCATGCAGCACCATAGGTATATGCAAAATGCTTCCCATATTTCAAAAATTATTTTTGGTACTCAAATTGCTCAATTACAGGGTAATAACAAATACAATTTGACTTTACTCATCTATTTCTGCTAGAGCCTACTAGTCATATATTTGTGACGTGAGATGCATTTAATAAATGTCAGTAATTATGTGCTCTGCACAGTTAACATAAGAGAAAAATTTAAAATTATTTCTAAAAAATAGCTCTATGTTCATCCTGACATCAATTTCAATAATGTAACAAGTTCAGAATAATTTCAATTGCATACTTTTCAATAATCATGCCCATATTACTCTACGCACCATGACTAGAATTAGGGGAAGAGGTAGATAGATATAAAATTAGGTACTAAAGTTCACAATCCCTTTAAGGATCTAGAATTTGAAAAGGAAAATCTGTTGAAGAAAGGACAAGAAGCTACAGCTATTACTGTATTACAACTGCACTTCAGTAAATAATTGCAAACTACAGCCCCACTAATCTCTATATAGTAAAATATTGCAGTTACAGATATGATTTGGTATTAGCTGACTTGGGTAATACAAGCAGTGGAGACCAGATGTATAAGCTCAAGTATGCTCAGCAGTCTCACAGTTGCAGGTGTCCTTGTACACTGGAACATGTTGTCTCTGTTGCTATCATTGGCAAGGTAAAAGCCAGAACTGGAACTGTGCTATTAGACAACAAGCAAGATCTGCAAGAAATTGCGGAGAAGAACTATGGAATCCAGCACTGACTTGCAGAAAATGGAAATGGTTAAAGGTTTTCTTCAAAAAAACTGAATATAAGAAACTAAGGATAAGATGTTGTTTTACTGAAGTCAATGGGATTACTGCAATTACATTTAATGAGGCAAGATACACTTCATGTTTTCTGACCTTGGTTCACATTTGCTTGCCTTACTTGATTGCTTCTACACTATTTTCCACTAGTAGTCTGCTATTCATTTTAACTCCGCAAGTATATTCCACAAAATAAAAAAGAGCAGTAACAAAACGTAATAGAGTTTTTCACAAAAATATCCAGTTTTCAAGCACAGGCAAAATAGCAATTGTAAATATTTTAAATAAGCACTATATTTAGCAGTACGATGAGCTACTTGTATTAAGTTTATGTGGCAAGGTTGAAGTAGTGGTGCAGAGGCTGCAGGGGTGGCTCTGTGGGCAGCACCCAGCGCTGCCCCATGACAGAGCAGAGCAGCTCCAGCTGCTCCCACAGGGACCCACTGGGCAGAGCTGAGCCGTGAGCAACGCTGGGTGTGCCTCTGCAAGAGCAAATTGGAGGGAGGGAATCAGTGCTGTGCAACTGCAGCTGGGAGAGAGGGGTGAGACACGGCACAGAAGCATCCCTGCA
>JAOWBP010000001.1:145412977-145425151 GCA_028571105.1 Tragopan temminckii
ATTGGAGGGAGGGAATCAGTGCTGTGCAACTGCAGCTGGGAGAGAGGGGTGAGACACGGCACAGAAGCATCCCTGCAGCCCCCAAGGTCAGTGCAGGAAGAGGGCAGGAGGCAACTAATAAAATTCCTTTTACATTTCTTAGCTTATATTCAGAAAATTATCAGTGCCTCTAAGACAAACACATGCTTTAAGATGACCGAATTTTCACTTTCTCTTCATAAACCCTTCAATTTTAAATTAAATACTTACATATGAAATGAAATTATGATAACTGTACTTGGATTGTTACAACTCTCGGTGGAGAAATAGAGTAACAACTGTGTTTCAATTTGTGTCTGATTAGCATCGTCTAGTTCTTCAAACAGTCCAGCATCCCATTTCTGCATAACAAACACCCTGCTAGTTACAGCAGTCCTCTGAAATGGCCATTAAAATCCTCATTATACTATTCTTACAAATACTGTTGACACTACCACAGAGCTTCCAAACAATGATTCACACCTTTATTTTAGGTGCTTATCTAGAATGGCACAAACTATTTCCTGCACCTGCTTGTCTTTCTCCAGGAGCACACAAAATCACGCACAAATTAAGATGAGGTGGTTAATATTACGTATGTGATTATTTATGTGTTATGAATTGAACATGCACTTTTTTTTTAGAAAAGCAGAACAAATAACAACAATTGAAGATCTGGCTTTGGATCAGGGTTATCATACTTTCCTGTCAAAGAATCGAAACATTAAAAAAAAAAAAAAAAAAATAGATCACATGAGATTATTCCAAGATTCCTGCAATTTCATTTCTTCTTTCTAGGGTGATTATTGGCAATAATTCACAAAAATTTGCAGGTGTGCTGCAAGTCCTGCACTGAACAAGACAGCTCTTAATTGCTTTTCCAAGGTGTAAAATATATACAGGGGGGGCCTGAACACTTCAGGGTGGAAATATGATAAACATTGTTTTGTTGAAGACATTTCATTATTATTCTATTAAAATTACAATAAAGGATGAAATAAGTTCATAAGTATTCATAATACAGACAAATATAGTCCTCAAAATGAGAGAACACCATGGAATCAAGAGACTTCTCTTTAGAAGGGTGACTAGAGAAAGATCCAAACTGTAAGCCCTTCTCATCCACAGGAAAACTTCACACAGTCCAACATACTTTTCTAATCACTGATATAGGTTATATTGGGACGTGAAACCATCAGAATATAGACCAATATAAGAGCAAAACCACAGTGTTTATCAGATTACAAGAAAGGAGCATGACAGTAAACTAGTGGTAGGGACATCAGTTAAGCTTGAGGAAAGCAGAGTTGCAGTCGTGCAGACAATCTCTACCTGGCATAAAACAAACAGAATGAACTATGATGACTTGTAGCTGAACTGTCAGCTGAGTTGTTTTCTACTTTGACTGCACTGTTTTGCAGAGGGAACATAGCAAGAGACACGAGATTATTCACAGTCATATTCAAGCTAAGAGACGTTGTGTCAAAGGCATGTTGTAATAGCAGGTGAGGCAGAACCACAGTGAACTCTAGAAATCCAGTTGCTCTACCTACATAAAGCAACTGAAAATAAAACCCAGAAAAACACTGTACGTTGGAAAGATCACATGCATACTGAAGTCAAATACTTTCTTAAAACGAAGATCACTGTTAGCAGCATGCATACACGTTTAACACTGAATTGTACTACAGAACATCATAAGACAGCTTCTAACAATTCTATTAGTAATGATTAATATTAAAATCATACAGTTAGCGCTATTCAGCTCTTAAATTAGAACTGAAGATCCCTGCTGGTGAAGAAAAATAAAAACAAGCTATGAATACGTTCAATAGTTGCATGCTTACTGAAAACAGTCTGTTTCTTTTCACTGCTGTGTTTTAGTCTTACCCAAACACTACTAGCAGTGCAGTAGAAGGTTACAGAAGAGAACTCTGCGTAACTTCAAAATGCTGCACTGTGCTGCAGAAAATTTCTACTACAGCAGAAAAATGCGATGCTACTGCAACACAAACTATCATTCTTATACATGAAGAGAGATTGTGGATGCTGCATCCCTGGAGGCACTCAAGGCCAGGCTGGATGTGGCTCTGGGCAGTCTAGTCTGGTAGTTGATGACCCTGCACATAGCAGGGGGATCGAAACTAGATGATCACTGTGGTCCTTTTCAACGCAGGCCATTCTATGATTCTATGAAAAATGAATACTATTCATGGAAAATCTGTAAGAAATATACATTTCTATTATCTAAGTGTTCTGCCTTAAGTAGTGGAATAAATTGATAAAATAAAATTAGATTTATTTTAAAATAATTACATTAGTGTAACTTCACAGTTAGTAAAATAGATCACAGTATTGATCTATTTTTATCTTGAAAAATTTTGAAACAATAAAAGGTTTCAGAATAGACTTAAGATCAATGGATATATGAATGGTTTCATAGATTTAAAATAATCACTCAGATGAGGAAAGTAAAAATTTCTGTGAGTTGGTTTAAAGAAAGTGACATCAAATTATGCATGTTTTAAGAAAACTACTTCCTCTAATCCTGAGCTTGGTGCAGTAGACAGTACAGCTCTGCATGAGAAATAAGTTGTCAGTAAAAATATAGACTGAGAAAGAATAATGTCTAGTAGATGAGAAACATGTGGGATATTAGGTAAGCATTTATAAGAGAATACACTACATATTTAGCACAGACTCTGTGAACCACTGGATCCAAGTTATCAGATTTAGTCTTTCCACTGTTAGTGACATAGTGACTGAGGTGGCTGCAACTTATTTGTTGCTTCCACATTCATTCAACACTTTTCTGCTCTGGCTTACTACAGGATATATGACAAAAAAAAAAGAAAAAAACACACTCAACATATGGAAGGCATTCCTGTTATTTCACATTACGAACCACGGAATCATCTATGGATCTAAAACTACCTAACTGACAGAAATGGAATGGGGGTTCCAATTTACTTAATTCTTATTAATTTCCCTGTAACTTTTCCCTATAAAAGACAACATGCTAGAGCTTTTCAGAAAATTAACAGGATTCTTGATATACAGACTAGGTCACTTCACAGCTCAAACATTAGTTTCACAATCTGATCAATTTTTATGTTACCTGACACAATTAATTCACCAGTCAAATAAATTGTTCTAATCACTAAAGATTTGTACTGCTTAACTGCACTTACATAGTAATAGTGCACTCTCAGCTACACTTTCTTCAACGAAAAGCAACGACATCAAAAATTAAAGAACAAAAATTGAATAGTGCAATTTAGAGCAAATACTAGATCTAAAATTACTGAAAGAAACAAGAGGTGGATGAACTTACTTTCAGCTGCCTAATTTTCACTCAGACTGAGCTAAAGACACTTCTCAGTCCAACTCCTCCAAGCCTAAAGGCTAAATAGCTTAACATTATAGACAGGCTGATACAAAGTAGGACCTCTGGGAGATCAATATTCTACTGCATTAGGGTATGCTAGCAATGGGAATCAGCTGCTTGAATCCTGGCTACTGTCATTTTGGGTCTGACTTCACACTGCTGCTACAAAATTGCATTCCCTTGGGTCCTGTGTCATATCTGGGAGCTCCTAGTAGATGTCCTAAATATAGATCACCTCCTATTTTCCATTCCTAGACCAAGAAGTTATGATGAGAACAAAAGAGACACTCAATATTTTCATGGTCCACAAAAGTTGGTAAGAGCAGCTGTCCAAGAGTATTTGTTTGCTGTTTCATTAATACCAGCCAGCAAAATGGATGACCTGGGTCATTCAGCCAACCTAGAGATCTACATACAACTCTAAAACATGATGAAAAATTTTTGATCATCATTGCCTATCATTCAGACACTAAGATAATTAGATTCTCACATTTTACACTACTATTCATATCTGGACTAGACTGAAATTAAAAGACAGCTGACAACTCATGAATATGATATAGAGATCCATCTTACTGCTATAGCAATAGCAGGGATATTCAAGTGACTTTTTGAAACTAAGACCTACAAAGTCCCCGGAGCTTACTTTTCACTATGCTCCTCCCCCCGCAAACTTTCATATTTCTAATCAGAAAGATAGACTTCTGACTACTGGCAGAATTCTTTAGAAGTGCTCTCTGTCAGAAAAATCAAATTGTTACTCATATTCTTTCTCCTAAATGACTGCGCTGGAATTCGCTGACTAAAACTAAAACCTCAACTCGTGCTGAACAGCAGTTGGTTGTAAAAACTATCTCACTGACATGAACTAGATTAACAATATATGTAAGACCAGTGAAATTATTTATGTAACACTGAACTGAACTCAATTAAATCACTGTAAACTCATTCAAGAATTTGTCATTTATTTCAGTCCTAAACAATCTAAATCCTAATCTGAAAACAGTTCAGACTATTTATTTCAATAATAATGCTAAAATGATCTTGGCTAAGCTGTAAACAAGAATACTTGACAAGGTGCTGAGCTACACATATCCATATAGAGAATCTAAATGTAAAATAGAGATAAATAGCTGTAAAGTATGTATCATATTCACAAGTCAGCAAACGCATCCTAAAAAGAAAAACCTAAAAGTTTATTGAAATACTCCTAATTCACATGTACTCGATTGGTCAAATGTATAATGCATTTAAAAGTCCAAGATCAAATCAAAATTCACTTGATTTCTTTTTTGACAGAGCACACATCTAAACTCATAATTTCCTTTCAGCTACTATGTTCTGTATATGAGGTATGTTCCACAAACCTCATGAATGGTTATACTTTTCTCTCTGAAGATTTAGGTCATCGTGCTTGGAATAGACTGAAGCTTAATAAACCCAAGGTTAAGCCAAGAACTGGCTGGTAAGACAAAGATAGATAAATAAAACATCTCTTTACTAATAAAGATTATCCCAGAAATATAAAACTGCCGGAAGTGTCAACCACGAACTTAATCTATTGAATAAGAACTTCAATATTGAATAAATATTGAATATTCTGTTCTGACACTCAGTATATCCCAGAGATCCATCATGGGAATGTACAGCACAGTTTAAGCATAAATGAAGGATAGTGAAACATGCTGGTATGGAGCAATCTCACTGATAAGCAAATGCCTGTATGATATGTTTCTTCTGTTTTTTTAATCACTTTATAATAAATAGTATATTTTTATAAACATATAAAAAGCATAAAATCCATTTCATAAACATAATACAACTTTATAAAGGTAAGTATTTCTGCCTTGCAGACTGCTTGAAGTTAAAATGAAAGGCTTTTTCCATCATGACAAAAGAGTTTCTACGGAGTCTGCTTTGATGTATTCATATGTAGGCTCATAATGTCTGTATAATAATACAGACTTACAATAAATAGGCAAACAATTTCATTTGAAAGAAATACTTAAGAATGTCTTACTATTGATAATTTCATACAATTTTAATCTGTATGCAAGATACGTATAGAGTTTATTTTGGAAGTGTCTTTTATGTTATAAAATTGTAATGGTTACTACAAAAAAATATTCCACAGATAAGAGTCAACATAGTCCAAAAATCCTTCCATTTAGCCTGTCACTCTTATGGAAATACAAATTTATGGAAAGGTGATTGGATTCTACAGCTTATATTAGAGACAGAAAATGTTCAGAAGTAAATGAAAAATATATTTTTACCTGAGAACTGATCATACGTTGTGATGAACGAGCAATATTAGCAGGTAGACCAAAAAAGTCAGGTTTATCATCTTCTGGAAGGCTTTCAATAATATGACGATAATCCTACATTTAAAGAAAACATATAATACACATAACTGAGAGAACTTTTTGTTTAGTTCACAAAAATAACTGTGAAAAGAATTAAGTGCACTGTATGTAATACAGCTATCTTAGTAATTTTATTTGTATTTTTTCTTTTTATTTAGTAACAATACATATTTTATAACAATCTTTCCACTCTAAAAGAACAAAGAGCAATTAAAAGCAAGATCAACGACAATATAAAACAGAAAAAAAAAAAATTTCAGCATTTGGAATGTTAACAGTAGACAGCAAACAGATTTATGTAATAAAGAACACACTTTTATATAAAGCTCTATGAGGATTTTATTATCACTCATGAAAAGTGAAATAATTAAGATAGAAATGCGTTTGCATGATCACTGGATATGAAAAATAGTGTCCACAGAGCTTCTACACTCATAATCACTAGTGAGAAGTGTCACTATTTAGCAAGATTACGATTGCAATTACCTGAAGTAAAAAAACTTATTTTTAAAACTTTATTATTATTTTCTATTAATCAAAGCTACTTGAAGAAAATTATTTAAGATATTTAAATACATTAAGATACTTAAGATCTTTAAGTACAGAAGTCTTACACAAATAATCATATAAAAATTTAGAACTATTAACTGCAGTACAGGTAGAAAGAAAGGTTCATCTGTTTGACCATATTACCTACCACAACAGAGACCAGCCTCATTTATTTCTTTGCTCTTTACAACATTAAATCAGCACTTCCATTGAAAATATCATATTTAAACAAATAAAAAACCTCAAAATCTAAGCAGTCAGAATCCAGGAAAAGAACGACAAACAAAACTAATTTATTTTCACTGGAATAATGCTGTTTATATCAAATCATACTATATGGGGGTCTAGTATGGAGTTCAACATTAAAATGCAAATTAATCTTAATAACAACAGCAGTAAGTGAAAGGACAGGGAAATATCAGCTCTTCAGAATCTACTGAATTCCCTTCTGAATACTAAATGAGAATTAGAATTTATTTCTCTTCCCCAAAAAAATGTCATACAGCATCCATGGCATGGTAACAAATTATGTGAAAGCACTGACAAATTTTGTAAATTATGAGATAAATCTACATTCTGCTATTATGTTAATATACTAAGTAATGTAAAAATTTAATAATGTTCTTGTCATAAGATGACACAATTTCTTTCATTCAGTTCTTCATAGCTTTGCACCAAAGTCCATCCAGGTATCATAAGACAATGAGACAGAACAGTTCTGAAAACTTAGGAATCACCCGTCCTGTGCAACAGAAGTCTCACATAAGTGAAGATATCTTTATATTGTATCTCTGGATTTCTTTGTGGATATACTGATTCTTCAAAGTAACGTACTTCAGTTTGTGTATCATGTGATTGAAGATGTTTACTTACCAAAATACTGCAAGAATTTGGTAAAGAGATTGAATGCAGGAAACTAGTCATCTTCCTGCCTCTAGCATTTAAACTGCCAATGACACTTGAATTGAAAAGCTGCTCCAAGTAGGACCGAAGAACCTTCATATCAAAGTAGTTATCGATGCGGCCTCCATAAATCGCATTTTCAAACAAGCCATGCACAAATTCCCACTGAAACTCTTTGGATCCTATAAATATATCAGTATTAGTTTTCTATCAATTACCACTGCATCATAAGCATTTTTTCTAATCACCACGCTTCTTAAGTGAAAAGGAAAATTACGAAAACATCATATGATTCATTTCTAATCATTTCTTGCAGTCTCACTGCATACATAAAATAAATTGATCGAATCAAAATCAGATCATGCACCGAACACTTCATTGGAAACATCAAGTTCCAAACAAAAAAAAGGTTCAAGATAGGTAATTTTTAAATAAACAACACATCACACAGTACTTAAGACTAAGCATGTTACAGTTATGCTTCCTGGTCAAGTTGCTTTTCAAGTTCCATTTTTCTGGCTTAGCAATATTCTCTAATTTCAATCAATTTATCACCTTTCCATAACAGTTGACCTAAATAGCTCTACTGACACACTGTAGCTTTCTGGTGCACGTAAAAGTTTGATCAAAAAGTACTTTAAAGTCTCCTGACAAAAAGGAAGCAGCAATTATTTTGAGTAGGTTTTAGGTTTTGTTTTATGGTAACTAGCATACTATAAGTACTTGATCATTCCCTTATAAGAAAAGATATCTTCACAGCAACAGGTATAAATACGTTAATGATTTTAACTGACAGTTAATGACTCTTTGTATCACTGTATGTTTCAAGTTTGTGTAACTAAGGTCCAGTTCCAGAAGTGTTAAATCTCATTTAAGTCAAAGATCACAAGCTGTTTCTAAACATCAGTTCCTAACTTTACTTTGAAATTATATAAAATGCAAATAATTATATATACATATATATATATATATTTTTTTTCTATCAAGTATGATTAAGAAAGTACTAAGCTACTTAACAGAACAACGGAGTGCATCTTAACAATGCCCAGAGAGGTGTCATCTGAGACATTCAAGGTCAGGCTGAATGGGGTTCTGAGCAACCTGTTCTAACTGTAGGTTCATTGCAGGGGGGTTGGACTAGATGACTTTTTAAGGTCCCTTCCAATTCAAACAACTCTATGACTCTATGAATTTCATTACAAAAGAGCACATGCTCCATTAATTCATTCAAACAAATGGAAGAGTTCATACTGCGAAGGGATGGAGACAGATGACTGAAACTTCGAGGCATTCCTGTATTTCTCGTATTTCCTCTTAACTTGGGAAGTAAAGCAGAATAGTTTTGGCAGTCATGTGTTCTTATTAGCGAGAGCCGTCCACAACTATTCCAGTGAAGATTCAAATATAAAACTTAAATACGTACAAAGTATATTTTAAGCAGAACGACCCCACTACAAACAATCATGCAAAATAACTGATCTACAAAAATTACTGTGAAAGTTTTTAATATGATAAAGAATTCTAAATGAGAAACCTTAAGAAGGGTTAGGCTACAGAAATAAAGAACGTTCCTTCAGAAGTGACTTACCCTCAAAGAGTCTATCAATAATGTCAAAACCAGCACGGAGATCAGATAAAGAAAATTCATAAAACTTGGTCCAACCCTGACATTTTAAAAGAAATGCCAAGAACTCAATTAGTCATAAGATTTTAATAAATAGGTTTGATTATCCAAATACAGCCTGCTTTATACTAATATCGACTCACTCCTTATTTCATGTCACTTCTCTACTGTCAGAAAGAAAATGTAATGAGAAAAACAATTACTGCTACTATTTCAGCAGAATGCTGACAAAAACATGCATATTTTGATCACTGTCATTTCGTATTTCTATTCTGTTCTTGGTGGCATTATTCTTTGCACAGCATGAAAGTGTACTGTGCAGGTCTCACAAAAGCCTTTCAGTGTAAATAGTTAAGTACAAATAAATATTGGTACATGATAAAGGAAATCCAGACCTCAGTCCCCCAATGCTGTAACTTCTTATAGCTATACCTTTGCATATGAATGAAATCTTAATAACAAGTGCATGTGAGATGAGTGTATTTTCAGATTAAGACTGCAGCTGCTCCACAGATCACAATCAAGGTATCAGCCAGTCACCTTGAAGGGCATAAACTGGCAAGATGCTGCAGTCTCTCAACAGTTTTAAAATCCTGTTTTGACATGGGGTTGGACTCAATGATCTCTGAAGGTCTCTTCCAACCCCTATGATTCTGTGATCCTGTGACAGATCTGCATATAGACTGAAGAGCTTATTGGCTGGGATTAACTGCAGTTCAGCAATGTCAGGATCATAAAATCACCACTAAATCTATGTGAGATAAACAGTTATAGTAGAATTAAGGAGAAAGCACTAACCCTGTCCTGTGCCTGTTGGAAAGTTATTGACAAATTAACAGTAATTTGAACAAAGGCAAATGAGAGATCATATACTTAATCAGTACTTCAATGATTTTCAACTATTCTTCTTCTTGAACAGCATATTCAAAGTTTTTTCCAGCCAGAGGGAAACAACTCTATAATTCATAAAGTCAAAACTAACAAAAGTGTTAAATGTTCCAGGCTCTGTCAGAACAAATCTCTTGGATGACAGGTTAATTTCATCACATGTCTAATTAAAATAAACCAGACACAGAATAGTTTGTTGGGTTTATTTTCTTCTCTTTTTCCTGCTGAACTTAAGCGTCTGTAGCCAGAAAAAAAAACCATTTTCTTTAAACAAAAACTTATCTAAGGAAAAAACAAGTTACAGTCTCTGAAAACCATTATAATCCTCTCAAGAAACAAGTAAATTCCCTTGTTCTTCCTTCCCTCTGAATAGGATTGCTATGCAGGAAGAATAGTAAATACTGCATTCTCCTTTTTACTGAAGTGCTTCTTTATGACTTCCACACAGTCCTAAACAGTTTTTTTTCCTATCCTAAACAAAAAGGATTCAAAGGATATTCTCCGTGGGACCTCACTCCTGCATTGTTAGCACACAGACCACACAATATCTCCACACAGAGACTGGCAATTTCAGAGGGACAAGAACTTAGGCTACCAAGATTTTATTTTTAAATTAATTCAAAGAAAGTTATAAAGGTAGGCACCAGAAGTATCAAAGTTTTTCTCATCTCTGAATGTGATCCAATATATATCTGATGAAAAACAATTCTAAGTATAAAAACTAAAAATAAACGGGAACAAATTTTTAAAAATTAGCAAAAAAAAAGAATTACCTGAGGAATGTAATTTCTTCTTTCTTGGCATACAGCATGAAACCATGCTAAACAAAAGAGAGAATGGGCTCGAGACAGATTTCCCTTTCTATTAATTTGTTCAGGTGTCCAAGATTCGTAGGTTCGTAGGAGGTTCTTTTTGAGGCCTGGAGGTGCCTGCACAGGAAAAAAACATCACTTTGTTGTAAACAGCTGATACTTTCAAGTTCTATTTTCTTAAGTTTCAGGTCATCATACAATTAAGTTATAGTTTATAAGTAGTATTTTAGCAAATAACATTTAACATGAAAAAAAATCTGCCTAACAGAATTATAGTCAGAACCAATTGTTAGGAGGACCAAACTACAGGAGTACAAATTAGTGAAATGAATACTAACTGATCAACTAAGTAAATATAAAATAATTATTATTTTTTTTTTCCCATACACAAGAGCTTATCTGCTGTTTTTAGGAAGCTCAACTACCAAACTACCAATTACTATTTCTGTGATCTGAGCGATCTGGCCTTATGCCATAGCAGCATTCTTAATTAGTTATTGTAGGGCAGATACATATGATAAAACATCAGTCCTCTGACTCAAGTAGCGTTTACAACCAGTAAAAAAAGCAATAGGTAGCCTGTATATAATAACCAAGATTATTTCAAAGCAAAAACAACTAATTAGATACCCAGACATTTTACAATGCAGTACAAATGTCACAATAAAATTTCAAAGATACTGATACCAGTTTTTCATATAAGATTTTTTAAAATACTGTTTGCTAATAAGATTACTGTAAATAAAACAAGGTTTGTAAAAGTCTTTAAAAAGTTGAATATATTATCTGATTGAAATGTAAATAGAAAACAGTTATTTAAATAGTCCACATTATTTACACATTAGTCTATCTAAATGAATAGTTTATTAAGTCTCAAAATTTATTCTTTTAAAACATTCAGTAAAAGCTTTCTAAACAGATCTTACTTCACAGGTTATTTTTAGACTTGATTGAAGCAAAATTGGAGTAAATTTTGGATGAACTTCAGTAGTAAGCCAAAGGCGAAAGTTTGGTTGAGGCTGCAGTGTATTCAGTTCCTGCCAAAGAGATGTTATATATTGAGGTAGGTTTTGCATTTTGTCTTCAATTTAATACACAGAACAGTATTTACAAAATGATACCTTGAATTGAAAAATTATGCTTGTCTAAAAATTTTTAGTTGCTTTTTATAAGTAAGTTTATTCAAAATACGTGTTGTTCCTGTACTTTCTATATGCCTGCTATACTCAGCTTTATCCTGGATGTGTCAAAATATTTACAGCTCTCTCGCATATTCTAAACTCAGAGCATAACAATATACAGCAGGTCTTTACTTCTCTTAAGTACATAACACCAAAAGGCTAGATCTCAAAAGGAAAAGGCTTGGACCATGAGTTGTGTATCAACAACAGAACTCAATGAATTTCAGCACCTGCACAGCTATGTCAATTTCTGGTTTCTTTCTGTTGCTGGATTTTTTTTTTTTAATTATTTATTTATGTGTGGTTGTTACATGCATCCTTCCTGTATCATGATTTACAGAAAACTCTGAATAGAAAAACAGTTTTAAGAAAATAAATACTGTTAAATGCTACTTCAAATACAAAGATTTCACAAAACATTATGTAATTACTGATGTATCAAAGC
>JAOWBP010000001.1:145434751-145452237 GCA_028571105.1 Tragopan temminckii
GAAGGGAAGGGAAGGGAAGGGAAGGGAAGGGAAGGGAAGGGAAGGGAAGGGAAGGGAAGGGAAGGGAAGGGAAGGAGCATTTTCCTTTGAAGTCAAAAGCCACACAAAACATCTTAGATTCATATTTGTCCTCAGTATTTTCAAAGAAGATTTTGTCACTTTAAATTCTCTTCATGTCTCTCAGCAGTTAGTTTTTCCCTGGTTACACAAGCGACCCTTTTGCCATTAGCATGATGGGAGTATTTTGTAGACATCAGTCTTTATCCTGAGTCACAGCAGCGCTAAAGCATCCTGACTGTGGCATTGGATGCAGAACACAGAGTGATTTGATTAAATTCCCGCTTGAAAATCTGATATGGGCAGCTTTTTTGTACTATCTTATAATGTGAAAACAAAATGAAAATCTGAAATTAATAGACTATGGAGAATTGAATCAGCTGCATGAGAGATTGGCTAGGACTGCAGACCGCTATACTTAGTGTAAGAGCATGCTGACCACATACAGCAGGGATAATGGTTATTTTCAGGCTGGTATTTATCAAAAAGCCTCATGGTGCTTAGGTACAATAATTTATAATGCACCAAAGGTTTAAATTGGTGAATGGATTAACAAACCTGGAAATAGGTGATGATAGCCTGGAGTCCTTCAGCAAAATGGCAAAAATATTCAGTGTCTGTGCATTTTCCTTCTCCAGAAGATACAGAATGTCTCAGAGGCACATTCCAGTGGTAAGACGAACATGTTGGTATTTTCACAAGCAGCACAGAAAGGGACAGAGGTTTGACAAGAGCCATGAGAAGGCAGAAGGGCCTAGAGGAAATCATATTGATTATTGTCAGCACAGTCCCAAGTATGTATCATACTACTCACCACTGAACAGAAACTATATAGTGAAGCTATAACTAAGAAGATATGTATGACTTCTTGAAAGGCTGAGTGCAGCATGAAAATTAAAAGATCCTAAGCAAAACATAATTAAATTCTACTCAAATAGACATCCTTAGGACTCTTCAACAAAAGAGAGCGTGTCAAAGGCCACCGATGCAATATATCTCTTTATATAACTACTCTAGTTCACAGACATAGCTTTGGTACAAATTACAAGACGGGCCCAATGAAGTATGTTCCTTGTCAGTGCTGTAAATCTAAGAATGATTTCTAAATACTATTTTTTCCTGGTTTATGCCACTTACATTGTTAGACCAAAGACATCTTTCTAGGGAACATGCTACTAAACATATTGATTGACTTGAGTTATATCATTCAACCTCCTGGCATGATAAAAGATACATCAATTTGAAAAATCTTCTTACAGCTCCCCTTTAGATGCTGAAAGGCTGCTCTCAGGTCTCCCCAGCGCCTTCCCTTCTCCAGGCTGAACAGCCCCATCTCTCTCAACCTGTCCTTGTAGGACAGGTGTTCCATCCCTTGGATCATTTTTGTGGCCCTCCTCTGGACATATTTCAACAGCTCCATGTCTCTCCTGTACTGAGGACTTCACATATGGTCACAGTACTCCAGGTGAAGTCTCATCAGCACGGAATAGAGGGGCAGAATCACCTCCCCCAGCCTGCTTGCCATACTTCATTTTAATCAGCCCAGAATACAGTTGACTACTGTGCATCCTCTGATCAGGTAGTTGTAGACATCAGTAAGATCTCCCTGAGCCTTCTCAGCCTGAACAGTCCCAATACATTCACCATCTTCACAGCCCTCATCCGACTCTCTCTGGTATGTCCGTGTCTCTCCAGTTCTTCTAGGCAGTCTTCAGCCTCCCTTATTCCTCTCCAGGTGCAAGACTTGACATTCCTCCTTTCTGATCTTCATTATGTTCCCACGGACCATTTCTCCACACTATCCAAGTCACTCTGAATAGCAGGCCTGCCCTGCAGCCTATTAACCAAGACATTTCTGGGAAAGTACAATGCTTTGAATGTGGTGACATCGTCTGAAGACCTCACAAGATCTTTGGTTGTCACTGCTAGTAAGGAGTGGGAAGTCATGCTTGTCTAGCACCAAGTGCTGAACATGGGCGTTGCCAGTTTTATTCTCCAGCATCCTGAGAGTGTTTTGGCTGGGACTGAGAGCAGTCAGCACCTGCCTACATACTCCGTGCCAATACCTTACTGCCTAGTGGTGTTTCTTAGTAGGGTGGTGCTAAGATCCTACTGCAGGCTGTGATGTAATAGTAAATGACTGAGCCTTATTTCTATACATCCAGTGCTACCTCATGAATACTCACCTTTCTCATTGTACTTTTCTTTTCCTAAGGCATATCTGAGCAAATTCACTTTCCTAAAAAACTACTATCAGCCACTCAGCACTGAAAGTGGTAGCTCTCAGATGATAATCAGCATGTTTTTTCCCAATGAAATGAATAATCAAGATGATATAAAAAGAAAGTAATTTTTACTTAGAGAACATTTACAGGAAAAGTGGAAGGTGGGCATTTGAAATATTGAAGTGCACAAAGGTTAACTACACCTGATTTTAAACTTCTGGCAGAATATTTGTACTTTGAGGGGAAAAAAATGGCTATTTTACAGCATAGCAGTACTGCGATTGTTGTTCAGTGGAACCAGGAAAGCCGTGGAGCTGGGAGATAGTGCTGGTTTAATCTGTGACTAGCAGGCAGTGAATTTCATTGAGAGTAGAGGTGGGGAAAATGCTAATGTAATTACTTTCCTTTGGAACAATACTGTCTAAGTGAAATAGCAAATCTGTATTTCATGTAGTAGGTTTTTTGTACAGTAGTTAATAATATAGAGGGTAAAATATCTGGCTGTTAGAAATATTCAGATTTTATTTTACGATACAAGAAAAACCCCTGCATAATGCAGCAACATTTTTTCTATATGCTGTATTTCTGAAACTAAGATCTGACACCCGACAAGCATGATTTACTTGTCCTCTGCAATTTAAACAGTGGCTTGGGTAAGGTCTGTTGTAACTCTATGACGCTTTATGGTGCACCCATTGCCTACAGAAGACAGAGATTTATGGGCCGAACAGATATTATGAGAAGCAATCGCCTTAACTTAATTGCTGTAATGAATTTTAAATTAATTGTCATAATTTTTGTATAGTTTAGAGGTCACAAGGGAGAGAACTGATTAGGTAGTGTGATTTGCTGCATAGTACAGGCCACAGCTGAAAGCCTAACACTGACTACACATTGTAGTTACGTGGCAAAATGAACACTGCTCTGTTTTTCCACTTTTGGTACACAAAGTCTATTAAGAGGAAGACTTAGAAGAATGGTTAGAAAAATAAAGAAATAGAAAAAGAATATCAGAATTTGGAAATTACTTCATAGAATCATATAATGGTTTGGGTTGGAAGTCACCTTTAAGATCATCTAGTTCCAACCCTTCTGCTATAGGCAGGGACACCTCCCTCTAGATTGGGTTGCTCAAAGTACCATCCAGCCTGGCCTTGATTGCTTCCAGGGACAGGGCATCCGCAGCTTTACTGGGCAACCTGTTCCAGTGTCTCACCACCCTCACATTAAAGAATTTCTTCCTAATATCCAGTCTAAACCTACTCTCCTCTAGTTTAAAGCCGTTTCCTCTAGTCCTGTATCTGCATACCCTTATAAAAAGAAGTCCCTCCTTGGCTTTCCTATAGAGCCCCTTCAGATACTGGAAGGCCACTATAAGTTGCTTCCAGAGCAGTGTGAAGGGCCCCATCTCTCTCAGTCTGTCCCCCTAGCGAAGGTGCTCCAGCCCTCTCATAATCTTTGTGGTCCTACTCTGAAGCCACTCCAACAGCTCCATGTTTTCCTTGTGTTGGGAGCCTCAGAACTGGACACAGTACTCCAGGCGGGGTATCGCAAGAGCAGA
Source organism: Tragopan temminckii (assembly GCA_028571105.1). Taxonomy (NCBI): domain Eukaryota; kingdom Metazoa; phylum Chordata; class Aves; order Galliformes; family Phasianidae; genus Tragopan; species Tragopan temminckii. The sequence goes on from JAOWBP010000001.1 coordinate 145,438,595, forward strand.
CTGGAGGGTGAGAATCACAGAATTATAGGGATTGGAAGGGACCTCTGGAGATAATCAAGTCCACCCCCTGCTCAAGCATGTTCCCTATAGTAGGAAAGTGTCCAGGGAGGCCTTGAATATCTCTGGAGAAGACTCCACAACCTCTCTGGGCAGCCTGTGCCAGTGCTCTGTCACCTTCACAGTAAAGATTTTTTTCTGATGTTCATGAGAATTTCATATGCTCCGGTTTGTGTCCATTACTCCTTGTTCTGTCACTGGACATCTCTGGAAAGAGCCAAACTCCAACCACTTGGTGTTTATTAGAAATTATACCTTTCTCTATACTGCTATAGATAGGCATTCAAAATCTGTGTTAGTACTCTTGATGGACAAACTCTGATATCATTCTGGTTTCTGAAAGTAAATTAACATCACACAGTTCTGATTGCTGGCATTTCCCTTTCAGCAATAAGCTAAATTTTCTTAAGTTTCAGCAGATTTATGTGATGATTAAAGAAAGAAAAATAGATAGTCTTACCAGCAGATCTCTGTTAGCTAAGCTAGATCTTTGTGTGCCTTGTCAGCATCTTAAGCATTATTAAAAGGCCCTTGCAGAATGGGTGTTAAAACTTGAAAGAGACTGTGATATCACCTCCCTCGCCCTAGTCATGCTTCTCTTGATGCAGCCCAGGATACAGTTGGCCTTCTGGACTGCAAGCTCATGTTGCTGGTTCACGTTGAATCTTTCATCAACTGACACCACCAAATCCTTTTCCTCAGGGCTGCTCTCAAGCCATTCTCTGCCTAATCTGTATCTGTACTTCAGACTGCTCTTACCCAGATGCAGGACCTTGCACTTGGCCTTGCTGAACTTCACGAGATTGTCACGGGCCCACCTCTCAAGCCTGTTCAGGTCCTTCTGGATGGCATCTCTTTCCTCTAGACTGTCAACTTCACCACTCAGCTTGGTGTCATCTGCAAACTTGCTGAGGGTGTACTTGATTCCACTGTCCATATCACCTACAAAGATATTAAATAGAATCAGTCCCAACACTGATCCCTAAGGAATGCCACTCGTCTCTGATCTCCATTTGGACACTGAGACATTGATCACAACTCTCTCACTGTGGCCATTCAGCCAATTCTTTATCCAGAATGTTGTCCATCCATCAAATCCATTTTTCTCAAATTTGGAAACCAGAACCACATGACAGCATCAAATGCTTTGCACAAGTCCAGGCAGGTGATGTCAGTTGCTCTTTCTTTATCCACTGACACTGTAACTCCACCATAAAAAGTTTGGATATCCACATCTAAATCAATTGATATAAAAAATTTAAATCAATTGATTTAAAAGTCCACCAAGTTTGTCAGGCTTGATTTGCCCTTGGTGAAGTTGTGTTGGTTACCACCCATCTTTATTTTCCATGTGCCTTAGTAAGGCCTTCAGGAGGATTGAGATTAAGTGTTCCTCGGAAATGATTTGGGAGAAACTGAGAGGTGCTGAAGACCCCAGGGACACCCTGCTTGCTGTTTCACCATCTTTCAGGCCTCTTGAAATGCGTAGGTATTTTTTCTGCTAAGAGAGGCAGTTCCCTGAAGTTCTGCCAGTAGTGGCAGACAGTAGGTCCATTTCAGGCATAGCCTCCAGCAACAGCAACATTTCAAGCTCTCATTCAGCCATCTAAGTGAACCAAGAATCTTAGTCGTGATTTCAAGAGTTGAAGATAGTTAATACAATTGGACTTTGGCATCCATGATTTTTCATGTTTATGGTTTTTAGCAAAGAAGATGAATGCACATAAGAATTTGAACAGACTGATACAAACCATTTACATTTGAGAACATCCTTTGTGCAGAAAAAAAAGTTCAGAGCATGACTATTCTATCTTGGAGAGATCTTCATGAAAACAAACAGCATAAGTCACCTGTAGGACTGCTGGGCTTGCAAGAAAATATTAAATGAGGTTTTTCGTAGAGCACAGTTTTCTGATACTAATAACTTACACGTAATCTGCTGATGCAGAAGGAAGATTCACCTTACAAATATTACATACATACATTTTTCTTCTAACACAGCAAGAACAATGCCATAGCGCACATGGAAGACTCATTTGCATGTACTGCCTCATTATTTTACACCTGCTGAGGTCTCCAACATTTTGTCTACTCTATCAAAGAAAGACTCAGACCCTGAAAAGTCTTATAGTAGTTATGTAAGACAAAATGTCCTCAGTCATGCATCCTTTTGAAATAAAGTGAGAAGTGCTCCTCGTGATCTTTCTTGGATAAAGGGAAATGAAGAGCTCAGATAAATTTTCAAAGTGTCAATAATAAGAAAATTTTAGGAAAAAATCTTTTGTTTAAAAGATTACATGGCATAAATTATGAACTATAACAACATCCTATCTGTCTTACTAGAAAATACTTCTAAATCACAAAAATATTTTTTCATTAAAAAAAATAACTACACCACTTCACTGGGAATTAACCTTCAAATAATGCATCTACATCAGTCTGTCTTGTATGAGTGGGTGAATCAGGCAAACTGAAAACAAACTTGTTTGCATAATTCCTCCCAAGTCATACAGTGTAATGAACTCAGTCTGGTAATGGCTCCTTCTGGATCAATGTTAAGGGATAAATAATACCATCAATTGATTTAGATGTGGATATTGAGCAGATGAGGCAAAAACAAGGCAGAAGCGTGAGTACTGGTCAAGAGGAAGATCACAGCTAGTAATGTGGGAAACATATGAACAAATAAAGTTTGGGAGGAGCCAAGGTGTTCCTGACTTTGTCTTGGGAGAAAAATAAACATAAAGTTGAGCTATTTCCCCCCCAAAAACAGTGGTTTGTGCCAAGAGCGTGTGCCACCAGGGAGAACTATGTCTTACAGGTCAGGAGCTGGGGCTGGAGCAGGACTGCTGGGGTTGGGCAGGAGGAAAAGGCAATGGACAGGGCACTGGTGGACTGTCTGCCCTGGGAAATACTGCCAGGAGTGCACCTAGCAGGGGCCCTCACATGAACAATACTGCATTTCTAGGAACAATGTCCCTTGGGAATGTTGTCCTTGTGGAAAGGGAGCTGAGTGGCGTTCCCTCTCCCTTTCCTTTAATTTTTTCCTTGCTTTTCCTCTGATCAGTTTCCTCCTCTCAGAATAATGTTTGCTTCCCACACAAAGGCTTTTTAAAACACAAATGATGTCTCTATGCAGAATAGAGGCCACAGGCATGTTTCTTCAAGGTCTTAACCCCTGGAAGCAAAGGTGAGCAGTGCTTGCTTCTTAGGTATTGTGGTTTCCTACAGATGCTGCTTAACTACCCTACCACTCACATATAGCAGCAAGGCCAAGTTTCCTTTCTGCTGCTGACAAGAATTATGAGTGTTTCTGAACTCACTGCTGTAATTTCTGGATGTGCTGCTTCACAGTTCTAAAACCCTTTATTCAACTGCCTGAAAGATGTGAAAAGGAACAAACCAAACATGTTATATGAAAAGAGCATGAACTAAGAAATTTTGGAAGATTTGATCTTCTCTATCTCCATCCAATAACAACTATTAATATCAACCGATCCATCAACTTAGCAAGGCTGACGTGGTCCATAACCCACCCTTTAACTTAATGACCAGAAAGCCCTAAGATGACTCCATCTGACAGGAAATTCAAGAGGAAAACTGATGTTGGTCAATTTTTCTGCAACACCTCTCCTATTAGCTTGTGGAATGACCAGTTCTCAAATAGCTTGTGTCATTCCCCCTAAACTGATGCTGTCAATACATAAATTGATGCTGTCAATACATTTGTGTCTGAACAGAAATGTCATACAGTTTATTGCACCTTTTGAGGTAGAAGCCAATATAGAATTAAAACAGAATATTTACCGTTTCGAAAGTGATGGCTTCTGATGTATTTAGATTACTGTGCTTTTTACTTAACAAAGTTTGAATTTTACAGTGGTGAAATGAAGAAATTATTTCACTATTTTTTTTTTCTTTAATATAGATCAATACTGAAATAATGATGTCAACATCACAGCTGAATCCTTATGGTCTATTAGATAAGTAAATGTCTGAATAAAAATTAAGCTTTTTTTTATTATTATTATTTTTTATTTTTTAAATATAGTTACTGGATATAAACAGACATAGCTACCAGAAAGAAACAAGAATCCCCAATTCCTCCATTTTACATAACACTAAGATAGGACTATAGCCTGCTTGTGTTATCTTGCAACCTGTATGATTTATGATTCTGTAATTGTAGAAAAAAACTAGGCTGGAATATTGTCACAGTGTAGTCTACGGGCTAAGATGATGGATGAACTAGCCAGGGGCACTCCTAAGTGGAAACAAATAGAAGTTATGACCCTCCTATATGGATGGACCCCTTGGGAAGGCTCACGTGATTCTCCTTTTGCACAACTTCCTGCTACACTGCTTTTCTTAGTAGTTTGTCTTTAGTAGCAGTGTTCTGCCCCATTCTTCCCCTTCTCTGTCAATGATCCATAGCCCAAGCTGCCAGCTGTTTGGAAACCTCAGCTGAGTTAGGAATACAGGCTGACTGTGAAGTACATATTCATGCTAGCATCTCAGTGTGAGTGCTTTTGTTGAACAGCATAGCACATGGGATAGTCCTGTCCACTAATAAGAAGAGGTGCACAAGATGAATTCTTACTCCTGATGACTCCTGGGCAGTGTCTTTTTACCATCCTGTGTTAAACATCACTAGATGATCCTTGGGCCAAATTGTGACTTTACACTTGTTGGGTCCATACGTACTCTGCACATATGCTCATTTTGCACTGCCTAGGTCAGGCTTAAAGCATATCCACACTATGTTTAAGAAGAGCCCAAGAAGGGTTCGCTGTGGCATGATCAGTGCAGACCAGATACCCTAATTATCTAGGCTGTGTTAATACCTAATGATCTGGGCTGTGTTAAAGTTCTCCATGTAGGATCTCTGGAGATCTCCTGACACCATCCTGAGAAGCATGGGAAAGCAGAATGGATAGTCCAGGCTTGAGAAGAGGCTCAGAACCCCTCTTAAATGACAATGTAAGGGTGGACAGGGATGCAGATGGCTCCTTCTGTACTGTTACTGCGATTTATTTCCAGGGTTCTGTGTTTGGGACCAAGTGGTACAGGGCAGTTTGTGTCTACACTGCTATCAAAGAGGGACTGTACCATCTTGCAGTGCACCTGGGAGGTGCTCCACGTGTATCACACTGCACTATGTGTCACACATCCATGGCACTGAGTGAATCCCATTGTCATGTGCTTTACCTCATCAGGGCGGATTTCCAGAAGAACGGTCCTTATTTCATCTCAAGCAGCACAGCTCAAAGCTGTGAACCTCTCAGTGTGAGACCTCCTGCCTATGTCCTGGGGTGGCTCTCTCTGGCCACCAGGAATCCTTCCCTTCATCAAAAGTAACACAAGGCACACTTCAACCCTTTTGAGGCTTCTCTTTGAGCTTCAAACAAGTTGGCACCTAAAAGACACTTTAGAAGTTTGTGTTACTTTATGAAACAATGGAAGAACTGCCTTGGGGGCAACCTGCCATGCTTATTACCTGTACAGCACAACACTTGGGTGAAATGCTATGATGGCCATATAAATGGCATGAAATGAGAAGCAATCCAAACTGGCGGAGTAAGTACAGCCAATGGCTGCAACACTGGTACAAATGTTGCACTAATAATTCCTTTTCAAATTCTAGATTTTTATTTATTTATTTATTTATTTATTTATTTGAACAGGAACTGTGACAGAACTGCTGATGATCCATGTAGGAATGCTTCAAGCATGGTTTGAAGGCTTTCTGATTCCTGCCTTGCTGCTCAGCCCAGCCCAGCTCTCACATAGACTATTCTGAGCCATGCCTCTTGGTCTATGGCTAGCTAGACATAGATAATTTATTATAAAAATGTAAATACAGATTCCACAGAGATTCTCACAGAGCACAGACAATAATAGATCTCCTCTGCTCTTTTCTCAGCTGAGGCTTTAACTTAAAGCTACACATGTCTGTAAAATTACTTCTGGAAGAATTTAATTTCCCTGTTCACTAGTTTTACTTGTATTAATTAAAAGAAAATTCTCAGTCACATATTATTTGGCTGGGACAAAATACCATAGCATACAGATCTTTCTGAATAAAATATCCTGATCACTTAAAGTTCTTTCTTCAACAACTCCCGTTAAATTATCTGTTTATGCACATTTAATGAGCTCATCCCATTAACATTTAGGCATCAGTCAAAAACCTAAAATCCAGAACAAATTCTATTTATATTGCATCATTCTGACAGTACTGAGATCTATGAATGTTCCATGAAAGTCTGATCAGCTCTTTCTGAAACTTGACTGGATAGGAATTATTTTTTTTTTTTAATTGGGTTCTTTATTCCTCACCTTAAATTGGCATCTTTGAATAATATTTCAGTTTTTGATTGCAAAGCATGCCAAAGTCTTTGGCCATTTATGAAAAATGTTTTTCCTCCTGATCAGTCTCAAGAGACTTAACAGGGCATCAGAGGATCTTTCAGAGAATTCAGACTTGGGAGGGAAATCAGTGTGGGATTCTGATAAATCCTGTTTTTTTAATGTTCATTTCTAGTCGTCTTTTTCATGAAGAATTCTATTTCATGACAAAGAACTGGTCATTTTAACATGATCTTCTCTTTAATCAAACATTGTAATATTCCAGGCAAGGTATGTCAGACTATTCTACTCTTCTACAGGAACATTTTTTACTAAAATTGACAGTGGAGAGTGCATTTCTATATCCACAAATGGAATCTATTTTTTCTCCAACAGTACACTACAAAAGAATAGCAAAAATGTCAGAGATCTGTACTGTTCATTAAGATTTGGTTAAGCAGACAGTAAATATGCAAATGGTACACAAGTGTTTAGCAGTGAACAAGGCAGTTACTTTTCATTGCAGGGCTTACTTAACACAAATGATAAAGGCAGACGGCCTTTCAGATACAGGTTGAAATCTTATCAGGAGGTATACAACCCAGAGAGATGTATCGAGCTTCTTATCGTTAATATGGTCACAATGGTCACTGTAGCGTTCTTAAATGCGTCTTTCTACTGAAACAATATACTTTCATGCAATTGAGTTCATGACATGACTTGATTAATAGCCCTTATTGATTCCCACTGTTACACATCTCTCTCAAATTAGCAAAAACCAGTAGGGCTCATAATCTGTATCACTGTGTTCCTATTTGTCTTTTGCTGTAATAATAAAGTTTCCATGATTCTAAGAGTTCTTCTGAATCCTAGTGGTAGAACATCATGGGCTTAATCCTCTTTGCTCCCTACTGGGGTGCTTCTTGGATATTCAGATATGTTTTAAAACAGACCCAGGTTATGCATTCAAGGTCCTATGCCCTGAGCAGAAAAGGTGCAGGTCTGTACTGCACAGATTGTGGTTGCAGTCATATTTACGAATCTTGCCAAACAACTATTATCACAACCTCACTATGGCTAATGAACTTCTGTGATGGTAGAATGTTCAGCTTGTAGAATGGCTGCCTTTGTCACTAAATGAGTGAGGTGCCAGTCAGAAACATCTCTCTTACTGTGATTGCCTTTATTCCTCGTAACACAGCATTGTCAGAGACTGAGTATTTATTATCCACTAAGTGTGTTATTATCATAAAATATCACGATATTTTTTGGATATTGATTGGAGAAAACTAAATCTTTTTAACATATAATCAAAAAGTACAACAAAAATAATAATTACGAATTGACAGAAGAGATAATGTATGTAATATTAATTCCTCAATAGACAGCTATCATAAAGGTCATTAGGTCGAAATTCTCCTGTGTACGTAATACACCAGGCCTGCAGTGGTCCTGGAGATGAGAACAGCTGTGTAATACAAGCTGACATCTGTCTGGGTGCACTATCAACTCATCCCTTACATTCTTAGATGCTGGTCTAAGACGTTTATTCACATCCATGAGCTCTGAATGAACAATTCCCTCCCAAGACAGGTGTCCATTAGCAAAATGGCATGCCTCATTTGGCCTTAAGCACGAGTGACAGCTAATAAAAGCATATGAACATGTGTTATGCATACATGCCATAAGGCATAATCCTCTTTGCTCCGTGCAGAAATATTTTCGATTGCCCCAATTATTGTGAATACTGGAGAGTATTTCAGCATGGACAGTTATGTCCACAACATCTGTGTCCAGGCTGGGAACAAGCAAATATTGTAGAGTACTATTCACAAACATCCATTTAGAGATTATGCAGTTCCTGATGCCTGTTGACAATATGAGCCATATAAAGACAATTTACTGACACGTGTTGCTTTTGTGCCAGCTGTCGCAGTAACTGCTGCTGGTCCCTGACACTGAGCTGGAACCAACGAGGAGCAAAAAGCTGATGCTCTTCTTAGTGCAAAGCTGTAGTGCAGATTTTTATTTTTTTTTTCCCCTGGGCTACTTCCTGAAGCAAATCTTGAATGGAGCATCTACCCAATAATCCACCAGGTAGATTTGTGTCCAAGAAATTTGTGTCCAATTTCTTGCCCAGTGCCATAAATAGAAAGTAATGTTCAAGCTCCTAATCTGCTCCCTGATCAGAAAGATACATTTGGTTTTAAATTTTTTATGTGCCACTATGTTTCATCAAGTAGATCGTAAAAAATTAAATTACTTAAAAGAAGGAAAGAAGACATGCAAGTGCTATGAAGACTACTAAGAACTTGTATAGATACAGCTCTGCAGCACACTTTTCACTTAGGCAGTTGCTTTCTGTCTCTTGAAGAAGAGCTCTTCTAACTCAGAAATGCTCCAGAAGTGTATGTCTCTGATTTCAGCTGCGTCTCTGCAATTCAGCTAACTGTGATGAACGTGTTTAAGCTGAAAACCCAACTGCATCTGAAAGCAAGCTGTTTCAAAGGAGGAGGAGATCTTGCTAAATGGGTTTTCTACTACAAAGTAAGGAACATTTTTCTAATCAATGCAGTATTTTCTTCCCAGCTGGCCAAATTAACAGGCCCGTGGGAGTGCCTATCTTGGGTACTTTGACAGCAAAGAAGGACTGCTGCCATAGACCACAAGCTCTGTAAGATCAGAGAAGTGTAGGAAAATGTCCAACATATCAAGAAGTTGTTTTATGCATCTGACAGCCCAAGTTAACATTCTCTCTGTCCTGCTGTTAGATTTTTTATCACCTTCAGTCTTTCATCAGAATTACGTGTAAGTCCCTTTAAACAGTCACAAACACTTCTCAGCATCCCCATAGAAGAAAGAAAATAAAGATATTGGCATGACTATGCAGTGTTGATTATGAACAGTACAGTTTCACAGCCTCATTGTATGCAACACTATTTCACAGCATTATTTGACTGTACGTGCAGATCATCATTGCCTTCTGGATTTGTATACAGCAGGTAGCAAAATGGTAAATTAACTCACGAGGCCTTGCCAGATGATGGAGCAGCAGCGGCAGTCTGCTGGACACACAGAGGCAGCTGACAACAAGCTGCTCCAACGGGGCTTAACAAGCAGATAAAAGTCACTGTTTCACAGTCCTGTGCCCATGAGCATTTTGTAGACCTTATTATTCCTGCAGTCTCAGCTGTGGTCTTTTCTTCAGCATCTTGTGTGCTTCTTATTCCCCTCCTCAGACTTCACGCCATTTTGGTTTCCTGACCCTGGGCTTAGCTTTCAGCCATGTTTCTATCCTGCTGTCTGAATTGCTGCACATCTTGATTCCCTGATCTCAACCTACAGCCTCTGCCTTGAGTTCCAAACAGTGGCTTAACCCCAGCACCCAGCTATACCAATCCAAGGCATTGCAGCAGTGCTTGTTCCCTAACTGGGACTTGTGGCTATACAAAGGAATAGTAACAGCTTACACCCATGGCAGGTGGATAGGGGTAACACATGCATTAACCTTTCTGCTGCAGGGAGCATCAGGTAATTGGGCTGTGTGCACAGCACAGGGGTGAAGTGGTGAAATTCCTTAGTGCAAATCTTCAAATTGGATTGAAGGATCAAAAAGGTCATAAGAGTTTTCAAAAATGACAATAGCTTTGCTGCTCAGCTTGTAGAATCTTGTGTATTATCATGCTTGGAGACAGACTGCAGAGAAATAACAGGAAAAAAAGAAAGGAGATAAAGGCACCAATGCAATGCCATTGCAGTACGGTCCAGACAGCAGCACGCTCTATGTCAACAAAACTGCTGTTGTGGAAATTGTAGCCCTCACTGGCATCAATGGTACATGCCCAGCTGACTGCCATTGACTGAGGGTTTAGCCACCAGCTCCATCTTTTGAAGTGATTTAAAAAGAGATCTGATCCACTTGACTTAATTTAACAGGTAAGATATTTAGCATACTGTAAGGTATATCCCCAAACAATGTGCCACCCCAATCAATGTGCCACTCCAATCCATGTGCCACCCCAAGCCCTCATGGGCACACAGGGCAAAGCTGGGCGGAGAGAGCCCTGTGCACAAAAGTTACAAAGCCTTCTCACTCTTTCTGAGAAAACACGCAGATGTGTGCAGATGTCCTCTCCTTGAATCTGAGGCACAAAAAAAACAGGCCAGAAGTGGGTTTGTTTGGAGCACAGAAAACTACCAGTGCTGCAATTTGGAAGGCTTTCAAAACCATTCTCCTCGCTGGAGGCAGATGCCACAAGCCACAGAGTTTAATAAAACAGTCCTGACCCAGGGTTTGCAGCACTAAACTGCACGCTTGAGGCCAGATTAGTAAAAACAGATGGGCAAAATATAAAGCTGCATAGACTAATTGGGCGCCCTGTTGGTGGATGCTTCCCGTAATCAGGGGAATTCTGAATGACATATGTTTATCTTTTCCTCCTCCTTGAGAAACCATTTATTATACACAGTAATGAGGTACCTGGCCCTGTGATTGCTGGGCTGAAAATCCTTACTAAGATTTTCACAAGTTGTGTGCAAGCTTTTCTATTGTTAAAATACAGATGCTCTACCCTCACCACTCCCTGGGGTTCAACAGAGGACCAGCTGTCTGGAAATCACCATGATTAGAGTTATTAGCACTTGGGAGACTTCTCTGCCTCCGCAGAGAAAGGACTTGGAGGTCACTTTTTTAGTCAGGAAGGAAAGGTAGAATGGGAAAAGGATGAGAGGATGTGGAAATAATTTCAGGCATATCACAGACCTTCTGTATAGACTCATGGTGGCTGTGAGTGGTGAGGTTATCAAGATTTCAGCTCTCAGTTTGGCAGTAAGCATCCAGCCCAGTGCCCCATGGACATCTGAGTGTCCCATCCCTGCTCAGAGCAGCTGCAGCACTGAGACAGAGTCCCACAGAAAGCACTGGGAGCACTGAAGTTTTGAGGCGGGGAGTTTGGGTTGTTTAGTGGTTCCCAGGCTTTTCTGTGAATCTCCCCAACCAATGGACCCTCTGATGGACTTTTGCAAAATGTAGTCGTCATTTTGTCTGCCTCAATTTCTGACACTCTTTTCCAGTGGCAAAATCTCCACCTCACCTGATGGTCTGGTGGAGCTGAAAGTACATGGCAAGTATGTTTATGTCTCTGTCCAGTTCTTCTACCCTTAATCCCTTTACATATGTATTCATTGCACCCAATGGACACAGGCTCATGCCACCTGTCCTGGGAAGTGTGTCACAGCCAGAGAAATGCAGGTGCAGATCTTCACCCATCCAATGATGCTGCTGGGATTGGAGGCACAGGACTTGGGAGAGGAGCTGGCTCCAGCCACAAATGCTACATAGAATGCTACTCTGGCTGAATTACTGGAGACAGACATTGAGTAATCATGTTCCTACCTGTATAAACTGGAATCAAAAGTGAGTTATTCAGTCAGTGGAAATAAATGGATTTTTCCAGCTGGTGTGGCTGACGTGTACTGTGTATATCACATTTATATATCTTCCTTCCACCAACCAGCTCCCTTTTCAATAATCAAGCTCTATAGCTATAACAATTCTACTGACTGGAAAGAAATGTGTGTTCACAACATGCACCAAGAGATAAATCCTGATACAGCAACGGGAACACATTCCGTGCATTACATGTGCCAAAGAAGTAGGATTTATTCGGGTCATTTATGCTCCACTGGAGTGGAAAAAGGAAAAAAATAGGCCCTTCTGTAATGAATTGAACCCTTTGAGTCCTGCAGAGAATAATCCCTATGCACTGGCTAACAGGGACTGCCATCCATCAAGGCAGCAACGGATGGCTTTGTAGGACAGGTCTATCCTCGACCCACAACCACATTTACACAATATCTCCTTCAGGCCCTAGCTGGCATCTCCCTGCCTTGCAGCACTCTCACACAAAACCAGGGCCAGCACCCTTCCTATGAGTTCTGGGTGCACAGGCATACCTTCTGTAGTCTATCCCAAAAGCAAAATGCCTCTTGCAGTTCCCTGCCCTTTATGGACAGGCTGGTCTGAGTGGTGAATTCAATATTGCACAAGTTATGGTTCATCCTGCAAAAATTCCCTGTTGACTCCAGTGTGACCATCCTCCATTTGGTTGTGCAGCTGCAGAGTCACTAAGATCTTATGATCTAAACAGGGAAAAGGCAGAGAGAGGGGAGCACAGCAGGCAGTGCTGCAGCTGAGACCAGGGTTGACATCAAAGGCACTGAGCCATCACCATTCCCTTCTACAAAGGAACAGAGACTAAATTATAAACTTCTGGGAGTTTCTGCTACCCCCCCTGTTTATCCCCATAGCTGTGAGCACCCTTCCTTGGCACTGCAGAAACAGTCAGCACATTGCAGATTGTGCTGCAACTGTACAGTAACCCTACACACATGTGCAGGCACGGGGCTGGTATGTCACAGCTGTTCTAAACAAACAGTGAGTCTATCTATGCCCTGAGCGTGTTTTGTTTCTCCATAGCACTCACAATTTGTTGGCACTGACGAAGGAAAGTTGGAGAAGAAGGATAGAACAGAGAGGAAATGGTCACAGTTGTGTATTTGTGCTTCACCACCAAATAGAATAAATCCACTGGGACATTATGGGCTGTCAGTCCGCAACAGGAGATAGAATAGCAAGCTCACCTCATCTCTGATGGGATCAGCCAAGGGTGCTTTTAACCTTAATTGAATCTTGACCCCCTCCCCCCCCCAGGAAACAATGAATGAGGCCAAAAAAGCAACAAATGCTCATGGAATGCAAGAAATGCTGGTGGGATCTGTGTTCATGGAATATTTATATAAATTCAACCATTTCTGTGGTGTTTCAAAATGAAAACTGAATATATTTATCTAGATTGCTGTCAGTGCAGTAATGTACATATAGATCGAGAAGGATGCAACCTTTCATCTTTCATTTGTGGAGATATTTCACACAAAGTGTAGATTTTTCCTCTTTTTGAGTAGAAAGCTGCAGACTTTCAGAACCACGCACTTCGAAGAACTTCAAGCTACACCAGAAGTCATTAGTTATGTATTTGTCATTTTAGCTATCTACTCTACATCAGTATCAAAACAGGGAGGGAGAAACAAGAACTATTGCACTGTGATTAAAACAGTACCCTCCTGGAAAGGTAGGGTCCCTTGGAGAGTGTCAGAAAATGTTCATAGAATCATTAAGGTTAGAAAAGATTTCTAAGATCATCTACTCCAGCAGTCCACCTACCATCAGTATTGCCCAC
>JAOWBP010000001.1:145462248-145476088 GCA_028571105.1 Tragopan temminckii
ACCCACATTTGTGGAGCCTGAGCTCTGGGGACAGCTTTCTTCAGCTGTTGATCATCCGGTCCTACTTTAATCATTTTTAGGTATACTCTCATCTTGAAACTTCATCCCTTGTTAGAGAGTTTTAAATAACTTGGGTATTTGTCTACTTAAAGTCTCTCTGCAATTTTTGTGTGACATTATGCGTGACAATATTCTACATATTTATTTAATAAAGCATAAACATTAGAAGACTATAATTTCCTCATTTCTTAGCTCTTTGGTTACCTGGCTCAACAAACCTCCAAGGTGAAAACTCATTCCCTTTGAGCAGCAGTCCTTTCAAAAGTGTCTTGGTTGAAATAGTAAATGTCTTTGATCACCATAGATCTGACTCATTGTATATAAATTATTGCTCCGAGAGTAAGGTGCCAAGGCATCATGGCTGGTCCTTCAGTATTTACAGAAAGCAATTGGAGAGAAAGAGGCATCTCTCCAGATTGCAGAGACCTCTCACTGAAGACTTCATGAAGGAACATATTTATAAATTCATGAGATGGTTCATTCCACTTGCTTTTCGTTCTAGTTTTATCACTGAATGAAAGAACTGATGAAGAGGTGGGAGTATTCGGTCAGAAAGAAATCTAACTCTCTGTCCATTTCTAATTTTTAAACTACAGGTATATGAAGTGAGACAATTGAATAAAAGATAAAATATTTTTCTATTCTGTTTCTTGAGAAACTCTTACAAGTGTTTTCTTGGAAACTGGTTGCTCACTGTACCACGTCTGCAGCTCTGCTTGGCTGGCACAGGGAGCACTGCTGAAGGCCTGGGCTGTGGTTTGCAGCATCGTTCCCTGAACCTCATATCGTAGGAGATCACAGGCATCTTACTAACTGAATTTAAAATCTGAATGGACTTCTTGTCTGCCTGGAAATACACATTTTTTTCATTTTTTCATCCAGCACATAGAACAAGCACAACATGTTGTAGGAGCAGTATATTATGGGAAAACAGGGCACGTGTCTTAACAAACACTGTGTGCAAACTCCTATCATAAGCCTATTTCACTTTATGATACTACTCATGCTGGTCTGGTCTTGGGAAAGAGTTTCAAATGCCACCTGCTTTGGAATCGCGTAGACATTCTTTCCAGAAGGAATATAAAATGTTAGCAACATTTTGCATGAAGGGTTATGCTACATACACTGACAGTGCCCAGACTCTGAAAGCTTAAACAGCAGCAGCGTGTCCCCGAAGTCCACCAAAAATGTATCTCCGCATCTTGGGTAAAACTGAGTCTTTATTTAAAAAGCAAATCAATTCTCTTGACATAAAATTTTATCATTATCTGCCTGAAGACCCTTCATTTTTTGATTTTGGTACTGAGCTTATAAAACGTTGCACAGAATTTCAAATATGAAGAAATTCATTTAGACTTCAAAATGGAAAATTCCTTACAACTGAGGAATAAAACACTTAATATTGCAGCAGTGTTAGTAGGACTCTCTAAAGCATTATTTTTTTTTTCTTTTTTGTTCTTTTACTTAGGACCAGTTTCAGTATACTTTCCTTCTCAGGAGCAGCCTTTGTTCTAATGAGCTGTCATTATCAAATAAAGAAAAAAATCATCATGAATTTCTTAACTGGCCCCATGAAAATAAACCCCAACCAATGATTCCCACTGTTCAACACTGCCACAGCCCCATTACACAGAGCTGTTCAATGTTAAATTAATTCTGTGAGGCATTTGGTCAGCTTGTGTGAAGCAGCACAGTCTCCCTGAAGGCAGAGAGAGATGTTGATTCACACTTGCTGACAGTGTCCATGTAAACTGTTCTCAGTTTTTCCATGACCTTTTACGAGGCCTACGCCTTCTGATGGTTAATGTGACTGATGTTCCCCTAGACATGTTTTCATACTGGAAGATGGCAAAAAAAATGATTTCTGTGACATGATATTTACTGTAAAATCCCCCATGGATTAAGCAGTGCCCAGAATAGGTCAGGTCAAAGCCCCACCTCAAAGTCTTCCATCCCCAGCAACAACCAGCCGCAGATTCTTTGAGATGAGAGCAAAGATGGTTCTTCAAAAGAGATGCCTCTTCCCTCTTGGACCTCCACAACAACTGCTACATGTTCTTCCTATGCTTTGGAAATGCCTTCCGTGATGTTAAAAAATTATGATATACTACACTAAAAAAGCAGAAAACGCAGGCAGAAAACTACACCCCCTGGTTGCCCTTATTCCCTGCTACCCTTCTGCTGTTCTGTTCAAAGTTTGGGGCCTGGCAGCAGTAGGAGAAGTTGTCTGTCTGCTCTGGGAGCTGGATCCACTGGAAAGTGGAGGGGATCCCCTGCCTTGGAAATAACCAAACATTTGTAGCTGCTGGACCTTTTGGAGAACAAGACCAGACAGCAGACAGGGGGCAGGAAACCTGCACCACCACCACCAAAGGGCAGCCCCTATAAAGTGCCAAGAGAGAAGCCCAGCCCTCCAGCTTTGAAAGAAAGAATTCTCTTGAGATGCCCAGTGCTATCACAAAATAATGAAGAATTTTAAGTTTCTTTTATTCTGAGAATTCTTGCAGAACAATTATGGAATTCACCTACCTTTGCATCAGTTCCATCCATAGGTGGAAAGGAAACACGATCTACTTAAAAATGGTTTTAAAATGAACAAAAAGGCATTTTTAAGAAAAATATAAAGCCAACATTGCTTTAAATTAAAATTGGAAAAAACAAAAACAACCCACCAGCAATTAAAAATAACGCCATATCCATATTGACATAACAGAACTTGGCTAACTCCTTTAATCTAATGAAAGATGATGGGCAATTGCTAATGATACCTGACTTGTCTTGTCAATTGAGTGAGGGAGTGTGGGAATAGTGCTGTTCAACAGGGTGTGAAACTTGTATGGAAGCAATTTCCTTGAGAGTGTGGGTATCAAATTAAATTAAAATATGAAATGGTGGTATCTAGAATATTGTGTCCACCTGATCTTTAAAAAAGGAAAACAATGTCTCAGAACTTTGCAAAATGAGTTGGAGATGATAAGGAAAATAAAAACTTTCATCTATCAAGAGACTTTGAGAAGGCTGTTGTTATTTAGGAAATTACTGAGAAAGGAGATCACAGGCAGATAAACTAAGGAATATAGAAAGAAAAATACTTGTATTTTCACAGTTATTATAAGCCCACAGTTTCAAAAAACTCAAAGAAGATTTTTACATACAAATGCACAACACAGGAATATTCAGGGACCTAGTAGTTAAGAGAAAGAGCCTTGAAAAGGGAATTGAAATCCGCTCTACTGAAAAGCCTAAGCCAACTTCTAATTAATAGCAAAGAGAAGGAAACTTAGATTTACTGTATAACTTTTGCCTAGTTCTGGGTAAATTACCACAATTTGTTCTGTAATATTTGATATTGGCCGCTGGCCAGTAGTGGCAGCATATTGGATTACTTGGAACACAGTCCTGATGTAAAACAGCAGTTTTTACCCTCCATTCCAGACCTGATTGGTGCTTCCTTATTTTGACTCACATGGAATTACAGAATCCTTAGAGTTAGAAGGGATTTTTGAAAGACCATCTAATCCAACTCCCTGGCAATGAACAGGGACATTCACAGCTCCACCGGGTTGCTCAGAGCCTGGTTCAGCCTGGCCTTGAACGTCTCCAGGAATGGAGCATCCACCACATCTCTGGGCAACCGGTGCCAGTCTCTCACCACCCTCACTGTAAAACACTTTTTCTTCATATCCAATGGAAATCTCCCTCTTAGTTTGAAACCATTTACCCTTCTTTCCATTATTCTACTGCATGAGCATTTTCTGTATTGGAAGGCAGCAAATACTTGTAAAGTTGATATTTTTACACAGCAGATTAAGTTCCAGTCTTCAGGGCAGCAGGCGCAGTGCTAGGGGCTGCCTGAGTCTTCGGATTGTTATTGCATCGGGTTCAAGCAGTGAGGCACCCTCTACCATTCCTCAACAAGCGCAGCAGATCCTTATTCAGGATTCTGCAACTATTTCATTTTTTCACTTCATTTTTAGCCTTTTGTTTTTTAATCCAGTTCTGCTCTACAGACATTTTTTCATTGCTTTGTTAATTATAATTTTTCACTTGCTTTTTTGAAGGGTGTATCAGCTTTCTTATACTTCATTGTGGGTTTGTTTCCACTTTTACCAATGTGAATGTTTTCATTTCCATTCAATGGAACAGAATGAATTCAATGAATAGTAGAATTTCAAATATCTATCTTAAGCTATCTAAAAATGAGATTTACTGGAATTAATTACATTGGCATCACAAATACGTGACAGGGTAATTCTGACTTGCCTGTGGCACTACAAATTTCACATCTCATCAGTTCATTCTCATAAGCAGCTTTGCACTAGGAAGTGCTCAGCCTAAAACCTTCAGGTCTGTTTCTTATTGCTTCAGGATTCATGCAGGAAGTTCAGTCGGGGTACTTTTATTCACATTAATTCTAGTCATTATGTTGCTTCTGCTCAAGTGATCCCATGGAAGCAGGTGTGATCCAGGCTATTGTTTTATATGAACTACATCACAACTGCCATGACAGAAGATCCTTCATTCTCTCCCAACATGTTTTGGGTAAGTTTTCCCTTATTTTACTTACCTTAATGGCCAATGAGTAAAGACAACTTGGTGAAATGAAGGAACGGACAAACACATGGATCTCCCTTCTTACCATTAACATGTTTTTGCACTGATTATTTGACAAAGCAGCAGCATCTGAAATATAAAAATTGGATATTAATTATTCAGTGACCAAAAGAGAGGCACTAAGCATACATAAGTTAAAATAAAACCCATCCTTGGGGACAGTGTGACTGAACAAAGTAAAAACAGAAAAATTAACATAGACTTCTCCTCGAATAAGTATGCCATTGCCTGAAGAGAGACAATTAATATTCTGGCCCAGGATTCTTGTTCTAGTAAAGATCAAGAAAGAAACTGCGATCCCCAGCTGGTGTAAAATGTCACACCACCTCTTCATCCCTCTCTCACCTACCACCCCCATGTTCTATAGTTCAGCTCTTCTTTCCCAGCATCTCCCACATTTTGCAAATCCTATGCACTATAGAATGATTTTCTTGACTCTATCAAAGAAACTTAAAGCTATTTTTCAAAAGTTAGCCAACTATTTGTCTAAAATCTATGCCGACATTTCTTCATTTTAAAATAGTTGAGTATCTAATATAAATGTGACATGGTTTCAATACATTTTGCAAACACAGAAGAACAGCTTTATAAAGGACTGTTAAAGAAAGTGAACCTTTCATTCCTCTTGAACCACAGCCCACTTAAATGATGGGTTAGATATGACGTTGAGTAGTGAGGCAACTTGTAATAGCACATAAGCAGTTGGTACATAAGTTCCTTGAGTTCTTTCAGATCTCTTGGATGAGGACCATCTGGGCCTAACAACTCGTTATTTACTACTCATTTTCTCAGTGTCTTCTAAAATTTCTTATTTGGACAGACGAATTTCAAGGAATCACAGGGTGAAGTTGGAAGGGACCCCTGAGTCCTGCTCCAGCAGGGACACCCAGAGCAGGGTGCCCAGGGCCACATCCAGGTGGCTTTGGAAGATCTCCAAGGAGGAAACCCCACAGCCTCTGGGCAGCCTGTGCCAGTGCTCCGTCACCTGCACAGCACAGCAGTACTCCCAATGTTTAGAGGGAACTTCCCATGTGCCCCGTTATGCCCACTGCCTCTTGTCCTGTCTCTGGGCACCACTGAGGAGAGCCAGACTCAGTCCCCTCTGCAGCCTCCCTTCAGGTGTTTATGGATATTGACGAGATCTTCCTCAGTCTCTTCTCCAAGTGGAGCAGTCCCACCTCTCTCAGCCTCTCCTCACAGGAG
Source organism: Tragopan temminckii (assembly GCA_028571105.1). Lineage (NCBI taxonomy): Eukaryota > Metazoa > Chordata > Aves > Galliformes > Phasianidae > Tragopan > Tragopan temminckii. Next base: position 145,468,126 of record JAOWBP010000001.1, read on the forward strand.
AGGTGCTCAAGTTCCCTCATCATCTCAGTGACTCTCTGTTGGATTCTTTTCCGTAGGGCCATGCCTATCAAACATTTGAGATGTATGTTAAATAACACAAAAATACAAAATCAGTGTTGGAATCTCTCTCAGCTTTTCTGGAACTAATACTGAGGTAAAGATTTTAGATTCATATTGTGGTCTCCTCTCCAGCATTCCTTTTACATCTCAGTTCCTCAATAACACAGCATTCTCCTTGGCACACATTCTGCTTCAGATGTGTGCGGAACATTTATTTTTTATGCCATAAGTGAACAGTTTCTCTGAATTGTTTTTGGCCTGCCCTGTTATGGCTTTACATTTCATTCATCCATTTATTCTGTGAACTGCTTTGTTTCCCATTGACTTAACCCTGAACTTGTTGATGGCTTATGAAGCAGCAGTAAAACTGAAGGACTTGTAGGTCATTTGTGCATGGAGCATGAGGTGGAAAGAGCAGAGCAACATTACTTTCTGTGATATATATACTTTGCTTGGAATCATGAACATGTAGCTACCCCACTACTCTTTTCTTCAGAGATAGAAGCACAGCATAACTCAGGGTGGAAGGCATCCTGACAAGTCCCCAAGTGCAGGACCAGCTCTGAAATCAGACCAGGTTGCTCAGCTTTTTATCCGGTCAAGTTTTCAAGGTTTGAGGGTGGTAACTGCACGAATTCTCTGGGCAAACTGTGTCATTGCCTGATGTCATGAGAATATTTTTCCCAATTCAGTCATAACAACCTCTGTGTCCCTGCCATGGGCTATTGAGCGGGCTCTGGCTGAACCTTGTAAAAAACTGCCTTGTAACAACAAGAAGCTGCTGGTAAATCCCTCCCCACAAAGCTGCCTTTTCTCCAGGCTGAGCCATCCCAGTTGCTTACGCATCTCGGTGGCCTCCACTGAACTGACTCAAGTTTTTAATGTCTTTCATGTACCAGAAGACTCAGAATTGTCCGGTCTTAGACTAAGCACTGCTGTGCACCCTCTGCAGACTTCTGGCTTCTACCAATCTCTTAACAGCTAACCCCATCCCTGGGGGTGTTCAAGAAACGTGGAGATGCGGTGCTGGGAGACACGATCAGTGGGCATGGTGGGGATGGGGTGCCATTTGGACTAGATGATCTTAAAGGTTTTTTTCCAGCCTTAACGATTCTATGATTCTAACGGAACTTGGACAGGGAGGTTGTCATATGATGTATCTTAGTGGGTAAGTGTAGGTGCAACCCACATGATGTGAATGGGAGTGGGGACTGTAATATCCCGTTTGCAGATGATGAAAATAAAATTCCAAAAGCTCTAACGAAGCAGTCAAAACAGGATGTTAGCTATTCACTAATATCCTTGTAATGCTTTGAGAGGTGGCCATGTCAATATTTCATGCTTTTATTTAAATCAAATTAAAAAAATTCAATTATGGGTACTTCCTTTTTAAGCGTGACCACCAAAAGTACTATGGAAGTATCTTCCATAGGCAATATTATTGATGTGTTTGTGCTTCCCCTTTATTATGAAGGGCACAAAACCAATTATCACATTTACACACACACACAAACTTGTTCCTGATTTTTAGTTTTCATGGAACCCTAACAGAAAAAAACACAACCAACAGGTAACTGGAATTATCTCTGAGGGAAGATCTTTCTTTAGTGCAAATATCCTTTTCATTGAGAACAAACTACGGCATTTAACCTCAGATGGCAAAAGGAAAAGTGTAATTTCTCTTCTTTGGCAGAAGAACCTAGGCAGATTGCTGCTTCAGGAAGACCGATGTAGAAACTCCCGGAAAAAGGCCTTGTGGTAAAACTCCCTTATCCTCCACAAAGAGCAGAGAGAAAAAACTGTAAGCAAGAAGAGAAAAGAAGAGACGGTCTTGTACTGCAACACAATTGTCCAGTGTGTTCATTTAAACTTCATTGAAAAGAGATCACAGCAATCTTCATGACAGGAGTGACTTTCACTCTTTCATGTGCATCCCTCTGCATCCCACCCTCCCTGTCTTTTGAGAAGATTATTTCCCAACTGATGTAACCATGAGTGAGACTCTTCTTTCAGGGAACGTAGGTGAGATGTCTCAGTGTGCTACATTTTGTTCAAAATGATGAACAAATACTGTTTGTGAACAAATGAAAATCAAGTGTGCTCCTACAAGGACTTCTTCCATTTTTCCAGTGCCTAACATATTTCCTTTTAATTAAAGAAACTCAGTTACAAACATTGTTTTCTTGGGAATGCTTTTAAAATGCTGAGAATTAAGCAAATATAGTCTGGCTTTCGAGTTCTAGTTTTCTGGCTTCTTCTTTGTCTTCTTACGATTTGCAGAAATTATTTTTTGCAGATGCTAATTTTTAGTGAGTTACAAGTTGCACCTATAACAAAAGTGCTGCCTTCCCAGTATCAGTGAGCTATTTGCTAAATCTCTTTATTTTGTTGAAAATGTGCTGGATTTCAAGCATCCTTTTAAATACAAGTTCACTAAGATTTCTTATTTTTAATATGCTGCTTTGCTACAGAAATCACAAGGAAAATATTTCAAAGCCAACTGAGTAAACGTAGAGTAGAGAAGGTGAGAAGAGCCTGGCTCCATCTGTTTGACTCCTACCATCAGAAGCCCCTCGGGCCTTCTCTTCTCCAGCCTGAACATTCTCGGCTCTTGCAGCCTCTCCTCATATCAGATTCTCTGGTTTCTTATTATGTTTGTGACCTTTCTCTAGACTCTCTCCAGTATGTCCACATCTCCCTGGTTCTGGACAGCCCAGCACTGGGCAAAGCACTCCAGGTGTGACAAACAGGCTGTTGGTCTTGTATGCTACAAAGATACAAGTCTTTTCACCGCTCCTTCTTGCAGCGTGGATACTGAAGTCCTACAGAAATAACTGCTGACAGACCAGAGTGGTCAGTCAGTGCCTTATGTATTTCCACAATAGAGGCATTCCTCAGCAATGAGAAATTCATATGCTGAATCTCTTTTTTTACTAGTACAAAGAACTACATCACTACTAACTATAAGCATTTTCTAAGACATAGCCCTTATTCTGCAGTGCTGATAAGAAATCTTCCTTCGGAACAGACTGTTGATGCAATGCCATATATCCTATAAATTACCTTTTCCTTCCAAACCCCCCTACCTTTTCGGACCGTCTCTCGCGAGGGTCTATGCCACAGTACCATCTAGTGGCAGGCACTGATGACGACCATACCCATCACAAAGAGCTCTAAACCGCTGTCATCTCTTAGCAATTTCAGTAGAGAGATAATATGAAGCTTTCTTTTCAGCTTGGAAATAATATCATATAGGATAGCAAGAGAGTAAGTCACCTTGTCAGTGACTGAGTTAGACAGCTCTGATGATCAAATTACCTCTCTGGTACACTTCATAAGCACAATTACTAATTACTTTCCCCAAAGATGATCTATTAAGATAGTTGCTTGCTGCTCTGGAAAGATGACAGAAAATAAGTGAATCAAACACTGGGCAAAGACACAAGGAACATCTCTAAGATGTGTTTTTACAGGACAACTTGCCTTCTCCTGAGATGCAAAGCAAGAAATACTTCCAACACGCTCTCGTTTAGAAATAGCTCTCAGAGGATATGTATCTCATACACATTGTAGGCACCCAGTTACTTCCATTTAGGTAACTTCCAGATCCCCGGACTAGAATAAATGCTAGACAGCATCTTTACACCATACTCAAGTTATATGTGCTCTCAGCTTATCTATATATTGAACATGAACATGGTAATGAGATCGTTTGATATCCAAAAGTATAGTAGCAATGTATATAACATGACTTAACATCCAAATTTCTTGCACTGACTAGTCTCTTCAAATAGCATCTTCATACTACAGTGCCAGTCTAGAATCAGACTGTGTGAAACTTTCATGGATATAGCAATTATTTTGTATTATCAAGTAAATTAACTTAAAAAAGAAGAAGCATTTAAATGGTAGATAAACCCTTATGTAAGAACTACTTCTCAGGCAAACTGCAGTCAAAATCAACAGTAGCTGATGTCAGTGGTTATTTGAGCAGTCTCCTCCTTGGAGATCTTCCAAAGGCACTTGATCATGGTTCTGGGCACTCTGCTCCAGGTTTCCCTGATGGAGCAGCGGTTGGGCCAGAGGGACGCAGAGGTCCCTTCCAACCGCAACTATTCCGTGATTCTGTGGTTGTCATGAAGCTGCTTAAATAAGTAACACCAATTTCATTCCTCCATTTACTGAAACACATTAGTAAAAAGGCTTTCTATATCAAACCTGCTGCAAGTGGGGGAAAAAATGGTTCTGTTGCTTCCTAGACATCTTACATAAAGACCATGAGAACTGGAAATAAGAAATTGAAATTTTCAAGAGAATTGTTCCTTGAAGCACATCAGCTGAGTTCTTCTATGTGCAGTTTTGGTGGCCAAAAGAGCAGAGGAAGGGGTGTGGAGTGATGCAGCCTCATGCATGGTAGTCCATGAGCTGAGGTGAAGGAGGTTGGCCTCTCAAGTGTCAGTTTCCAGGAATGCTACTTACACGTGAAGACCTCAAGCAGAGTCACGACGTTGTGTCCCTCAGAGGAGAATGCAGCTGAAGGACCCACAGAGTTGTTTTCTCAGCTGTGACTCAGGCTTTGTCTTCAGAGTCTTCCACACTTAGTTTCTCATTCATAATGGTTGTTTCCAAAAGATTCAAAATATAGAAAACGATAAGAATTAAAAATAAAAATGGAAAGCTTCATCAAAGAATTCCTACCCCTAATCAAGCCTGTGTATTTTTAGTATGGTAACCAGTATAATGGATACTTTATGTAAACCCACTTGCATTGATGAAAGATATTACATCAGTTCAAGATGCTGCATAATGATTCATAAGCGCTACATTTGAGCATGGAGTCCTGTTTTTTCCCCTGTCAGCTCTAACAATTAATAGCTGTTTCAGGAGATAATGGTGCTTTTTTGAGTACTTTCCTCTGAAAACTGAAATAAAGAAGCAGGCGGAAAAGACCAGTTCAGATGCTCAGTTCTTGGCATAACTTCCCTTCTACAGCAGTTTTTACATTTCAGTGCAATTCCAAAAACATTCTGGAAAATGTCTTAAATCAGTGCTACAGTTTAGCCTCAGCACTACAGCAGTTTAAGGTGTTCTGTCACAACCACAAGTCACTCCAATGATATATTTAGCATGCATTCCTTTTGCCAGGCCATCCACTTACACTGCTTTTCCTGATCTAAAGCATTTTGACTGGGAATTCAATAACTAACGTCGAGATGTACAGGCTGTGAAATGAATGACAAAAAACAAGTATTTGTCATCTTTTATAGACAACAGAGCATTTGAGGAAAACGAAAATGTGTTTCTTGTTTCTGAAAAGCAGCCTATCTCAAAGAACAACAAAGAAAGACTACGGTTTGACTGTTCAACAAATGTGTTCTGTTAGGGAACACAGCATGCCCCGTGACAGCATCCTTGCTGTTAACTCGCTAAGTGCACCAAACAGCTTGTCTTCTGACAGATGACAGCACCACTACTTGACACATACTTGACTGCTATGAAGTGTAAAAGGAGAAAGCAGTTTCTTTTCAAATATAAGAGAAATGCTTCTGTTAAGAAAAACAAGTATTTGTTTTAAAGACAACATTACAGTAAAACCTCCATTATTTTTAAAGTGTTTTTATGGTTTATTCATTTTGCATTTCATAACTTTGTTTCCTAATGATAGCAATTTGTACTTCCTCAAGATATGTCTCCATTTCAGGTCTTCAAAAGAGACTGTTTACAGAGTGGTAATTTGTGTTAGCTCAGATCTCTCTATTCCAGCCTTACAAGTTCCTGTACCCTTGAAACTGAAAAGCAGAGCAGGCTGGTGGGAACACTGGTGAGACCATGAAGGCATTTCTGATGCTTTTATTTCTGATGTTACCAGACTCCTACTTCTACTGGCCTATGCGTGTGATACAGCTGCACTGTGGCAGTCATAAACATTCTACAGCTCTGTCTTCTACTACAAAAATACCATCCCTCTCACACTGTAGCTGTAGCTACCAGGATTATCTTTCATTTATATTACAACATTGAGTAGAAAATATCATATCATACAATGTGAGTGAACAATAAATACCACAAAACACGTAAATAATCTCTTTTTTTCACCTCGGGTCACTTGGGAGACTTCCAAAACATCAGGATTCTGGTTAGAATCCTGAGAATGAAAGATTAATGAATCAGTCAAACCTACTGCTTAATGCACTGTAGCCATATGATCCAGATAATATATAGATCTAAATAGATCTAAATACTCAGTGATGGTAATACCATTAAAAATGTATTAGATTTCAAGCTGCCAGATTAGCTTGAGACTTACTTAAATGAGAAGCAGAGTAGAAGCATGTAGACAGTCTGGGTAATGTGGAAGGGTTCTAAAACAAGGGGCAGAACAATCAAAAGGAGATTTGATCAAGCAGACTAATGGTGCTTTCTGCTCACAGTAAGAAGGCTGATAGAAAGGCAGCAATGGCTGTCTCTGAAAACTCTTCTGCAGTTCTACACCTTACACAGAGGATACCTGTCGATACAGCAGGAAATGAAATGGCTGTTCTAAGGAGTTCGGATACAAGCCAGTTTCTGACAAGAAATACAATCAGTTCCTGATCCTGAAATACAAGAGAAGATAGCGTGGTATGTATGTTGGAGCTTCTCTTCTATCTGCTTTATGTCACAAAGTCAATATCTGTATATTAATAGTATCAGTAAAGGCTTCCTGACTAAATAGATATAGCAAGGAGACTTGAAGCCAGATTGCCATTATTGCTGGCAGGGTAGAATGCATCTGTGAAAACTGCAAAATAGGAACAAGCAAATAAACAAAAAAACCTAAATCCTCACAATTTCATACTAACATTTTTCTTTCAGTGTTTCTACATCTCATTACAATAGATTTCCTTTCCTACAGCACATAAGAGTGGTTGTGGGAAACTAAGTGTAGCACTTAGTATATTTCTGCTCTCCATTCCCTGTGCAAGACATGTTAAAATATTGGCTTCTATTTTCCAGCCATCTTCACCCTATGTTAGTTATCTGAATAGCTGTATGTCATCATCTGTCAAAAAAATGAGAAGTTGGAGCTAGTAGAAGCAAATACACCCTCAGCTTATGGAAATATGAAACCTCAAATCCACTCTGCTTAAAGGAAACATGGTGGATACAAACCAGAGGGCCAAAACATCTTTACATGTAATTAAGAGAACTGAAAGCACAGTTTCCCTCAGTAAAAGTTGTTTTCTCTTGTAGTGATGTTCTACCATGACAAATTGGTATGACAGGGATTTCTGGGTAGGTACACACACCTTCTGTTGGAACAACCATCATTTTCTTCCAAAATTTTCTTCACAAGCATTTTCTAAATTTGCTACATTTTTATTTGTCAGATCGGATTCGAACGTTTAAAGGAAGAAACTATCTGAAAAACTGCAATTTCTGCTGTTAAACTGCATTCGATTTTTAAAATATGTGTGCTCTTGTAACAAATTATTTTAGAACATATTTTTATTAGCAGAATTAAAATTGAGAATTTTTCAAATAGGAGGAAAAAGATCAACCTTAAGAGAACAGAATGAAACAGAGAAAAGACTTTCTTCAGGAAGCCAATCTGGAGATGCGGCCAACCCTTCTGCCACTCTCCATCTCCCTCCTTCAAACCATCAACGAAAATATACTGCAGCTTTATTTGAATGCTACCTCAAACTAAAATACAAAATTTAGTACAGGTATCAGAGCCAAGATGACCATTTTCTTTTCTATGAAAAATAATAAAGTGCTTTCATGCTACTGTCTTTAAAAAGTGTTTCACAATGTCAGTTTGTAATTGTCGCTAAAAATTATACACATTTCATTCTTAGGTTGAGACTTTTCCTACTGCAGTTTGGACTTCTGCTTCTTCTAGGCTTTTGTTAATCATAGA
>JAOWBP010000001.1:145480859-145536494 GCA_028571105.1 Tragopan temminckii
ACTTCTCTAATCATTTTTTTTTCTAATCACATTCTAAAAAAAAGCGATCTAGAACTGTGTCTTTTATTGATAACCTCCGTAAATATGTAAGAGTTAGAACATTTCCATAATACTAGTCTAATTATTTCTTTGCAACCTGCGAGTACTCTAGGAGATATTCATGTTTGACCAATGGTCTAAACAACATGGCCTTCCAACCCCACATATTAGTAACTTCAGAGCAAAAGCAAGTTGTCTTTTCTTTAGTGTCAGAATGATCATTCTTTAAATGACTAACCAAGAATATTGGAAAAGTCCCTTCCTTAAGCTAAAAATAATAATAATAATAATAGTAATAATAGTAGTAATAATAATAATATAAACATATTTTAGGGATTATCTACACATGTTTATAATTCCATAGTGCAGAGAAAAATCCCAAGGAAAATTTTCTGTCTTTCTGTGATCACAGGAAGTGTAGCTGAGGTCTGACTCTTCACCTGGTGACTACTGTTAGGTTATGTGATTTGAGGCCCATCCCCATGGGCAAGAAGAAGCAGAGGGGCCCACTGGCACTTGAGGAGCACAGATCACCTCCTTAGGCCATCAGACACCCGCCACCTCAGTGGGATCACTGCCTACAGGGCTGTGGAACTCATTATGGGATGCAGACAAAGAGAATTTGAAGACTGTACAGACATCATAAATCTACTGAATATTTCAGAATTTAGCATCAAACCTAGGGCATCTCCATTAAATATGGCTACTAGCATGTTGAATTTATTATTGTGCCTTCCCGTGGATTTTTTTTAAGCTACATATTGTGCTGCTATCTCTCTTGGATTTATTTCAGAAGTTCTGTAGCTTGGTGTTTTTATTAGAACTGAGCTGCAAGACTTATACAATTATAACAGGAGCTCAGTTAAAAAGACATAAAGCCAGCTTCACCCTTCAAGCCTAAAAATATTAATGTACAAGTCATAGAAATTAAATAAATAAATAAATAAAAACAAAGGTCAGAACTGAGGATATTTATTACCTTCTGAAATCTTGCAATTTTGTGGTCATTCATGAGCTTAGCACACTTGGGACTGGTGGTCCTGGATCTATCTCTTCATTTTAACTGTCAGCCCTGTTCTGAGCATCTGGTCATTTTTCCCTGTAAATTGCCAGGAGCCTGTAACAGCTGTCCTCCTGAGAATTGATTCTTCAATGAATATCTCCAGTTCTACATATAGAAAATAGGACAAAACACTGGTATCCTAAAAACACAAGGCATAGCCTTATAAACCTATTATTTGGGACTGCTATTCTTTGTGATTGATAGTCTACCTATTTAATTAAATAGGTCTGCAGACTTTAGCTCACTTAACTTTACTCTGACACGTTCTTGGGCTAAGTTCCATTGTTTCTCCACAGTAATAACCTTACTGGGTCTGTTATTCAGACAGAAGTGCTTGGTTTTACACGGGTTTTCATTTGGGATGCATTCTTGCTTTTGAGGCTGTAGAAGTGAGCTACTGGAGAGAGCTCATTGGATTGTGTGCCATTCAAATAAGGTATCCTAGGGAAAGCATCTCTGGGATAAATGGAATTATTCCCTCGTGGCAGGTACTGCACATGGCAAAGTAAAGAGAGATTTCCAAACGCACTAACGACCAGCCAGAAGCGTAAGACTTTTCCAGAGAAAGACTATTGACATAGCAACAACTGAAAATCCTTTTCAGTGACATCTTAATTTATTTTCAGATTTTCCATTTTAAAAGTTTAAAACGCTGCAAAAAATCTACTTCTTTGTGAGTCGAACTTTGGGTCCAACAGAAGCAACTTCTTATCCCCCAGATGGAAATATTTGTCTCTCTGTTTATACCTACCACAGTGCGTCTGCAAACAAGTACATGGAACAAATACACAGCAGTGGTTAACATAATTAATTGTAGCATTAAAGGACATGTGCCCTGCTGACTGCTTGAGTCTCAAGACAAATGTGCGAGTGGGAGAAATTAAGAGCTTGGAATAAGGTGGGAAATGAAATGTTACAAAACTTAGCTTTCAGGTACCATAAGAAGGGATAGGTGAGTTTTCCTCTTTGGTGTTTGACAGAATGACAAGCATAAACTGGGCTCAGAAAAGTTCCCTGGTGCTGAGAATTAGACCTAAAAATTAAGAAGCTAGACATGTTGCAGTTTAGATTTTAACGAATGTCTCCTTTTGTGCGCCCTTGTACCTTTCAAAAAGAAAAAAGGACCTCCAGCGTGAGAAAGGAGTCCTTTAGCAAAGATCTATCATAAAGACATGAGTTTATCATGGACATATATCACTAAGTACTCGAGTCTGGCATGTCCTGAAGTCTGAAGGATAATCTGAAATCCATTATATTTTCAAAGCTGAAGCATAGAAACCAAAGCTAAACTGAAGCCATGTGAATTTCCACTGTAACTCACCCGGGATGGTGGTCTTGCATTACAGACCTGTTGTTTTCCTGTTATTTTCCATGCACAATGCCTCTCTTAGTCTAGTCTTCTTTCCCCAGAGCAGGAACTATGTTATTTATAACAAGTGTTGGTGTCAGAATTATACTACTGTCCAGAGGCACTAGAAGAAGAGAAGGCAAGAAGAAAATATGGCACTTAACAAAAAGAGTAAAAGAACTCTGTCTTGGGTTAGGTAAAAAATCTGAATAGAAAGTAAAAGTGGACTGCAGGAACCGCAGCTGGAACTTTAATGGCAGATGCTGGAATGTCACATGCTTAAATGAAACAGAAACTGAATTCTGTTAGAAATTGAACCTAAAAGAGAGCAAAGACCTATTTAGTGCCCCACTGTTTTAAATTGCATGGGATAAGTCCTCTTGCAAGAACAACTTAATAAGCTTCACCCCAAGCAAGGCACATTTGCCATTTCAGTATGTCAGAGCAAGGCACGGCAGAGACAAGTTCCGATATTTTTCCTCCATTTAGTACTGATGGAATGTTAGAAACCACTGTTTTAATTATGTGACCTCTCTGACTGAGCTATCAGGCAACTCAGCTTTTCCTTAGCAATATTATTTTTAAAAATTGCTGGATTACTATCTAGCTATCACTGACTTGAGCACAAAAAGATGCATTTGGCTGTTCTCACCCCCAAAAGCTGAGTTCAAGCCTGTAGGAGTATGTATGTTGTAATTCCTGCTCCCCACTATGCATAGAGACACCCTACAGGACTCTACCACTGAAAGCAAGTGAACCTGTTGCTCACACCTGTACTACCAGTGGCAGAGGATACTGCAGAAAGTGTGGGCTGAGGTGCTGAGGTTTGGTCCCCATCACCAGGAGAGAACTGAGCTGAGCTATGTTTGTGTGGTCTGCATCCAGGAAAAAATCCTTAACCTGAACACATTGAAAATGAAATTGGGAAACAGTAATGTTGAGACTCAATGCAAAACACAGATGTCAAGATTAGGTATGTATATGGGATATGGCTCCAAGTCTTCCCACTGCACAGGGAGCTTGGACATGAGTTCACATGTAGACTACGTGCAAACACCTGTAGTGAAGTTTCTTAGCCTATCTACTTATTGAAGGCTAAACAGCCATTCCAGCTTTGCATTGCTGGACAAATTTAGGCTTGGGGATTTTTTTTAACAGAGACAGTGAATCCAGGAAGAGCAATGTCTTTCTCTGACGACATACCAGTTAGCTGAGCTCCCACATGCTAGAGCATCTTTAGCATACTTCAGCATGCTTTAGAGAAGAGCTGACCAATCCATTTCTCTGAGGACAGAATTTCTTTGGACAGAAGTATGAAGCGTAACCAAGAACATCATGTTTGTGGGAGCTTTGCTGGCACCATCTACTGATCTACCGGAGCTCTCACTGCCACGCAGTGTAAGCACACAGGGCTCTCTACACAACTGATTTAAGGGAGGAATTAGAGAACCTGATGGAGGAGCTTTGATCAAGAAGGGTGTCTGACAGAGAGGCAAACAACTCATTCACCACACAGGCAGCCAACTCCAAAACTCAGACCAGTGCACATACAATTAAGGGCGATTCTCACCTTTGACATAATCAAGGCAATAATTCCCATGCTAACAAATTGCCTCATTTGCAGAGCCACCAGTCAGCTTGTTACTCTGCGTGCTCTGAAGAAGATGTAAACCTGAATGATATTTAAACTGCTTGCTCTTGTTCTCTGAAGGTGCCAATTAAAAATCCAGCAGGGTATTAAGATGTTTTTAGGCTGGTTGCCGTGAGAATTTGCTATTAGTGATTAACGATTTCCAAATCGCTGCTGGAAGTGATTCCCCAAGAAAATAGCAGAAGCTTCTAAAGACATCACCGAGGACCATCACTTCAGCAGTGCGCACAGATGCATTTTTGTAACTAAGTCTTTTTAGGTTTCCTCTGTGTTTTATGCATAAAACATAATGCCATCGTAAACATTTTAATGGCTATATAGTTCTAGCAACAGCTTTCTCAGACTTGCAAGCCAGAGGTTAAATACACAAATTTGCTTCAAAAAAACATACTGTGGTAGAACATAGAGCTGAAAAAAATTTTTGATCACCTACTTTACTTTCTTGGTGACTACAAAATTGTTCCCTAAAGTGTATTTTGCAATGCTTTTGTCCAGAGTGCTTTCAGCTGACTGAAGAGCTGAGCAGCTGACCATTGCTGCTCTTGGGACATTTTACCACAGCTTAATGGACTTCACAGTTAGGAAGTGTTTTTCCAGATATTCAGTCCTGTAGGTTTTATTTCTGCTTTATGATGTCTGTTTATAACACACCTTCCATAAATAATTGAAATGTTTACCCAAATTACACTGTTATGAAATGGGAAAAACATTCCAAACCGGATAAACAGAATGTCTCTTCCTGCCACGAATTTGTCAGAAGTTGCATTGTCTCTTTTAGTGACTGGATTACACAAAAGATAAGAATCTAATGTTACCACCAGTATATTTTTTTGGCTCAAAGGAAAGCTCACACATTTTTCAGATGCATCTGATAGCCAGAAACTCCAAAAAAATCTCAGGCACATAGAGTAGCACTTAGGGAGAATGCAATCAGGAAAGTCCTAAAAGGAAATCATGAAAGCTTCTGGCTCTGCTGCCTTGTAAATCTGAAGCCAGAATCCTTGCAGCTTAACTGTTCAAGCCTCAAATGTCTCTTTCAGCCAGAGAAAATCTTAAAGTAGATCTGTCAATTTTAGTTTTCACTAAGGACATCTCTGTATTTCTTCAACTCTCTCCTACAGTTGCAATGTCACTTCAAACCTGGCACACTAGAAGTGGCAGATTAGGGCAGGAGCTTTTGCCAATGAGCATCGAGAATCCCTTTCATTCTGGCAAAATTCCTTGTATATATTCTCCAGTAGAGTACATCTTAAGATAAGAATGCAGGAAATGAATATATATACACAATAATACATACATATATACTGGGGTGCTTTTCTACTACAGCATTCTTTGCAAACAGGTATCATAAGGCACATGACAGCATCATATTTCTCTTATGTACCAAATACTGCCACACCAGTGTTTAGTTTTATCTGATTTTTTTTCCCCCTTTCATTAGAAAGAGGATTGAAGCAAGGGATTCTCTCTATCATGATTTCCACATAGGATCACACCTAAGGAACAGCCATAGACCTGGGACTCAAAACCAGGTTGGATGGGGCCCTGAGCAGCCTGATTTGGTGGGGAGCAGCCAGCCCATTGCAGGGAGCTGGAGCTCGATGATTTTTAAGGTCCCTACTCACTCAAGCCTTTCTATGCTTCTATGCTTCTATGACAAGCTGATGACAACTCTGCTGCAGAAGTATCAGCTGTGAGTATGCCTTGGAACCTGACTCCATAGGGCTGCACAGTAGAAGAGCTACATTCTGGGCTGTCTCTGTTCACACTGCAGCCTTTATGTACACATAAAACTCATTCATCCTCAAGAATTATTTTCTCTAGCTTGCTGTTTGTCTGAGCCAAACTGCAATGTCCCTAAGTACCATTAAACTCTCACAGAAAGGAGAAAGGTTACACAGTGAGCCCTCCATTTCTATTTATATAGGGCTTTCTCTCAGATTGAGAAAACAGATATCTGTGTGTAGTATTGAAGTTTGCATGCCTGAAAGCTTATCTGTATTTTTATCTGCATCAAGTAGGCCTAAAACTAGCCATAACCACACAGCCATAACTCTGCTGATTCATCCAGAGTTATTGTTGTCATTGCCCAATGACAGCTGAGGGAGCTGCAAAATAAGTTCTACACAGACATCACAAGCACCATGAAAACTATCACCACTGCTAATCATGTTATATGTGGAACAACTGAAAAAGGCAAGAAATTATACTAATCTCACGGCTCATGTGCTACTTTTCATTACTGATGGTGCCATGAAAGGTGGGTCAGCTAGGTAGATGAACACAGTGCTAAAGAGATTGGCTTTTCCACCTCTCCTGATAAGGAGAGACATGTGATGGAAATACCCAGATTGCTCAGTGGCCCCACATGTTGTTTCTGAATACTGTTGGGTACAGGGGTTCGTTGTTGGTGGTGTGGGAAGGACTTGGTGGCCACTGTTTGCTCTGCTCGCACTGGCACTGCCCACCCTGCACTTACACAGCTGATAGAAGCCCAGTGGAGTTCCTGTGATCCACTCCTTTCAGCGGTGGATATCAAAGGCTGGGTGAAGTCAGGATATGAGTTGTAGCCCCTCTGATTCCACCCTGAAAGGTGAGTGCTGAAAGATTTCTTTGTCAGCAGGGCTTATTTTGAAGAAGTCTCTCTCACTGAAAAGTGTTGCTCAATTCATCCCTTTGAAATGGAAAAGTATTTAGAGCAAAGTTAAAATACAATAAAAAGCTTGCATGCATGGGAACTATTTCTCTCTATTTTTGGTTGTTTGTTTCAGCTGTCTTCATTTCTTAACTCTTTCTTCTTAACTCTGCCTCTGAGCATGTCAGCAGCTCCCAGAAATGTAGTGTCAGGGGAAGTCCAAGCGAGCTGACTTACACAGCAGGCAGAGCAGGGGGTTTCCTTGTTAGACAAACCATGGCCTTTTTAGCACATCCTCAGAGTGAGAGCAGGGAGAGGATGCAGATGAAGAGCCATCTCGCAGCCTGGCCTGTAGGCATTGGGCAAGGATGGAGGAGGGCTGCAAGAGCTACACTACCCTTGTGTCTCTCTCTCTTTCGCCTTTTAGGCAATGCCTTTGGTGGGAGTTTTTGCATTCCTTGGGCATCTGTATACTTCTCTGTTTTTGAGCAATCAGACAATCAGTCAAGCTGACATCATGTATTTTGTCTCCTCTATAGCTATATCCTCCATTTTAGGGATCAAATGCAAGGTGCGGTACCTCCATTATCCTTCTTTGCATAGTGCACTGAAGTCTCTAGAGGCAAAACAGTACATAATTATTAAAAACATTTTTCCAGATTTCCTTCTTATTAAGTATCCATAAAACGTGTTTAACTTAAACTCAGTGCAAAGTGAACTTTTCAGTAAAACAGAAGCTCCTCTGGCCAACCAAATCAACTCCTTTAAAACACATCTATGTAGTGTCATTATGAATCTCCATCATGTGAGCCCTCTGTTTCTCTCTGAAAAAACAGAGTGAAAAGGAATTTGCTTGACTAAACTGGAACAGTTTCTGTAAACAACTGTTTTCCATGTTTAAATTAAAACCGCTTTCTTTTTCATATACAAGATGGGAAATGAATCTGGAACCCAGGAAATGCCCCACTCATTTCTATTCATATACAAATTATTTGAAATTACCCAATCTGGCTGTTTCTAAGGGAAAAATGCGTATAGAAAATTCATCCACTGTGTTACAATTGCTAGTGAGTCTTTACAACTGAAAACAGAAATTTGTAATGGAAACTGCAACTCATTCTTAACTATGCCAGTGCATGCATGCTGTTCTAAGATGTATGGTAAAAAGTTATAAAATAACATGACTGCAGAGTTTACTGCAGCAACTGTGCATTTACAGGCAATAAAGCGCACGTCATTTACAGCAAATTCAGTCAGTTATAAACTTCAACACTTACTGCTATTTTATTGCACCTATAATGATCATGAAGCTGTGATTTGCATTCAGATTACGCACGTAAGAAGCAATTCAGGAATCCATGCTCTGCTCTCACAAACACAAAGCACAGTCCTCTGTTGACTGCAGTGTACAAATTGTACAAAGGTATGAGACAGTGTTCCTTGAACACTTCCAGTAAAACATGATTCTGCTAATGGGATGCATTGTACACCTTCACATTCATAACTGCTACATCATAGCTACAGCAGAAACAGCTCAACATTCTTGAAAGGAAATTCAGTGCACCTGAATACAAATCTGCAGAACTGTTAATGAAGGGTGTAGAGAAGATATTAAGTAAGATCTAAGCACGTTTGATTGGTTCTTCAAGTCTGTGAATCTCCTATTTCCCTGTTTACAAAAGCAGACTTATTCTTTCTTTCAAGTAGTGACTAGTGTTAATAGCTGGCTTTTGGTCCTAAGAAGGATTTGGCTAATTAACTGTCTCCTGGATAAAGGCATTCCATTATTCAGCTGGGACTGGGACTGTGCTCCAGCTCTGGTCCTGAGTCCACCATAGGATGGCAGTTCACTGTCAATATTAATGGAAAGAAAGCAGGTTTGGGACTAGATCTTTGTGACAAAAACCTGTGCAGATGACCTGTAGCTCATAATAAGTGTTAATTTGGTTTCCAAATTACATATACAAAAATAAGTTATACTGATGTATAATTAAATGTGAGCTAGTTTTCCAAAATTGTGAGAAGTCTTAGCAAATAGTCTGAATAGAACAGGACCAATGACAAGCACTAAGACACATTCTTAACACCCTCTTCTCAGTAGTGAAATAGCTTAACTCCAATCTGGAAAGTGCTATTGAAACTAACAAAGCCTTTAGAGATGTGGAAATGTAATGTAATAATGTACTTGATAAAGTTTCCTCACTAGAATTGTGGGTGTTTTTTTTTGTTTGTTTTTTGTTTTGTTTTGTTTTGTTTTTTGTTTTTTTGTTTTTTGTTTTTTGAATAAGAAATGGGAAAATGTGGCAGGAGAAATAAAACAATTTAGAAATAATGCAGAAAAAGCATGTTGCCTAAGCATGAAAGGTTTCTTGCCAGCTCAGAACCACTGTTTTTTTTATTGCCAAATCTAACAGTCAGAGCTTTTGGACTCCAAGATATCACAAATACCTGAATGATGTATAAGTTAAAGACCTAACATATTGCCACCTGCCGGGTGAATTTCTGCAATAAAGCATTTGCACACCATCCCAGTAGCAAGGTAGAATGTACTTTCTTAAATTCTGTGTAAAAAAGAACATACAATTTGTGTCAGAAATATATGTCCCCATTAATATTTTCATCAGTTCTTATTTCAGCATCAGAATTTAATCATCTCACGAGCTCTTACGCATGTAGATAGATGTGAGTTTGTGGAGGGAGGGAGAAGTAGGTTTTGTGGAAAGTTGAGTCAACTGAAACTTGTGCATACCCAGAAGAAATTGATGGTCATACCAGGATTCAAGTAAAATAAATTTACTTTATTAAAAAAGTGTATTTCCATAAGTCTCTCTACCTGTGTCACTAAAAACTGTATAAGCAGACTTTTCAAGTTAAACAAACTTTCACAGGGACAACAGCAAGTATTGACAGTGCATGGACCAGTGGAGGAAAATGCTCATGAAATTATCTTTCACTTTGATGTATTCAATGCCTTTTTTTTTTTTTTTTTTTAGAGTAACTCACTCCCCTCTGTAGCAGTACCAAACTAAGTTCTTTTCGTCTTTTCCTAGTAGGTACATCAGAATTAAAATAATGATTTTATTGATCTGAATGGGGAAACCAGTTGCAAATAATGAATACTTAGCTATCATACTTTACCTTTAAAACTGCCTAACAGGTAGCCAATATGACCCACTGCAGTCCTGTAAGCAGACACACTTCTTGTTGCTGGAATTAGGATGATTTCCCAGACGATTTCATGTTTTTCCTGCGGATCAAGGTCACTGAGACATCACACATCAGTTTCTGGCTGTGATATATCATCATTTGCAACTATTTCAATGTTTTAAATAAACATTACCAACTGTTCAGTTTCTTGAGTTTGAAATTACATGTAACTAATCCCTGGCTGTGAATGTGATTAAATGCCAGCATTGGTCCCTCAGCCGTGTGCATGATGTACACGGTAGTGCTCAGGGCTGTCTGCTGCTGCCCCACATCATTTAACCTTGGCAGTGCGGTAGGTGTCACAATGGCCCCATTGTTCTCTGGCTGGATGCGAGGCCTACCTGAAATGCAAAAAGTGCCTGCAAAACTGTCAAGGAGTGGCAGAAATCTCAATTAACATCCAGGGGCTGTATTCATTGCTGTTGTTCAGTTTAAAAGACAGTTTGACTCACCATCAGGGATCTGACTCCTCAGCCACTCATACGCGGTAGCAATGGCTTGCTGTTTGCAATCCACCTGTCTCTCAGCTTCATGGAGTTTCAAAGCAGTTTTTCAGGAGTTCTCCATTGCAATTTTCAGCTTCCTGAGCTTACTAGAAGAGCAACTCAATTTCCAAATCTGGAAAGGAAACTAGCTTGCAATATATTCCCAGGGAGTATTTCTGTATTTCTGCACATTGAAGATGAGAAAAATGTTTTGGCCCTGTAAGATAGACACTGCTAGCTGTAAGCACGAGGTAAAGTTGTTGTTAGCAAGCTACAATTAATTCAGGTTGATGTGATGCTTAGCAAACAAGACTGATGTGGAAGCACTAGTTACAAGCATGGACACACATCTGAACCTCCTAAAGGGGAGGTGACTCCAGTAGATGGTATCTGGTGGTCACGGGCCTTCATATATTTATGGACTTCGGGTTTTAGTTTATTCAGGAACCTTTTAGTGTTTCAGTCTATGTTAGAAAGGCAATAGACATGTGACAAACCCAGCTTAAGCACCAGCTGCTAGGAGGACTCATCACAGATTTTCCCCATTTCCAAAATGTCTCATTTATTTATTTATTTATTTATTATTTATTTTACTTTTTTTCTCACAGCTGGGTGAGGTGTTTTTGTTGTTTTTTGTTTGTTTGTGTGTGTGTGTTTATAAATAAAGTTTTTAAGAAAGCATATTTGAGATTAAAGATTTCAAAATTCTTTCTGAATCACTGTTTTCCTTCAGAAAAATTGCTTGCAGGTCAGCTTTGGGTAAGCACTGATTCCAGCTCTAATTAGTCTCAGTGGTTTATTTTGAGCTAGGTGTGTAGGGTAGTTACAGTGATGTCAGGTCATGCTCAGTGGTAAAGATCTTCAGCCATGGTTTTTCTACAGAAATAGATACAAGATGTTCAGCAAATTGCCCAAATTTTCTTTTCTTTTCTTTTTTTTTTTTTGTGAGACTAACTCTTTCTTCATATGCAATGTCCAGGACACTATTGCTATACAGTGAAACTGTAACAGATTAATGGGATCTGGAAATAATCTTGAAGTCTTATGTATTTTTCGACATATTGAAATGTGTCTCAGCATATTTTACTAGCATATGGTATTGTTATTTTCCATCAAGTGAAGAGCAAGAAGCAAGAGAGGGAGACATACTTTCCTCCTGTGAGCATTGTAGTAACAACAGTTAAAATTAGAATGAGAAACATTAATTGCATGGAGACTCGTCCCCTCTGTCACAGCGTGATTTCCTGAAGAATCATACAACCCATTTCCCTAAAAAACAAATGTCTATCCTGAAATGCAATTTGAAATCCAGTCATGTATTAGGCTCCATCAGAGCTTTACTTTCATTATAAGTGAGAACTGTACTGAAGTATTCAGTGCAACTTCTTCCTACATGTTACTGAGTGCCTTGTTTTGACATTTTTTCCCATACACAAAACCATGAGACACCAGGTCATGTTTAATATTTGTATATAACTATAAAAAGCTGCTTTCTGTCAACAAGGAAGACTGACTCAGTTCAGCTGATCTAAAACCAAGAGTTTTCCTCTTCATCACAGTGTCTATGATGTATTTATTTGCCATCTAATATAAATTTAATGCCAAGTTTGACAATTTTTGCTGTGAAAATACATATATTATCTTCATATATATTTCTTTGAGTGAGTGTAGAAGTTGACATCTATTGCTAAAGACTGGATTTTTCTATTAATTTGATATGTTGGAGTCTTAAGTATGACTTGTTCACGACTGGATTTGAGAGTTGTCTGAAAGTGTATTAGTCAGAAAACTGCAATTGGTCTGAAAAGAACTGAGGCAGAATTGTTGCATTTTTTTAAATGCATTTATATTTTCTTTTCTTTCCTGGCATACCGATAATGCATGTGAAAACATGTTTAGAATATCACATACATCTCTCCTTGGGAAAAATCAACCGAATTTAATGACTTTTTAGCCAAAGTCATCCTTGGCCAAAATTTCAAGATACATTCTCAGGTATGCAGATAGATCATACTGTGCAGATGCCTAAAAAAGTCTGAAAATACAGATCTATTACCTTTCCTACTTTGTACCTGGAATTTCACAGCCCTTCTAAGTTCTATTTTCCCCCACAAGGCAGTAAACAAAAAAACCTTCACATTTTTCAGTTACAATTTCATCTTTTTACTTCAAATTGACTACTCTAAATATGAGAGAAACTTTCATTATAGGAGACAGCTAGACTGGAAGAGTAATTAACAGTGCAAACATGATAATACTGAGCATTTGAAAAAATATGCTATCAGTATGATGCTTTGTAAAAAGGTCTACTGAATTTTAGAAGATAAAGATGTTTCCTGGTTCCTCAGAATAATAGAAGCAAGAACGCTCTTGAAATCATTAAATTTGAGAATACTATAACGGAAGGTTAAAAAAAAAATAAATAAAAGCACTACTCAGTTTAGTAAGAAAACACAAACCTTATTGTAGTTTAGCTCCAAGTTTCTTTTTAGGGAACCATCATTTTGCAAATTATTAAATAATAAAATGGTTTTGTATTCTTAATTGAAGATGGATGTGAAAACTTGAAAGGAAAAATTCTGGCATTGTCCTACAGTGTTTTCCATCTCTTCAAAGAGTGGGATTAAAAACATGGAATTTCTTCAAATTACTCAATTTAACAACATATTTCTTAGAACAAATACATGTTTATGTGATAATCTGATCTCAAAACATAGCTCACCTTAAGTACTGTTTGTCATACTTCTGGACATGTATGAGCAAGGGGGCAAAATAACACAGATAAACCAAGCGTTTGCTGTGCAATTTAATAATCAAGCTATTTTGAAGTGTTTAATTTGTCTGTTAACAGGAAGATTTTCATTACGTTACTCTGAACTGACTGATTACTCCAACTGCCATCAAGAGAAGTAATGTCATTCTGCCTTGTTTCATTCTTAGAGCTCCTATGGTGTCACGTATATGGCTGACATTCTTTGTTTGTTAGCTGGATTTACTACTCCCAAAGTACAAGACTGATGTACTACATCTTATGTTAAATCAGACCATTTGTCGTTTTTGCCATATATGTAAATGACTTGGCATTTTCTCAAGCAGGAGGCAAGCTGAAGCACTTACTATGATGTGCAATGCAAAATCCAGCTTCTAAGCCATTTTTATTTTGTTTTGTTTTTCTTGAAGACAAGATGGGTAACATGCAGAGGTAAGATTTAGGGGGAGAAAGAAAATGAATAACAAAACTGTTCTAAATCACGACATAAGTTCATTTTCTTAATGGAATTCGGAAGAATGTCTCTCCCATAAGCCAGTCGCTGAATTATTATGAAATTAGCATATTCCTATTTCTGTCTGCATAGTTTCATTCTTCTTATTTATCACCACAGCACCTCAGCATGTTAAGACTGTTATATTCTTACACAGTGTTTGTACGTCAACCTCTCCTCTGGCAAAAGGTGCTTGTAATTTTGTTCGGTCAGCAACTTGGTTGCTGCTGGGTTGATTAGCAGGATGGAACTTCTATGCATTTGTTTATAAGAACACAAATCAAAAGATATATATCTTTATTCTAATGCAAGAGGCCAAAAGATATCTCTCAGTTCCTTATTCTTGCAAAATCCCACATAGTACCACTGTTTACTACCCTCGTAGGATGGTATTTCCCATTATTTTCCATCATGGCAGAGTAATTTGTCTACTGGCCCCAGACAGCATCACTGGTTTTCAGTTCCTCCTTGCTCTACACCAGAGACAGACCATTAGCTTTACCAGAAGCAAGAGCTGAGAGAACAGAACAGACTGGATGTATGATTTGCCCGATCGAGTGCTGGCAAGTCTTTCTTCAAGTGGGAGGTTGGACTAAATGACCTCCGATTGTCCCTTCCAGCTATAATTCTATGATTATATATGTATTACATAAAAGGAAATTAATTATCATATAGAGGTGGGCTGAAGTGCTCTGTGCTGGATCATCATGGAGTGAAATGTAATGGAGCTATTTATCTAGCTAAATGAAAGCTATAGAAAGCTATTCCCAGATCTTGCTTTGAGAGAACTTAAGATTAAGAGGAAAATCAAGACTGTTCCTTAACTACAGACTGTTTGGTCAATAGAAGGCACCTCTTCAGACAACAACTACAGTGCATTTAAATTGCAGTCTTTCTTTTCAGATCCATCTCTCACAAACCATTTTTCATCTATAAATGTATATTGTCGTGATAGTGGCAATAGAAATAGAACCATATGTGATGGACAGGTTCAAATGAAAGATGGACCTAGATAGTGAAGGCAATGTAATTGTGTAGAGAATACCGAAAACTGAGAGACACCAGGGGCTACTGCTCAAATACAGAAAGTGCCGTGTATGTATAAGTTGGCTGAGGAAAGAAATGCCTTTTCCACTGATTTTGTATCAAAGCATTAGTGTCCTAACAAGAAGCAGTAAGTAACATGCATGAGCCTAGTATCTGTAGCTCTGCAGATTGCCAAACATGAAGTGCTAATTATTCATTCAGATTTATCCCACCCATGCAACAAATAAGACATCAAAATTTACAAACAGAAGCAGTAATACATCGTTTTACCTACGCTAAGTACAACCTTATTTATGAGACTTTTTACCTTCATATTTCTCCAGTTTTGAAAATTTTCAAGAATCTACATTGTCCTATTTCATGAAATTGAG
Organism: Tragopan temminckii; assembly: GCA_028571105.1. NCBI lineage: Eukaryota > Metazoa > Chordata > Aves > Galliformes > Phasianidae > Tragopan > Tragopan temminckii. Next base: position 145,495,969 of record JAOWBP010000001.1, read on the forward strand.
CTGATATATTAAGACATTAAAAATTTTCTTTTTTTCTGAAATCCAGTAACATAATAATCTCCTTTTCATTCATGTCTTCTTCCCTACCAAAGATTAGTCAAACAATTATACCTAAAGTTATCAACCAAGCAGTCTCAGATCAACATTTTTTACAAGCATGAGCAACGTGCTCAGTAAAGGGTTGTGTTGTGTAAAAGTGTTGATTCTGGTTATTTGATAGTGTATACATCAACTGCAAAAGGATGGTCCAGGAGAGCATGCACACCCTAGGAAGAAACACAGGCAGGCTGATAACAACAAATAAGGAGAAAGCTCAGGTATCCAACAATGTTTGTACCTCAGTCTTCACTAGTAACTGCTCTACACACAGCCCTTGAGCAGATGGTTTGGAAAGCGGGAACTGGGGGAGTATTGCCCCTCCTGCTATAAGCAAACATCAGTTTCATGACCACCTGATGAACTGAACATCCGTAAGTCTATGGATCTTGATGAGATGCATCCCAGAATCCTGAGGGAATTGACTGACACAGTTGCCAAGACATCCTTGATATTTGAAAACTCAAGATAGTCAGGTGAAGTTCCTGGTGACTGGATAAAAGGTGATATAGCACCCATTTCTAAGAAGGGTAAAGGGATGGTCCAAGGAACTACCAGCCTGTCAGCCTCATCTCAGTACTAGGGAAGACCATGGAGCAGATCCTCTTGGAAGCTATGCTAAGGCATGTGGAAGAGAGGGAGGTGGTATGGGAAAACCAGGGCAGATCATCAAGGGCAGATCCTGCCTGACCAACTGTGTCATTTTTTAGGATGGTGTAACTGTGTCAGTAGACAAGGGAAGAGCCACTGATGTCATCTATCTGGACTTCAGTAGAGCCTTTGTCATGGTCCACCATAACATCCTCCTCTCCAAATTATAAAGATATGGATTTGATGGGTGGGCCATCTGGTGAAAGAGGAATTGGTTGCAAGGTCATACCCAGAGATTGGTGGTCAATGGCTTTATGTCCAGGTGGATATCTGGGTAAGATGCTAGGTGGAAATTTTTTATTGAGAGAGTAATGAGACCCTTGCACTGGCCACCCAGAGAAGCTGAGGATACTGCATCCCTGGAGGCATTGAAAATCAGGCTGCACTGGGCTCTGAGGCAGCCTGATCTTGTGGATGCCAACCTGGCCCATGGCAGGGAAGTTAGGAATGAATGATATGTAAGGTTCCTTCCAACCCAAGCCATTCTATGATGTTAGGATAAATTTTAGGGTAAAGATTAAATTTATTTTGTCAAGAGACAGATTATAAGTACATTCACTTATCACACCTGTAATAGTGATATCTTCTGTCAATAAGAACTCCAATCTGCATTTGTAATGTGATAATCACTTACAGCTTAAGATCTGAAGCTTGGTCAAGATTAAGCTTTCATAAACAGACTACCCATAAGAGTCTCCTAAAATTTAAACTGTATAGGAACAACCTTATTAAAACTCTTTTCTTACTGTGTGCTTTCACATGGGTTTCTTTCATTAGGTGCTTGTGTTACTAATTTTAACTCATTTAGTAAGTCAGTAGCAACCTACAGGTAGTCAGCTCTGTATATGGCAGTTTTCAAAACTATAGGTCATTCTTGCCCATTGGAGCTGTCCCACTTTGCAAAAAGGGCAATGTGACTGCCTGATCTTGTCATGTATTTGTAAGTATGCTCTGATATTGGCAATACTCATGTTCAGATGCCAATGTTTTCTAACCCAATAAAGAGCAATATTTCAAAAGCAAGTGAGAATGCTTTTTGCTGCTGCTGAATGACTGCCCAAACACCAAAACTACTTCTCTATCCCCAAAGTTGGGTATTAGAAATACCCATCCAGAAAGTGGAGGGAAGTAGAGGACATCAAATCTGCAGTCTCAAGGTTATTCTATACAGAGATGTGTTTTTGCCTTCATTTTTCTTCTTTTTTTCTTAAAAAAAAAAAGGTTTAGCTAGTTGATCACAAGGTGATGTGAAATAGAACGAAGTGCCCATAATTCAGAGAGAGAAGTGTGCTATTTCCTTGTGGTTAGCTAAAGTTTCTCGTTTCTCAGAGCTGAACTGTCAGTGGACATAATTCCTTAAGAACCCAATTTTCTCACAATTTCTCTATTTTAAAAGCCATATTCACATCTGCAACATTTGCAGATTTTTACCGAGTTAGTAAGCCTCTTTCTGGGAACAGACAGGAGGGTTATCTGCCAACCTGCAGGTGATACTCTGCCCATGAAGAGTACTAAGGGTCTCTGTTTAATACTGACTTCTGTCTAAAATACCTACTTCCACAAAGACTGTCCACAGTTAATGGAATATGAAACTACCAATAGGTGTTTTATCGCCCTTATTAAGGCAGAGAAGTGCATTATTCAAAAAGCAACTTACCCAAATATATACATTAGGAATAGTAGTAAAGCTACCATTATCACCCACTTCACAATGTTTCAATTTTAGATTTAGATGTCACAGAGCTATTTTGTTAAAATCTAAGAGCTGTTTAATGTCAGGACAGACAGGGTCATCTTAGAAGCTGACAACACTAATTCTACTTTCAGTGACAATGTCATTCCATTCATCTTATGAATGAAGCTGGAGTTGGAATGAAGCAGAAATGTAGGATGCACTTGAAGGAGTTCATAAGTAAGAACAGATGACATTCAGGTTCAGTTAAGATGCTTAAATATACACATCTACTGCCTGGCCTGCACATGCTAGCCCAGACACGGTTGTCCTGTAAGTCCTCTGTCACATCTGCCAACCTTGCATGTATTGCTTATGTTCTCTGGATGCTGAGATGGTGCTTGATGTCTGCTTCAGCAGCACATTTCCACCCTGGGGTAGAATTCAGATCAAGACTATGAGATTTAAAATTATTTTCTGTAAATATGTACACCAAAGGAAACCTGCACAAGTCTTCAGATGTATCTGTGTTCATCCTTGACTTTCAGAAAACTTTCACATTAATTTCCTAACCTATATCCAAGTAAAAATTACTTTGTCTTTGCTACTAAGAGGCCACAAGCTTTGTATTAACCGTTAACTTAGCTATATAGGTTATCCAGACTCATCCACAATCCTATTAGCTTAAGGTAATTTTAGCATGTTAAAGCCATGACAGCAATATGCAAAATGGGCAGATAGCTCTATTCTAAATTGTTTTAACTTCAGCATAGCTGTGTGCAATTTTGTGGTTCAGTGTCTACTGCTAACTAATAGGCAATGATAATAAGTAATTTTTCTGTGCAGAGTGAACTGCCTGTGATCCTAGAATAAAAGTTTAGTGTAGTATAGCAGCAGACAGATACAAAAAACACAAGGACTGTAAACACAATTGGAAATGATCAGTTACTGGTCAATTACTGTAACTATGAATGTCTGGTAAAACAATTTTTAGGGATAGTAAAAGTGTATAAAAAAACAAATAAAATATGGAATTGGGAATCACTGGAAATAATGTAAGCACATCATGTTAGAGTGTTAAAAATTGCACTCCCCTTGACCTACTGGCCACGGTCTCTTTAATGCATCCCAGAATACCATTGTCCTTGGCCACAAAGGTACACTGCTGGCTCATGGCCAACCTGTTGTTTAGCAGGACTCCACGTCCTTCTCCTCAGAGCTCCTTTCCAGCAGATCATCCCCGAACCTGTACTGATGCATGCAGTTATTCCTCCACAGTTGTAAGACTCTACACTTGTTCTTGTTGAAGCTCATCAGGTCCCTCTCCTCCCAGCCTGTCCAGGTCCTGCTGAATGGCAGCACAGCCTTCTGGTGTGTCAGCCACTCCTCCCAGCTTTGTACTGTCAGCAACTTGGTGGGGTGGACTCTATCCCTTCATGCAGATCATTAATGAAAACTTTGCATGATAAGAAAATTACCAAAAAGTCAATTTAATCAAGTTATTGTTTTACGTTAACTAGTTTGATACGTCTCTGTTTATTAACAAGTAAATACTTTGTCTTCATGAGGAAGGCAGTTAACTCACTGAAATGTTTGAGATATAGTTCCATTAAATCCATCAAGTGAGGAGAAGAAATTCAGTAAATATCTCCTCTCGTCCCATGGAGAATTTACAATGTGGAGGCCTCTCGGCATGCTGAGAGAACACAACAGCTCTCTGCTGGTGGGCAGCCAAGACCAGAGGGAATTCTCCCATGGCTTAGTGCCAGGCTGACATCTCCTACGTTGTGCTCAGGCTGTTAACGTCAGATGGAAAGTCAAGGCCAGGGCAACCCTCTGTCAGAAAGCACTCGTGTCACCACGGCTGCTGGCAGCAGCATGGGATGGAGCAAAATCAGGCTGCTCAGACCTGTGCAAAGGGCCAACTTGGGACCAACTGAACCAGAAACCAGTGTTTCAAGGGAGTGTGCAGTCACCTTTGTGCTCCTTCAAAAATGTGTGCTATGGGCCCCAAGGGTGCAGTCAAAAACTGAATCCCAAGTCTTCTGTACTGTACACTTCCTTGCCCAGGATACTGGCTTTCTCTTTTTACGTAGTACCTTTTTTTTTCCCCAAACTACAAACACCAGTTTCCTTAGGAGTCATACTCAATAGCTGTTCTTGTTTGTATTACACTACACGCGCACTGGAACAGGAAGTCACATCACTTCCAATGCATTGATAACAAAAAATAATGGAAAGTAACATTCTACACAATAAGATGCAATTTAATGCGTCAATACATTAATTGTTAATAGATAAGAGCTTCACTTGACTCAAAATCTTTTCCCATTATTTTTACTTAAGTAAAATAAATGCCATTTCCTTTTACTTTTGGAACAAATCAGTAAAGACAGGAGGTGTCTTTCTGGTGCCTAAACTCAGACTTAAGTCCCACTCATGCTGTTAATGTACTCTCACCTCCAGATGCTGCTTACATGCCATGCATTACATCCACAACTTACCTACAAGACCTGTGAGGAAAAGTTAAAAAAGATAGGGCATCCTTAGTGGAAAGAGACAATTTTACATGGTTAAAAGTAGCATCCTGGCCCAGGGTCTATTAACATCATATTGAGAGACTTCTCTACAGAGAGCAAACAATAGATAAACATCTCTCCTTTGTACTGTGATTTTCAGACGTATAGAAACTCTTAAAAATAGGGTGGCATTACAGGCGATTATGAAAATTCCAATACTATGTACTTCATGTTTGCTAGAATCCAGTGTTCAAAAATACTGCTTAGACAGGACATTAGAAAAAAGTTATATATCTTTTTTATATAAAATATAATATATATATAAAATAAAAAGATATATAAAAATACCACTCAATGTGGTATTTATTGTTGACATCTTTTTAGATCTGTCTTGGTGTGAAACTTACTTCCATAGGCAAGATCTAGTTCTTTTAAATTTCTTTCCCTATATAATCGCATTTTATCAACCAAAAAGAATTAAATACTTTCTATGTTACAGGTTCCAATACAAACTGAAAACATTGTACTGGTGGGTGAAGATGGATTCCTCAAAGAACCACAAACTGCCAGATTATCAGTCTGTAACACAGGAGACAAAGGTATAACATAGCCAGGTTCTGAGCAGTGGGCAGCTGACGATGCAATATCTGATGTTGAGATATATCTGTAATATGTAGTGGATTAAATAAGAAAAATTTTAAAAGAAGTCTGCTAAGGGTTGCTGGCAAAGTTGTTAAGGCTATTGGTGTTACAGTGATTAGGGAGGCCCAATTACTCCCTACGACTAACTGAAGTGAGGTTGCTGTGGGGAGGTTGTTGGACTCTTTTTTCAGATGACAATTGGTATGGCATGAGGAAATGGTCTCAAGTTGTGCCAGAGGAGTTAGGAAGAATTAGGAAGAATTTTTACACAGGAAGGATCTTTAGGCCTTGGAATGGGCTGTCAGGGGAAGTGGCAGATTCTCCACTCTTGATGGTATTTAAGAGATGTGTGAACGTGACATTAAGGGACATAGTTGAGAGGAGGTGGGGCTAAGTAGGTAAGGTTGATGGTTGAACTTTGTGATGGAACCTAAATGATTCCATGATTCCATGATTTGACTGTTGCGAGTACGGTAGGAACCTGACAGTACTCTCAGTGATTATAAAGTCTATGCTGGCAATACTGGCACTTCGTTCAGTGCCAGTCTTAACTAAACAAGTCTACTGGAAAGAACAACCAAATTCATTTTCTAGAGAACAATTTCTGCAGGAAGGTTGTGTGCTAAAACAGTCATTACCTTACACACTTCTCTGCAAAGCCGTGTTCTTCGAAGTGATTCTGGATGATTGTTTGTCTCAGGACTTTTTCATAGAATTGTAGAACAATTAATGTTGGAAAAGATCTCTAAAATCACGTAGTCCAACTGTTGACCCATCATCCCATGCCTGCTAAATCATGTCCCTAAGAGCCACATCTATACATTTCATAAAAATATCCAGGTGTAGTGACTCTACCACTTCTTTTGTCGCATCAGTCATTGAGGTATGAGGCTGTTTGCTTACAAGTAGAACATGTCAACAGTATATGGCTAGACAAAGGTCTAATATCATTCAAGAAAAAATCAAAGCTGCCATTTTATGTGAACTGTCTATTCAGTTGTACAAAAGTGTAAGAGTCATAAGGATCCATGTGGCTTACTGACAACCAAAAAAGACAGTGAGAGCACATCTCCTGGCTGTGTGGATGTGATCAGTTGTTATCTTCCACTTGAGCTTTCATCCCATCCCATTACATTATAAAGTAGACCGGTAAAAAGAAGTTGCCAAGAGATCTGTGTCAGATTAGCTCTTTTGCTAATAACAGGAAAATGAGGACGTGAGCCAGTTACGTCTGAGTCAGAGTCCGGCTCCCATCCTGCTCCAGGCAGGGCTTTTATTTGGTCTCTCACACAAGCTAGATTCAAGGGTAAATTCTGGATCTGGAGCAAACAATTTTATGACCTCTGAAGTGATTTCAAGTCCACAGCTGAGAACAGCTATGGAGTGCCCATTAAGCTCCTGTATGATCATTGTCAGAGGGGGGAAGGTAGATAAATGTACTGAAAGGGATGGAATGACATTGGAAGGCAGGGAAAATAAAAGAGATTGTCCAGAAGCAGATATTAAACTCCTTAAAAGTGATATGAAAAGTGACCAACCAAAGGTTGTCCTATTGTTGAAGTTCTTCTCTTTATGTTTTTGAAGCTAACACTGATATGTACTGACACCACTCAGGCAGGCATCTTAAACAGAGCAGCCAGTGTCTACTGAACCATGTGGTTATTTGCCATTCATAATGAAAGCCTTCCTCTGGAAATTACAGTTGCCGAGTCCTTTTTTCTCCAAGTGTACCTGAATAATACTGCTGAAGTGTTAGATTGTTTCCCTCTTCTATAAAATGCTTTCTTTGGTGTCCACTAAGATGCATAGATTTTACCTGTAATTTAGCAAAACTTTCAATAAAATGCTGTTCAACAAATGTTCCTGGTATTTAACTAAGATCAAAGTTTTGGAAATCATCATCATGTCTGCATTAAAAATAAATAAATAAAAAAAGGCAAGAATGTTGCTTAAAACATGGGACTGTGATTTCCAAAAATTAGTTGTATAGGAGTTTTATGCTGTAAAGCAAAAGTAGTTCTTATTCAAAAAGCTAGCTCATAGCTCATAGCTACTAACAGAAGAGACACTGGGGACTATTAATATATATAATTTATACCTAGTTAATTTCAAAAGAATAATATATGAAACATAAAATGCATGCATGAGTCCCTTTCTATCTACCCTTCAGCTCAAACCTTTTTAGGACAAGTTCTGTCTCTCTGCATATTGCTTCTAAACTATTCTGGTAGCTGCTGTAATATGAGGGCTGCTCTGACAGTAATGCCTCCTATTTTGTAATGTTGGCCCACAATATCAGATGCAGATGTTGGTGGTATGGCAGTAAAGGTTGAACTTTCCCACCAATATCCCAATACATTTTGTTGCTGTGTGACAGATGAGAGCAGAGGGGCAGTCTGACAAATGGGCTCTGACATGGAAGTACGTATGAAGCAAAGGTATGGAACTGAATTCTTCCATGCTGAAAAAATGGTACCCATTGACTGCCATCGACTCTTGCTGAACATTTATAGAGACCACAGAGTGGATATCAGCACAGTGAGGTGATGGGTGCTTCATTTCGGCAGTGGCAACAGCAAACAGCCTTGCCAAGCTGTCAAACCAGAAAATGAAGATCATCTCAATCAGCTCATCCACATATGTTGGGCAGTGGTGGTAATTACACTGAAAACCAATGTTTTGTAGCTGAAAATTTGCTCTATCAACTAGTGTTACTGTGCTGTTTGCATTTGTTGTTGTTTCCAAGGAAATAAATAGGAGGCATTACTTTTGGAGCAGTCCATGTATAATCGATCATTCCACAGTGGAATATAAAGGAAAATGAGGAAAACGATATGGCAAAAAAATATCTGGTACTGAGACGGAATTGGAGATAAGTAGTGGAGGTGAATTCATCTCACCCAGGACATTCAATGGAGACTTCACTCAGGCCCATCTCTCAGTACTGTCTCTACAGTCAAAAGGAAAGAATGGACACTCCAGGAAAGGTTTGTCTTACTGTAAACCAAATATTTAATGCATGCATATCCAAAAAAAGATTAATCTGACCTATTTCTCTCCACTGACTATTAAGGAAACCCTGAAGGTAATTTTGTATTTAGGGGACAAACTGAGCCATGGTGACCCTATGGCAGCAGAAAGCCTTCACTCTGTGGTTACTGATGGAAATCCTCACACAGCTCCGTTCCATGCTGACCCAGCCAAGACACCTAACAGTCACAGAGAATCCAAACAGCTTTATGGTTAAATGTAGGGTACAATTCTTGCCAGTCTTCACTCATTTTTCTCAATATCTTAATATAACACATTAAAAATCCAATGTCATTCTGACCTGATCAGTCATGTTTATTAGCACTCTTTCCTATGCAGATCCTCTGTTATCAAAAAACTGTAATCTAAGGACCATAATCAGCATCCAGGAAACAAAATGTTCTGTGTGTTGCCTACAGATTGACTTGCTTTCATGCTTTTGGTTTTGCAAGAGTGTAACGGACAAATTCTTCTCATTTTTGAAAATTCACATGGGATCAGCCAATGCATTAGTGGAAAATCATATGTCCTGTATTACCAGCGAACAACAGAGTGAAATACAAAAAGGGGCATATTCCCAAGGTCACATGGAGGTACAAGAAGCCAAAAGCAGCAGGACAGTCCCTGCTTCTTAGAAAAGTACATCTGTTCCCTCCTATTGCACAACAAACAAGCATTTGATGTGTTTATTACATTAGGAATTTCCCCCTTCTTGGATATCTTTAGAAAGTGGTCAGACATAGGAAAAAATTATCTATCCTTTGGTTTCATGCCTGCTCCTTATGTGACTGAATGACCTACTCCTTTGCAGACAAACCCACGTATTTTCTGCTGTGACAATTTAGTAATTATCTCTTTCAAAACAGGATGTTTTGCTCATTGCCAATCTGCGCTTAGTCTGAACAAGCCAACCCATGAATTTTTGGCTCTCTCAGAAGAGGTCTGCAAGACAATTAGTACAAAGGAGTACCATGCCACCAATACAGAGATTGCCTGTTACCTGTCAACAGGGTTTATGTTGACAGATAACAGGCTTTGTGTTTACGTCAAATTCTTTCTGTATTGGTCTACAGACAAACATCAGACAGAAGGAAAGTAGCTAAGTGGGAGGATTTGTTCTCCTTTGTATGCTCAATTACTCTATTTTTCTTTCAAATTGGAAGTACTTCCTTAGAAGTTAATGTCAATATACCACTAATTTAAGAAAATAAAGAGAAAATTTTTTAAAAAAACAAATAACAGTGAACATATTCTTAATTTATATTTTAGCATCAGTTAGTCTCATCAGGGATGCAAACTGCCATGTGCTAAGCATTGTATGGATTGTAAGACAAAGCAGAGGAAGTCTGCTCTACACACTGGATACTGTCTATGACATTGGCTCATCTGGCCTGTGGCCTGCCTTTGTCATTTTCACATCCAAGTTGCCTGCATAGCACGGTGATAAATGTAGTTTGTGTATGTTATATTCTTTCATGGGACCAAATATTTTTTGTTTTCATGAACATGATGTCATTTCTCCATAAAGTGCACAGATTAACAGCAAACAGAAAATAGGACTCCATTCTTGACAGCAAAATTGGAAACAGTTAAGAGCACAGCCCATCAGTGCTATCCTTGAAATGAAATTCCAGTTTTTCTCCAGGTTGTCACATAAGATCTACCTGAGGCATAACACGGCTGCATGTGCAGGGCATGCCCCAGCAGTGCTGTTTTCCAGAGCACACCTAAAATCAGACCCCCTTGACAGCCGGCAGTGTGGTCCTCTCTGTCTTCTGACTGCCTCTGCTGGGGGAACCTAACCATGTGCCTCTTTTAGGGGGTGTGAATAGAAAATAAATTATTGTTCTACACTCTCTTGGTTTTTCTCTTTGACTTCCCTTCTACTTCTTTCATTTAGCAAGCATCCAGTTTGAAGAACTGCACTGACTCCAACTGTAATGATTCACACTCCCAACTTCCTGGCTCTTTGCTGAGTTCCATTCCTCTCCGTGGGAGTTCCTCAAGTTTACATGCCTCATATAGTCCTTTAAGAGTGCTTTCTTCTGGCTTGACTGGATTTTTTTTTCCAGTTTACAGCACGAGAGGACTGTTACAATAATTTACAGGCAATACATTAGAAGAAATGCCAATGTACTTTCATCTTTTTCTGTTTATAATTTCCCTCTTGATAAAGGCTTCTCACAGAGACCACACATTGCACATTAATTACACAAAAGGCAGAATCAGCCCATGAAGTGCTTTTCTAGATTACATTTCTATTCCCGCTTCCTCTTTAGGCAGGCAATTTGGGGAATCCGCTCATTTCCAGGAGATCTACTCCAGGTCACACAGATAAAGATGATGGCAGGGTGTACTTTCAGAGAGACAAAGAGACTACGGAAAAAAATAAAGAAGTCAAAAAGCCTTACAGAGGCTTGAATTCTAACCTAACAAATGTAGATTAGATTTGAAGACCTGGATTTCCCTTCCACTGCTACTATTCAAAGTGATACCGTTTGACTGTATCTTCCTGCCAGAGCTGTCCTACTGTCCCCTTGCTGTAGTACTCAGCTTTCTCCATAGTTCAGCTTATTCACAACACCTATACTCATTCCACCTTTTGCTTCCCCAATAGCACATATCTCATGGATTTTTTTAACTCCCTGAATGCAAGCCAGCCTCAAAAACTGGAGCTGCTTCTCCCACAGTGGACAAAACACACAACAGAAATGGCTCCTCACTTCCGAGACCTTTTACTTTAAAAGTCACCTTCTCAAATAAAAGCTCAGGTAAATAATTCTACTTCTCTTAAGATACGAGGGATTGCTCTAACCCTGCATATTTTAAAATACACACTGCAATTGTTACATAATTAGTCTTATACGTTGTTTTTTTTGGTCACATACAGGCACTAGAGGTAACTTCATGTTTTCATCTTTTTATCTGATCACAGCTTTATCAGTCTTTAGAGGTGTAGATTAATGGATTCTGCTTTGGAGTGAATTGATCTGTAAATTTCCACAAAACATTCCCATTTTTTAGAGGATGAAGTCAAAGTATTGTTCTGATCAATGTAGTTTCATTGCAAGATTTTGACATTTTGTACCCAGCTTTTTGAAATCGATGGTGTTAGGTAGGACAGCATGAGCTGTTGCAGTTTTAACAATGAATGTTCTACAGATTTGGAGAAGAAAGAAATACATAAAGCTCCACGTGTAAGACAGTAAAGAAAAAACATCACAGCCAGTTCAGCATTATTGTTTCCCTGAAGATTCTGTCCTGCTTTATCCCTTCAGTTTCTCTCTGCTGACTGGGTTATGGCATTTTCATTGATGTACAGTGACTGAGTTTTCTTCATCCTGAGGGAGCCCTGGCTCAGGCACTGTCCTCCAGTATGATTCTATGACAAGAGAAAATGGCCTTAAGTTGCGCCAAGGGAGGTTCAGACTGGATATTAGGAAGAATTTATTGTCAGAAAGGGTGGTGTGGCATTGGAACAGGCAGCCCAGGGAAGTGGTGGAGTCATCATTGCTGGAGGTATTTAAGGAAAGGGTAGATGTAGTACTTAGGGAAAGTACTTAGGTTTAATGGGCAATATTGGTTGGACTGGATGATCTTAAAGGTCTTTTCCAATCTTAACGACCCTATGATTCTGTGATTCTATGATCCCTGAGCTAGTAAATGCATTTGGGAGAGTTGGAGCCTCTGCCAGTTCCCCACTGTCCCTTCTTCAGCCAAGCCCTTTCACTTGGGTCAAGGATGCAATGAAACCACTTGACTCAAAGAACCCTTAAGAAACAAAGGATAAAAAATAGGGCAAGGAATTGAAAGTGTGCATGGGAATAAGAATGGGAAATTCTAGGTAGAAACCGAGGAGCTAGAGCAAAATCTAGTAAGGAGGAAAAACACAAAATCTTTTAATTACTGCAGAACTTGCAATTGAACTTGTCATTTTCAAATCTGCACACTCTCCTCTGCCCTAGAAGATTGTCAGCAGTTTCACAGTTAATGCACCTCCATGGCAGACAACCAAACAACTGGAAATTACAGAGGTTATTCTGACTTGCCAAAGTCAGCCTTGCCAATACCTCATCTGTGGTCAGTACTGCCCCACGGGAAAAATTCTTTTTTTTTTTCCTTTCTTTTTACATTCAAATACAAAATCTAATTTCAGTTTCCATGCAAGCATTCAGGCAGAAGAGAGTTGGAGGTTTTATAATCATTGTAGTTCCCCCTCCACTATCCTTAACTGACTTAATACCTTGGATGAACAGTGCTGCCTCAGCAGCAGCTATTCATAATTTATTGTCTGCTTCCTCGGGAAGTGATGAACTGAATTCCTTGCTGTGGAACTACCCAAAAATATATTTGCACTGGGGCTGTTGTTACAGTATCTTGAACTAAAACACTGCATATATTTCTTCACACAGAAACTGGTAGGTAAGACTGAAGCTCAATGAAACAAGAAAACAGAGATGGGGAAAGGAAGGGAGTGCTCTTCAGCCGCCAGCTGGGAGTAACTGTGTAAGTACAAATTTTAATTCAGAAGCAAGTATCAAAAATTTCCAAAGGCCATGCTGAAAGTAATCTCAGAATCAAACAATTCCCAGGTCATTACAGGAGTAGAAAATAATATTTATCTCCCAGTACCCTTAAGCTTTTTGCTCATAGGCAGACAGAAATCAGAAGATAACTGTTGTACCAGTCGTATAGAGAATGTCCACGTTCCTGTGACAGCACAGAATGGGAGGGTAGAAGATGGGTGATTCAGTGGTCAAATGAGCAGACAAGACTGCAGGATCCCTTTTAAGTGTACTGTGAGCAGAAGTTAAAACATTTTGCTGTTTCCTTTTTAGAAAATTGTATGTGGTCCTACACAAAACAAACCACAGATAATAAACCCTGCAAACATGAATGACGTCCATGTATATCCAAAAGAGACCACTCAATACCATACTGAGGGCAAATGCCAGAACTCTCCAGAAAGCCAACATGGGACCACCAGGACCCATGAAAACCAGGTCCGTGCCCATGCTGCCTATTTGCAGAGCAGCTTGATGCACTTAAGCATTCATAGAAATGCTGATGGGTGTTTAACAACTAAAGATAACAATCCAGAAATAAGGTGGAGGGAAATAAAAATCTTATTAAACCTACCTGAAATTAAAGTGGGAACAAAGATATTGTCATCAATATTACTATCAATTAAAGATCAAACAAAGTGGATTGATGGATGAACATGTGTTGTCCTCAGGTCCTGACATCCACACTACAAGAACAGCAGGCAATTTGTCTTTGGGCTGCTGTATTCTCCTGTGGCAGATGAGTGCTCCAGCTGTGGCTCTGCATGCACTGCACCATTCTGCCTCATTTCCAGGAGCACAAGGCACTCTCTACTGCAGCTCTGTCCCGGGAGCCAAAGCATGGACAACTGGGACAAACAGGAGATTTTTACTTCAGAACTGCACTCCTGATTCAAGAAAACATAGCAACACAGACGTATCCCTCCCTAAAGATCCTCCTCAGCCCCCAGAGGAAAGATACCCACAGAGCAGTAATTGCTTATCAGCATCCTGTGTGGTCCATTGAGAGATAAAGTGATGTGGACTTTGTCTGTCTGAATCACTTCTTTCTCTTTCTAGATTTGTTTTGGTTCAGCTTAGTAAGAATAATTATTAGCAAACATTTACTACTAGGATTGCTGATTTATTTACTCACTCAAATTCTCCCGTCGACAATTTTTATGCTAAGGAATTTTAGCTAGATACTCAATCCTGTTCAATCACACCATATTGAACTCCAAAAAACTGATTAATTATTATAATTAATACAAATTACAGGTTAAGCAATAGCCATCTGTCAGTTTCTGTCTTCACTCCCATTCTTTGTAAGCATTCCAGGAATGTAAATATCAGGCAGGGAAAACAACTGTTTAAGCTAAAGGCCATGCTGACACAAGAACAAATGGGTATAAATTGGCTCTGAATAAATTTAGGCTGGAAATTAGGAAAATTTTTAGACAACACTAAAGATCTGAACCAACATTTTAATGAAAACCTTGGGGACAAAAAAAACCTGCTTCTAAAGTAAGGTCAGATGTTGAAGAAAGGTATGAAGCAATATGGAATTGGTGAGATACTGGAAGAAAAGCAGTCACTCCAGAAGAGCTTTTGTGGAGCCACATACATGACAGTGCAGCTACAGCCAGATCTCCATATGGCACAAGAGCAGGGGGAGATCAAGCTTCAAATCAAAGTGAAGTTTCATACTATCAGACACCATTAACTGCTTCACTTTACCTGGCCTAGACAAGATCACATATAAAGGAGCCACATTTTATTTGAAGTTCAAAACATGCAATTTTTGCTTGCAGCAATAGAACATCCTTTAAACACTTAGAAAAAAAGTTTGCTCAGATGAGATTGTCTGTTAGGTAGGTAAATCATAACCAATTACTGCTATTCTGGATGTTGAAATGCATCTCTTCCAGTGTAACCATTTTCTTCTTGTCAGATTATTACTTTACATATAGATTAACAGAGTTGGTGTTTTTTTTATGCGAAGGGTAGGGAAGCACTGGCACAGGTTGCCCAGAGAGGTGGTGGATGCCCCATACCTGGAGACACTCCAGTTCTGGATAGGGCTCTGAGCACCTGATGAAGCTGTAGGTGGCCCTGTTCATGGCAGGGGAGTTGGGCCAGATGACCTTTAAAGGTCCCTTCCAATTCAAATGATTCTGTGATTCTATGATATCATACCATGCAATTTTTTACATAACTTTAAGGGACCTACAGAGATCTGAAAACAAATTGAGTACACAAGGAGCCAAGAAAAGGAAGTCTTTCATGGGTGGATAATAGATGAAAATATATATAGAATTCTGGAAAGAAAAATTCCATTACATAGTTTAATTTAGGCAATGAGTAGTGAAACAATTTGTTTTAAATACATTTCTGAAACCATTTCTTACTCTTTTCACGGCGTTCGTACATATTAAAATTTGTAATAGAGATTATGTGGTTTATGGAGCATATTTATTAAATTATCTCCAATTCCTGCAATCTTTTCAGTCCCCATCTTTTTCATCTGTTTGCATAATATAGCCGTAACCCCTATTTGCATTGCAATTTACTATTCAACATAAGTAGAAGGATTGGACTTTCACCTTAATATATTAAATGAATTATACCAGAAGAATTAGAATAACAATATTGTTGCTGCTAGCAGTACAGCAAAAATAAATAAAATATTTTTTCTATTAAAAATGCATGAAGTTGCAGTTTGTCCTGTGGGAAAACATCACCAGTAAAGAATGGGAATGATCATCTAGCTTCATTATAACTGGAGGAGAACAGATTTATTTGAAAATAGCCCACTTTTTATTTTTGAATGCTGCAATGTCATGTTTATCTAGTCTGCACCTATTCAAAAGATTTTGAAATTACCAAATCCAGTGCACAATACCTGAAAAACAATTTTAGTCTTAGGAAAAAAAAAGAGAGAACTGCGACAGAATGAACATTACCAACCATTCCCAATGCTGAATGAAACATATCCCAAAACACTGAACAAAGCAGAAATTCAGAGGCTATCTTCACCACTCTATTAGCTCAGAAATGTCAAGGACAAAATATGGCTTCATGCATCTATAATATTAGAAGTTAAATTGTCCTGGATTCAGACCAGAGAGAGAGTTGTTATTTTTTTCCTTTTTCCCTTAATTGTATCTGGTATGATGCTATGTTCTGGTTTTAGGAGAAAAACAATGTAGATAACACACTGATGTTTCAGTTGATGCTGAGCAGTGCAGCGCAGAGCCAAGAATGGTTCAGCTTCTCATACTGTCCTGCCATCAAAGGGGACTGAAGGGGCACAGGGAGCTGGGAGGGTGCAGAAGCAGCATGGCTGACCTAAACTGGCCAAACAGATATTCCATAACATATGACATCATGTGCAAACTCTTTAAAAACTGAGGGGTGTTAGCTGAGGCTGGGCAGCTGCCAGTAGGGACTGGGTGGGCAGTGGTCAGTGGGTGGTGAGCAATTTCTTTGTATAGCACTTGATTCACAAATGCACATTATATTATTATCCTTGCTATTATTATTTTCCCTATCTCTTCCTTTTCTCTATCTTAGTAAATAGTTTTTCTAGCTCAACCCGTGAGTTCTACTGTGTTATTCATTTATTTTTCCGACTCTTTCCCCCATCCTACTGGGGAGAGGAGAGTGAAGGAGTGGCTGCATGGTGCTGAGCTGCTGCCAGGTTAAACCATAGCATAGCCTCTGAGTCTTGGTCAGTTATAATCCATAGATTGTGCTGAGAAATTTCAAAAACATTACTTAAAAATAAATAAATCACAACTGTGGTGCTTAGTTATTTTTTCCACCTAATATTCATCCAATTGGAGATTTCACCATCCTCGAGCTTTTGAGCAGGACTGAGACATACTCCTCTCCAGTGGGACCAAGGCTGAGGATGACCTTTTGTCCCAGCTCCTCAGGGGATCAAGACATCTGCTGTGCAGTTCTGAGCCAAATGCCATTTTTGGCACAGTCCTGTGCCATCAGTTTGCTTCACACAGCTCCCTGCTCAATGTGAAAGAGTGCTGAATGACTCTGCTGAAGGATGAAGCTTCCCTGTGCAGCCAGCAGAAGCAAATAAATGCTCCACACTTGATTAATATCAAGAGACCTTCAGGGTTGGCTGCATCTGTTGCGTATATAGGGAATTTGGGCAGATACCTCTGTGCTGGCCTTGGTCATGCTGGCCTTACATTTAAGACACTACAATGCCTAACATACAAAGTGATCAACATGGAACCACAGACAGACTAGTTTTGAGACAGGAATTCACTTTTGGGACCATCAGATTTAAGGGGGATTTGGGCAAGTAGAAGTGCACCAGCGGAAGGTTACTGAAAGAGCTGGGATCTGGAGTGCAAGATGTATGAGAAAATGTTGAGAGACATAGGCTTGCTAAGAATGAGGAAGAGGTGGTTTACAGCAGTCTACAAATGTCTGTGTGGGAATTAAAATATGAGAGAGTCAAACTCTTCTTGGCTATAGTATGACAAGGAACAACAGCCACAAGCTGTGGCTTGGGAGGTTCTGTTAGTGCATCAAGGATAACTTTCTCGCTTGTGAGAGATGCAGCACTAAAGCATGTTATCCAGAGAGCTGTCAGATCTTCCTTGTCACAGGCTGTACTGACCTGGTCTAGTATTGGTATACGCCTTGCATGAAGCAGAAGAGATGAGATGACCACTGAAGTCCCTTGCAATCAAACTTAGTAGGGTTCTGTGTTTCCATCGGCACCTCTACACTTGGCTTATCAAAGCAGTCCTTCAGGTTCACACCTGAGGAAGGGTAAGCATGCATGTCAGATAAAGTTCTTAAAAACTGAGATCCTTTATCCTGTGATTTGTGTTGGCCATTATGTGTTCAAAGTTCTTTGTATTTACTAGTCAAACAGGCAGATCTATGTAAAGGACCTCAAGACCTGTGCTGACCATGTGTGGCTGCAGTCGACTTAATGCTGCAGGTTGTCCACATTCACTGGGAAGCAGAGGACACAGGAGCCAGTTAAGTGCTTACCTGTTAGGGATATGGAGCAGGATGTAAAATGCAAGCAAACAGTTTTTTTTACAGTGCTGACTTTCTTACAGCACGTTTCTGTGTTCCTCTGAAACAATAACAGAAGTACTGTTAATATTCAAAAGCAGGAGTTGTAGATTGTCTTTTACTTTAGAGAAGAAGAGGCAGGAATCAGTAATGGGACAGAAGAACTCTAAGAAAATAAGAACATCCCCCGGGATATCAAACAAAAGAACTTCCTATCAACTTTGTATGCTCAAAACATACACAAATGCAAAAAGCAAGTTAAAGTCAGCTCTGAGCAGGTATTTCCATTTCGATGAATGATGGAAGATTTTTTATCTGTTCATAAATTCAATTACGTTGGAACTTTGGTGAAGAGAAAAGGCAATTCTTGTGTTTCTTACAAGAATGATGCAGTAGAAAAAGTGATTAAGATCACTTTAAATGTTTTTAAATCAATTAACTCCCAAATCTGTTTTTTCCCTTCAAATACACACAGTTTTTAAGAGAACTGAGAAATAAAAGAATTTTAAAAGTTGCTCATATTCATTGTGATTAATAGTCATAGATGAGAAACAATTGCAAAGAACTTTGTTTTTTAGAGTCAACTCCAACATTAGGATGCTCAAGTCAGTCAGATGTAAAAGTAGTGGCTGATTTAGGCCTGAGTCAGGGGACAGTCTTACCATGTAATGTCTGTTATCACCACATTAACACACATTCCAGCTCTCCTCATGCACAATTCCCTCAGTGCAGGGCACCATCACTTTTAAGATCAGTGCAAGTATGCTGAGTACAAAACTCCTGGACCTCATAGTATATACACTTTTCATATATAATCCAATACTAAAATAGAATGTAATGAAAATATCAAATTTATTAGCATACGTATCCTTCTAATTATATATGAAAAAACCTTCACTGGTAGAAATCACTAAACTCGAGTGCTTTTTTTCTCAAATGCTCAGAAGGTCCCAGCTCAGATTGGAGCCACTCCCTCTGCAGTAGGCTTATGTTATGATTAATGGTATTTATTAATGATAGAAAGTTTCTGATTTGCATCTCTTTTCACTTAGGTTCAGTGAAGCAAATTAGCTAATATAATTTTAAAGGCTTCAAGCATAAAAATAAAAACTGGTACAGATGTTGCAATACTGAATTGTTAAAGAAGATTAATTTAATTTAGTACTAATACTAAATGAAACCAGGTCAGTCCTAAAAAGTTATAATTGTATTACATTTTTGGGATACTTTGAGATCATGAAAAGCTGAATTTGTCTACTACTGCTGTTAGTAGTTGCTGTGTAAGCAAAATGACTTTCCATTAATCTTCCACAGTCACTTTCAGATGTTTAAGAGCACCATAGTGTCCTAAAAAGATCCAAGTCTCACAAATATAGCAATAAATTTTGCTACCATGTAAAAGAAGGTGATTTGGCAAAAAAAAAAAAAAAAAAAGGGTTGGGGAATAACTCCTGAGCACACGAGAATCTAATGAGGTTTAACAAGGCCATGTGCAAAGGTGCTGCACTTAATCATCATATCATAAAATGGCTTGCATCAGTAGATCCTCTAGTTCCAATCCTCTTGCCATGGGCAGAGCTGCCAACCACTAGATCAGGCTGCCCAGGATCACATCAAGCCTGGCCTCAAATGTCTCCAGTGATGGGGCATCCACAGCTTCTCTGGATCAAGGCAATCCCAAATGTGAGTACAGACTGGGAGAAGAATTCATTGAGAGCAGCTCTACAAAGAAGAATTTGGGGTTCCTCATGGATGAAAAGCTGGGCTTGAGCCAGCAGCGTGCACTTGCAGCCTAGAAGGCCAACAATATCCTGGGCTGCATCAGAAGAGGGCTGGCCAGTAGGGAGAGGGAGGTGATTGTCTTCCTCTACTTTGCCTTTCTGAGGTACCATCTGAAGTACTGTGCGCAGGGCTGGGACCCCCAAAAGAAGAAGGCAGAGCTGTTGGAGTGGGTCCAGAGGAGGCCATGCAGTTGATCAGAGATCTGGAGCACTGCTCCTATGATGAAAGATTGAGGGAGCTGGGCTTGTTTAGCCTGGAGAAGAGAAGGCTCTGGGGAGACCTCATTGCAGCCTTCCAGTACTTGAAGGGAGCTTTCAAGCAGGAGGGGAGCCAGTTTTTTACACAGCCTAATAGCGATAGGACAAAGGGGAATGGCTTTAAACTAAAAGAGAAGAGATTTAGATTAGACATTAGGATTAAAGTTTTCACTGAGAAGGTGAGGCACTGGAACAGGCTGTCTGGAAAGTTCTGGAAGCCCCATCTCTGACGGTGTTCAAGGCCAGGTTGAATGGGGCTCTGGGCAGCCTGGTCTGGTGGGTGGAAAAACTGTCCATGGCAGGGGGTTGGAACTATATGATCTTTAAGGTCTCCTCCTACCTAAGTTATTCTATGAATAACTTCTTCTTCTGAATTACGTATGTAAGAAGTGATAATGGTTAGAATGCCACATTTAAACAATGCTAAACTGGATCCAGCCTCTGGGAGTGGCTTACAGGGAATAAAGAACTATTAAGAGTGGAAGAGGAGAGTAGTTAATGGACCACTATGAGAAGCAGCAGTACATTTCTTTTTCTTCCGTATTTATATGTCATTGTTTTATATTTTGCTTACAGACTTCTGGAAACTTCTCAAAGTTTCTGAAAATGTGGCAGAAGTATAGGCTAAGAGCTAACAGTGTCACAAGTGGTTTCTGTGTCTTCAGCTCTCTAGCCTAGGAGAGCCTAAGTCTGTCAATGTCAATGGCTTCATCATAGGCAGATCTTGCACTGGAGAGAGGTATGTATGACCTGGGGTGTTGAGGAGGATGTTGAACTGTTTCAAGGAAGGCACCACCTGCTGTGCTGTCACTGTTAGGAGAGGGCAAAATGATCTTCAAAACACTGAAGTCCTGTACAGACCTTTTCCAGAAGGCTGTACCCCACATAGAAGAAGGTCATTGGGCAGCCTGAGCACAGACCCTAGCATTCAAGCTCCAGAATACTACTGCCAAAGGGATAAGCAGGAACTTGTGAGGTTTTGCCTCAGTCAGACCAAAGCGAAGTGAGGTACTGGGTCCTCTTGCGTTATATTGGGTAGGAGTTCCACTGCAAGTAGTAGAAACACCTTAGCGTTTAAAATTTGACCACATAGTACACTACTGTAGAAAATTCTACAGGAAGATGTAGAAATATGACTAAATGGGCCTTGACTGTGTAATAAAACACTGTGTATGTTACACACATACTGAATGAGGAAAAATAAAGTCAGAACTTCAGCATCTGCTGCTGTCACTTAAGGGGCAGATTCTTACAAAAGGCAAATGTTCTCATGCTTTCATGCATCACCTGACTATGCTATTTACTCCAGAAAAGATCTATCCTGTGGAGCATGGTGTGGAAGAAGCTACAAATGAATTAGAAAGAGATCCCAGGGGAGGATGTCCTGCAACAGAAACACAATGCAAATTCAGCCAGAAGAGCCAGCCAGGACCCAGCTGAACATTTCAGTAACACGTGTTAGAAACGACGCAGGGCTGTGCATAGCAGCACACCAGAGAGTAGTTTAAGGTCTGTGACTGAGAGGGAAAAGTTGTCACCATACTGCAGCTGGTTTTTATTACATGCTTCTTGTTGTTCATCGGAAGGCACTTAATAAAACAGATCAGCAAATAAAACGCAAACGGAGTTTACAGCCACAGCATAAAACCAAATCTGCAGTAAAAAGCTAATGCTAAAAAACATATTTTCAGCTCCAGCTTTGGGAATGCAACAAGCTGAGCTTTGTGCATTTCAGAGGAAGTCAGAAATATGTGGTCTGAAAGAGGTTCTGCAACCCTCATGGACAGGACCAGGAGCAACTCTGTACCTTGTCTGGAAAAATCTTTATAGAAAAGCTGCTGTAAATGTAAGAGACCAAATTCTGCTTTTAGCCATGTTCCATATGAGCACACAAGCTACAACAAATAAGGTTGGTGTGTTAATGAGAGAAAATTTTCACTGAAAAAATAGCAATTTCTTCCAAAAGGCAAAATGAAAAGCAAGACGCAGTTTCATTTCTGTCATTCTTTCTACCACAACTACCAGCGGCAAAACTGCAGCTAAAATCTTAACATTCAAATCAAGTAAGAATAACTTCAGTCTAAGCTGGTGCAATCATGTATGGCTAATAACTGCATTTCAAAATAGCACTAGAAGGAAAAGAAAAGCTAAGGTGAAACTTTATAAATGGTACAGCTCTGTTTTCACTGTATTATCTTAGCTTTGTGTCAAAACAGTGCATTTCGAGCAAGTCAATCACTTCTCAGGGTTCTTTCCAGTTCTCCTTATTTATCTATCTATAAAATGGAGAACATGCAAGATTCATAAATTAAAGAATTTCATGATCTTCAGAAGAAAAGTCATTTGGAAAATAGATTATTATTTTAGTCAATAAAATGCCATATTTTAATGCTAGAAGAGAATAATTTGACTGCTGTTAGAAGAAATTGAAAGAAGCAAGAAAGAGACTACAAAACGATTTAGGAAAGCAAAGACTCATGCCCTCTGATTTAACAAATTTATATTTGTCAAATTTAATAGCACTAACAGATTACGGTCCATATGCTTTAATAGCAAAGGACAGAGTTCCTATTGGCAAAGATTGCCCTGTGGTTGATTTGATGCAGGAATTAATCAAGTGCAACAAATGATAAGACCTAAAAGATATTCCAGTAAGAAGTGAGCAGAATACGTATATTTTTATTGCAACCGTACATAGAAACAGGAAAGTCTCTTCAAGTACAATCATCATTTTAGTGGAACAATGAATATGACATGTATTAATGACTACGCAACTTCCTGCTACCCTTGAAATTAAAAGGGAGATGAAGCTGCATAGACAGACAGAATATGTTGAATTCAGACACAGATCTGCTGAATCTAGGAGTAGACTTTAATGTAATTTACATCACCTTCCAGACCATTTACCAAAAAAATTCTACTAATAGATTTTGACACTGTGACCAAATAGGTCTGTAAGTATCTGGATTATTACTGGATAAACTTGTGTACATCTATAAATTCTTTACACTCTACTTCTAGGATAATTTATTAGTTGAACAAATAAATCTGGTTTTCCAGTTCACTGAAAATTTCAGTCTTTCATAATTTGGTTTAAGTACAATTCAGTCAATATTGTTTTTCCAAATCCTTTACATATAACAGTCATCTAAAATGAGGGGACAGTACTATTTGAGGTACTATCACCACTGAATATCTCTCAATCCATTACCTTTTTCCAAAATAAAGTAATTCCTTCTGCTTTGTCAGGAAGTGTTCATCCTTAAGTGCCAGGCCGTGGAGATAGTTTTCAGGACCAGCTGCTCCCAAGCTGTATGTCTGGACAGATTTTGTCTGCACAGCCCTATTCACTGCATGCTGGAGAAGTGGGTCCTACATACCCATTTCCACTACACAGAACGTGGCAATACTCGACCCTCACAGCCAAGGGATGTGAAACCTAAAGGCATGGAGCCCACTCAGACCACACCTGGAGAAATGTGACTCTTTAAACTTCATATTTGATCAGGAAATTTGGAGTCAAGTTCCTGAAGTGCATTGCCATGGATTTGGTTAATCTGTTGAGCAATGAGAGGATCTGCAAACATTAATTCAGGCACAATGAAATATTTTTATCT
Source organism: Tragopan temminckii (assembly GCA_028571105.1). NCBI lineage: Eukaryota > Metazoa > Chordata > Aves > Galliformes > Phasianidae > Tragopan > Tragopan temminckii. Next base: position 145,519,837 of record JAOWBP010000001.1, read on the forward strand.
GTTGGCATTCCATGAAATTCTGCTCTCTTTAACCAAGGAAAACAAAAACAGAAGAATAATTCATGTTAATGGAAAATTCACTGATACATATTACTGGTCCAAGGTAGGGGGATTCACACATTTAATGTGAGAAGAAGGCTGCTCAGAGTTACAAGAGTTAATGTAGGTGCCTTCAAGAGTCTTTGTTGTAACAACAGACAAGCCCACTTTGAGCACAAGCTGACTATTCCTGCCCAAGATAACCAGAGTCCCTACAGTTTGGATATGGGCTAGAAGTAAGCTCATGTCCAAGATCCATCCCTGCAAAGTACAGACACCACAGACACCATCCATTTTGCTAATTTTAAGGCCTTGATTCAGTTCTCTATATGTCTTGTGAAATTCTGATGGCCTACTTGGCCATCAGTTACTGGTCTTAAAGAGCACGGACATCTGTGGGCATTGCAAATAGTCCTGGGCATCTCCAAGCAAATATACACATCACAGGTTTCTCAAATTGGTAAAATGAGTCCCAGTGAAAAGACAGGTCAGCAGTGAGCCATGACAGCTGCTTTTGTTGATTTACCCACAACTGTAGAGGTTATATGTCCTGTCTCACTGAGTTGAGCAGTCTGAACAAACAGCACAGAAAAGAAAGGCATTCCAAAAAAACCACCCACATATATTAAGAGAGAAGGGCTATGGGAAGATCTTATTCCCTGCAAATTTAAAACTAGCTTTCAGTAAATGTTCTTTCATTCTCACTCATCTATTTAGTCATGTTGTCAGATAACATCTAGCATAAGTACAGGCTATCACTAGCATTTGCGACAAAAGCATTCAGGAGTGAGATATGTGGGGAAAAGTCCATCTCCTCAGGGACATATTTCTAAAACCCCACGTAGGATTATCTTCCACTTGTCAGCAAAGAGCAGCAAATTAATAGCTATGTTTAAAGAGTAGCTGCATATTTCTTCCAAAATTAAATGGCCATGCCATAAAATTGCAAAGTAGCTTAGTGGAATACACTACAAAAGATGTTCATCAGTAAGGATCCAAACAGCCGCAGAGGCAACTTTCAGAAACAGAGACATGAAACAGGAGATATAATAATACCTTCCCCCACACAGTTCTCAAAGTTTTTATTTCTCTGAGAGGAAACAACAACAAGAAAAGCAGTCAGAATAGCAGTGCCTGCCCCTGCTCCTCCACTCTGAGGAAGCATCTGGGCAGTGCATGTGCAGTTGTGGCTTTGCTCCAGCTGTCACTGCTGCATCCGTTGAGAACACAGTGAGTTGTGGGATCCTTCAAACTCTGCCAAGATGTGGACAACCCAGTAGATATTCCCAAGGGACCTTTCTCAGGGTCCCTGTTCTCTGGTAGCATGGGCAGCAGGCTCAACGCCTCCAGACATCACGTGTTCCACATCCTCTGTGGGGTCTCAGCTGTGTAAACCCCAGTTTGTGTGTCTCGTTTCCACCCCTGCTCAGCCTGTCACAAACATCTTGTTGAGGCCTGAGGCTGATTCTGCCATCTGTATGCAGCACCTCCATGCCCCATCAAAGGGGAAACCAGACACTGAGAAGTCCACATTGGTGTCAGCCAACTCAACAGAGAGGGGAGAGGTGGAGCCAGTGAAGGACATTGGGAGATCCTTTGTGGCAGGAGCTTTTGTGAAAAGCAAGTGAAAAGGAGAGAGGAGATAGAAGGACAAGAGCCAGGATCTACTAATTATTCTATTCTCATAGAGTCATAGAGTTGGAAGGGATCCATAAGGATCACTGAGTCCAACTCTTGGCTCCAGACAGCCAGGAGACAGAGTCAAAATCAGACCCTATGTCTGAGAGTGTTTTCCAGATTCCTCTTGAACTCCAGCAGCTCGGGGCTGTGCCCACTGCCCTGGGCAGCCTGTTCCATGCCAACCAGCTTCTGGTGAAGAGCCTTTTCTTGATATCCAACTTGACCCTCCCCTGTCACAGCTCCATGCCATTCCCTTGGCTTTATCTCCTACTCTACAGCCCTGCACTGAGTACCTCTGATTCCTCCTGTGTTCCTCTGATTATCTCTAGCTGCCCACAGGGCACAGCTAAAAGGTGAGATAATTCAGTCCAGCACAGCATGTGCCAACAGCACTGAGGCACTTACTTATTAATTTTTTCTTACCTTGGCTAACCAACACTGCTTCGGAAATCAGGAGCTGGTCTAACTCTGTCTAGAAATCTTAGAAAAATCCATAGGTTACTATGGCAGCCAATGCTAGTTCAGCCTCTTTCCTCGGTGTCCTTCTTAGGCCAGAGCTGAATGCTAAAAGATCACAGAGGCGCTGCTCAACAGCAGGCTGTTCCCATGCTTTCTGTCTTCTCCTCCTCAGCTGATTTTATAGACATTCCAGTGGATGAAACTTGGTTCATGGAAAATGGACTCCAGGACCACAGATGAAACTGAGTTAATAAACCAAATTCTTTCCTGTAAATACATGACAGTAATTTGACAGTAATTTCAGTGAAAGGCTGATGTAATTTGCAATATTAGAGTCAGCTCAGTAAGGGGAAAAAAATCAAGAGCAGGGGACTTTGAATTAACTTAGAATGAAAGTGGCCTTGAATTAACTGGAATAACCTGAGAAGTTTGAAATCTCACTGTAATTGTGATTTAATTGAAATACTGTGATTACATTAGCAGCTGTGGAAATTTTAAATGTGATTGCCCATCATCAGTCCCCTCTGTCACCCAAAATAAAGCTGTCATAGACTCCTGCACCTCTTCATCCTTGCTTCCAGAGGCTCACAGTCTTCTGTGCTGCCTGGAGTGTGGGGGCCCTGGACAAACTCTGCCTCTCTGTGCAAGATTATATGATGCACTGTAAAAGCCATAGAGCTGTAGGGTGCAGCCCTCACAGATGCTCCTCTTGGAGTCCAGAAAAGACAAAAGACATGCAGAAAAATTCTGACAGCTCCAGAAATCCACCTCTTACACACATTTTAAAGACATTAAGAATACATTATAGTCAGCTGTATCCTGCTGATTATCTGGGAGGATCCAGCTTTCTGGATGCTAGGGCACTGCAGGATGGCTATCTGGGTGCCTGCAGGGAAGCTAGGCTTGGCAGCATGTTTTCCATGGACACTCATACACATGGGTCGGTTTAGGAATGAAATAGCATAGTGGAGATATAAGATGTAATGCAGCACTTCACCTTGCAGTCAGCAGGTTGCCAACCTGGAAACGCCCTATGCTGAGTTACTCCTATGTATTGTGTCTTCTAAAGACATAGGGCAGAACTGAGAGCAACTTGATGTATCATGAGCTGAGAACATACAAAGGCTGACATTCTCAGTCAGAGCCTGATTGGACAGGCTCAAAACACGGGATTGCAGGAGAGCAACAATTTATTCTTATTTTTATTTTTACGTCATTTATGTTTAGTTTTAGTTTTAGATTAATTAAATGTGGGAAAGAGGAGGACAAGTTTTAAGTTATGATACTGTAAACAAAAATTCAGTGGGAAAGATTTATGGAGAAATATCAATTGCAGTGTTCACAATAATGAAGTGGATTAATAAAGCAATTAAAGTTCATCAAGTTGAATAATTGCTGGCAACTAACTTTACTAATGACAGAAAGATCTGAAAACTTCACAATAAAAGTCTCTTTGCAAAATGCAGCCTGCTTCATCTCTGAGAATTTCCAGAAGGATGAAAGAGTGTGGTCTGAGTTTTCTTACTTAAGCTAATCTCCCTGCAGTATTGCCTTCAGTCAAAGGGTTCACTTTGTACATCTTTCCACTTTTCCCAATGGCTCTAAGAATTAGCTGAGATAGTTTTCATTGACAGCTACTCCTAGAAAGTATCACAGTCACAGAGGAAATTCAGTCATGTCCTGGACAAAGGTCATTTGGGGGTTATATTATATTCTTCCTAAGGCCAGAGAGAAACAGAATATGAACCCATTGTGCATACAGAAAAGTCTTATGAGAGTATCTGTTTATGATTTATGCAGTTTTTATATTGTTAATTCTGCAATTAGTTTACAAAAATATATTCTGAATGCAGCTCACTCTCACAAAATGGGCATTTTTAATAATAAAGACTGTTTCCATCCTGTTCTCACACTTCGAATCTTACATTTAGAATCATTTGAGTTGGAAGGAACCTTCGAAGGTCATCTAGCCTAACTCCCCTGGAATGAACAGATACGTGAACAGCTTGATCAGGTGATCAGAGCTCCGTCCAGCCTGACCTTGAATGTCTCCAGGCATGGAGGATTCACCGCCTCTTTGGCCAACCTGTTCCAGTGCTTCACTGGGATAATATGGCTTTTAATTATCATAGAATCACAGAATGGTTTGAGTTGGAAGGGATCTTTAAGATCATACAGTTCCAATCCCCCTGCCATAGGCAGGGATACCTCACTCTAGATCAGGTTGCTCAAAGTCCCATCCAGCCTGGCCTTGAAGTTATGTCATTTCTTATGTTGAAATAGTTCAAGTAGCATGTATATGGGTACACCCACCTTAACATACAGGCTCTTCTTCCCCCTGGACTTGAGCAGAAACATAATCATCGTGGCAGTCACACAGCATGATATCTTGATAAGCCGAGAGTACTGCAGAACATACCCTAGATTCATGAGTTTAAAATACTTATTGTGAATAAAAGGGTACGGAGAAGCCTGGCCTACTTACTGCTGGCACTATTTGTACTTGCAAGATATGCTACAAAAATGTAATGCCTGTTAAGCCACAGAAGGGACCACGTAGAAAGGCCTTCTCAGCCTGGTACTTTGCCATTGACACAGGCCAGCAGTGATCAAGACAAGAATATAAGGGCAGGACAAATAACGAGTGACGCTATTTGCAATTCATCCTCCCACTTCCAGAAAACTCCAGCCAGAGGTTTTCTCTGCTCCTTTGTGTCCTGAAGCAAGGGGGCTCCTTCCTGAGGATAGTTCCACCTGAATCCCAATCACTCCTTGCTCTTTTCTATGCCATTAAAATTTTTGTGTGTCTACAAATGTCTTCTCTTTTCCATACCAAAGAGTCCTTGCCAATTCATCCTCTCTGTATAGCTATATTATTTCACAGATCTTATTATATGAGGGCTGCTCCGAAAGCAATGCCTCCTATTTCATTACGTTGGCCCATGACTAGGCAGATGTTGATGGTATGGCAATAGAGATTGAATTTTCCTGCCACTATTCTATTCTATTCTATTTTGTTGTTGTGCAACATATGGCAGCAGAGGGGCAGTGTGACAGAATGGCATCTGACATGGAAGTGCAAATGAAGTAAAGGTGTGTTCCTAAATCCCGCACGTAGAAAAAATGGCACCCATTGACTTTCATCAATGCTTGCTGTATGTTCATGAAGACCAAACAGTTAAAGATATAAGCACAGTGAGGCGGCGGGGGGTGCATCTCAGCAGCAGTGACATGAAAGACAAGCCACATGCTGAATGGCTATGCAGATTTTTACGTACACGGCATGCAGGCTCTTGTTCATCACTGGTGAAAATGCATAGCTAATGGTGGTGAATATGTTGAAAAAGTGTTATGAAGCTGAGAATTTGCTCTATCAAATAGTGCTACTGTATCTGTTGCAGTTTCCATGGAAATAAATAGAAGGCATTACTTTTGGAGTAACCTACATTATTGCCATCCCTCTTTGATTAACTTACACCTGCATATCAGGAAGAAAATTAAGCTTCTGATAGACCTGTAGCTAGGTGAGGATGGCCACCCCCACACACCTATTACAACTGACTTCCAGGGCAGAGATTTATGGAAGAATAATGAATAAATAAATAAATAAATAAATAAATCATTCCTTTCATTCCTTCAAAATCTTTCTCTCCCAGGAATTCATGTCTAAGATTCATATCAAGTCTCTGACACCCCACTAAAATGCCCAGCTGAGGAGAATTGTGCACCTAATATCCATAATTGCCCAAACTAAAATGCATGGCCAATGAGCTCTGCCTTGTGTGTGCCTTGACAACTGGCGTGCCATCCTGCTGGCCAGATGCACAGTGTTTATAAGCAAAAGTCCATTTTAATTTGTTTAATTTCTAAGGCTCAATGCTCTTTCCATTCCTGTCTGTGTGTACAGTTTTGTGCTTCAAAGCTTATGCCATACAAACAATGGGCAAGTCCTGAAGTCCTCTCTTCATGCAATAGACTCTATCCAGTGACCCATCCATGTGTTTTGTCTTCAGAAAAAGCTGCATGCTGAGCCAGCGTGGCAGCATCCAATTGCTAAGGGCACATAAAATGGCAACAATGATCAGTAGTTTAAGTAAATATAGCAACAGTGGCAGCAATGCAATCTATTCCCACAGTGAATATAATTTAACATCCATGTTCAGACGCTTCCTGTTATCCATCAATTACTGGATCAGCAAGAAATAGCACACTCAGAGCCACCTGGGTAATTGTGCTGCAGATAGCAGTTCTGGCTGTTTAAGGAATATGCAAGTCAGATGGTTAAAACCTGAAGGAGAGCAAACAATTTCAGCCTGAAAATCTTAGATTTTAATCTTTCACTATAAGGACTAATTAATTAAGAACTTTAAAAAATCAGTTCTTCTCAGTCAGAATTTCTATAGCATATGCCTGGCAGCTACAGGAAAAGAGGATCAGAAAGACCAGCTGGGTCTGCTCTTCCAGCAGCAATGGCAGGTCCTTTTCTATAGACCTTTTAACACAGCACAAGACACAGTCATTTACAGCAAAGCAATAGGATTCCCATTTTTTCCCTTCTGTGGCTATTCCTCAATTACAGAATCACAGAACAGCTTGAGATGAAAGGGACCTTAAAGATCATCAAGCTCCAACCCCCTGCCGTGGGCTGGTTGCCCCCAACCAGCTCAGGCTGCCCAGGACCCCATCCAGCCTGGCCTTGAGCACCTCCAGGGATGAGGCACCACAGATCTCTGGGCAGCTGTGCCAGGGCCTCATCATCCTCTCAGTGAAAGATAACATCTACTCTCTCTCACTTACTTTAACCATCTAAAAGCTCTGAGATTCCTGTTGTATAGGAACACATATTTATTTCAGTCAGGGCCTTAAGCTAGGTCTCTGCTGGCCTTATATAAGACAATAGTTCTCTGGTGTATCTAGTAACATCCACTAGTCGACATGCCTAGCTGGATAAAGTTCCCACCAGTTCTCTTATTGAGCAGATATGTTCCTCTTATTCAATATAAAGGAAAAGTCTAAAAGAGACACAGAGAATCCAAGTAGAATTGGGAAAGCAAAGCTAGGAGACAAATATCAATTTCCTTTTCAACAATATCATTGTGACTGCAACTGGAAGTGGAAAGCTTGAGGGGTTCTTGCAACTCAGGTTACACAACCAGTACTTTCAGAAACTTGTCATACCATAGCATCAAATGTCCTGCTCCCACCTAGACAATCTTTTAAGTATGCTAATATCTTCACCAATTCAGTAACTGCAAAAATAAGCCCAAAAATGTATTCAAGACCCTTCTTTCTAGAATATATCTACCTCTGCCAAACCCCACATAACTGCAACACTGATTTAGTGAAATTAATTTTGGCTTAATTTGCAGCAGACTAGAGTTTTGAATGAAGTACTGTTCTTATAGGCTTATAACAATGCAGGAGGGAGTTCTTCTCACCCCTGGGAAAAATAAATAGCAGAGAGAAAAAATAAAGGAAATGGAAATATAACACCAAAATTCAAGTAATAAGAAACTAACAAAAGGCACATCCCCGGCCTCCATCACACATCCTGTCCTATTTCTGCTGTTTGTTACAGAAATTTAGACTTATGAAGGATGCTTATAAAAGTTCTCTAGAATGTTTTAAAATATATTTTAACTATATTTTTCCCAAGAATTCTCATCTATTGATTATTTGGATCTCAGATAATTTTCTAGCATGATCATTTTCCACAGCTTAACTCAATTTACTGTTTTCCTTTTTTAATGTTTCATTCTGTTTCCACTGGAGCTTTCAGAGCCATGAAATGCTTCAGCTCCTGGACACACACAGCAGCAACAACTGTAGCTCACTTTCCTCAGTTATGGACAGTGTAATACCTTCTGTGCATTTAGATAGTGTTTTCGTATTAGTTATTTTTACATACATGTTTTTCAGCATAGCTGTGTTCACCCTTCACAGCTATCACAAGAATACTCAGAGATTCCATTCTGTGCCCCATTGGAAGAATCCATTAATTGCGTTTAAAGCCAGGTCACAAAGAGGCACGGAGGTAGCGCTCTATTAGGTGCCTTCCCAAAGAGGACAGTATGGCTTCACTTACCAAAACTCCAGCAGCTGCACCAGTGCTCAAGGTAATGTCCTGTATTGTTAAGCACAGAGACATTTAATGTTTTCAAATAGTGCCAACATTGAGCAGATCTTGTTTGATCCTTATTTTTCTTTATCCTGCCCACTTTGAAATATACACTGAGATTGCTCACCTCAGTCAGGAGCCCTCCCTGTCACTCAGTAGACTCTCTACATCAAATGCATTCATGCCTTTGTGCAAAACTCATCTGGCAATGGCAGATGTAAACACCAGACTGCAGCAATCACATTGCAGACATGACAGTTTGAATCCATCACTACAGCTCTTTGTAAAAAACAAACATCTCTTTCTCCCTGCTTCCCAAGCAGCATCTGAATGGTTGGGGTGGCTTGGGAGGCTCTATGGTAGAAAGTTCTCAGGGACACTCCAATTCAAATAAGGGAGAAAAAAGGAAGAAAAAAAAAAAAAAAAGAGAAGAATTAAAAAAATAACAAGGAACTAGGAGTATTTCTGGCACGAAACCCAGAATGGTTCTGTGCAATTGGTCCCAGATGGACTGAATTTGCAAGAGAATACTTAAGTAAGGAAATGTATCAAATAGAAGAGAGCAAAAAAAATGGGGAAGAATGGGAAGCCCGAGAACTGGAGAAATCTCTCAAGCACTCAGGGTTGCACACATGGAGTATTCCATAGTTTATAGCCTAAGAAGTTTAATGACACAAACACAAACCAGCCGGTTTAAGCTTCTAAGCACGGCTATAAGCGCCAAAAAGAAGGAATCCTAAAGCCACTTAAAATCATTCTTCTTGAGTATATTTCTTTTATATCTCTTAACCAGGAGGTAAGTTAAGTGTTGCCAGGGAATTTGTCAACCCCTGGCACTTAATAATTTATGCCACTTGAACTACAGCATGTAGCACCTGTTGGTCCAGGCTGATAAGCACTGTCCCAAAGAATTCTTGGGCATACTTTGGGTATTGGCACAAGCCACAAACCATTCTCAACAGGAAATTTAGATACCCCCATGGTATAGCAAGGTATGATAGTTTAGTTTCATGGATCCAGACTATTCCACATCACTTGGCTTTGGTGTCAAAGATCAACGCCATGCAAACTGTGCTCCTTAACATACATACACTTTTTTTGTTCCTTTTTTTTCCAGTTCTTTATCTCTTACTGTTAATGATGACTGTTCAGTGTTTGTCTTTCCAAAAGAAAAGATTAGAAAACTTCTTCATTATTTCACAATTACTGTTTCTCATTCTCACAGGGGATTTGGTGTCTGAATGAATTCTTTTTTAATTATGTTCTTTGTATGTAAACAATGTGCTCTTGTTCCCATGGTATAACAAAATATGACAATCTTTCTCCTAAAAATAATGCATATTAATCAAATTGGATTCTTAAAAGGGAGATCGAGGCATGAGTTAAAGCTCTGACTAGGGCAACTCTGGTTAAAAGCTAAGTGTTTACATTAGATTTTTCCAGTAATGATTCTACTTTTGGGAGGAATAAAGAAAGCAGAACCACCAGCTGTCATCCTGAACACATCCTCAGTGCTCCTCACTTGCTGGAGGAGTGTGGAAAGACAGATAAAGTGGGAAGGAAATTAAAGCTTGCAACAACAGGGTTAGTAGAAATGTTCTGTTTGCTCCAGTGTGGAGCCCAAAATTGTAAATGTGCCTTAATTAGAGTATCTCAGGACTGCATAGGGCTGCAAAAGTAGCATGAAATACAGTTCTGGTAATTCATAATCCCAGGTGCCATAGAAATAAGAATAGATATGCTACTGCCAATGATGCAGACCAGAACACAGATGACGAACTCCCTTCTTCAAAATCCATACTGGATGATTTTCCATGAGCTTTTACTGGCTGCCTCTTTCTGCTTCCCTAGCATCCCCTTTCTCACTTTTCAGTTAAACCAGGAGAGGAGTCTGTAACTACTCACATGATTCTTCATTCTTCTTTTCTTAGGTTCTATATTCTCTTGTAGCATAAATACACTTTAAAGCTGATTTTTGCACATTGTATGTCCTCCCCTCCTCTCAAAGGGATGTAGAAAAATATCCCAGTAGATAAAAATCTGTCCAAGAGTGACTTTTTGATTCAAGAAAAAATGACAAAATCCCATCACAGTCACTCAAAGATTTGTTTCTGTCCTGCACTTTAAATGTATGTTAAATTGAAATTTAATTATACATTTGTGAACTGTTGTAATCCAGTCTGTTTGCTCCTGGATGGTGTCAAGGAGGTGTCCTCATGTCCATCTGAACATGTCCTTCATGTCCTTCTATAAAAACACGCCTTTTTTTCCAGACTACTCTTATTAAGAAGAGATAGTGTTGTGTTTTGTTGGTTTTTTTTTTTTCCACAGGAGAATGTTTTCAGTCATCAGAATACTCCTAAATTTCTGATTTATCAGGTTACAGGCAATTACCATGCGTCACATCACCTGGAGTGCCATTATGCAAATTTACATATGGCTTGAATGCTCAGCTTAGGCAAATATTTATCATCCTTTAAAGCTTCTCTTGGAAAAGAATATCGTACCTTCTGTTCTCCCTCATCACTTCCCATGAACCATGATTTAAACAGAAGCTGCAGCTAAAGGAAGGTCTGTTGAGGAAACGTCTGGTGCCTGTGGATAAATTCCTTTCAGAATTCTGTAGAAGTAAGACAAAGTGAAAAATCATAAAGAAATGCCATATAAAAAGAAACGTAGGTAAAGATCTACTTTGTCTGGAATTAATTTAACTCTCTTCTCACAGATTCTGTGCTGTGTACTCTAGGGAAAGGTGCTCACTACAAGAAAGTTGTTACAGAGCAAGATTTTTTCCTACCAAAGCTGCTGGAATATTTGCTACCATCCAAAAAAAGATAGGTGTTATCCTTTCCTCTATCCACTCATAAGTTCTCTCACGAATTTCGATGTCAGAAGACAGTGGTTACCAACATAACAATATGCAATGTGAAGTTTGTAAGAATAAAAGGTGAGAGGGATATGGTCTTAATCAGATTTCCTTTGGAGGTATTAATGATTGTCGGCCTGAAAGTGAATTTGGACCAACACTGATAATCCTGCCCAAAAATGTAGCAGCTAGTGCAGAGGTGCAGACACAGGGTATGGCTGCCTGGCCTGCCCTGTCCGTGCTTGGGGCTGCAGGGTCTTCAGGTGAGTTTGCAAAGCTCACCATGCTGCCATGATGAGCTGCTTCATGTGGAACTGCATGTCTATGGGTTTTTGTTCAGTGGGCAGAGAAGTGCAAAATATTAGTGAATGTAAGAAATGTGCATTTCAGCCATTCAAAGTAACCAAATTTCTGCCTTGTCTGCTGCTCTCCATGCTGGTGCTTGTACTTCTTACAGACAGAAAGAGACAGTACAGCACCATCCCATCAGCTGAGCACCACGCTTTCCCTTGTCATTAGAGGATACCATTTACATTTTGGAGCTCAAATCCCAGCTCTGTTTACCTGTATAAACTGAATGTAAGTCACAGTATCAGATTTTTTCCACCAGTTCTTCTTTATTGCACCTGACTACACAGTACTGAAAAAAATATATGGTGCTTACGCAAAGATACAACACAATGCAATTCCTGGTTAATGCTGGAACAGCATCCAAGAGGTAGAGGAACAATAAACCACTTTCTCCGAATTATAACTAATTCAGTGTTATGTATGGCATACTGACCTGGTACAAAAAAAGGTGGATAAACCCAGGAATTCTATTTTGTAGCATAAGGGAACTTAAAATCACTTCCCGAGGCTAGTGATTTTCATTCTATCAGCTGAAGCCAGAGGTACCATGGCATACATTCGGATAGCAATTTGAGCTGCCTTGAAGGAGCCTTTGGTCAGAAGGAGGTGGGGTGAGGGTGGAGAGTGAAATCTTCACTAAGTACAAATTAGTAAAATAACGATTTGCTCATTTTCTCACCTGTTTTTCCTTAATTGTCTTCTTCGTCAAGAGAAATTTACAACCCAAGTTGAATCAGAATGTCGTACGCAGTCGTACGCTGTTAATGGCTCACATAAATCAGACAAATTAGCTATTTTTGCCATTTTTCTTCTTGAAAGCTTTAAGATCAATTTATGCTGTCTCCTCATCTGGAAGAAAAATGCCTGTGCCTCTTTGTTGATAATGTGGAAGCTGTAGGAACTGTTGTATTAACGCAGATGTTCCTTAACACATAATTTTCCGAAAGCTGTCAAGTTCACCTGCTCCAGAGCTGTCTCACCCTGCTTCCTCTTAGTACTAGGAAAGGCTCACAACTGTGCACTGGGTATAAAAAACTTAAAAACATCGCCATTATCTAAGTGCAGTCTCCAAAGAAACATTGCATAAAATTTTCAAACGTAGCAGATGATTTTTAGAGACTTGATTACTTGGGACAGGGGAAAGGACAAGGCACTGAATGCCTTCTTTTCCTTAGTCTCTACTAGCAAGACCGGAATCTGAGGTCCTAGAGCCCAGGCTGAAAGGCCAAGGCAAGGAAGAAGTACTGCTGGTGGTAGAAGGTCAGGTCAGGAAGTAGATGAGAAAACTGGACGTTCACAAGTCTGTAGGCCCGATGAGATGCAGCCACAAGGGCTGAGTTAGCTGGCAGATGTCGTTGAGAGGCCCTCCCTGTAATCTCTGATTGTAGCGAGTCGGAGAAGTACTCAAAGACTGGAAGAAAGCAAATGCCAGTCCAGTCTTCAAAAAGGGCAACAAGAAGGACCCAGGGAACTACAGGCCAGTCAGCCTCATCTCAATCTCTAGGAAGATGATACTCACCTTGGAAACCATTTCCAGACACGTGAAGGAGAAGAAATTCACCGAGAGCAGTCATCGTGGATTCAACAAGTGGAAGTTATGCCTGACAAATCTAATAAGTCTCTATAATGAAATCACCAGCCTGATGGATGAGGGAGAAGCAGTGGAGATTATCTTCCAGGACTTCAGTAAGGGCTTTGACATTGTCTCCCATAAGATCCTCAAAGAGATAATGTTAAGGTATGGGCTGGATGGCCAGATGTTGCTTAATGTCCAGACCCAGAGTGTAATGGTTAGTGGCACAAAGTCTAGCTAAAAGCCAGTGATGAGCAATGTCCCACAGTGTTCAGCACTGGATCCAGTCTTGTTTAACATCTTTACTAATGGTCTGGACAGAGGGGCAGAATGCACCCTCAGTAAATCTGTGGATAATGTGAAGAGGGACTTCAACAGGCTGGAAAAATGGGCTGACAGAAACATTGTGGAGTTCAGTAAAGAGAAGTGCAGAGTCCTGCACGTGGGAAGGAGCATCCCCAGGAACCAGGGCATGCTGGGGTCTTAGCAATGCCTATAAATACCTGACGGGAAGATGATGTGAAGAGGAGAGAGCCAGATTCTTCTCAGTGGTGCCCAGTGCCAGGAAAAAAGGAAATAGCCACAAACTGAAACACAGGAGGTTCTCTCTGAACGCCAGAAGCACTTCTGTGTTGTGTGGGTGACGGAGCACTCGCACAGGCTGCCCAGAGGCTGTGGAATCTCCTCCTTGGAGATGTCCCAAAGCCATTTGGATGTGGTCCTGGCAGTCCTGCTCTGGATGTCCCTCCTGAAGCAGAGGTTGGACCAGATGAACCCACAGGTGCCTTCCAACTTTAGCCACTCCTCAGTTCTGCGATTTGCATTTACAGAGACAGCCTAAGTCCTCCTGTGATTTTTCCCACTTATTGCTTCAAATTATGTAGTATTTTTGCTTCACTGAACACTTCTAGAAGGTCTCGATAAAAGGACTGACTGACGAGAAGGAAACTCTAATAATGTATTAAATCCAGCCAGCAGAATCTCCCAGTTTTCCAGTGAAGATGGTGATGGTGTTTTGTGATACAGCTGCAGAACAATGCATACTGTCCACAGAGTTGGTGTTAACAATAAGAGAGAAAGACTTTAACCTACTCAGTAGTTTTCCAAAGAGGAAGAGTTCACACTGTGAAGTCCTGCTGGCACACTGATCACTTGGTAGGCAGTCTCTCCCCACTATGAACTGCATGAATCACAGATGAACAAGAAGAACTGATAGTTTGAATGGTTAACCTATGAACTTACTGTAGGAGCTTTAAATACTTCATATAAAAAAAAAACGACCTAGACTCTGTAGAACACCAAGGTTGATATTCAAATGAAACTCTATCCTCAGTATCATGAGAGCAAGCATATCCTGAAAACAAGAATTGGAAGGCAAATTTATTGTACTGTCACACTACATGCCATGTAGCAGACAAAACTACCATTTGTTTCTTCTTCTGATATAAATTGACTGTGTTGGCACTCTCAGAAGACTGGCTGATATTTCTGGTGCTGAATGCGATCCTTGACAGAGAGAAAAGCGGTTATTAAACATCAGCCATCTCCACCATGTGCCACTGTTAAAGAGGACGATATTTGTGGGCTATAGTAGGCCTGAAATTATTTAAAACTTCATTAGACTCTCGGCAGTAAATATTCCCTTCTGATGTTCTTTTGTTTTTCATGAAACTGTGGATCTTTATTTCAACATTAGTAGAATAAAGAACATCATCTTTGTCCTGTAATCAATTTCATGGGAAAGAACTTCATTGTGAGGTAATTTTTTTGTTCATTCTGTTGTTGTGACTGTATATTTGTACTTCTACATTCTGAAACATGATTGTGATCATTTCTATTGGGACAAGCAAAGACTTAACAATTAAACTTCCATGAATCTGAACCTCTTGTTACCCCTTGTTTCATTCTTCCAGCTTTTTTTTTTTTTTTTTTTTTTTTTTTTGATTAAGCAAAAGTAGGTGTTTATGAGAGTAGGAAGAACTTACTCAAAGCTGGCTGTTCCTTCCCCATCCTCTCATCTTTCTTCCATACACAGTATGGTTCAGTATGAGAGGACACCTCTACATTTGGGAGCTTCTGGGATTGCTTTTGGATATCTGTACTGCCTCTCAGAGGCATGTTTCTGCAGACTGGCATCATACTGAGATGAAGCTGTTGGTAGATCAATCCAACTGTTTTGACTGTGTCTCTTCTCTTTGACTTGGGGCATTGCCAAAGCTGATGCAGAAAACAACTGGCTGGTAGTTGTATTCAGTTTCAAAGGTGAAAATGGACCACAGGAGACAGGTTTATGACAAAATAGGAAAGAGATCATGTTTTTATAGCTCTGTTTGTATCTTGCAAGAAATTCAGGTTCCTGTTATCTTCAGTAAGTTAAGCCAAAATGAATTTCCAAAGAACAGTGATAAGCCATTATGAAGGCTTTTCTCAGGAAGGATAGTTAAGCCTTGCACCAAACAAGGCATCTCTGATTTGCCACCACAAGAAAATATTTCTTATCTTACAAAACCCCAGAAAAAGTACTTTGCACCAGGGATAGAAAATCTTGCTTCCTTAAGCTTTCTGTGAGAAATTTTGGAATGAACTAGGATACTTATAAAGAATATAGAAATATATAGAAGGAAGATTGCCCCTGTTAAAAATGGGAAATGCCAAGGCTAAAAATGTTGGCATTTTCAGTTCAAATTAGAGTATTCAATTTGCTGTAAGAAAATCAATTTTAACCTGACACATGAAAGGTTTGCTCCTATGATTTACTCATTTTTGACATGCTGGCTCCAATTTTTCCTTGTTTACTTTCCTCATCATATGTTTTATTCAATTAACAAAATTAAGATTTGCTCAGGTAAATCGTTTGTCTGTTTTACAAAATGATGTTTTCTGAAGTGAACGGTGCTGTGTCAGTATGCCTTGATGGCAGCATGCGATATATGCTCCACGTGCACATGCATGCCTCCACACAGACACACTCAATCGTTTTTTCTGGAGAGCTCATATGAAATCTCCATTTTTTACGAAAACAGACTCTAACTTCTATTGTGTCAGGCTTCCAGCAGGGTCTCTCCACCTCACTGTAGCTGAGTTGCTGCTTGTATTAAGTATTACTGCTCTATCATATGTATGTACTTGCAAAGTTAATTCTGGCTACCAAGGTATTACTGTAGCCCCGATTTAAGTGAGAGAAATATAGCTGGAATTGGAAATGCTGCTAAAACCACAGCAAACTACTGAAGTGTGCCTACTGTTTCTGTAAATTGCATCTGCCTGTGAGATGTAACACTGTATGCTTTGGGATTTGTTTTGTTTAGCTTGCTGTTTGTGTAAGGCTAAGAACATAAGCAAAATAAAATCTAAGTAACTAAAATGTTCAACTTTGAAATAAAAAGCAAAGGAGAAAAACATTTCTTCCTTTCTCTCAGTCTCCAGGTGCAGGGTTATTGCAATCAAGGTAATTATTTCCCAACTTCTTCTATGGTGGTATATGCAGAAGCACAATAAAAGTTCTCTGCTATCTTCAGAAAACAATGGGAAGGGAAGGGAAGGGAAGGGAAGGGAAGGGAAGGGAAGGGAAG